>CM066031.1:1103541592-1104741592 GCA_033557465.1 Ichthyophis bannanicus
TTCCCACTATGCACGCAGGGGCAGTGGTCACCCGAGGTGTCTCGGCAGCAGATAAACCTGCTCGAGCTCCGGGTGATTCAGTGGGCCCTGAGGGCCTTCAAGGACCACCTCAAGGGGAAGTCTGTTCTCCTGCAGACCGAAAACTGTGTGGTGATGTTCTACATCAACAAGGAGGAAGGCACGGGATCGCGCTTCCTCTGCTGGGAAGCGGTCCTCATCTGCTCTTTTGCTGTCCGACAGATGATGTCCCTCAAGGCGACCTACCTTCCACGTCAGGAGAATATCCTGGCGGACAGACTCCGCAGAATTCTTCGCCCCCACGATTGGCGGCTGGACCCGGGAGTAGCAGGCTGCCTGTTTCTCTGCTGGGGGACGCCGGCGATAGACCTCTTTGCCAGTCCCCAAAACGCGCAGCTCCCCCGCTTTTGCGGGCCCGTACCACATCCCGGCAGGGAGAGCCCCAATGCATTCCTTCTGAACTGGTCATCAGCCTGCTCTATGCATTCCCACTCATTGCGAGGACCCTTTTCAAGGCTCAGTGTGACCGGGCATCGTTGATCCTCGTAGCCCCCTCATGGCCTCAGCAGCCTTGGTTCCCGCTCCTGCTACAGCTGTCGATGGAGCCTCGTTACCCTGGGCTCTGCCCCAGGTCTGCTGACACAGGAAGAGGGGCAGGTGCAGCACCCGAACCCAGCCTCCTTATCCCTCACGGCCTGGCGGCTGAACGGGTCCCCCTAGCCTCCCTGGCCCTTCCGGAGGAGGTTGAGGAAGTTCTCCTTGGTTCGTGGAAGTACTCCACTAGGCGGGCTTACGCCTTCAAGTGGAAACGCGTCTTGATCTGGTGCTCGGAGATCCAGATCGACCCCTTCTCGTGCCCCATTCGATGGATCTTCCAGTACCTCCTCCATCTCTCGATGGAAGGACTGAAGTCTAACTCTGTCAGTGTACACGTGAGTGCCATCTCGGTGAATCACCTCCCCATCAAGGGAAAGCCCCTCTCGGGGCATCCGTTAGTGTCCTGCTTTATGCGGGGTCTTCTACTTTCCAAGCCACCCATCCATCCTTCCCCGGCGGAATGGGACCTGAATGTGATGCTCATGCAGCTCACCCGTTCATCTTTTGAGCCAATGGCGACGTGTTCGCTCCGGCACCTGTCCTGGAAGGTGGCCTTCCTGGTGATGCTGACCTTGGCCCGCCAAGTCAGTGAGCTCCAGGCCCTCATGGCTGACGCTCCTTACACCAGGTTCTATCGAAACAGGGTGGTCCTCCGTACCCACCCTAAATTCTTGCCTAAAGTCATCTTGGACTTCCATCTTAACCAGGAGATAGTCCTGCCAACTTTCTTTCCAAGGCCTCACGCCAACCAGGCGTCGACGGCTCTCCACACTCGACTGCAGACAGGCTCTCGCCTTCTACTTGTAGCATACCCAGACTCATCGCAAGTCTGGCCTGCTCTTTGTGTCCTACGATCCCAAAAGGTTGGGGCAGGCAGTTACCAAATGCGCACCCTCTTGATTTGGATGGCGGACTGTATCGCTTTCGCTCATTCGAAGACGGGTGCCCACTAGATAATCAAGTCACCGCACACGGGGTCCAGGCCAAAGCGGCCTTGGTGGCCTCTCTACACTCCATGCCCCTGATGGACATCTGCCGGGCGGCGACCTGGTCTTCCACAAATACTTTCGCTGCCCACTACCGCCTGGAGAGAGAGTCCCGCCGGGACAGCGCCTTCAGTCAGGCTGTACTCCATAACCTGTTCGGGGCATAAGCAACTCCTGCCCTCCGACCCTTCTTCACGGCTACCAAGGGCTTTGCCCTGAGGACTTGGGCTCCTTCGAGCATCGGCTTCTGCTCACGGCCTCGCGTCGGCGTTTTTTGGTTACAGGTTCAGTAGCCTGTGGCTGGGTAGTCCCATAAGTGAGGACTGACTTCCTGCTTGTTCCTGGAGAAAGCGTAGTTACTCACCTGTAACAGGTGTTCTCCAGGGACAGCAGGAATCAGTCCTCACTACTTTCCCGCCTCCCCTGATGAGTTGCTAGATTTTGTCCTTCCCTTGCCATCTGCTTGGTAGGGCTCGAGCTGAGGGACCTGATTGAGCAAGATGGCACCCTTGGGCGGGAAGAGGACCACACATGCGTGGCAGCAATCCTAAAGGCTTTCTTTGAAAGCTGGGGAATTGCTTTGCGTGGGCTCTGTCGGTGCCGACGTCACCCATAAGTGAGGACTGATTCCTACTGTCCCTGGTGAACACCTGTTGCAGGTGAGTAACTACGCTTTATTTCCTATAAGAGGAACCAAGCATTTGTTTTTTCTTCCCATGGGAAATCCTGGGAGCTGGCCTTTTCCATCATTTCTCTTACTGAGGCAACACTTTTAAATCCATACTGTGATCACTGTAGCACCTGTGGACAGCTGGCACATCTACTGCTCATCTATCACAGCCTGTCAACCCCATTAAAGCACACTAACAGGCTAGTACTTCCTTCTCCACTTGTTCTTAGATGGAAGTGTATTGGAAATACCCCTCAGTGGTCCTAAGAGTGTATTTATCCATTTATACATGTTGCTGCTCTGGAGGAGTAGCCTAATGGTCAGATTAGTGGAATGCAAATCTGAAAAGTCAGCGTTAAAATCACACTTCTCCCACAGGAGCTCTTGGTGACCTTGGACATATCACTTCTCTCCATTGCTTCTAATACAAGGTTAGAGCTTCATTTACTAATGTGCATTAGCATACTGATGTGAGGTAAGGCATGTCAGACTAACTTTTGTTTTCCATGTTTGTTTCCGCTTAAACATAGAAGCATGACGGCAGAAAAGACCATACAGCCTATCCAGTCTGCCCTTCCATACCAATTACTATAGTCCCTTTTTTCCTTTAGAGATCCTCTGTGTTTGTCCTATGCTTTTTTGAATTCAAATACTGTCCTCGTCTGTACTACCTCCACTGGGAGACTATTCCACGCATCTACCACTCTTTCCGTTAAGAAAAATTTCCTCATATTACTCTTGAATCTATCCCCTTGCACCTCATCCTATGTCCCCTCATGGCAGAGCTTGCTTTCAGTCAAAAGAAGCTCTCCTCCTGTACAAGTATGACTCTTGGTTCTTCAGTATTCTGCTTCCTCAGTCTGTAATCTTGGCGCCAGTTTTGACTCCTCCCTTTCCTAATCCTCACATATCTAACAGATAGCTAAAACCTCTTGTTTCTTTCTCTATAACTTTGACAAAATTCACTCCCCTTTCTCTGAACATACTACTAAAACACTTGTCCACTTTCTAATTACTTCCAATCTCGACTATTGCAACCTCCTTCTTGCTGATCTCCCTCTGAGTCATCTCTCTCCCCTTCAAGCTAGTCAGAACTCTGCTGTGCGACTAATCTTTCGCTATCCTCAATTTACTCATATAACTCTTCTCAGGTCACTTCTTTGGCTTCCCTTCCATTTCTGTATCCAATTCAATCTCCTCTTTCTGACCTTTAAATGCATTCATTCTTCTGCTCCTCACTACCTTTCCTCTCTCCCTACACCCCTCCTAGTGAACTCCGCTCTTCTACTGGCTTGTTCCTCTCTTTGCCCCTTTCTTCCACTGCTAACCCAAGACTTTGGTCCTTTCACCTTGCTGCTCCTTATGCCTGTAACAAGCTTCCTGAGTCTGTACGTCAGGCTTCATCTCTGCCCCTTTTCAAATCCATGCGAAAGGCTCATCTCTTTGAGGCTTCTTTTGGATTCTGATCCCTTGTTTCCTTGTGTCTCCTTACCCTTCCCTGTTCTACCCATATTCTTTTAGACAAGACAGATTGTAAGCCCCGATGAGCAGAAATTGTCTTTATCTACGTTTGTACAGCGCTGTGTATGCCTTGTAGCGCTTTATAAATGTTTAATAGTAAATTATTGTACTACCCCATCATGTTTGTGGTGTTGATGTTGATTGTACTCTGAAAATTTTACACTAGCTCTGTGCACCACCTTGTTGCCATGCGAAAGGTAGTATATCAAATATCGCAGATAAATAAATGTTAAATAATATAAGCTCCATTATTCTCAGTGGGGCATATTTACTAACTATATGCTTAATTCAAATTAATACTCATTAGTAAATGACAAGAAAAAACTTCCATTTAGCTATATATATACTTTTTGAAGTGTCAAAAATTATTGCAGGAGTGAAAGTGCATTCTCCTCTTCCCTATACAGGTCTTCAGTTGCCGAAATGAGCATTTTGTAGATGCCTAGTTGTGCCCAGAGGTGAGTATAGACATGAATTTGTCCATCACTAAGTCCAAATTTACAGCACTGTTCTACAATTGGGTGCATGTGTATCTTTTTGGGTATGTCCTAGGCAGGCCTCTATGCCCCTTGGAATGTTTTAAAATGGCTCTTGGGACATAAGTGTGATTCACACGTCTGAATGGGCGTTTTCAGAAGTGCAAATCATCAATAGCAGACAGACATTTTCAATCCTTTTTGTTTAATTTCTTCCAACTTCTATTGGGTTAGAAAGAATAAAAAGGTCCTATGAAGACCCACCGGTCCTACCTTTTTTACTGCCCCGTGCAAGTGATTATTGTGCTGCCCCTTCCCCCCCCATAAATTCCAGTGGAGCCTTTCACAAGCCTGTTTTGTCCTAACAATAACTTAATTAGTATACGAGTGTCTGAACATCATTTGCACGTGCAGAGGAGTTAGAAAAAGGCTACCAGATTTCTGCATGACTATCCTCCAGTGTTGATTATCTGTACATTAGTAAGTACAACAGACCCCTGTAAAAAGACCTCTAAGAGCCTATAGTAAAATCTGCCATATCATAAGATCACTACCAGGATTCACGCAGCACCAAATATTAAATCAGTACATCTCTTAGAACACCAGTATATCTTCTACTGGAACAATAGAACAAGTAGGCCAGGAACAATAAGAATCATTGGTCCCTAATCACCCATCCAACATATACGGAGGCTATGGGAAAGTGGGCCTGCTACTGCTGTGTGCCCTCGGGCACTACCCTATTATTCAATTGGTTAGTCCACCCCAAAGTGAGGCTGCTACACAAACTACACACTGACACCTTGGCCACAAACACAAAGCATAGACAGTCGCCAAATTCAGAACAAGAGACCACAAATTGGAAATAGAAATATGAAGAAAAAAATTGAATTGGGAACGCCAAGAAGTCAAACTTGAAATGGTTCTGCAACACTAGCAAAATAAAAATAGAAATGCATTTCCTCTTAAACGGAAAAAAAATACAAAGATATCAGCAATGCATATGTCTCAAAGCTAATATAGTGCAGTTAATAAGTTAAAAATAACATGCTTTTTTCTGTCTTTGTTGCCTGGGCATTTTATTTTTCAAACATGATAGCCCCAGTCTCTCTCTTCTGCTTTCCTAGTCTGTCTTCTGCTAACACTGTTTCCAGTGTTCTTTCTCTTTTCTCCTCCCATCTTTTTACATTATTTCCCTACATCTTTCTCTGACAGATTGCTCTTTCTCTTTTTACTCTCTTACATTCCTGTCTTTATTCCACTCAAATTTCACTCGTCCTCTATCTCTTTTTGACTTTCACCTATCACTTTCCATCTCCTCCACCTCTTACCTGCAGTCTAGTTCATCTTCCTTAGCTCTCCCATTTCCCCTGTCTTGCTTCTTCTGTTTATCTTATTCCCTTTTTTCACCCACTTCCCATTACCACATTTCTACACCCTGTACTCACCATTCTTCTCTCATCTCCTTGTCAACCCCCCAGGGCCTCACCCATAGAGTTCCACCATGCCCACAGTCTCTCCACACCCGAATCCAGCATCTCCCTTTTTTTCTTCCCCCCTTCCAACTTTTTTCTCCACCCCATCCCCAGCCTAGCAGCATCCTATCACATTGCATTCTCCTTCTCCACCCTCCCTCCTCTCCCCCCCCCCTCCCCCGTGGTCATTTTCCCTCTCTCTCTCTTTCTGCCTAGCCCAGCATCTCTCTCTCTTTGTCTTCAGCCAGTCCAGGGTTGCTTTCTCTCTGTATCTCCACCTAGTCCAGCATCTCCCCTTCTCTTTCTTTCCTCTCTCTTAATTTATTTATTTATTATAATCTTTTATATACCGCGCTATTTGGTATCAGCGCGGTTTACATGAAACAAAATTACCAGAATAACAAGCTATTCTGTGTTTACAGAGAACAGGTATACAAACTTGGATAACAAAGGGGAACTATTTACAAATATTATTTACATTCAGGCGTCATGACAATGTTCAGTAATCCTAGATAACGTACCAAGAAAGTTGATAATGCTATCTGATGATGGTAGTGTAGCTACTTTTGTTGGTGGCTTTGGCTTGGTGTATTACTGGGCGGGTAGTATATGAGGAATAGGTGATATTTGCGTGCTTTCCTGAACTGGGTTAGGTCAGTGATTGCACGAATGTTCGATGGTAATGCATTCCAGCATCTTGGGGCGCAAAATCTGAATGCCCTGTTTGCTGTTGACTGGGTGCATTTTGTTAATGCTTTCGGAATTGTTAGAGTGTTTATTGCTGTCAGTCTTCTGGATCTGTTAGGTGGAATGGGGTGAATGACCTCTGCTAATGAGGAAGATGAAAGTCCGTTGATGGTTTTGAAGGTAAGGAGTAATGTCTTGAACACGAGCCTTCCATGTATGGGGAGCCAGTGGAGCTGCTTCAAGATAGGTGTCACGTGCTCATTTCTTGAGGCTCCATAAAGGACCCTCGCTGCAGCATTCATGGCGAGTTGTAGAGGGTTAATGGTAGATTGCGGGAGGCCTTGTAGGATGGCATTGGCATAGTCAAAATGCGGTAGAATTAATGCCTAGTATACTGTCCTGAAATCTTCTGGATCTAGTAAGGAGCGCAAATGCCTGAGAGTCCGGATCTTGAAATAGACTGCTCTTACTATGTTCCCAATGTGCTCCTTCATATCAAGGTGTTGATCTAACGTAACCCCCAGGTATCGTATTGCAGATTTTGTTTGAAGTTCCGCTTCTTTAATTCTTACATGGGGTGGTGGGGTGAAGTTGTGGTTCCTCGTGATAAATAGCACCTCCGTCTTCTTGTGTTGAATATGGAGGTTTTGGGATTGGAGCCATTCGGAGACTGCGTCGAAATATTCTGTCAGAGGGGAGAGGTTCAAAAGTTCTGTAGAGAATGGCATGTAGAGCAGGATATCGTCTGCATATATCAGGCAGTCCACATTGAAAGATCTGATGATATTGCAGATGGGCTGCATGTATATGTTGAAAAAGAGTGATGATAGTGAGGAACCTTGCGGGACTCCCTGGCTTTGGAGGAAAGGTTCTGATGATGATGCTCCAGATTTTACGTGTTGCCATCTTCCAGCCAGGTATGATTTGCACCATTCCAGAGCATTGCCGCAGATGCTCTTCTCTTTTAGCCGGCCCAGGAGAAGCTCATGACTCACTGAGTCGAAAACTGCAGCAATGTCTAGGAAGATAAGCACAAACCCTTGACGGATGTTGTCGATACCCGAGATTATATTACTGAAGAGGGTTGTAAGGAGGGTTTCTACGCCATGAGACTCCCTGAATCCATGTTGGCAATGGTCTAGAGGGGCGGCGGAGTCTATGTGATCTTGTATTTGTCTCTGTACCTCTTTCTCAATTATCTTGGCCAGGAGAGGTATACTGGCTATAGATCTGTATGAGTCAACCTTCTGGGGGTTTAACTTGGTGCTTTTTAACAGAGGTCTAATGGAAGTATGTTTGAGGGCTGAGGGAAACAAACCAGTTGTGAAAGATAGGTTCATAAGTCTTGTTATGAAGGGACTGAACTCATTGCGTAGCTCCTTTATCCAAAAGGCTGGGCAGGGGTCAGTTTGCGCTGTGGTGGTATTGAGAGACATGATGGTGTCCTCGACATATTTCCTGGATGGAGTGGAGAACATAGACAAGGACATTGGGCAGGTTGACTCCTGTGAAATGACCTCTGAGACCTTACCCGTCTGGAGTAGTTTCGACTGAAGGTAGTCGGCAAATTCTTGTGGGTGGATCTCATCTTGCTGCTCTGGGGATGGTTCCTTCGATAAGGTCTTGACTAGGCTGAACAGATTGCGGGGCTTGTTCAGTGATCTTTTGAGTGTGTCAGTGTGAAATTGTTTCATTTTCATCGTGATTGTATCTCGGTGGATTGTTAGGTGGAGTTTGTAAGCAGTTTGGTCCTCTATGGAGCGTGATCGGCGCCAACGTTTTTCAAGGTTCCGTAATCGTGTGAGAGATGATCGCAGCTCTGAGGAGTACCATGGTGCAGACTTTCTTTTCCTTGGGATGTTGTTATGACTAGGGCGTTGTGCAATAGTGCTGAGGTTGCTATTCCATGATGAGATCAGATTTTCAAGGTTAAGTGTTGTGTCGTTGAGGAGTGGGCGGGTCTCTGACAATATGAGTTCTCTGTTGAATGTTCAGAAACTACGTGCTGAAGTTCTTGTGGTGCTGCTCAGCCTTGTGTTGTCTTTCGATTGTTTGTTGTGAATGGGTATCTGGAAGTTGATTAGCTTGTGGTCCGACCAAGGTACAGAGGTAACAGATGTCACTAGGTCATGGCTAGGGTTGGGGACTGTCAATGGGGCGAACACAAGGTCTAGCGCGTTTCCCCTTAGATGTGTGGATTCATTAATTATTTGCTTGTATCCCAGATCCTTGATAGCTTCCAGAAGGGCGGATGCCTGATTGTGTTGCAGAGATGGGAGATTGAAATCTCCCAGTATCCAGTTTGGTGTGCTAGGATTGTGGATGTTGGCAGCTAGATCTAATATAGTTGGGAGGGCGTCAGGGGAGGATGAAGGGGGCTCTGTATAACAGGATGATGGAACACAGTTTGTTTGCAATGGTTACTGTATCCAAGTTGTTATTGCTAGTTGCGTCAATCGTATGGTACTGGAGGTTCGACTTAGAGAGAATGAGCGCACCATCTCCTCTCTTATTTTCCCTGTGTTGTGTGTGTATGGAGAAGTTGGGGGAAAGGAGTTGGTTGAGGAGGATGTTGTCCTCACATGATAGCCAAGTTTCTGTGATCATGAGTAAATCCAGATCATGGGAGGATATTATGTCTGATATGACTGGCCATTTCTTACGGATTGAACGCGCATTTATGAGGGCACATTTTAGGCTTGGTGGAAGGGGTGTTTCCTTTTGCTTGGTTCTCTTAGAGTGTTGGAGTGCGATGTGTAACAGGTGAGAGTGGTGTGTGTGAGCTTCTCCTTTAGGGTGGTGATAGGGGGCCCCTGACCCTCTTCTCCCATGGTTCTGCAGAATTGGAATTTGCTTGAGTGAGGGGGATAGTGCAAAAGAGTTTCCGAGCCAACCTGTGAGAAGGAGGTAACAGCTGACTAAGGCAACTATGAGGAAGGCCATTTTGAGATCTTCTATTGTGCGTGGCAGAATGATTCGTGTGGGCAGATCAACTGTTTAAATGCGGCTGTTACAGCAGGCTGATAAATGCGTTGTATCAACTGGTAGGCTATTGCATATGATAATTAGCTATTTGCTACGCAGTCGGGAGTGTGTCATGGGAGAGCCATGGAACTGGTAACAGACATGAAGTACAGATGTTTGTTTTGATAAGCATACAGGTATCTGGTATGAATATAGAGTCAATGAGAATGCAAGAAAACAACAGGCAGGTGTGTGTGTCATATAACTGATGGAAGACAGGCAGCAAGCAGGTATAAAACATGGGCAACACTGTTAGGCAAAGGTATTGAACAAATAATTTGCTCTATTGGGTAAATGAACAGTTAATGTGGTTCAACATTTCGCAGGGTGACTAAACTGAGTCATAATTATTATAGTCACATTGGTTGGGTTTTAAATTATGAGCATTGGAAAGAGTCCAGCTCTATTTGTTAGAGTACCTGCTTTGCTTGCCGGCGAGTTGCTGCATTTCTTGAGACTGAAGATCCTTGATTCCAGTTCAGCATGGTAGAGTGCAGACTCCGCCAACAGGTCCCCGCCTAAGGGCCACGCCAAAGGGCCCTCTGGCGAGGCCCTCAGGCGCGGGCGCGCCCGATGGCGCTTCTCTTTAAAGGCAGGCTGTGGCCCCGATTGGGCAGCCGGCAAGATGGCTGATTCCCGCCTCCGCTGCTGGTGGTGATGGACGGCTCGATCCCCGGAGGGGAGAGCAGCTGGAGCTGGCTGGAGAGCATCTCTTTCTCAGCGCCCGATGGCGCTTCTCTTTAAAGGCAGGCTGTGGCCCCGATTGGGCAGCCGGCAAGATGGCTGATTCCCGCCTCCGCTGCTGGTGGTGATGGACGGCTCGATCCCCGGAGGGGAGAGCAGCTGGAGCTGGCTGGAGAGCGTCTCTTTCTCAGCGCCCGATGGCGCTTCTCTTTAAAGGCAGGCTGTGGCCCCGATTGGGCAGCCGGCAAGATGGCTCATTCCCACCTCCGCTGCTGGTGGTGATGGACGGCTCAATCCCTGGAGGGGAGAGCAGCTGGAGCTGGCTGGAGAGCGTCTCTTTCTCAGCGCCCGATGGCGCTTCTCTTTAAAGGCAGGCTGTGGCCCCGATTGGGCAGCCGGAAAGATGGCTGATTCCCACCTCCGCTGCTGGTGGTGATGGACGGCTCGATCCCCGGAGGGAAGAGCAGCTGGAGCTGGCTGGAACAGGGGCATCACTCCTCTCTCTTTCTCCCCCCCCCCATACATCAGTAACCCCCTCCTTCCATGACAAAAGAATTTCTGTCTTAACCCCCCACTCCCACTCCAGCATCTCTCCTCTCCTCTCACCCCCCAAGTAGCAAATGACTTGCAGGAACCACCATCCTTATATTTGTTAGGTTCCAGTTAGCAGCAGTCGCTGCTGTTTATATCATTCACTTCCAATATATAATCCAGTGGCCCCCATCACATGCACTGAAAGCGAATGCTAAAAGCAACAGCTCCTACGGCTGATTCGAAGGAAAGATTAGGCTACTGCTGGAGCCGTGTGATCTTTTTTCTGCCCAGGGCACAGCCTCAGCCGCACAATTTTCCTTCTGCCATGGCTGAGGCCATATGATTTTTCTGCCCTCACTGCTCCCTTTGAACCACCACCCTGTGCAAGTGCACTGCTTGCACAGTGGGTCATGTTGGCCCTGTGAAGACCAAAAGACCGCCAGAGACTGAGTGCTGCTATTATGGAGGCCATTAAAGCCAAAAATATATATTTTTAAAGCAAGTGAGCAAAGCATGGAAATCAGAGCTCTTGGAATTCTTTATAACCCTTCTGCATAGCTATTTGTGTGTGTGCATGCATATGTTTATATATATGTGTGTGTATCTGACCTGGAGGGGAATGGTGGTTTGAATGGAGTAATTTTCAAACATTTTGTTTTCAAAAGGATAATAAAATGAAATGTATCCTAACCATTAGAAGGCACGTTTTTACGTGGAGATTGGAACTGAGATGTCAAGCCTGGAATGTGCTCTGTTCCAACAATATTTTAGAAACAGCTCTGCTAAATGTGGAGCTCTTTCTAAAGTACGCAGAAGGAAGTGCAGGGGATTTACAACAATGTGAGCAGGAAGACTTGGGGAAAAATCAACTGAGGAAACCTGGCAACTTATGCGTGTACATGGCCACACTTGTACGTGCATGCATGTGAGCTGTGGCTGCTAATTGACTAGAGAGGACACTATCTTTAATTCATTTAAGTTTGGAGATGGAAATAAACTTGTAGGGGAGCAGGTGTAAATCCAGTTCTCCAGGACCAAGCAGGAAGTCAGTCCTCACTTATGGGTGACATCGGCGCCAATGGAGCCCCCGTGCGGAGCATTTCCCCAGCTTTCTAAGAAAGCCTTTGGGAATACTGCACGCATGCGCGGTCCCCTTCCCGCCTAAAGGTGCCATCTTGCTCAGTCTCTCTTTTTCCGTGGAGCCCATCAGACGTCTGTCCAAGTCACCCGGAAAAGTTGACGTTTTTTTCGAAGATTTCTTCGTCTTTTTCTCCGAATTCGACACCAGTTCGGTACACCGGTATCGAGCCAGTTTTCTATTTTTCGGTTTTTGCCCTTCGTGGCTGGCGTTTGCACCCTTTTTTCTGTTTTTCCCTGGAAGGCCGGTCCTTTGACCTCGCGGGGGCCCTTTTTTCCCCGATAGCTTCCAGTGGTTTCAAGAAGTGTGATCGGTGCAAGAAACTAATGTCTCTCACCGACACACACGACTGCTGCCTTCGGTGCCTCGGCCCGGATCATGATCTGTGGCCCGTGTGGCAAAATGTCCACCAAGGCACTTCAAAGCCGTTAGCACCAGAAGGAAAAGATTTTCTCAGATTCTGCCTCTGGCCGGGCCCGGACTTCGTCTGAGGCCTCGACGTCTCGGGAGTCTGATACCGAGAATCGCCGGGTTTCCTCGGACAGGGGGTCCCCCGACCGGGAACGCAAGAGGAAGAAACGGCTCATGAGGGCGGCATTGGAAGAGGTCCCTGGTTCCTCGAGGGCCAGGTCTAAGACCCCCGACCGCTGTCCCTGGCCTTTGGAACAGGAGAAGCCGTCCAAAATACCTCGTGTAGAGCCGGAGACCGTCGGACACGTAAGTCCTGTAGTCCTCGTGGACTCTCCTCCGAGGGAGCCGATGTCGGGCCCGGCGCCGCCGGGGCCCGCGTCGGTGGCTGCTGAGTCTCCTGAGCTTGGACTCAGGCTGACAGCCTTGGAGTGCAGACTGTCTGCCTTCATGGATCAGCAGCAGGTACTGATGGCCAGCCTCGCTGGTGCATCTGCCCCGACCACCGGGACATCGATGTCGAAGTCGACCCCGGAGACCGAACCGATACTCGAGACCATGAAGGCTCGAAGTCGTCCTCGGTCAAGGTCCCCCTCAATCTCCTGCTTGGAGCCGAGGGCGTCGGAGCCCCTCGACTCCTCTTCCGATGAGTCAGTGTGGGAGACGGAGGACGAGGAGTACCCCGACACCTTCCAGACTCGGTGCGTCCCTTCGGACTCACCGCAGTCTGAGCCCCGTAGTAGGTCCCCTCCGGAGGACACCCGGTTCTCGGAGTTCGTGCGGGACATGGCCAAGGCATTGGCGATTCCCGCGGACCCCGAGGAGGAGCTCGAGGCCCTCCAGTATGACTCTCCTCCGAAGGAGGCCTTTACTGTTCCGGTTCCTCCGATGCTGGAACAGCTCCTCTTCCGGATGTGGGAGGCACCGGCCTCGGCGCCGGTATTGAGCAAGCGGGTCGATTCCATTTATCGACTCCGTAAGAGCCCTGGCTTCCAAAAGGCGCAGCTGCTGCACCATTCCAT
Source organism: Ichthyophis bannanicus (assembly GCA_033557465.1). Lineage (NCBI taxonomy): Eukaryota > Metazoa > Chordata > Amphibia > Gymnophiona > Ichthyophiidae > Ichthyophis > Ichthyophis bannanicus. Next base: position 1,103,554,833 of record CM066031.1, read on the forward strand.
GGTGGTGGAATCGGCCATGCATCGTCTGAAGAGCCAGAAGATGCACTCCGCGGTGCCCCCAGCAGGGAGGCCCGGAACCTGGATGCTTTCGGCAGAAAGTGCTTCCAGGGTTCGATGCTTGCTTGCCGTGTCCAGTCATACCAGCTGTACATGGGCATGTACCTACGAGACCTGGTGAAAGAGCTTGCCAGGTTCTCTGCTGGCCTCTCCGGGGAACCTTTGCAGAGGTTCAAGTCCTTGTCTTCAGGGATCCGGGAATGCTCTAAGTTTATGTCCCGAGCGGTTTATGATGGCTTCGAGGCTTCGGCTTGTGTGGCGGCAGCCGGCATCACAGCCCGACGCCAGGCATGGCTGCAGTCATCGGACCTCGAGCCCTGGGTGCAGGACAAGTTGGTAGATGTCCCTTGCCGGGGTGAAAACCTTTTTGGCAAGCCCATGGCCGAGAAGGCGGCTGAGCTCGAAACCGAGCACCTGACCAGGACCAGGCTGTCCAGAAGGACTTCTGCTCCTTCTCACAAAAAGAAGGGCTCGGGTAAAAAGCCCTTCTACCCGAGAAAGGTGTCTGCCTACAAACCTTTCCCTCAGTACCAGGCCTCCCCAGCTCCCCAACAGGGGCAGCAGGCCAAAGGGCAGGGACATGGGCCCCGTAGGCAGAAGACCCCCAAGCCTCCGGCTCCTGCTCCTACCCAGTAGGGAGGGGTTTTTTGACTCCCACAGCATAGCCTCTCCGCCTCTGCTGCCCCATTCCTGCACAGGAGGTCGCTTAGCCCTGTTTGCCCACAGGTGGCCACCCATTACAGGGGATGCTTGGGTATTAAGCATAATCCACCAGGGCTATATGCTTCATTTCCAGCAGTTACCTCCTGTCTACTTCCCAAGAGAGCCTCTGCGGCCTCTCCTGCACACAAACCTCCTCCTTCAAGAACTTCAGGGTCTGCTTCTGGACAAGGCGGTGGAGCCTATACCTCCTCGCCTACAGGGGCACGGTTTCTACTCCAGGTATTTTCTGGTGCCAAAGAGAACCGGAGGCCTAAGGCCTATCCTAGACCTCAGGAACCTCAACAAGTTCTTGGAGAAAGAGAAGTTCAAGATGCTTACTCTTGGAACACTTCTGCCCTACCTCCAGCAGGGAGATTGGCTATGCTCCTTAGATCTAAAGGATGCGTACACTCACATCCTCATTCATCCAGACCACAGAAAGTACCTCAGGTTCATGGTGGGAGGAAACCATTATCAGTACAGAGTGCTGCCTTTTGGCCTCACCTCCACCCCACGAGTCTTTACAAAGTGTCTAGCAGTGGTGGCGGCCTACTTGAGGACACAAGAGGTTTTTGTTTTCCCCTATCTGGACGACTGGCTTATCCGAGGTCAGACTTACCAGGAGGCCAGGCAGGCCACCTTCAGGACTGTCACACTCCTTCAAGACCTAGGCTTTGTCATAAACTTCGCAAAGTCCACTTTGCTCCCCTTCCAGAACCTGGATTTCATAGGAGCATGGCTGGACTCTCTGCAGGCAAGGGCTTACTTGCCAGAGGACAGAGCTCAAAGGCTCATGGAGTTGGCATCCCGGTTTCTCAGCCTGCCAAGGGTTCCTGCCAGGCTCTGTCTGCAGCTCCTAGGACACATGGCATCGACTGTACATGTGATCCCCAATGCCCGGCTCCACACATGAAGCCTGCACAGTGGTGCCTCAGAGCTCAGTGGAAACAAGCCACTGGGAGCCTAGCAGACAAAGTCAGGGTGTCCAAGCCATTCCTGTCTTCCCTTCAGTGGTGGCTACACCTCCCCAACTTGCTTCAGGGGGTGCCATTTCAAGTGCCTGTCCCCACAGTGATGTTGACGACAGATGCCTCCTTACAGGGCTGGGGTGCACACTGTCAAGAGAGCTGCACTCAAGGCCTCTGGTCCCCATGGGAAGCCACGCAACAGATCAACCTTCTAGAACTGCGGCCTATTCGCTTAGCCCTCAAGGCTTTTTCTCACACTTTGGCTCACCAGTCTGTTCTAGTTCAGACAGACAACCAAGTAGCCATGTTCTATGTGAACAAACAAGGCGGCACTGGCTCCAGGCCTCTATTCCTGGAAGCACAGGCCCTTTGCTCTTTTGCCCTCAGGCACCAGATGTTGCCGAGGGCTGTTTATCTTCCTGGCCAGGAGAACTTTCTGGCAGACAGATTAAGCAGAGTTCTGCAGCCCCACGAGTGGCAACTGCACCCGTTAGTGGTTCAACAGATTTTCCTGAAATGGGGACTACCATCCATGGATCTCTTTGCAAGTCCCCTGAATCACCAACTACCCAGGTTTTGTTCCAGGCAACCGCATCTCCTAAGGGTGGCAGCAGATGCCTTCCTGATCCCTTGGTCCCAGTGCCTACTGTATGTGTTTCCTCCCACGCCTCTGGTGGCCCGAACCTTGTTCAAGATTCTCAGGGACAAGGCCTCGGTGCTGCTGGTTGCTCCCAGGTGGCCGAGGCAGCCCTGGTTCCCCCTGCTGCTTCAACTGGCAGTGAAAGCACCATTGCCTCTGGGATTCCAACCCGACCTTCTCTCTCAGGATCAGGGTTCCCTTCTGCATCCCAATCTCAAATCTCTCAATCTGATGGCCTGGAGGCTGCAAGGGTAGTCTTGGCTCCCTGGGGCCTACCTCAGGAAGTAGAAGAGGTGGTCTTGGCTTCTAGAAAGCAATCCACCAGGAAAACATATGCCCTGAAGTGGAGGAGGTTCTCCTTGTGGTGTCAGCAACGCAAGGAAGATCCTTTCGGTTGCACTGTGCCAGTAGTGCTCCAGTACCTTCTGCACTTGTCCAATCAGGGCCTTAAGTCCAATTCTGTTCGGGTCCACCTCTCTGCTCTGGCAGCTCACCACTCAATGGTAGAGGGACACTCTTTGTCGGTTCATCCCTTGGTGTCCAGGTTTCTCAGAGGCTTACTATTGCTCAAGCCTCCTCTCCGTCCACCGGCCCCTGAGTGGGAATTGAATGTGGTCTTGCAGCAACTGACTTGGCCACCCTTTGAACCAATGGCTACATGTCCCCTACGCTTCCTTTCCTGGAAGACTCTATTCCTAGTGGCCTTGACCTCAGCCAGGCGAGTGAGTGAACTTCAAGCCTTGGTCTGTGACAGACCCTACACTCGCTTCTATAGGAACAGGGTAGTCCTTAGGACTCATCCTAAGTTCCTCCCAAAGGTTGTCTCCTCTTTCCATCTCAGCCAGGGGGTGGTTCTTCCAACGTTCTTCCCTAGGCCCCATGCCAGCCGGGCTGAGACAGTCCTGCATACCCTGGACTGTAGGAGGGCCTTATCCTTCTACCTTGAGCGTAAGCAGGGGCATAGGAGGGCTACTCAGCTCTTCGTCTCTTTTGACCCGAATAACTTGGGGGTGCCTGTCTCCAAGCATACCTTGTCCATCTGGGTGGCTGACTGTATCACCTGGGCTTACAGGGCAGCTGACCTTCCTTTGCAGGGTCGGGTCACGGCCCACCGTGTCAGGACAATGGCTGCCTCAGTAGCTCATCTCCACTCTGTACCGTTGTCAGACATCTGCAGGGCTGCAACTTGGTCCTCAAGCCAGACATTTGCAGCCCATTACTGCCTGGAGAGGGAGTCCCGTAGGGACAGTGCTTTCGGTCAGGCAGTGCTCTGGAATCTCTTCGAGGTTTAGGCAATTCCTACCCTCCAGCCCTCTGGTTGGGCTACCGGTAGAGGTATGTTTCAGTGAAATCCTTTCTCTGATGCTGAGGCTAGAGGGAGCTCATTTTTCATCTCTGGGTCCTCGGTAGCCTGAAGCTGGAGTCCCATAAGTGAGGACTGACTTCCTGCTTGGTCCTGGAGAAAGACCTAATTGCCCATATAGAGTAGTTACTCACCTGTAACAGGTGTTCTCCAGGAGCAGCAGGAATCAGTCCTCACAACCCTCCCTCCTCCCCTGGGAGTTGCAGTTGTACATAGTTCATTTTTACATTTTTATGCTGTGTTTTAGCTATGTCATCTGACTGAGCAAGATGGCACCTTTAGGCGGGAAGGGGACCGCGCATGCATGCAGTATTCCCAAAGGCTTTCTTAGAAAGCTGGGGAAATGCTCCGCACAGGGACTCCATCGGCGCCAATGTCACCCTTAAGTGAGGACTGATTCCTGCTGCTCCTGGAGAACACCTGTTACAGGTGAGTAACTACTCTATATGGGCAATTAGGTCTTACCTGTGCAGTCCCAATATGAAATGGGGAATAAACATGTAGATTTTCATCCAGCCCACACCACACAATGTTGTGGTTTCAAAGTTGTATGGATGTCCGCATGTAAAATGAGCCTTTCCTAAAAGTCCCTAAATGTTGGTTAGCAGGTTTCCAAGAAAGTGTAGTTGTTTACCTATAATGGAGCCTCTCCTTGGACATCAAGATCCTGCAGCCACACAAGTGGTGATGTCATGGATGGAGCTGAGCAGGTCTATTCTCCCTGAGCTCAGAAACCTCTAGTAGATTTTCTGAGCTGGTGTAGGTGTTCTTGCACACCCTCCCCTTACCCCCTCCTGGTCTGCTCCCTCAGTGCCGTACATGTTTTAGCTACCTTGACTTTGAGATGAGTGAGCAGGAATGTGTGGCAGTAGGATCCTGCTGTCCATACAGAGCCCCCATTACGATCAGACTGATTGAATGTGATGTCCGCTTCTGATGCTTGCTCTAAGCAGTATTGTGTGGTGAAAAGATGTACAGAGGCCTATGTTGCTGCTCTGCAGATGTCCTCTGTCAAGGAAGAGTTTAGCTGAGCCACGGATGCTACTGTAACTCTAAGTTGGTGCACAGTCACTTCAGCAGGGTGTTAGATATTCGCCTGATCGTAGCAGAAATACAGTTGGCTGCCTATGTGAACAGTTCTTTATGTAACTGGAAGGCCTAATCTATTAACATTAAAAGCTATCGACAGCTGAGATGCTCTGTTGGTAGAGTTAGTACTTTGAAGGTATATCTACAATGCTCGCCTGCAATCCAGTGCGTGGAACAGCTCCTCAGTAGGATGACTGGGTGATTGATATGGAAGTTAGAGACTACTTTGGGCAGAAACTTTGGATGAGTGCACACCATTCTGCGGTTGTCACAGATTTGTATGTAGAGTTGATAATGTAGCAGTGCATGGAGCTCACTGATATGGTGGGGAGAAGTGATAGTTACCAGAAAGAGTCTTCCACAAAAGAAGTTTCGGGGAGGACGTTTCCAACAGCTCAGATGGGGCCTTGCGAGTTGCAGTAATATCAGTTGCGATCCCATGTTGCTGGGGCCTTTTGACCATGGTCTGGAGTTCGATAGCCCTTTTATCAATTTCTTCACTAGAAGATGCTTGAACATAGATTCACCATCCGGTTGTCCATAGTCAGCTGCTATTACACTAATGAGACTTGACAGAACTTGTGTTTAGGCCTGAATCAGACGGTATGAGGACATACTGAAAGACAGAGGGTACTTATCAATTGAAGGGATCTTTCTGCTGTATGAAGCACCAAGAAGCAAGTCTCTTCCACTTGAAGCCATATAATCTCCTAGTAGATTGATTGGGGTTTTTTCGGTGCTGGGGATTGTAGATTGGAATGCAGATGTTGCCTGCCTTGTTGGATTAGCAGTGTTGGTACAGTAGGCAGGCATATGGTTTTGGCCTGAGCTAGTTTTTTCAACCAGAAAGGGCTTGAAACCAAACCCAGACGGGAGGATGTTTGAAGGATGGCTTTAAAACCTTGGGCTTTTCCATTGCATGAGTATTAGTGAATGTTCTCATACTGAAAACAGTCAATACTGTTTATAAGGAATATCATGACCTAACTTACACCCATGGCAGGAATTTATAATGTGTGATATATAGTTCTTAAAGCGCTGTTGATAATTTGATCTATTTATATACTGTCCATGGCTTGAAAAAAACATAATTTGAGTTAGTATACATTGGACTATACATTCATGATTCAGTCATGTTTTAAAAAAAAAATCGGCCTGTGATATTCTAAAGCAAATATCGGATTACAAGCAACCGTTAACCGGATATTTGCTTTAGACGGCACTATCCAGGTAGTGTTGAAGATCCAAACGGAATGCCTCGGTGCTATCCAGACAGTGCCACAGCGGATTGTGAGTGAACTGGGAAGTTTTCTGGGGAACGGCAATATTCATACCACACTCTTGATAAATGTAGGACAGCCTTTTTGGCTATCCTAGTTATCTGGATATTTACCCAGATATTCAGTGCCAGCTACAATTTGGAGACCTATACTTAAATGCTACAGCTGGTGTTTAAAAAAGTCAGTCATAGTGTTTAAATAGTGGCCCAAAAGTGGATATCTCACATTTACCTACTTCAGTCTAAAATGACTGAGAAGCATGCAGGCTGCATACTTAAGGGGGTAGTTTCTAAGATATACTAACAACACACATTATTTTAGCGCAGGTCCCATGTTATTCAGTGGGACATAGTTACTAATAATGCACCTTAACAATGGGAAGATTTGTTGGTGCATATGATGGTCCAGGGAGGGGAGGGGTGTGAGAGAGCTAAGTAAGAAGCTTTTTTATTTTTAGTAGCAGGGATGCCATCCTGAGGATTGAAGCTAAAATCACAAAATAATAAGAATCCTACATCACCATGATACCATCCTCTTAACTCTATAAATCTCTAAGCTTGTTGAATTCTCTTTGGACTATTAATGTCCCAAGTGACTATCTCCGCCATAGCAGGGCATCCATTTCTTTGGATCTGTGAATAGAATAACCTTGGTCAGTTTTCAGATAGAAATACAGAGCCAGTGAATGTATAATTTTTCACTCCACTTGCTACAGAGTGTCAGGCTGAAAATCTCTCTAACCAGCCCCACACTAACAGTATAGTGACGTGGCAGAGGGATGGCGGAGAAGGCAAAGTTATCCAGAGTGCGTTGGTTTTCAGCCACTATCTGGATCATCTATAATGGTCCAGCATATATACTCGGCACCACTAAGGGGGTCTCTTACTAAAGGGCATTACCTGACGGCGTGTACTCTGCACATTGGGACATGTGTTGCCAGCTTGCACAGGGCCGTGATGGTGTGGGACAATTCCTGTGCTGTCTAACCCATGTTAAGGTCGCAAATGGGAAGGGTGGGGTAGGGGTGGAGAGTGGGCGCGGTGTGCTCTGTGCACTTAACGCTGGGTTCACACCGCGCGCTAACTGCGTTAGCATGGGATCACCTAAGGCTGCCTCAGGTGGCGTTAAGTGCACTCGCACTAATATGGCGTGTGCTAAGGGACAGGACTCCGCGTTAACTGCCGGGGAAATGCTTTCCATGCTCCTGATGGTTAACGCAATGGTGTTGCACCTACTGTACCATAGTTTCAGCACTTTTGGCGCATTTGGTGCAACACCCTAGTGACCTTTAGTAAAAGGGCCCCTAAGTATTTGTATGGTGGTACCAAATATGCATATTAATGCAAATGCCAGCACCAGCATTTAAATCAATGCAGTGACCGCCGCTGCTAAAAATGACCACCCCCTTGTGTTCAGTATGTGAACATATAGTAGTTCTCTGTGTAAATGCAATGCCAGTAATATGAATGTACATTTCTATATGTTGGGGATTTTTGTCTGACTTTCTTTTATCTTGCTTTTTCAGATCAAATGTAAAGGAGTGGAAAATGGAGCCGTTCTCCGATCAATGGACCAGTTGAAATGGTCGGAGGGAGGGTGCAGCCTCATGCATTAGCCTGTGCTCACAACAACCTCTCTCCTCCACAGCATCAATGTCCTGTGCCTGCCCCCAGCACCCACTACCGCATCTTCCGTAACTGTGAGCGAGACATGGTGGAGCGCTCCATCAACATCCTGCAGGCCAGCGGTTTCTATTGGGGCCCTCTGTCTGTTGGCGAGGCCCATGCCAAGCTGGATATGGAGACCATGGGCACCTTTCTGGTGCGGGACAGCTCTCAAGGAAACCACTTGTTTAGCCTAAGTGTAAAAGTGGCAGCTGGGCCAATCAGCGTGCGAATTAGGTTCCAGGAAGGAAATTTTTGGCTGATGAACCATTTCTCAGACTGTGTGGTGAAACTACTGGAGCTGTTAGTAGAGAGGACCCAGGTTCAGCCCATTTGCTGTGAGAACGGTGTGACCCTAGTCTTCTCTAAGCCCCTACGGAGGAGCCGAATTCCGGCCCTACAGGAACTGTGCCGGCGTAAAATAATTGCCTTCCATGGGAGGGAAATGATCCCCCAGTTGCCTTTGCAGCCCGTGTTGAGGAAGTATGTGGAGGAGTTTCCTTTCAAGATTTGAAGCTCATTGGCCACGCAGCATTGGGAAAGGCCTCTTGTCTCCATAACACGGCGCATTCTTCCTGTCCCGCCAATGTATAGAAGGAGCTGTGACCACTTACGGCCCATTGAGATCTAACTTTGAGGAGAGGTTAACATCATTCTTAGCCTCACAAAAAAAGCTGCCTCTTCTACCACATACCAAAATAGTATTGTGAATAAACTCATATGGCCAAAGCTGATAGTCTGAGTCTTTTGGATATATACAGTACTCAATCTTCTACGGTTTCCATGCTGATTGAGGCTATAAGCCACTTGAATAAAGGTCCACTTCCATTTCAAGTGGTGGTGTTTGGAAGTAGCAGCAGTGATGGCATATGTGCTCAATTTTTCTGACTGAGACTAAATTTTAGCCTCCCTCCTTCCTGGTTTTACAGTGTGAAAGAAGGGAAACTTTCAGAACAGGGAGATGAACATGACCTTTCACCAACTCACTGCTACCAATGCGACAGATGTCTGTTTTGGCTTTCATGAACATCAGGAAAATAGCAGCTGTTATCCACTCTGTGCACACATCGGGGCCTGGTATCTCCAGCGGTGCTCCCAGGAAAAAGTGGAATATGTGATAACTATTGAGGATAAACTGATCTGAAATGATCAGAATGATGCAATCTGAACCTGTTTCAGAACATCATCTTTCTTCTCAGGTCATTTGAAAACTTACCTCTTACAAGCTAATATGTGCCTTCTGGTGATCTCTCCTTATATTCAACCGAAAGGCCTGGAGTTATTTTTCTCTAGTACACATGGCATGACAAGAAGCACTATATAGCAAGTGCTGCTTATCTGCAGATAGGTCTGATCAGTGAAACAGGGAGTTGCACAAGTCCATCCTGGACCTGCCATGCTTACAGCAGTTTTACAAAACAAAGAAATCACCCAGCTCAAGGCAGAGAAATACCAAAGCACAAAAATAACCCAAGCTTCAAACCTCCGTGTGTAACATTAAAACCCAAGAATGCAATTCTTTTTCTCTTTCTTTTTGTCGGAAAAGCCGATCAGAGGATACAGGAACTGTCACCCGTCCCCCACCACGGTCATTCCATTTTAATCATTAAATGCTTGAAAACACTTCGCAGCGTTACTTATCTTGCTTGACTTCAGCCAATGAGGAATTCAAAAGACACAACGTGCCACGTTTCGAGCCCTCCAACAATCACCGGCTCTGCATCAGGTGGAAAATCAGAATCCCGTAAAAATGGCTTTTTCTTCGATGAACACAACGGTCCGGTTTTAAGAGATGGCGTGTGACATCAGACGCACGTAGAGGAATCAGATAGCCAATCGAAAATGCCTGTCATTCAAGCATTACAGCTTGGGAACACCCACTGACAGGGAATCCCAATAATGATGTAAATGCTGGCTGCTCACATCAGTGTATGCCATTCAACAGAGCCATTCAGACCCCGGGGGGAGACAGTGCCCAAACGGTATATCCATTGTTGTTCAGTCCGTTGCAATTTAGCAGTGCGGTCCCCTCCTCGGGGATCTAGTGGAATTCCACTAGATCCCCGAGGAGGGGACCGCACTGCTAAATTGCAACGGACTGAACAACAATGGATATACCGTTTGGGCACTGTCTCCCCCCGGGGTCTGAATGGCTCTGTTGAATGGCATACACTGATGTGAGCAGCCAGCATTTACATCATTATTGGGATTCCCTGTCAGTGGGTGTTCCCAAGCTGTAATGCTTGAATGACAGGCATTTTCGATTGGCTATCTGATTCCTCTACGTGCGTCTGATGTCACACGCCATCTCTTAAAACCGGACCGTTGTGTTCATCGAAGAAAAAGCCATTTTTACGGGATTCTGATTTTCCACCTGATGCAGAGCCGGTGATTGTTGGAGGGCTCGAAACGTGGCACGTTGTGTCTTTTGAATTCCTCATTGGCTGAAGTCAAGCAAGATAAGTAACGCTGCGAAGTGTTTTCAAGCATTTAATGATTAAAATGGAATGACCGTGGTGGGGGACGGGTGACAGTTCCTGTATCCTCTGATCGGCTTTTCCGACAAAAAGAAAGAGAAAAAGAATTGCATTCTTGGGTTTTAATGTTACACACGGAGGTTTGAAGCTTGGGTTATTTTTGTGCTATGCTTACAGCAGTGTCAGGTCTCTTCCTGTTTCTCCTGGAGCTCGGGTAACCTAAAAAAGGGCTATTGTCATACATTCAAGCTTCCACTTCATCAGTTCCTATGAAATTATATTGCATCTATCTTGTAATGTTGTTTCTCAAAAATAGCCGCCCCTTCACATAGCCTTCCATCAGAACTCATTTCTTTTTAATTTCAGTCACATTTGTGGCTCTTCCCTCACCGCCACTCAGTACGCTGTTGATCAGCATGAATACTGTTCCTTTTTCAAAATTAATTTTTCCATGGCTGCAAAATAGGAAATGGTCCTTTTTGAATAAGGTCTTGGTGTTTGCAATCAAATGACATGTGCATGGAACACAGTCTGGATAACCTTGTATTCTGGTCTAGTTCCCTTCATATAGTGGCTGGTTAAGACTGCAGGAGTTGGATGTACACTGGCCCATTCAGTAGTTGTTCTTCTGCTGTAACGTAGAAAGGCACAGTCAGAAGTAAACTGAACATGATTCAGGGAAGCCAGTCAAGTAACAGGAGTCATGTGATGTATTGGTGATTATATTTGATTTTGCTAGTGACTGGTCTCTAACATTAAGCACAGGTTTCACTGTGTACCAGTCATCTGAAAAGCTCACAAAGTGAGTGTAATAATTCAGTCCCATCTAAAAGTGTTTCCCATTTTTCTTTATACACTTCTGAAGCCGGCACTTCCTGGATGCAGCCACAAATGGTATAAGCCATTGTGTCTGAGTCGGTCTGCACAGGGCCAGCCTTGGGTCATCTGCATCTGTTTGACCCAAGTGGTCCCAATGTCCAAAGGGGTCTCCACACTAGGCTTGAGAGAGCTACTAAATTTTTAAAGAATTTGCAGAACAGAAAGCTGGAAAGATTTCTTCATAAGTATAGTTTTGTTTTAAAAAGTTTCATGTCAAAATATAAGCTAATAAATATAGATATCATTTTGTTTTTTAATACATCATTTAATCTTAGGCCCAGAAGGCCCCACCAAAATGGTCCAAATTGGCAACCACAATTGCTAAGGCCGGCCCTGGGTCTGTACCTGAAATAACATCACAAGTGATATGACGTAGACTGAGAAGATCATCAGTTCATGTAATATTAGGGTTGTGCATAGGAAAAAAAATTTAGTTCATTTTCAGTTTACTTGGCCTTTTTTCTGTTTTTTCTGCCTTTTTCCTGTTCATTTGACATATTTGTTTTAATAAAAAAATATTAAATGCCAAAAAAACCTTTTAACACACTGCTAGTTGACATCACACACATTAATTCATAGGTTAACATATGCTAAATTGATTTGCAATGTAATGTGTGCCTTAGAGTCAATGCTGACTCCTGGCAACCCAGTAGCTCCTGCGTTTTCTTGGCAGTGTGACTGGAAGTAGATTGCCTGGCCTTTCTTCCGAGGCAGTGGAGGGTTAAGCAACTTGCCCAAAGCCACAAGGAGTGCCATTGAGAATCGAACCCTGGTCTCTTGGTTACCAAGCCAATGCTTTAACCACTTCCACAAATTGATTTAATATGCACTAAATTTTTTTAAGACACTAATGAACTGAATGCACACCCCTGTGTGATACTATTTGTGACACTCTGCTAATACGGCAACACATCAGTAAGATTTCCAGTTTGTATGTGGGTGGCTCATGTCAAACTCTTCTCTTCCTTCATTTTCAGGAGAAAAAAAAAATAATCTATGGTTATTTCAGAACCATGCAAAATTTTACTGCCTAAACAAAGTATTGTTTTTTTTGTGTGTGTTGTGTTTTTTTTTTTAAAGCTGTTCTGTCTCACTGTCCCTTGGTAAAAGGGAACTTTATGCAAGACAGGATGAATGTACTAACTGATGTCAACTGAATGACTTTGACAACCCTAAAGTGAGCGAGTTATTTAAGACTAGTCGATAATGTTGCAAGGTTAGGTCCCAGTTAGGATCCTCCATAAGAAAATGGAGCATAAGGAGATGGCAGTTCCTGACTTGTGTTTTACTTGAATATTACAAATGACTGACTTGTTCCTGGCAAAATCCAAAGGCCTTTACTTGATACTTATCTTTCTTGACCTTTCTGCTGCTTTTGACACTGTTGACCACCACCTTCTCCATACCTTGTCCTCGCTTGGTTTTAAGGGTTCTGTTCTTTCTTTGTTTTCTTCTCTCTTCCACTGCACTTTGTGTTCTGGTGGCTCCTCCTCTACTGTCATCCTGCCTCTCAGTTGGTGTACCCCAAGGGTCTGTCTTGGAACCATGCCTTTTCTCGCTCTATATCCAGTCCCTTGGTGCACTCATCTCCCATGGTTTCCAGTACCATCTTTACTCTGATGACAGATCTACCTCTCTATACCTGAAATCCCTCTGGAAATCCAGGCCTGTATCTCTGCCTGCCTATCTGACATTGCTGCCTGAAGGTCTCACCGCCATTTGTAACTGAACATGGCCAAAACTGAGCTTTTTATCTTCCCCCTAAACCTACCTCTCCCCTTCCTCCTTTCTCTATTTCTGTGGATAATGCTCTACTCCTCCCTGTTTCCTCAGCTCGCAACCTTGAGGGTCATCTTTTACTCCTCCCTCTCCACACACATTCAACTGTTAACTAAACCTCAAGTCACTTCATTAGCTCCCTATCAGTTTCCATATCTGGTTCAAACTTCTCCTGCTGACCTACAAGTGCACTCATTCTGCTTCTCCTCACTACCATTCTTCTCATCTCCAGGAACAATCAGGAATGAGTCTTCACATATGGGTACGTCGGTACCGACGGAGCCTGCGCGGGAACGCTCCCCAGCGTTCAATCAGAAAGCTTTTGGGAGCATCCCACAGCACCTGCGTGCTGCCTTCCCGCTTTTCCAACTGTCTCTCCTCAGTTGTTCTTTTTCCGCGGAGCCAGCAGGTCGTGTTCCTGTCACCGCTGAAGAATTTCCTTATTTTTTCTTTATTTCTTTTCTGTACGCGTCTACCTTCCTCGACACTATACCGGTACCGCCGGTTCTTATTCTTTTCTTAAAAAAAAAAAAGACCTTCTATTTTTTCTTCAGGTGTACTTCAGTTTTGGGCCTTAGGCCCCAAACCTTTTTCCTTAAATATGGAAAAACCTGCCTCAGGTTTTAAGAAGTGCACAAAATGTGGCGGTACTATATCCGTCACCGACACCCATGGCTGGTGTCTCAAATGTTTAGGCCCTGACCATTCCATTAAAGATTGTGTGTCCTGTTCCATGATGTCTAAAGAGAGGTCGACAGAACCGAGCTGCCAAGCTCAGTACCCTATTTCCCTCTGATGCGGCTTCGGTGGCATCGACGTCTTCCAGGGCTGTTTCTTCCTCACATGGATCTCAGGTAACTAAACATAAATCCAGCCGGTCCTCGAAGGGCAAATCTCCTAAGCATCGAGATGCCTCTGGCCTTGCCCTCGAGGATTCTGCACCGGCAAAATTACCCCGGCGGGAGGCTTCGGCTTCTAAAGCATCATCATCGGGGTTCCAGGACGATCTAGATGGCGTGGCCTCAACAGATCTCCTGGTGCCATGCTCTGGGGTACCGGTGGCCTCCACCGGTACCAACTTCCAGGCATTGGCAGCGTCGATGGATCAGAGGATTCTGTCCATGGAACGCAGTCTGGCGGCTTTCCTTGTGGCATCGACGCCCGTGGTACCGCAGCAGACTACTCCACAGGTACCAGCTCCAGTATCGCCATCGGTACTGATTCCGGTACCAGTGGCATCGGCATCGGTACCCTGCCCTCTGCAGCTTTCCGGTACCGATACCCCGGTACCGACCCCGGTCGGTACGGGTATCGGGCTTTGCAAGAGCATCCCGACAGACGATACTTCGATTCCTCTGATCACTCTGAGGATTCTGAAGAGTCTGTCGATGCAGCGATGCTTCTTCCACAGGAGGAGTCCTCTCCTAAACGAAGGATGTCTCCTCCAGAGGACTTGTCTTTTCAGGACTTTATCAGAGAGGTGGCTCGGGGGTCTCTCTATTACAGTAGCCCCAGAGTCAGAGCCTAGAGCTAAGGAGTTAGATATTCTACAATATCCTAAAACTCCTAAAGAGGCAGCTACCTTGCCTATTCATGAGATTCTGTATGATCTCATGTTAAGGATGTGGGAAGCACCTCTAACCACCTCTTCTCATTCTCGCAGGTTGGACACCATGTATCGTGTCCCTCCTTGTCCTGGTTTCCATAAAACTCAGCTTCCTCACCACTCTATTGTGGTTGAGTCTGCAATGAGAAAGATTAGAAGTGCCAAGAGACATGCCTCTAATCCTCCAGGACGTGAATGTAGAACCCTGGATGCTTTTGGTAGAAGAGTCTTCCAAACTTCCATGCTTGCTGCGAGAATTAATTCTTATAGTCTCTACATGGGAATGTTCTTAAAAGAAGTCACTGACCATTTGCAGACTTTAAGTCCTTTTATGTCTGACAATAAAAGGCAAGAATTTCTCTCTGGGCTCAAACATGCCCAGGATATCTCCAAATTCTCCAACCGTGCAGCTTTCGATTCCTTTGAATGCGTAAGCAGAGCCTCAGCTATAGCTATAGGTGCACGTAGGATTGCTTGGCTTCAAGCATCTGATTTGGAGACCTGGGTCCAAGATGAATTGGGAAATATCCCTTGTACAGGTGAAAATCTGTTTGGTAAGGATTGGCAAGCAAAAGCCAATGAGATGGATGCTGAAAATTCTGCTTTGGATAGACTATCCAAATCTACAGCTGCTCCTGCTAAGAAAAGGTTGTTCAAGAAAACACCTTTTTCTAAAAAGGGAAGATCCTATCCTGCTTATAGTCAGAGAGCATCTTCTGCAGCTCAGTTCCCTTCCAAACGTCAGCAATCCTCCAAATAGACCAAGGCAAAGGCTGCGAGGCCTGCTCCAGCCCAGCAGTCTCAGCCCCCTCAGGGCCTTTGACTTTCTGCTAGAGAACTTAGCCTTCCTGGCTCTAGAAGGACCAGAGCCCTCCACCATTCCAGGAAGGCTATGTCACTTTGCTCCCAGATGGGGCAAATCACAGCAGAGCATTGGACACTCTCCATCATAAGAGAGGGGTACAAACTTCATTTTTCCAGCTTGCCCCCTCTCACAAGAGTGCACCAGTTCAATTCTCCAACCTCCCTCCTCAGCCTATTAGAGCAGGAGGTTGCCACTCTTCTAGCCCAAGGGGCAATAGAGGAAGTGCCTTCTCAACAACAAGGCACAGGGTTCTACTCCCCCTATTTTCTTATCCCAAAGAAAACAGGGGGCTTCAGACCCATTTTAGATCTCAGAGAATTGAACAGATTCCTAGTCAAAGAAAAATTCAAGATGGTATCTCTAGGAACTCTGCTGCCATACCTTCAGAGTCAGGATTGGCTTTGTTCTCTAGATCTCAAGGATGCGTACACTCATGTTCTCATCCATCCAACTCACAGAAGGTTCCTTCGGTTCCTTTTCCAGGAGAAGCACTATCAATACAGAGTGCTCCCCTTTGGCCTGTCCTCTGCACCAAGGGTGTTCACGTAATGCATGGCAGTGGTTGCTGCTTTTCTGCGCACCCTGGGAATATTTGTCTTCCCCTATCTGGGCGACTGGCTCATTCGAGCTCCCACTCAATCAGAGGCCAAGACTGCTCTAACCTGCACAATGCGTATCCTTCAATACTTAGGGCTGGTAATAAACATCCCAAAATCCACTTTGATCCCTACTCAGTCCCTGGAGTTTATAGGGGCATTGTTGGATACCACAAAGGCAAGGGCCTTTCTTCCCCAGGCCCGTTGCCTTCGCTTGATGCAGTTAGCTTCTCAAGCAGAGTTAAAACCCCTACTAACTGCTCGAGAGATGTTAGTTACTAGGCCACATGGCTTCCACCGTTCATGTGGTACCATATGCTCGCCTTCACATGAGAGCAGCTCAGTGGACTTTATCCACCCAATGGACCCAGGCATTAGGCTCCATGTCAGACAAAATAGCAAACACAAGTCGCCTCATTTTGTCCCTCCAATGGTAGAAGTCCCTTCAAAACCTCTTGCTGGGGTGTCCTTTTCATACAAGAAGGTACGGGTCTGGTTTTAAGAGTAATCTTAGTATACCACTAACAAAAGGAAATTACTCCAATATAAACATGCTAACCTACAAAAACATTGGAGGGTTCTAGGTTATATAGTATTAATTTTTTCTGGAAGTGGTTTCAGACTGATCGGCTGCCTCACTTGTGATACTTAGTATCTTATGGCGCCTATTGGCATCAATGACTCACTTTCCGGCTCTTTTTATGAAGTATAACCTCCCTCTCCCTATTGTGCTTCACACTTAACTTCTGTTGAAAAATTGTTTTGAATAATATCACGTAGCTGTTGTTTTCTTTCATTCCCAATACTACATGTGTAAAGCTTATCTATTATAAATTCTTCGTTAGACGTAGAATATTTTTCTCTAATAAAACTTTAAATATCCATTAGTCATTATAATAAAATCATACCCAATATTGACTGAAGTGATTACTCGGCGTTTTACTGAAGCATGCTTCTTCTCTACTTCTTTTCTGAAACAAGTCTGCTATTTTTCCCAAAAAACACCGCGCATGTGCAGATGTACCTTGCCAGCCTTTCTTATAGCTCCTCCCGCTCTCTAAACCAATCATTCCATATGTAAATATCACTTCACCCTACTCAGCAGACGCCCCACTCTATCTCTATATTTAAACCATTTGGTATAAGAGTCTGTAGATGGAAAATCCAGCGTTGCTCACGAAATAACAGTGTTTGATCTAAAGATTTCCCGTGCATCGGTGTTATAACTTGTTCGATACAAAAACAATTTAGATTTTCAAATTTGTGTTTAAATTCTTGACAATGGGGGACCAGAGGCGCTGTCATCACCCCATGCTTTAGACGACTTTTATGTTCCAGCATTCTGGTTTTTAAAGATCTAGTCGTTTTCCCGATGTAGAGAAGATCACATGGACAAACTATCACATATACCACGTTTTTAGAATTGCACGTAGTTCTGTTCCTGAGGACATACTCTTTCTTACGATGTGTGAATTTTCTTATTTCTCTAGTGATATCACAAATGGGACATTGACCACACTTATAATGTCCATGTCTCTCTTCCTCACTCGATGCTATTGCTACGAGTCGCAGTACTGCTGGACTTAGCTTCTCTTTCAAATTTTTGTTTCTACGCCAAACGCAGCGTATTGTTTTACTCTGTAATCCTGGTATCGTACTTAAAACATTAGCATGTTTGGAAACGATCTTCTTAATTTTAAAGCTCAATGGGGAATATTGCGTGGTAAAATTTACCTTCTCTAGATCCATTACTTTGTTTACTTTAGTTGTTCCCAGTAGTGCGGATCGATCATTAAATAGCGCCCGATGGTATGCTCTAGTGACAACCTTTGGGGGATAACCTCTATCTCTGAAATTTATTGCTAAAACTTTAGCTTTGTTTTTGTAGTCTTGCACTTCTGAGCAGTTTCTACGATAACGCAGGAACTGCGAGAAGGGCAAGCCTTCTTTTAACTTCAATGGATGCGCGCTTTGAAAATGAAGCAGGGTGTTACGATCTATTGGCTTTCGAAATATTGATGTCATCCACTTAGATCCACCCTTGCTTACCTTCACGTCCAAAAAAATTATCTCAGTTGTATGTATTGTGTGTGTAAATTGGATATTGTTATCCTGTGCATTTAACCAATTTATAAAGAGGTGCAAAACCTCCATTGAGCCTAACCATAACATAAAGATATCGTCTATGAAACGGTACCAAAGTTTAAGGTAGACATTGAATTGAGAAGGAAAAATCGTCTGGCTTTCAAAATATCCCATGGAAAGATTTGCTATAGAGGGAGCAAACATCGCCCCCATCGCTATCCACGATATTTGTTGAAAAATGTTATCTTCAAACTTAAAGTGATTACGGAAAATAGTCAATTTAGTCAAATCTAAAAGAAAATGGATTTGATGTTCTGACAAATCACCTCTTCCCCGTAGTGCTCGGGCCACTGTCTCCACTGCTTGTAATTGGGGGATACTAGTATATAGGGCTGTCACATCTAAAGTAACCAATAATATGTCTGGTTTGGTAGTCCATTGAGGGCAGCCTTCTAAAATTTGCAAAAAATGGGACGTATCTCTAATATATGTGGGGATATCTGTTAGTAGGGGGCGTAGGTAGGAATCTATAAAAATGGATAACGGTTCCAAGAGAGATCCCTTGGTCAAGACTATGGGTCTGCCAGGTGGTTGCGTTACACTTTTATGGATTTTAGGGACTAGATAGAAACATGCCATCGTAGGGTGCGCTATGTTCAGAAACTTATATTCTTTGAGGGAAATTAGTTTATCTTTCAGAGCTTGTGCAGTGATCCTTGAAACCTCTTCCTTAAGCTCTTTCATGGGATCAATTTCCAATCGTAAGTAGGCTGTCGTATCTGATAGTTGTCGTACAGCTTTCTGAATATACTGCTCTCTACTCATAATAACAATCGCTCCTCCCTTGTCTGCCCTCCTGATGACGATGTCAGACCTTTTGATTAGGTCTTGCAAAGCATTATTTTCCCTTGCTGATAACGCATTGAAGGACAATTTCTGCGTTCGTTCTAAAACTTCTATGTCCTTCAAAATCAGTTCTTTAAAGATTGTCAGTGCCAGATGAATTGGGCCAGGTGGGGACCATGTTGATTTAAACGGGATAGCTACATGACGACTATCAATCTCTGAGGATTCTATTACAGCAGGCTCTGCTAGAGTGGCAAAAAACATCTTTAAATTCAATTTTCTTATCAGACTCTCTAGATCAAGACGAAACTGAAAAGAATCAAAGTTAATGGTGGGGACATATGATAAACTTCGATTCAGCATTGTCATCTGATCTTCTGTGATGGATTTACCTGATATGTTGATCATGAATCCTTCTCCTATACCAATATTGGGATTCTTTAATGTCGATGGTTCACCTTCCGCTCGGACTGCCGGGTCTTCCCTCCCACCTTCTTTTTCTTCTTCCGCATATCTTCGTCGTCCTCGTGAAAATCCTCCTTAGAGGTATTAGAATCCAGTGAACTCAATTCATCGGAGGTTAATTCAAATGATACTTGTTTACGGGATTGTTTTTTGATATTTTTACGCTTTAAGTCCATCCAGGAGTAGACATACCCCGTGGTATAGTCCTCATGGTCCCGTTTTAATTTCTTAGCTTTTGCTATTTGGACTTCTACTTTCAATGTATCTAATTTTTTCTTTGATTCTTCCATTTTCAATAAAAGTCATCTAAAGCATGGGGTGATGACAGCGCCTCTGGTCCCCCATTGTCAAGAATTTAAACACAAATTTGAAAATCTAAATTGTTTTTGTATCGAACAAGTTATAACACCGATGCACGGGAAATCTTTAGATCAAACATTGTTATTTCGTGAGCAACGCTGGTTTTCCATCTACAGACTCTTATACCAAATGGTTTAAATATAGAGATAGAGTGGGGCGTCTGCTGAGTAGGGTGAAGTGATATTTACATATGGAATGATTGGTTTAGAGAGCGGGAGGAGCTATAAGAAAGGCTGGCAAGGTACATCTGCACATGCGCGGCGTTTTTTGGGAAAAATAGACTTGTTTCAGAAAAGAAATAGAGAAAAAGCATGCTTCAGTAAAACGCCGAGTAATCACTTCAGTCAATATTGGGTATGATTTTATTATAATGACTAATGGATGTTTAAGTTTTATTAGAGAAAAATATTCTACGTCTAACGAAGAATTTATAATAGATAAGCTTTACACATGTAGTATTGGGAATGAAAGAAAACAGCTACGTGATATTATTCAAAACAATTTTTCAACAGAAGTTAAGTGTGAAGCACAATAGCAATAACGATTTTTCAATAGAAGTTAAGTGTGAAGCACAATAGGGAGAGGGAGGTTATACTTCATAAAAAGAGCCGGAAAGTGAGTCATTGATGCCAACAGGCGCCATAAGATACTAAGTATCTCAAGTGAGGCAGCCGATCAGTCTGAGACCACTTCCGGAAAAAATTAATACTATATAACCTAGAACCCTCCAATTTTTTTGTAGGTTAGCATATTTATATTGGAGTAATTTCCTTTTGTTAGTGGGGTGTCCTTTTCAACAGCCTCTACCCCAGGCAACTCTTACAACAGATGCTTCTCCAATGGGCTGGGGAGCTCATCTTCACAACCTCTCCACCCAGGGCATCTGGTCCCCACAGGAGACTTGTCTCCACATCAATCTCTTGGAACTCAGAGCAATCTTCCTTGCTCTACGGGTTTTCCACACCCTGCTCAGCCACAAGACAGTCCTTGTCCACAAGGACAATCAGGTAGCCATGTTCTACCTAAACAAGCAGGGGGGAACTGGCTCTCTGCCGCTTTGCAACAAAGCTCTGCGACTGTGGGCCCTCGCCAGAGAGCATCACATTCATCTTCTGGCTGTCTATCTTCCAGGGGTTCAAAACTCTTGGGCAGACAGACTCAGTCGAGTTCTGCTTCCACACGAGTGGTCCCTACATATGGCCAGGTGTCAAAACATTTTCAAATTTGGGGAACCCCGGACATAGACCTCTTTGCAAGTCCGTGGAATGCCAAACTTCCCCGGTTCTGTTCCAGAACTCCGGCTCAGGGGGCTCAGGCAAGGGATGCTTTCCTCCTTCACTGGGGTCAAGACTTCCTGTATGCCTTTCCACCCATTCCCCTAATTCCCAAAACCCTATTCAAGCTTCAGAGAGACAGAGGCCACATGATTCTCATAGCTCCACATTGGCCACGGAAAGTGTG
Source organism: Ichthyophis bannanicus (assembly GCA_033557465.1). Classification (NCBI taxonomy): domain Eukaryota; kingdom Metazoa; phylum Chordata; class Amphibia; order Gymnophiona; family Ichthyophiidae; genus Ichthyophis; species Ichthyophis bannanicus. The sequence goes on from CM066031.1 coordinate 1,103,576,015, forward strand.
GTACCCTCTGCTTCTACATCTCTCTCAAGCTCCCTCCCTAGAGTTAGGGTCTGCTCCAGACCTCCTCTCTCAGGAGGACGGAAAATTGTGGCATCCCAATCCCCACTCTCTGCATCTCAGGGCTTGGTTGCTGAAGGCCTAGATCTCCAGGATCTTCTTCTTTCTCAACAAGTGAAAGATGTTCTTCATGCTTCCAGAAAACCTTCCACTAGACATTCTTACGCCTTCAAGTGGAAAAGGTTTACCATCTGGTGTTCTGGAAGGGGTCTTAACCCCCGGTCAATACCTCTGGAATCCATGCTGGAGTATCTCCTGCATCTGTCTAATGCAGGCCTTAAGACAAATTCAGTAAGAGTCCATCTGAGTGCTATTGCAGCTTCACTCAAGCCTCTAAATGGACAACCTGTTTCCTCTCATCCCCTTGTAGCAAGGTTCATGAGAGGTCTCCTTTTAACAAAGCCTCCCATTAGACCACCACCGGTGGCATGAGACTTAAATTTGGTTCTTGGTCAGCTTATGAAGCCGCCTTTTGAACCTTTAGCTACAACCTCCTTGAAATACCTTTCTTGGAAGGTTATCTTTCTCATTGCCATCACATCAGCACGCCGCATCAGTGAATTGCAAGCACTAGTAGCTAATCCACCTTATACAAGATTCCATCATGACAAGGTGGTCCTTAGGACTAATCCATATTTTATGCCTAAGGTGGTCTCGCCTTTTCACCTCAACCAAGAGGTCTACCTACCTGTCTTTTTTCCAGGGCCTCATGCATCAAGTGCAGAGAGGAATCTTCATACCCTGGACTGTAAAAGAGCTCTGGCTTTTTACTTACAAAGGACACAGCAACATAGAAAGTCTTCCCAACTCTTTGTTGCTTTTGATCCTTCTCATTTGGGACAACCAGTCTCCAAGAGAACTCCTTCCAACTGGATTGCCCAATGTATTTCTTTCGCCTATCAGAGCAAGAACATTTCTCTGGAGGGCCATGTCACAGCTCACAATGTGAGAGTCATGGCAGCCTCAATGGCTCATCTGAACTCTGTGTCTATCGACGACATCTGTCGAGCAGCCACTTGGGCCTCGGTTTATACCTTCACAACCCATTACTGCTTGGACAAGGACTCCCGCCGGGATGCCTTGTTTGGTCAGGCTGTTCTCAAACACCTGTTTCATGCTTGATCAACTCCTACCCACCATGCCTCATGGGATGCCAGAGATCCAGGTGGTGAAGTGCAGCCCTGTCCCAGGGACACACAACCTCAGGGCTCTCTCCCTGGCATCAAAAGCTAGGGAGTCCCCATATGTGAAGACTCATTCCTGCTTGTTCCTGGAGATAGCACAGTTACTTACCTGTAACAGGTGATCTCTGGGAACAGCAGGAATAAGTCTTCACAACCCACCCACCTCCCCTAGGAGTTGTCTCTCTCTTTCTATCTCTCTTCCTTTCCCTCTCTCTCCCCTTTGTCTCAGCTATAAAACTCAACTGAGGAGAGACAGTTGGAAAGGCGGGAAGTCAGCGCGCAGGCGCTGTGGGATGCTCCCAAAACCTTTCTGATTGGATGCTGGGGAGCATTCCCGCGCAGGCTCCGTCGGTACCGACGTACCCATATGTGAAGACTTATTCCTGCTGTTCCCAGAGATCACCTGTTACAGGTAAGTAACTGTGCTTTATCTTTTCCTACAGCCCTTCTCGGGAACTCCTGACAGATCCCTTCTATCTCTGCCCTTCTCTTCTGTTGCCAACTCCGGACTTCAATCTTTCCGCCTTGCTGCTCCTTATGCCTGGAACAAGCTACCTGAGTCGGTATGTCAGGCTTCATCTCTGGCCCTTTTCAAATCCAGACTAAAAACTCAACCTCTTTGAGGCCGCATAGTCTCCTGCTCTCCAACTTTGTCTTTCCTCACCATACCCCTAGGCATCTCCTTGTCCCCCAGATGCTGTGTTGTCTGTCTTGACTAGATCGTAAGTTCTGATGAGAAGGGACCATCTCTTACATGTCTCTATATAGCACTGTGTAGTGCTATACAAATGATCAGTAATAGTAGTAGATTCTTGTTGTAACCTCGAGCAGTGAATTTCCAGGGCATGACATGATCAATCGAAGGAGGCTTATGGCCATTCCCGGTGGTTGAGTCTCATTCAGGTGCATGGTTATAGAACGCTGTATAGTCATCATTCCCGGTTATGCCTATCGGGTGCAGGAGAATGGTGACTGTTCCAGTGTTCTGTAGCCTAAGCACTCATTGAGTGCAGGGTGCTGAGATCCATATCAGTATACGTTGCCACTGAAGTGTTTGAGAGGGCTCTTTAAAATTTAAAAGAAAAATGTAAACAGAAAGGATAGCTAAATAGTATTTAAAGTTAAATTGTATCTAGCTAAGTTTAGTGAGAGACTTTTTAAGAGATGTGAACAGAACCATAAAGTAATAAATAAGAGGATTTTTTTAGACTGGTGATGCTGTGAGAAGGCAACTCCCCTTTTGCAGGGAACTGCCTTGTAGAGGGATATCTGCTTTTAAACTGAGGTCTTTTTCTCCTCTTATTAGTTTATATGTTCGCTCTTTAGGGGTTGAATTAGTAATTACCAGCTCCCCTAAGGAATTCTTCAATTTAGATTCCTATTGGATGGATATCATGTGGTATATATATATTTTTTAGATAGTTAGAATTAGATGTAATGTATAATATAATCTAAGGACTTTGTTAGATTTAGTGGATTAAGTGAGATACCTCAACCTGATCTTTTGATACCAGATGTTCTAGAATTGCTTTTGTTGCTCTTAATTTGCAAGAAAACAGAAAAACCCATCTTTCTTAATCCCTCAAAACTGCACTGATTTATAAAATAGCTACTGGCTGCTTTCAGAGCACACATGGTAAAAATTCATCAAAGATTGACAAACCCTTCCTCCTGAAATGCACATCCTGGACCTGGCATCTGAGTTATTAATAATAGGCACATCAATTAAAAACAGAGAATTAAGTCTTTCTCACTGGGACTAAATCTAAAACTCTCCTTTCTAGTTTTAAAGCGTGAAAAGAGGGACATTCTCCGAATGGTGAAATGAAGGTGGCCTTTCATTGATGCACTGCTATCACTGAGACAACTATTGTTGCTGTGGCTTTTCGTGAGGATCATGAAAGCAAATTAGCAGCTCAAATCCACTCCTCTGCACGCAGGCCCAGGTTCAGGAGCAGGCAATGTAAGCATCTTCCAGTGCCAAATTTTGATAGGTCCCAAAGTATTGCTGCTGTCAGCATGCCTTGATATGGGCATGTAGCTGCTGTGCCAGCGATCACCCCACAACAACAACTCCAGTAAGTCACATCATCTGGAGCCTTTCGGCACCCGCACGCTGACAGGCCCTGCTTCCGGCATGCATTTCTTTGGTAACAGGAAGCCTGAACTGGAGGAGGGGTGAGCCACCCTGCACCTGTTAGCACAAGAGTGTCGGAAGGCCACACACTGAAGCTGATTACTGAATGAAAGGTTGCTACTGAAGGGCAGTGTTCAGGAAGTGGCAAAGGTAAGGCGAGACCCAAAGAAGCAAAACCCCTCTGGTGATTTTGGGAGAAGGACTATGCCTCACTTCTCTCCCCTGTTGCCCATGAGTGCCTGTAACTGAAAGCCATCCTTCAAGAGGGAGGTGAAGATGCACATTCCATCTTAAGCTTTTTAGTCCTAATAGTTCATCTGTATTTTTGTGCTGCAGGGCACAATCTGTTTATTGAGAGAGAACAATGTATACAAATACAGACAGGCTGGTGTGTGGGAACACTTATACACCACAGACCCAATATGATTCCCAATACATTTTTATAACCTTGTTTAAACTCTGGCACCCACACCCCTACTCCCTATATTGACACTCATCTAATTCTATTTCAAACAAACAACAAAGACATAGAATCATGTTTTTTTGCATACTAATATTAGAATATAGCAAGTTATTTAGACTTTTCCAATTAGCAGATATCCTTCCATCTCCCCCCATCCAATCTATACCCCCGCTTCACCTCTTCACACCTCTACCCAAAACATTACATACCCTGTCCCTCCATAACAGAAAGCTCAGTGCACATGCTCCCATGCTCGCTGTCACCCGCCTCTCCTTTTCTCCTTTCACCCAAATGAATTAAGCACCAAATTCCAGGCCTGCGGAGAAAGGAAGTCCAAATACCCATCCCAGCTAGCCATGAACACATTTATCCATTTGCCTGACCCCCATACTCCATCCTTGCTTGGTCATGAAGAATATTTCTCTAATGTCAAAAGGAGGAGGAGTCCAGCACTTTCCATCTAGCAAGGATACACCATTTCCCCCAACAGACACATTTTCCGCACCCATAAATGCCTAAACTGGCCTCTCATTGTCAAGGTTCCTAGCTCATCAGATAAACATTCAGATTGAGCTGCTGTTTCAATGAATTTCCTAAAAACTGAGACACCTTCCTTGAAAAATACTGCACCTTCAGACACAGCCACCACTGATGGCCCAAAGTACATAATGATGTTCTGCATTTAATACACTGACCCATCGCTACTAACTGGGCACGGAACATACGGAGGTGGGAAAAATGTGCTTGCATTAAAAATTTGAATTTGGTTTCTCTCAACAGGCTGCTGGCTGCCAGTTGGGATCCTCGTAACCACCTTCAACAATTGTCCCTCCTGTATGTCTGTCCTCAACTCTTGGTTCCAATGTTCCACAACATGGGCAGGGTCATTTAAGACCTTATATAATCTGGATACAGTAGGTCTTCCTCTAACCTCCAACTCAAATTGAGAATGCCTCTAGTATACCTGAATGTAACTCACCTTGAACCCCTACTGGAAAAAGGCATGAGCTAAATATGTATGTAAACAAATAAATAAAGTGTGAACATAGTTCCAGAGCTGCCTACAAGCGAAAACAGAAGAGCCCATCCCATAATCCTTCTGGAGTTGCTAGAACAGCAAAATATGCCCTTCATGGGCCATCATCCCCACCAAGTCTGCTAACCTCTTGGTCTCCCATTGTTTAAAAACCCGATCCTGTATCCCAGGTTCAAGATCTGTGTTATGTCCCAGTCGGGTGCAGGTATTTCCAGCCATATCTCAATGTTTCTGTCACGCTACATAGTACTTTAAGTGTCAGGGATCCCTTCTTGACCTGCAACACAAATCTAGGATCCAAAGGATAAAGCAAAGCTTTCTCAGGATCAGGGGTTGTGCCAAACAGCCAATTGCAAAGATGCTGCAACAAACAGGCCAAGTTGTATTTCTTTATGTCCTTAATCTGCACCCATTTGCCTCCAGGGTCTTTTTAAGCATTTCCATCCATATCTTAGCCTTTTTCCCCATTCCAGAGGAAGGACCCCCCCCCCCTCCCCCAACAATGCCTCCAATTGCTTTAGGTCTTTCCTAAACAGTAGAATGGGGAATACTTGCAAAATCTACAATAATTTTCAGAAACAATGTCATTTTAAATAAACCCACCCTATCCAATACAGACAAGGGCAGCGATGTTAGTATTTAGCTGACGCTTTTCAAAGAGAAGATCAAGGTGAGTAACATTCAGGTGCACTATGTATTTCCCTGTCCCCCAAAGGGCTCACAATCTATGTTTATATCTGAGGCAATGGAGGGTTTAGTGGCTTGCCCAAGGCCACAACGAGTGCCAGTGGGATTTGAACCATGGTCTTTCTGGCTCTAGACTGATGTCCTAACCACTAGGCCATTTCTCCTTCATTTCTGTTTCAGAAAACTCAAATACTGCTCCACATTCACTCCCAAATATTGGAAGGTCCCATTTGTGGAGTGGAGGAGTAGCCTAGTGGTTGGGGCAAGGTACTTCAGGACGGAAGGTCGGGGGTTCAAATCCCACTAGAGGACAGCAAACTTGGGCCGGAAGGACTGGGGTTTCTAATCCCTCAGGTGCTCCTTGTGGTCTTGGGCAAGCCACTTAACCCTCCATAGCCCATGTTCCCTGTAAAATAGTTATCTCCAAGTTATAATGCCCTGTTCAATGTAATTTCAGTTTGTTCAATGTAAACCGCACTGATGCAGAATAGCACAGTATATAAGAGAATGTAAATAAATAAATAAAATAAATAAATTTGCCCAACAGAGAGGGAAATTCCCTTGACAGCTTAGGTGGATCCTATCGGCCAACACAAGTGCTTCAGATTTGTAGAGATTAAGTTTAAATCCAGAAAAGGAGCCAGAGATCTCAAATTCAGCCAGCAGATTTTGCAAGGACACCTCTGGCTCCACTAAATAGACCAGCAGGACATCAGCGAAAGCTGCTATTTTAAAACTCTTTATCTTGTAGTTGCACTCCTTGTATGGCTGGACTCACGTGGATTTTCCACAGCAAAGCATCCAAAGTAAGAAAAACCAATAAGAACAAAAGGGGGCAACTTTTCCAAGTGCTTACCTGGAGAACAAATTGGTCAAGAGAGGAGCCCATTCACCATGATATGGGCCATTGGGTTGATATACAGAAACCAAACAGATTTCATAAGTAGACCTCCCCTTGATGTTACTGGTGTTTTACATTGGCTGTGGTGCCCTGTTAACTAATTGTTACATCCCAGATATGTATTCAAGGAAAGTATTTATTGAAATGTTCTTGTACCAGGACTTTGAGGGCTTCAGGAACCAGCATATTGCAGTTAACAACGTTTAAAGCTGTTGAAAAGTGAAAATGGAAGTTTACTCTAGAAGGGTTTTCTTTTGCATTGGAATTTTGCAGAAGTGTTCTTGATGGTGGAATGCAGCCATGAATAAGGAACTGGTCACATTTTGACCTTCTCTAGAAGCATTCTGTCAAACCATGTAATGCAGTAACTTGTTTGCATAATGCTGGGTGATAGCATTTGCAACAGCTTGTCAATTGAGCCAAAAGGAAATGCATGCAGTGCTGTCAGCTTGTAAGACTGGGAAATTCCCAAGCAAGCTTGACCTTGAAAGGTCAGTATACCTGGGAATTTGGGGATTTTGCTCAGCAGCACCCAAGAGATGTACTTCCTGCATAGCTCTGTGGCGCTCTACCTTCCACACCCTACAACTTTCAACTAATGGTTGCCATTGGCACACGGCAACTGTGTATTCCACACTCTGTGCCCTTTACTTAATAATGGCACTTTGCAGCTCATGGATGAATGGCAATCCAACCTCCTTAAGTGTCTTATTGCAATTAGCAGTGTTTGGCATTTTAATTTCTTGCTCTCCTTCATGTACAACGTACTTTGCGTTCAGTTTAAAACTTACTGTTTTGCTGCAATTTGTCACTTTCATAAGCGGAAACTCTTAGACTGCCTTGTTATGAATTCTCTGTGATTTTCAGGCTGCTTCAAGGCCATTTTCTTTTCTGGTGTAATTGTCTTTCTTTCTGCATAGTAAAGGTGACTTCTGAAACAGTGTATTCTCTCCACTTGCGACAATATCGCTGCTGGCTCCCCACCTTTCTGTTCTTAAACATGGTAAACGTGGTTGTAGCTACTTGCTCATTTGATTTAGGAAGGTTTCCAGTCTCAGCAGTATTTAAGTAAGACCCCTTTTGATACTGAGCTGTTCTATAGCAAGTGCCCAGTACTGCAACGCGTTGTCCCAGGCAGAAGCATGTGTTGAAGACAGAATGGATGGGGAAGGTTTCTTCAGAGAGATGTTTTCCCAGAAGAAAGGGTGGCACAACTGTTCAAGTGGTGAAATCAGAAATGAGTTTCATGAATTTCACCCAGGGCCAATGTTAGATATGCAGAGGCCCTGAGCAGAAATTGGTGAGGGGGCCCTCAAAGTCCACCTGTGGACTATATCTCCTTCATCCTGAAGCAGGCTTGGGGCCCCCTGTGACTTTGGAGGCCCAGGGCAGTTGCCCTGTTGGCCACCTCCTAACATAGTCCTGGTTTCACCCTGTTTCCTGTTGGACATCTGCCTACAATAAACAAAATTATCATGGCTGATTCTCTTTAAGAAAAGACAAAAAATGTAGTAGCAGTGGTGGTTGCAAGTGTGAAGTCTGCCTTGGCACAGCCTTCTCCTATTTGCCAAGCCCCTTGAAACATAACAGGTGTTGGCAGGAGGCAGGAATGCAGTGTGTTATCAGAGCTACTCTGGCTGAGAGCTTCTTTCTCTCTTATGCCTCATACTAGTAGTACCGCAATCCTCAGTATTAAAATCCACTCAAAAATAAAATTAATTGAAAAAATTCAGTTAGGTTCACTGTGAAAAACAGCTTGTCTCTTTTAAGTCAATGTTGACTTAAAATTAAAAAAAAGACTACTGTTTTTACAGTGAACCTAACTGAATTCTTTCAATCGGTTTTATTCATATCCAGGTCCAATCACTTGGTCCTCTGGCCGACCAGAGACTGAAAATACGCATTTTCCCCTGGAGAAAGAGTCCTAGGTCTATGGCAGAAATTCTGTTACATTGGGCTGAAGAATAGAATTGTGCCCAAGACCCACTAGGTGGTGTCCTGCTTGCTTATCCTTGGGGAGATTACAGCAGGGTTGAGGTGAGGTGAAGGGGTGAAAAGAAGGGAGCAAGTCATACTTGATGGTCCCATGGTACCCTCTCCTCAAGATCCTGCCACAGTGTATCACTCACCATTGCACAGCAGGTCTCAGTTAAAGGAATGGAGGTTTCCAGAGGAAAATCTAGGGGGGGGGGGGGGAACAATCCATTTTTCCTCAGAAAGAAAGGAAAAGGGAAATACAGTGGGAATACTTTGCCATCTTCCAGATGCACAAGTGTAAACAATATGCCAGCAGGAACAAAGGGAAGTTTTTAAAAGAACATTTTTAAATGTGTTTTCTCCATTTTGCGTCCCAAAGTGGTGCTTAGCGTGACACATTCTCTTCCTGAGAAGTCCTCTCCAGATATAATCTTTCTTTTGCTGCTCTTGACCAGCAACAGTAGCCACTGCAACAGACAACAGCCTCTTCCCTCTGTCCCCATCCCTAGGCCGAGTGACCCGCTGTCCAGGGAGGAGGCTTCAGCATGAGCTCCCCTGTGCCACAGCTTATAATGCTGCCACCAACTATAAACAATGGAATAGATGTTGAGAAGGGTTTATGAGGTTTGCAGGACCTGCGAACCGCATAAACCCTGCGCAGCCCAATATTCAGCTGCACTAACCGGTGAGTTCCACTGAATATCTCCACAGAACGCCTTGCAAATGTTTCATGACTTTCAGGGCTTCTGTGCTTGGAGCTGGGGCAGTCCTGGCGACTATATGGATATTCAGCTCTGGCATTAAATATCCAATTTCATTTTTGCCTGCCGCAGTCAAGTAACATACTGCCTGCCATGGGCTGAATATCAGCCTCCATTTTATTTAAAATTTAAATCATTTTTTTTAAATCCTTCCCCCCCCCCCCCACACATTATAAAAGCAATACTTGCTCTTCTTCTTTCTGCCAGGCATAAAGGAAGAGAAATCGCTTTTCTAATATTCATGTGTATAAGAGAGATGCATCAGTCCAGTCAACCACATGATGTCACAAAGTCATTTCCTAAGGAGAATGGGCTTCCTAATGGCTTATGACATCATAAAACCATATTGGTAGCACAGAGCTCAACAAAGGAAGTGTGGGAAACAAGAGGCCATGAAAAGCCAAAAACAGTGGCCGATTCTGCCCCCTCTGATTTGTGTGATTTCCTTCTGTGCAAATAAAAGTTTGCGTTTGATGGTCATACTCATTTCAACATCTTACCTCAGCTTATTATTGCAGCAAGTGACAGCTGTGAAAATGGGGTGAGTAGTTATGTTAGCAAAAGTTATTACCAGTATTTCTATGGTAGGGAACAGGTCGATTTTTAGGCCTATGAAGCACTCCAGTGTTAAATAATTTTTTAAGCTTTCTAAACTTAAAGAGAAATCGTCCTGTTATTTAAGCTATTGTTTATATTGTCTCTTTAATTACTGTTATATTGCATCTGTACAGAAAAGCATTTGTTGTTCAAAATTACATTGAACATTTTTGCTGTTCTCATTTTGTAAATTAAAACAAGTTTCTTACATTCAAGGCTCTCAGGTTTGTCATTATTTTTTCCCCTTCCCCAGTCTGAAAAACCACGATGACTGGTTGTAATTTTTTCAGATCAGAAACCTAAGTGGGCAGTGTTTTCTCCCCTTTTAAGGTCTTTCTGAGTGATATAACTTATTAATTTTGCTGATATCTTCCAAGAACAATATGCAGCTTCGTAATTTTTAAAGCATTTTTTACATGCAATGCCTTTTGTCCCAAGATTGGTGTATTTCTTTGTCAGAGTGGTATACACTCCCCCAGTGTCAAACTGTCCTGCGGGCACCAGGTCTGAAAAGCATTATTTTGTTAGGATTATGCATGACTTGGAGCTGGTGTAAATGCCAACAGGAACATTTTCTGAAGTAGACCAGGTCAATATCAAAACGCCACAGTCTGTGGTTTTTTAAAATATTTTTTATTTTAAATGCCGGCTATGACATTCAAACTATTGATCTGTGTTCAGCATCTCTATCCACAGAAGCAGCAGTGCTGAATTGACATATTCAGCAGTAGCTTCAGCTAGCTCTGTAGATTGCAGTGATATTCAGCTGTTATCCATATAGCTATGCGTTTATGTTGGAAAAACCTTTTCCTGGTCTAACTTTAAATGCCTAGCTGTATGGGCAGCAGCTGTGTACCATCGACTATCTGGAAAGTTAGACACAATGCCTATGCTCTGTGCTGGCACTAACCAGATAGTTCTAGGCAATCTCTAATTTTTCAGTGGTGCTCTGTCTGGATTAGTGCTTTTGAATATTGATGCATACATGACTTGACATTCTAAAATATGGAATACACGCTTAGCATTGTTGTTAAGTGTCGTCAAGTCGGTGTCGAATCATGGCAACCCTCTCGATAGTTGTCCGAAACTGTGTTCAATCTGCAGTCAGGCAGCTCATCCATCTCATTGATGGCCTTCCTCTTTTACGTTGACCTTCTACCTTGCCATGCATGATGTCTTTCTCTAATGATCTCTCTCTTCGGATGATGTATCCAAAGTATGAAAGTCGAAGTCTTGTCATCTGAGCTTCTAAAGAAAATTTAGGTTTGATCTCCTCTAGCACTGACTGGTATGTTCTTCGGGCATTCCCTGGTTTACACAGTATTCGTCGCCAGCAATGTCTCTCTTTTTCACTGTCAACTTTTGCATCCATATGACATTATTGAAAGTACCATGGCTTGAACGAGTTGAATCATTGTATGGAGAGAGACATCTCTGCTCTTAAGAATCTTGTCTAGGACCTTCATAGCCATTCTTCCAAGAGCAATGCGTCATCTGATTTCTTGACTGCTTGTTTCTTTTTTGATAGTTGATCCAAGTAGGTTAAAGTTGTCCACCATTTCAATTTCTTCTCCATCAATGATGAACTTATTGATTTTGCCAGTTGTCTGAATTTTTGTCTTCTTTACATTAAGGTGCAGGCCCATTTTAAGACTGTTCCTTGATCTTAAGAAGCACATGTTTCAGATAGTCTTCACTTTCAGCCAGTAATATGGAGTCAGCATAGTGAAGGTTGTTGATGAGTCTCCTACCAATTTTAATACCTCTGTTGTCTTCATGCAGTTCTGCTTCTCTGATGATTTGTTCTGCATATAAATGAAACAGGTAGGGGGAAAGTATGCAGCCTTGTCATACACCTTTGCTGATTTTAAACTATTTTTTTCTCCTTTTTCCTTTCGAATTGTTGCTTTTTGATCAATGTAAAGATTGTTCTCTGGCACAATCAGGTGTTCTGGCATACCCATGCTTCGTAATGTGGCCCAGAGTTTCTCATGGTTTATACAGTCAAAAGCCTTGCTGTAGCCAATAAAAGGCATATAGATATCCTTTTGGTATTCTTTAGTCTTTTCAAGGATCATGTAACATCCGTGATGATATCTCTCGTTCCTTGCCCTTTTCTGAACCGTGCTTGCACTTCAGGCAGTTCTCATTCCCGGTATGGTTCTAATCTCTGCTGAATAATCTTGAGTAGAATCTTGCTGGAATGTGGGATCAGAGCGATGTGCGATAATTTCCACCGTCATTTGGGTCACCTTTCTTTAGTATTGGTATAAACACAGATCTTTTCCAGTCAGTTGGCCATGATGTCTTCCAAATTTCCTGGCAGAGCCCTGTAAGTATGGTAACAGCTGCATCCAATTGCTGGAGTACTTCAGTGGGAATGTCATCAATGCCTGGTGCTTTGTTCTTTGATAAGGCTTTCAATGCTGCTTCAACTTCCTTTCATCACCATTGGTTCTGGATCATAAGGTACAGGTTGAAACAGCTGTTGGTCCCTTTGATCTTTATAGTATTATAATGCTATATAGTTTTTCCATCTTTTCTTGATCTCAGCATCATTCAACATGGATCCTTGAGCATCTTGTAACATTCCAATTCGAGGATGGAATTTTTTCTTTAACTCTTGTAGCTTTTGGAAAGTTGATCTTCTTCTTCCTTTAATAGTTTCTGCTTCTGTTTCTGCTTCTATTTCTTTGCATTGTAGTACTTCTCCTTGTCTTGTCTTGCTGCACATTGGAAATCTCTTTTGAGTTGTGCGAGTCCCTCTCTTTCTCCTCTGGCTTTAGCTTCTCTGCATTTCTGGGCAATATTCTAGAGTTTCTTTGGTCATCCATTTTGACCGTTTTTACTTTTTCACCTTTTTGTAGAGATGTCTCACTTTCTTCCAACACAACCTTCTTGATGCCATCGCATAATTCTTCTGGAGCTCTGTCATTTTTATGTAAAGCAGCAAATCGATTTTGCAAGCAGTCTTTCAAATTCCGGTGGTATATTCTCAAGGTCATATTTTGCTACATTCATGAGTGGCTTGCTCTTTTTCAACTTTAGCTTGATTTTGCATACTAGTAGTTGGTGATCTGTACTACAGTCAGCGCCAGGTTTTGTCTTTGTTGATGTTATAGAGCTTTTACAATGTTGACTTCCACAGATATAGTCAGTACCCTGTCAGTCCTGTTTAGAAACCTCTGTTCATTGTAAGTCCAGTCGTGGGCTCTACCTGTGCTGCACAAGTTGTTAAATGTAAACCACGCTGATTTTAAAGAGTGCGGTATAAAAAAGACATAAATAAAAATAAATAGTCAATTTGATTTTTGTACGATCCATGTGAAGTCCATGTGTACAGTTGCTGCTTCTATTGCCGGAAGAAAGTGTTTGAGATGGTTGGTCTTGCAGAATTCTATCAGTCTTTCTCCAGCTTTATTTCTGTTGCCAAGTCCATATTTTCCAACCACTTTGCCGCTGCCTTGGTTGCCAACTTTGTGTTCCTGTCACCCATGACTATCAGGATATCTTGTTTGTATGTTATGTCAATTTCAGCTTGTACTTGTTCGTAGAACTCAACTTCTGAGACAATGGTGCAGAGATGAGGGGTTCGGATTTGTTCGGAACTGGGGAACATTCTGGGGAAAGGAGGGGCTCTTCCGAAGGGATGGGCTTCACCTTAACCGGGATGGAACCAGGCTGCTGGCATTAACCTTTAAAAAGGAGATAGAGCAGCTTTTAAACTAGATAATAGGGGAAAGCCGACAGTCGCCCAAGAGCGCATGGTTCAGAAGAATGTATCCTTGAAGGATACTACAAAAAGCAGAGAGGTTCCAAAAAAGAGTAAAGTAGCCCAAATGCCCTCGAGTATGGAGCAGACAGAACTTAAAGATCCCAAATTACCCATGTCTACCAATAGCCAAATTAATATGAATAAAATACAGTCTCTAAAATGCTTGTATGCAAATGCTAGAAGTCTACAAAACAAGATGGGAGAGTTAGAATATATAGCACTAAACGAGAGGTTAGATATGATTGGAATATCAGAGACATGGTGGAAGGAGGACAACCAGTGGGACACTGTGATACCTGGGTACAAACTATATCGTAATGATAGAGCTGACCAAATTGGTGGAGGGGTTGCGCTCTATGTTAGAGAGGGCATTGAGTCAGAAAGGATTAAAGTTTTGCAAGAAACAAAATTTGCTGTAGAATCTCTATGGATTGAAATTCCATGTAAAAAGGGGAAGGCGATGGCAGTGGGGGTGTACTATCGTCCGCCTGGCCAGAATGAACAAATGGATGATGAAATGCTCAAAGAAATCAAGGAAGCTAGCAAAAGTTACAGTGCAGTAATAATAATGGGTGATTTCAATTACCCCGGCATCGACTGGGTCAGTGTCACAACAGGACATGCTAGGGAGATAAAGTTCCTAGATGAAATAAATGACTGCTTCTTGGAGCAGCTGGTTCATGAACCAACCAGAGGGGAAGCAATATTAGACCTAGTCCTTAGTGGAACACCAGATGTAGTGCAAGAGATAAGGGTGTTGGGGCCACTTGGCAATAGTGATCATAGCATGATCACCTTTGATTTAATAAGTGGAGGAGGGATAGTAAGGAAATCCACAGTACTACCCTTTAACTTTCGAAAGGGAGACTATGATAAAATGAGGAAAACAGTTAAGAAAAAACTAAAAGGAGCAGTTGCAAAGGTTAAAGACGTACATCAAGCTTGGGTGTTGTTGAAAAATACTATCTTGGAAGCCCAGACCAGCTGTATTCCACGCTTTAAGAAAAGTGGAAGGAAGTCCAAAAAACTGCCAGCATGGTTTAAAGGTGAGGTCAGAGAGGCTGTTGTTGCCAAAAAAGCATCTTTCAGGAAATGGAAAAAAGAGCCAAACGATGAAACCTGGAAACAGCACAAGCACTGGCAAGTCAAATGCAAGGCATTGATAAGGCAGGCAAAGAGAGAATTTGAGAAGAAGCTTGCTGCGGAAGCAAAAACGCGAAATAAAGACCTTTTCAAGTACATTCGTAGCAAAAACCTGTGAGAGAGTCAGTTGGTCCATTAGATGATAAAGGGGTTAAAGGTGCACTAAGAGGCGACAAGGCGATAGCGGAGAGACTGAATGAATTCTTTGCTTCGGTCTTTACTGAGGAAGATGTAGGGATGTTACCCATGACTGAAGTATTTAAAGGTGTGGAAGAATTGAAGGAAATATCGATACATCAGGAAGATGTCTTACAACTATTAGATAAACTGAAGAGTAGCAAATCACCTGGGCCGGATGGTATACATCCAAGGGTGTTGAAAGAACTGAAATTTGAGATTGCAGACCTGCTATCAGTAATCTGTGAACTATCATTAAAATCATCTCTAATACCTGAGGATTGGAGGATCGCCAATGTAACACCAATTTTTAAAAAGGGTTCGAGGGGTGATCCGGGAAACTACAGACCAGTGAGCCTGACATCAGTACCGCGAAAAATGGTAGAAACCATCATAAAGAATAAAATTACTCAGCATGTAGATAGTCACGACCTAATGGGAGACAGCCAACATGGCTTTAGACAAGGAAGATCTTGTCTTACTAATCTGTTATGTTTTTTTGAAGGAGTGAATAAACAGGTGGACAAAGGTGAGTCGGTTGATATTGTGTATCTGGACTTTCAGAAAGCCTTTGACAAGGTCCCTCATGAGAGACTTTTGGCAAAACTAAAGAGTCATGGGATAGGAGGCAGTGTACTACTGTGGATCAGGAACTGGTTAAAAGATAGAAAGCAGAGGGTAGGGCTAAATGGCCAATTTTCCCAATGGAGAAAGGTGAATAGTGGTGTACCCCAGGGATCTGTGCTGGGTCCGCTGCTTTTTGACATATTCATAAATGACCTGGAAAGTGGAATAACGAGTGAGGTTATCAAATTTGCAGATGACACAAAACTATTTAAAGTTGTTAAAACCCAGGAGGATTGTGGAAAATTGCAAGAAGATCTTGATAAATTGGAAGACTGGGCATCAAAATGGCAGATGAAATTTAATGTGGAGAAGTGCAAGGTTATGCACCTAGGGAAGAACAACCCAAACTATGGTTACACGATGCAAGGTTCCACATTAGGAACCACCACCCAGGAAAAAGATTTAGGCGTCATTGTGGATACCTTGTTAAAACCCTCGGCCCAGTGTGCAGCGGCGGCCAAGAGAGCAAATAGAATGCTAGGTATGATAAGGAAAGGAATGGAAAATAAAACAAAAGATATTATAATGCCTCTATATCGTTCCATGGTGAGACCGCACCTTGAATATGGTGTGCAATTCTGGTCGCCGTATCTTAAAAAGGATATAGCGATTTTAGAAAAGGTTCAGAGAAGAGCCACCAAAATGGTAAAGGGGATGGAAGGCTACTCCTATGAAGAAAGGCTAAAAAGGTTGGGGCTCTTTAGCCTGGAGAAGAGACGGCTGAGGGGAGATATGATAGAAGTCTATAAATTAATGAACGGAGTGGAACGGGTAAACGTAGATCGATTGTTTACCTTATCAGAATATGGAAAGACTAGGGGACATGCAATGAAGCTACAGGGTAAACTATTTAAGACTAATAAAAGAAAATATTTTTTCACTCAACGTGTAATCAAACTCTGGAATTTGTTGCCGGAGGATGTAGTAAAGGCTGTTAGTGTAGCTGGGTTTAAAAAAGGTTTGGACAAGTTCCTGGAGGAAAGGTCCATAAACCATTATTAAGAAGGGACCCAGGATATCAATGCTTGAACCAGTACAAGCATTGTGGAACCTGTGTCCCTTGGGGAAACTGCTAGGTACGTATGACCTAGATTGGCCACTGTTGGAAACAGAATGCTGGGCTTGATGGACCTTGGTCTGACCCAGTATGGCATATCTTATGTTCTTATGTTCTGCAGCTGTTGTTGGGGTATATACTTGTTCTCCAGGACCAAGCAGGAAGTCAGTCCTCACATATGGGTGTCATCGGCGCCGATGAAGCCCTAGCGGAGCATTTCCCCACCTTTCTATGAAAACCTTTGGGACTGCAGGCACGCATGCACGGTTCCCTTCCCGCCTAAAGGTGCCATCTTACCTCAGTCTCTTTTTTTCCGAGACACCGGACTTGTGTCCTGTCATCCCGGATAAAAGTTGATTTTTTTCGGCGATTCTCGCTGTTTTTTCGCCCGGTTCGACGCCGGTTCCCCTCCCGCCGGGATTGGTACACGGGTATTGAGTCCGATTCTTCTTTTTCGGTTTTTGCCCTTCGTGGCTGGCGTTCGCGCTCTTTTTTGTTTTTTCCCTGGAAGGCCGGTCCTTTGACCTCGCGGGGACTCTTTTTTTCCCCAAAGGCTTCCAGCGGTTTCAAGAAATGTGATCGGTGTAAGAAATTAATGTCTCACACCGAAACACACGACTGCTGCCTTCGGTGCCTCGGTCCAGATCACGACCCTAAGTTGTGTGGACCATGTGGGAAGATGTCTTCCAAGGCACTCCGAAGTCGCCAGCAGCAGAAAGAAAGGCTTTTCTCGGACTCAGCCTCCAGCCGGGCCCGGACCTCGTCTGAGGCCTCAACATCTCGGATCCCAAGCGCCATCGAAGCTCCTCGGACAGGGGGTCCCCCGACCAGGAACGCAAGAGGAAGAAGCGGCTCGTGAGGGCGTCGGAGGAGGAGGTCCCTTGCTCCTCGAGGGCCAGGTCTAAGACCCCCGACCGTCGCCCCGGGCCCGTGGAACAAGAGAAGCCTGCCAAAGTTCCTCGCGTGGAGCCGGAGTCTGCTGGACACGTAAGCCCCGTAGTCCTCGAGGACTCTCCTCCCAGAGAGCCGTCGTCGAGCCCGGCGCCGCCGGGACCCGAGTCGGTGGCTGCTGCGTCTCCCGAGCTGAGTCTCAGGATGACAGCCTTGGAGACCAGACTATCTGCCTTCATGGAGCAGCAGCGGGCACTGATGGCCAGCCTGTCTGGCGCATCTGCCCCAACCACCGGGACATCGACTTCGAAGTCGACCCCGGAGACCAAGCCGATACTCGTGTCCATCGTGGCTCGAAGTCGACCTTGGTCGAGGTCTCCCTCGACCTCCTGCTCGGGACTGAGGGCGTCGACGCCGGTGCCCCAGGGCCCCGTGGGGTCGGTCCCTGACTCCTCGTCGGACGAGTCCGCCTGGGAGACGGAGGATGAGGAGTCCCCCGATACGTTCAAGACTCGGTGCATTCCGTCAGACTCACCGCAGTCTGAGCCCCGGAGTAGATCCCCTCTGGAGGATACTCAGTTCTCGGAGTTCGTCCAGGATATGGCCACTGCCTTGGCTATTCCGGCGGACCCTGAGGAAGAGCTGAAGAGCTCGAGGCCCTGCAGTATGACTCTCCTCCGAAGGAGGCCTTTACTGTCCCGGTTCCTCCAATGCTGGAAGGCTTCTCTTCAGGATGTGGGAGGCACTGGCCTCGGCACCGGTTTTAAGCAAGCGAGTCGACTCGATCTTTCGACTCAGAAAGAGCCCTGGCTTTCAAAAGGCACAGCTACCACACCATTCCATGGTGGTGGAATCGGCCATGCATCGTCTGAAGAGCCAGAAGATGCACTCTGCGGTGCCCCCCGGCAGGGAGGCCCGGAACCTCAATGTCATCGGTAGAAAGTGCTTCCAGGGCTCGATGCTTGCTTGCCGTGTCCAGTCCTACCAGCTGTACATGGGCATGTACTTGCGGGACCTGGCCAAGGAGTTGGCCGGGTTCTCTGCTGGACTCTCCGGGGAACCCTTGCAGAGATTCAAGTCCTTGTCCTCGGGGATTCGGGACTGCTCGAAATTCATGTCTCGCGCCGCCTACGATGGCTTCGAGGCTTCGGCCCGAGTTGCGGCAGCCGGCATCGTGGCTGCAGTCATCAGACCTCGAGCCATGGGTTCAGGACAAGTTGCTCGATGTCCCTTGCTGAGGTGAAAACCTTTTTGGCAAGCCCATGACCGAGAAGGCCGCCCAGCTCGAAACAGAGCACCTTACACGGACAAGGCTGTCTAGGAAGACCTCTGCCCCTTCTCATAAAAAGAAGGGCTCGGGTAAAAAGCCCTTTTACCCGAGGAAGGGCACTGCCTACAAACAGTACCCTCAATATCAGGCTGCCCAAGCTGCACCCCAGGGTCAGCAAGCCAAGGGGCAGAGTAATGGGCCCCGTAGGCAGAGGACCCCCAAGCCTCCGGCCCCTGCTCCCACTCAGCAGGGTGGGGGTTTTTGACTCCTTGAGCGTAGCCTCTCCATCCCTGCTCTCCCAACCCTGCACAGGAGATCGCCTCGCCCTCTTTGCCCACCAGTGGCCCCTCATCACCGGGGACAGTTGGGTGTTGGACATAGTCCACAGGGGTTATGTACTGCATTTTCACCAACTGCCTCCTCCATACTTTCCAGGGCAGCCTCCAAGGCCTCCCCTGCACACAGACCTTCTCCTTCAAGAGCTTCAGGATCTGTTGGTGGACAGGGCGGTGGAGCCTGTGCCTCCCCACTTGCAAGGTCACTGATTCTACTCCAGGTATTTCCTGGTGCCCAAAAGAACCGGTGGCCTTCGACCCATTTTGGACCTCAGAAACCTCAACAAGTTTCTAGAGAAAGAAAAGTTCAAGATGCTTACTCTTGGAACACTTCTGCACTACCTCCAGCAGGGAGATTGGCTATGCTTCTTAGATCTAAAGGATGCGTACATTCACATCCTCATTCATCCAGACCACAGAAAGTACCTCAAGTTCACTGTGGGAGGAAACCATTTTCACTACAGAGTACTGCCTTTTGGCCTCACCTCCGCTCCCAGGGTCTTTACCAAATGCCTGGCAGTGGTGGCGGCCTACCTGAGAAATCAGGGAATCTTTGTCTTCCCCTATCTGGACGACTGGCTCATCAGGGGTCAGACGTGCCAGGAGGCCAGACAAGCCACCCTCAGAACTATTGCTCTTCTTCAAAGCCTGGGGTTTGTAATAAACTTCGCAAAGTCCACTTTGCTCCCCTCCCAGAACTTGGAGTTCATAGGAGCAAGGCTGGACTATCTGCTGGCAAAGGCTTTCTTGCCAGAAGACAGGACCCAAAGATTGATAGCCTTGGCAAATTAATTTCTCAGCAGGTCACTGGTCTCCGCCAGACTCTGCCTAAGGCTGCTTGGCCACATGGCTTCGACAGTGCATGTGACCCCCGATGCCAGGCTCCATATGAGGCCTGCGCAGTGGTGCCTTCGGACTCAGTGATCACAGGCAGCCTCAGAGACAGGATAAGGGTGTCCAGACAATTTCTGCACTCCCTCAACTGGTGGCTGCATCCATCCAATCTACTGAAGGGGGTACCTTTTCAGATTCCTGGGCACACGGTGGTGCTGACCACCGACGCCTCCCTGCAGGGCTGGGGAGCTCATTGTCTAGGCAAGTGCACCCAGGGCCTGTGGTCTCCTTGGGAAGCTGCACAGCAGATCAATCTCCTCGAACTCAGAGCTATTCGATTAGCACTCAAAGCTTTCTCTCCTACCCTGGCTCATCAATCTGTCCTGGTTCAGACAGATAACCAAGTAGCCATGTTTTATGTGAACAAACAGGGCGGGACTGGGTCCAGAATCCTTTGTCAGGAGGCTCAGGACCTTTGTTCATTTGCCCTCAAGCACAACATGCTCCTCAAGGCTGTGTACCTTCCAGGCCAGGACAACTGCCTGGCCGACAGATTAAGCAGGATTCTGCAGCCCCACGAGTGGCAGCTGCATCCTTCAGTAGTTGAGAAGATCTTCCTAAAATGGGGTCTCCCTTTGGTAGATCTATTTGCCAGTCCAATGAACAAGCAACTGCCAAAGTTCTGCTCCAGGCGACCCCATCCTCTGAGGATAGCAGCAGATGCTTTTCTGATTCCATGGTCTCAGGGCCTCCTGTATTCGTTTCCTCCCACGCCCTTGGTGGCCCGAACTCTCTTCAAAATTCTTCAGGACAAGGCCTCGGTCCTGCTGGTGGCTCCCAGGTGGCCGAGACAGCCTTGGTTTCCGCTTCTACTTCAACTGGCGGTGGATCCTCCGCTGCCCCTGGGGTTGCAACCCGACCTTCTCTCACAGGAGCAGGGTTCCCTTCTGCACCCCAATCTCAAAGCTCTCAATTTGATGGCCTGGAGGCTGCAAGGGTAGTTTTGGCTCCCTGGGGCCTACCTCAGGAAGTTGAGGAGGTTATCCTAGCCTTTAGGAAACAGTCCACTAGGAAAACCTATGCTCTCAAATGGAAGAGGTTTTCTGTGTGGTGTCAGCTACGTACAGAGGATCCTTTCTCCTGTACTGTACCAGTAGTGCTTCAGTACTTACTGCACTTATCCAATCAGGGACTTAAGTCCAATTCTGTTCGGGTCCACCTCTCAGCTCTAGCAGCTCACCACTCACTGGTGGAGGGACATTCTCTCTCGGGTCACCTCTTGGTGTCCCGCTTTCTCAGGGGCTTGCTTTTACTCAAGCCCCCAATCCGTCCTCCTGCCCCTGAGTGGGAGTTGAATGTGGTCTTGCAGCAACTGACTCGCCCACCTTTTGAGCCCATGGCTACTTGCCCACTACTGGAAGACACTCTTCCTGATAGCCCTTACTCCGGCTAGGCGAGTGAGTGAGCTTCAGGCCCTAGTCTGTGATAGGCCTTACACTAGGATTTATAGGAACAGGGTAGTCCTCAGGACTCATCCAAAGTTCCTCCCAAAGGTTGTCTCTCCTCTTTCCACCTCAATCAGGAGGTGGTTCTTCCAACATTCTTCCCTAGGCCTCATGCAAGCCAGGCTGAAGCAGTTCTGCATACCCTGGACTGTAGGAGGGCCTTATCCTTCTACCTTGACCGTACGCAGGGGCATAGAAGGGCTACTCAGCTCTTCGTCTCCTTTGACCCTAATAGGTTAGGGTTGGCTGAGTCCAAGCATACCTTGTCCATCTGGATGGCTGACTGTATCACCTGGGCTTACAGGGCAGCTGACCTTCCTTTGCAGGGTCGGGTTATGGCCCACCGTGTCAGGGC
This sequence comes from Ichthyophis bannanicus, assembly GCA_033557465.1. Lineage (NCBI taxonomy): Eukaryota > Metazoa > Chordata > Amphibia > Gymnophiona > Ichthyophiidae > Ichthyophis > Ichthyophis bannanicus. Next base: position 1,103,597,784 of record CM066031.1, read on the forward strand.
AATGGCTGCCTCAGTGGCTCATCTCCGCTCTGTGCCCTTGGTAGACATCTGCAGGGCTGCAACTTGGTCTTCAAGCCAGACTTTTGCGGCCCTTTACTGTCTGGAGAGGGAGTCCCATAGGGACAGTGCTTTTGGCCAAGCAGTACTCCGGAATCTCTTTGAGGTTTAGGCAACTCCTGCCCTCCTGCCCTCTGTTGGGCTACCGGTGGAGGTTGTGTCCTTCAAAAGCCTTTCTTTGCTGCTGGGACTAGAGGGAGTTCTCTTGTTCAGCCTGGGTTCCTCGGTAGCCCAGAGCTAGGGAGTCACCCATATGTGAGGACTGACGTCCTGCTTGGTCCTGGAGAAAGAGTAGTTACTCACCTGTAACAGGTATTCTCCAGGAGCAGCAGGAATCAGTCCTCACAACACTCCCTCCTCCCCTTGGAGTTGCAGTTGTACATAGTTTATTTTTCATTTTTGTGTGCTGTTCTTAGCTATGTCATTTGACTGAGGTAAGTTGGCACCTTTAGGTGGGAAGGGAACCGCGCATGCGTGCCTGCATTCTCAAAGGCTTTCATAGAAAGCTGGGGAAATGCTCCACTAGGGCTTCATCGGCGCCGATGACACCCATATGTGAGGACTGATTCCTGCTGCTCCTGGAGAACACCTGTTACAGGTGAGTAACTACTCTAATTGTACTTGTTTTGATGGGCATTCCTCGTAGACATATAGAAATTAAGTGTTCATTACCGTTCTTGCAAATTTCTTCTTAATTATAAATGCAACACCATTTCTTCTTTGTCTTTTCCAGCATAGTAGACCATATGATCATCAGATGCAAAGTGCCCAATGCCAGTCCATTTCAGTTCGATGACACCCAACAGATCGATTGTATACGTTCCATTTCATTCTTGACCACCTCCAGCTTTCCTTGATTCATGCTTTGTACTTTCCATGTGCAAATATGTAAGACATTTTTGCAGCTTCTGACTCTGTTTCATGCACAGCTACATCAATAGTCAGACGTCCTGAGGGCTTTGATCCAACCACATCATAAATGCTGGCTTTACTCTGAAAAGTCTTCAGCTCCTCCCCAGTAGCCAATTGAGTGCTTTCAGAATATAGTGCAATTTGTTTTATTGTGGCTATCCATTGGGTTTTTGTGGCAAGATATGGCCTTCCATGCAGTTTAATTTTAGTTTTGTTACCGTTGTCGCAGAAATGTGATCCTCCGCCACCAACACTGTCCCATTCTGCTGCTGCTGCCCAGATGGGTGGTTTGTCTTTGTCTGGCACCTCAGCTAAGACCTGTCCATCTTGGGAGACCCTGCCAGTAGTTAAGCTACTGATAGATTAGCCCTCAGCATTACTGATGCACACAAGCCCTCACAGCATGACCAGCTACAAAGCAAGTGAGGGACACATAGCTTTAAGACTGTCCAAACCATGCCCAGAACATGCCTTTTTTTTTCTTTTATATTGCTACAGTCTACCATTTCTATGCTGTTGTCTAAAACTGCTATTTACATATGTAAAACAGCATATGCGTATGTCTGCCATTTATATGTACAAAAAGCACCTAAGATTTCTAGAATTCATTCCATAGTATGGCATGTTTCACCTTTCTCTGGCAGCCCCTCAACAACCCCTCTCCCACTTACTCTTGACCCATGAACATAGCCTTACCAAAGTAGAGGTCAGTCTAAAGCCCAAAGGCAGCAGTAGTAACTACATCAGTATGAGTTAATAAAGATGCGTGTGAGACACATTCCATTCCCAAGCCCATCTTTCCCTGTGGAAGCCAGGAAAGGTACATATACTGCCACTACTGCTGTCCTTGGGCCTTTAAGCTTATATTAATGAGGGAGGGGAGGATGTTTATTGGATTTGCCATTGCCGTTACCAGTCTTCTGACTTGGGCTCTCCTCCCATGAATAGGACAGAGGGATGCTCTTGCTTTTTGTGAAAGACATCTAATAAGCTTGTATAGTGTGGCTTTGGAAACCCATAGCCAAGAGCTGCAGTGTGATTGGCTGATGTGGCTTTCTTGTAATGTCATGTTTATGTTGTGAAGCAAAAGTTAAGGCAATACTGTAACAGAGCTTTAAACGCCTGAAGATACAATGTGGTCAACATTATTGGCACCCTTACATTTCACCCCTTAATGTCCAGTATCTCCTTAAAAAAAGTGCCAGTGAAATGGCTTTGGACTATATATGCATGTGTATTGACACACAAAAGAATTAATTAAAAGACCAATTGAAGAAGGAAATAGTGTAAAAATTAGGACATTGCCAGGACATGATTATTGGCACCCTTGTAAACAATTCAAATCATTTTGAACAGAAGGAACCACATTCCCATTGCATTAAATTAGATGTACCTGTTATCAATTGTCTGTTCTCACATGACTTGAATCAACCAATAAATGATGGCTCTAATGTTTAAATTGGCCATATTCACTCCCTGTTCCATTTTCACAAAGGTGAATGCAAGAGAGCTGCATGAGACAGTCAGAGAATCTATTATCACAAAAACATCAAATTTCAAAGGAGTACAAGGCCATCTCCAAAGACCTTAGGATTCCTTTGTCTACAGGAATCTTTCTGCTCATAAAACTGTCAATATGGTGGGAAGAGGAAAATTAATCCAAGAAGTCTTTGAAGGTTAGTGCACACTGTTGGAAAAAACACCACGTACAACATCCAAAGAGCTTAAGGCTGACCTGGAGCAATTTGAAGTAGTGCTTTAAACCTGTCTCATATGCCATGCACTAAACAAAGGAGGACTTTGTGGGTGAAGGCCAAGGGAGAACCCCAGAGCTCAAAGACAGTCATAAAAAGGCACACCTGATCTTTGCCCAAACCCACCTTGAGAAACCACAATCCCTCTGGAAAAATGTTCTATAGACAGATTAAACCAAACTTGAGGTGTTTGGCATGCAGACCAGCAATAGATTTACAGGCGAAGAAATGAAGTTTAAGGGAAAAAAACACAGTTCCTACATTTAAATATGTTGGAGGATCCATAATGTTGTGGGGCTGTTTTGCTACCTCAGGAACTGGCGGCCTGGAATGTATTAAAGGAATCATGAAGTCAGAGGACTACCAAGGTATTTTGGAGCAAAATGTGCTACTTAGTGTCAGGAAGCTAGGTCTGGGTTGAAAGTCATGGGTCCTCCAGCAGGACAATGACACAAAACATACTTCCAAAAGAATAGTTAAAAAGGAACAAATGGACTGTTTTAAACTGGACAGCAATGAGTCCTGATCTCAGTCCAATCGAGAACCTTTGGAAAAAGCTGAAATCTGCCATTGGTAAAAGGAATCGTGGAAACATTCATGAGCTGGAACAAATTGCAGTTGGAAACTACTAGCAGATGGATGTACGGAATTTATAGATGGCTACAAGAAACGTTTGGAGACTATCATCAATCCTGAGGGTTGTGCAAACAAATATTACTGAAGGGTATTTTTTCTCAGAAATTACTATGTCTTAAGTTGCACATACATCTTTATTTTGTTGTATACCTTTGAACATACTATCAGAATACTATGATGACATACATTTGGAATATTTCCAATTATTTCTCAAGATACTGTACACAACATACCTAACACACAAGGGTGCCAATAATGTTGAACACAACTGTAAATAAAAATAGTTCCTCAAATCTGGGTCAAAGACCAGAGGGAAGGGACGCCTATGGCTTGTTTGAGTGAAGTTGAAAGAGTTTACTTTCAATGGTTTTGTTCCAAATGTAGGATACTTTACAGGTTTTTCAAGAACCATAGAATATACGAACATAAGATTTATCATACTATGTCAGACCAAAGGTCCATCAAACCCAATATCCTGTTTCCAACAGTGGCCAATCCAGTCATCAGGGCCGGTTCTAGGGCTTTTGGCACCCCCCCCCCCCCTTCCTGATTACTATTAATGTTGGCTACACCCCACCCCCTTTTTTTCCCAAAACTCCTTTCTCAACTCTTTTCTCATGATGCCAAACAACAAGAGGGGCTTGGCAACCCAATATAATGCCTCTGAAACTGCACTGGGCCATCATGGTGTTAATGTAAATATATATTCTGCCAAAAAAAAAACAGGAAATGCAAGATATTGACACTCCAGGCAAGTAAAAGAAAAAGCGAGAACCACAGCGCAGTTTATAACACCAAATTTTAAAATTATAACTCATTTTATTTTGTTATAAACTGTGTTATGGTTCTTGTTTTTTCTTTTTGAACATATATTCTGTCTCCACAGAAACCCCTCCCTCGACAAGGGTGCAGAGCAGAGCTAGGACATTTATCCATAAACTAAAAAAAATATATAGATAAATCTAATTCTGGTTTTCTCTAGTACCAGGCATATTATGACCTAATACAAAACCCTAGAAAAGTTTCTCCAGGACCAAGCAGGAAGTCAGTCCTCACATATGGGTGACATCGACGTCGATGGAGCCCCTGCGGAGCATTTCCCCAGCTTTCTAAGAAAGCCTTTGGGAATGCTGCACGCATGCGCGGTCCCCTTCCCGCCTAAAGGTGCCATCTTGCACAGTCTCTCTTTTTCCGTGGAGCCCTCCGGACGTGTGTCCTTGTTCACCCGGAAAATAGTCTGATTTTTTCGTCTATACCTTGTGATTTTTTTCGCTGTTTTTGTCCGGTTCGACGCCGGTTCCCCTTCTTGCCGGGTTCGGTACACCGGTATCGTGCCCGATCTTCTTTTTTCAGTTTTTGCCCTTCGTGGCTGGCGTTCGTGCCCTTTTTTTTCCTTTTCCCTGAAAGGCCGGTCCTTTGACCTCGCGGGGACTCTTTTTTTCCCCGATGGCTTCCAGTGGTTTTAAGAAGTGTGGTCGGTGCAAGAAACTGTCTCTCACCGACACACACGACTGCTGCCTTCGGTGCCTCGGTCCTGATCATGATCCTAAGATCTGTAGACCATGTGGAAAAATGTCCACTAAGGCACTTCGAAGTCGTCAGCACCAGAAGGAAAGGCTTTTTTCTGACTCGGCCTCCAGCCGGGCCCGGACCTCGTCTGAGGCCTCAACGACTCGGGAGTCTGACCCCGAGCAACGTCGGGGTTCCTCAGATAGGGGGTCCCCCGAGTGGGAGCGAAAGAGGAAGAAGCGGCTCGCGAGGGTGGCGTCGGAGGAGGTCCCTGGCTCCTCGAGGGCTAGGTCTCAGACCCCCAACTACCGTCCGGGCCCGTGGAACAGGAGAAGCCGTCAAAAGTACCTTGGGTGGAGCCGGAGTCTGCTGGGTACGTAAGTCCTGTTGTCCTCGAGGACTCTCCTCCCAGGGAGCCGACATCGGGCCCGGCGCCACCGGGGCCCGAGTCGGTAGCTGCTGAGTCTCCTGAGCTGGGTCTCAGGCTGACAGCCTTGGAGTGCAGACTGTCTGCCTTCATGGATCAGCAGCGGGTGCATCTGCCCCGACCCACCGGGACATCGACGTCGAAGTCGACCCCGGAGACCGAGCCGATACTCGAGACCATGAAGGCTTGAGGTCGTCCACGGTCGTGGTCACCCTCGACCTCCCGGTCGGGACCAAGGGCATCGACGCCGGTGCCTTCAGCATCGGGGCGGGTGCTGCCGGGCCCTGCGCGGTCGGAGCCCGACTCCTCTTCGGATGAGTCCGCCTGGGAGACGGAGGATGAGGAGTCCCCCGATACCTTTAAGACTCAGTGTGTCCCGTCGGACTCACCGCAGTCTGAGCCCCGGAGTAGATCCCCTCCGGAGGATACCCGGTTCTCGGAGTTCGTGCGGGATATGGCCACTGCTTTGGCGATCCCGGCGGATCCCGAGGAGGAGCCTCGAGCCGAAGAGCCCGAGGCCCTCCAGTATGACTCACCTCCGAAGGAGGCCTTTACTGTGCCGGTTCCTCCGATGCTGGAACGGCTCCTCTTCCGGATGTGGGAGGCACCGGCCTCGGCGCCGGTTCTGAGCAAGCGGGTCGATTCCATTTATCGACTCCGTAAGAGCCCTGGGTTTCAAAAGGCGCAGCTACCACACCATTCCATGGTGGTGGAATCGGCGATGCATCGTCTGAAAAGTCAGAAGATGCACTCCGCGGTGCCCCCTGGCAGGGAGACCCGGAACCTCGATGTGTTCGGTAGAAAGTGCTTCCAGGGCTCGATGCTTGCTTGCCGTGTCCAGTCTTACGAGCTGTACATGGGCATGTACTTGCGGGACCTGGCAAAGGAGCTTGCTGGGTTCTCTGCTGGTCTCTCCGGGGAACCTTTGCAGAGGTTCAAGTCCTTGTCTTCTGGGATCCGGGAATGCTCTAAGTTTATGTCCCGAGCGGCCTACGATGGCTTTGAGGCCTCGGCCTGGGTTGCGGCTGCCGGCATCGCGGCTCGACGCCAGGCATGGCTGCAGTCATCGGACCTCAAGCCATGGGTTCAAGACAAGTTGGTCGATGTCCCATGTCGAAGTGAAAACCTTTTTGGCAAGCCCATGGCCGAGAAGGCTGCTGAGCTCGAGACCGAGCACCTCACGAGGACAAGGCTGTCTCGAAAGACTTCTGCCCCTTCACACAAGAAGAAGGGCTCGGGTAAAAAACCCTTTTACCCGAGGAAGGCGACTGCCTACAAACAGTACCCGACTTACCAGGCCTCCCCCGCAGGGTCAGCAGGCCAAGGGGCAGGGACATGGGCCCCGTAGGCAGAAAGCCTCCGGCTCCTGCTCAGCAGGGTGGGGGTTTTTGATTCCCAAGGAATAGCCTCTCCGTCTCTGCTGTCCCATCCCTGCACGGGAGGTCGCCTAGCCCTGTTTGCCCACCGGTGGCCACCCATTACAGGGGACAACTGGGTCTTAAGCATAGTCCAAAAGGGTTACCTGCTTCATTTTCATCAGTTGCCTCCTCCCTATTTTCCAGGAGAGCCTCCAAGACCTCCTCTCCATACAGCCCTCCTCCTGCAGGAGTTTCAGGGTCTGTTACGAGACCAGGCGGTGGAGCCTGTGCCTCCCCACCTCCAAGGTCACGGGTTTTACTCCAGGTACTTCCTAGTACCAAAGAGAACAGGGTATTTCAGGCCTATTCTTGACCTCAGAAATCTCAACAAGTTCTTACAGAAGGAAAAGTTCAAGATGCTTACTCTTGGAACACTTCTGCCCTACCTCCAGCAGGGAGATTGGCTATGCTCTTTAGATCTAAAGGATGCGTACACTCACATCCTCATTCATCCAGAACACAGACAGTACCTCAGGTTCATTGTGGGAGGAAGCCTTTATCAGTACAGAGTGCTGCCCTTTGGCTTCACCTCCGCCCCCAGAGTCTTTACCAAATGCCTGGCAGTGGTGGCGGCCTACTTGAGAAATCAGGGTATCTTTGTCTTCCCCTGTCTGGACGACTGGCTCATCAGGGGTCAGACGTGCCAGGAGGCCAGGCAAGCCACCCTCCGAACGATTTCTGTACTACAGCATCTAGGGTTTGTCATAAACTTCGCAAAGTCCACTTTGCTCCCCTCCCAAAACTTAGAGTTCATAGGGGCAAGACTGGACTCTCTGCAGGCAAAAGCTTTCTTGCCAGAGGACAGAGCCCAAAGACTGATGACCTTGGCAAACCAGTTTCTCAGCAGGTCACTGGTCTCCGCCAGGCTCTGCCTGAGGCTTCTGGGCCACATGGCTTCGACAGTGCATGTCACACCCCATGCCAGGCTTCATATGAGGCCTGCACAATGATGCCTCAGGACTCAGTGGTCACAGGCCACAGGGCGCCTCAGAGACAGAGTAGGGGTGTCCAGACCGTTCCTGCACTCCCTACGTTGATGGCTGCATCCCCCCAACCTGCTGGAGGGGATGCCTTTTCAGCCACCTGGGTTCACAGTGGTATTGACCACCGATGCCTCTCTACAGGGCTGGGGGGCACACTGTCTGGGCAAGTGCACCCAGGGCCTGGGGTCTCCCTGAGAGGCTCAGCAGCAGATCAATCTACTAGAGCTTCGGGCTATTCGCTTAGCCCTCAAGACTTTCTCTCAAACCCTGGCTCACCAGTCTGTTTTAGTGCAAACAGACAACCAGGTAGCCATGTTTTATGTGAACAAACAGGGAGGCACTGGGTCCAGGCTCCTTTGTCAGGAGGCGCAGGACCTTTGCTTGTTTGCGCTCAAGCACAACATGTTACTCAAGGCGGTTTATCTCCCTGCCCAGGAAAATTACCTAGCAGACAGGTTGAGCAGAATTCTGCAGCCCCACAAGTGGCAGCTCCATCCCTTGGTAGTTCAGAAGATCTTCCTGAGGTGGGGACTTCCATCCATAGATCTCTTTGCCAGTCCCCTGAACAGACAGCTGCCCAGGTTCTGCTCCAGGCAACCACTTCCTCTGAGACTAGCAGCAGATGCTTTTCTGATTTCCTCGTCCCAGGGCCTCCTATATGCGTTTCCTCCCATGCCTCTGGTGGCCCGAACCCTGTTCAAGATGTGTGGAACAGGCTCCCGTGTTGCTGATGTGTGGAGATGATGGCGATGAGATTTCTATCTGAATTCAAAAAGCATAGGACACATACAGAAGATCTCTGAGGAAAATGAAAAGATTGTAGAATTTAATAGTTCTTATGGATGGGCAGTGGGCAGACTGCATAGGCCATATGATCTTTATCTGTCGAAGAGATGGAGGGTTGCTGTCAGTAAGTCCTTTCTTTATGGATCAGAGGGATTCATCTAGTAATCAGACTTACTGTACATGGAGATATACTGCTTGCCAGTATCATGAATCCAAGACATTGTAGAAAGATGGTCAAAACTCTTCAGGATCTCTCATTTTTACCTCATGCTGCTCACTCTTATGGTCATCAATGTGAAGAGATCAAGAATGTGCATATGAATGTGAAGAGATCAAGAAGGTCTGCATGGCACTGGGAGGGATCGGTAAGGGTGTTAAGTGCAAAACGTGGTGGCCTATTCTTTCCTTCCAATCAAGGGTAAAGGGATAGAAACATCCTAGAAAGATGTGGCGGCATAGATGGTGTCAATATCAGAGCTTTGATTTCTTGAATCATAGTGTGGCTACTGGTCAGATATGGGATACATTTTGAAAGGAATGGTAACAATATCTTTTCTCATAGACTTGCCAACCTAGTGAAGAGGATGATGGCAAAAGCCCACAGTTAATGAGAAGACATGGGAACTGGAAGATGTGTGTAGTGAAGCAATATTGAATTGGAAGTAATTTAAAATACAAATTGAAATTAGGAGAGTATGGATTGGAGAGTGCAAGGGGATTGGTCAGCTAGTGATGAATGGTACAATGCCTAGGAAGGAACTGCTCATGGAGGAAACTTTAGAAAGGCTTTCTGCATGTAAACCCCATTTTAACACATAGCCAACTGTGCAGAATTCACCATCATAAACATGTACAAATGTATATGGAAAGAGTAATCCTACATGTATTTATGTGTACAAGTAGGTGTTCCAGGGAGCAGAGTTTGGGCGTTTGCAAAGTATACGTGTATTTTCCAAGAACAAGCAGGAAGTCTGTCCTCATATATGGGTGACACTGACGGAGACCTGCATGGAAGCTTCTCTCCAGCTTTCAAAGATGCACCATGCATGCATGGTCACCTTCCTGCTCAAGGGTGCCATCTTGCCTCAGTCTCTTTTTTTCGTGGAACCACCAGACATGTGTCTGATTTCCCTGGAAAAAGAGACACTTTTTTTCTCTTGGACATTTTTCTTCCCCGGTTGTACCAGTTCCCTTTCTTGCCCCTGAGTTTGCTTGCCCCAGCATTGCATCCCAGGTTCGTTTTTTCCCTTGATTTCTCTACCAGCATGGTTCACACCCTTTTTCACTGGCAGAGCCCCGGGTCTTCGACCTCGCTGGGGCCCTTTTTCCCCCCATGGCCTCCGCCAGTGGCTTCAAAAAGTGTGATTGGTGTTCCCGTACTATGTCTTTCACCGACACACCTTACTGCTGCCTCCACTGCTTCGGGGCAGACCATGAATCCTTGGATTGTGGACTCTGTAAAATTATGTCCTCCAAGACTATTAGCAGCTGTCAACAGCAGCAGGACAAGATATTCCAAAGGTCACATTCTGCCCTGGAGTTTTCAGCAACACCACACTCCAAGCACACTTCCGAGACTCCAAAGCCCCCCAAAGTGACCCCGCCACCTCCGACAGGCCATGGGTCCTCCAAGCGGAGCACTCCACTGGTGGAACACAAAAAAGAAATCCTTGAGGGCAGCATCTGTGAACGAATCGGGAAAGGCGGATAAGTCCTGCGCCCGGTCCCGCAGTTCATGCCATGAGTCCAAGGGGTTGGCGCGTGAGCGGCCTACCAAGGTAGCCTGCAAAAAATCATCTGCCTCAATGATCAGTCTCAGACCCCCAAGGACATCTTGGTCGAGGACTCCCCCTTGTCAGAACTGGTGCTGGGCCTGAGATCTCAGTGCCCGCATTGAAGGCTGCAGAGCCATCTGGACTAGAGACCAGAATGGCAGCCTTAGAGTATAGTTTGTCTGCCTTCATGGCCCAGCAGTGGGCCTTGATGCCTGGTTCTGCCGGTCATCTGCCCAGACCACCAGGGCCTTGACCTCGAGGACATCCCTGTATGTCAAGCTGATCCTCAAGTGCCATCGGCCTCAAGTCTCTCCTCGACATCAGTCTCGAGATCTTCCCCGATGAGTGGCCGTGGCTCTGCCCGCAGACCCTCCGAGGGGCATAGATGGTCAGGCTTGGGACCCGACCTCGCACCTTGGTCTGGCCTCAACTCCTCCACCGACTATGAGTCAGACTGGGAGACCAAGGATGAGGAATCATCAGACACCCGTTGTCACTGGAATGTGCCCTCGGACCTGTTCAATCCGAGACCTAGTGCCGGTCCCCACCTCATGAAATGGGCTTCCTTGACTTTGTGTGGGACATGTTAAAGATAATATCGTTCGACACTGAGTCAGAGGAGGACCCTTGCACTTGAGAAAGGGAGGAGTGGCCTTATGGTTGGGGCAAGGTACTACAGGCCGGAAGGTCAGTGGTTCAAATCCCACTAGAGGACAGCAACCTTGGGCCGGAAGGACTGGGGTTTCTAGTCCCGCAGGTGCTGTCTTGGGCAAGCCACTTAACCCTCCATTGCCCATGTTCCCTGTAAGTATTGGTGTATGTCTCTCATATCCCCTCGTGTTAAATGTATCCCCCAACCGCTTTGACCCGGTAAAAAGCGGGATATAAATGCAGCTAAATAAATAAAATAAATAAATTCTCCAGTACAAGGACCCTCTGAAGGAGGCGCTTACAGTGCTCATCCCCTTGATCCTGGGATGGCTGCTCCTTCGTATGTGCCCATCATGAGCAGACGACTGTACTCAATGTATCGGGTCCACCAGAGCCCAGGCTTCCAGAATGCACAACTGCCACATAAGTCCATGGTGGTGAGTCATCTATGTGTCGGCTCAAGAGCCAGAAGATGCACTCCTCTTGGATGCCCTGGTCAGGAAGTGCTACCAGAGCTCGATATTCATCTTATGTTCTTATGTAAGGGAAATGCTTCTTGACCCTGCTCACCTTCCTGAGGATAAACAACTCCTAGGACAGCTAAACCCTGAAGCACTCCTGAGGATGAACACACAGGATCCCTGGAGACAAGAGGAGAGTAATCTATATGTGGCAGCAGTTCAACCCATAACAGCAGTGGTACATGGTAACTTCTGTTACTTCCTGGCTGGCTATCTACCTCACCCACACTGAGTCTTCCAATCTTTTCCCTCTTTTATTAAATCTAACCAGTTTAGGGGCAACAGTTCTCTGTGGCTCAGTGATCTAGCTGGCCTTCAGGAGGATTGATTCCCAATTGCCTGCTTAGCTCTTTGGGGTTCTGCAGCAGGTCTCCTCTCATAAGAACATAAGATATGCCATACTGGGTCAAACCAAGGTCCATCAAGCCCAGTATCCTCTTCCCAACAACGGCCAATCCAGGTCACAAGCACCTAGCAGTTTTCACAAAAGACACAGGTTCCACATTGCTTGTATTGGGTCAAGCAGTGGATATTCTGGGTCGCCTTTAATAATGATTTATGGACCTTTCCTACAGGAATGTATCCACACCAATTTTAAACCCAGCTACACTAACAGCTTCTACTACATCCTCTGATAACAAATTCCAGAGTTTGATTACACTTTGAGTGAAAAAGTACTTTTTCTTATTAGTCTTAAATTGATTACACTGTAGCTTCATTGCATGTCCCCTAGTCTTTCTATATTTTGATGGCGTAAACAATCAATCTATGTTTACCCATTCCACTCCATTCATTAATTTATAGACCTCTATCATATCTCCCCTCAGCCATCTCTTTTCCGGGTTGAAGAGTCCTAACCTTTTTAACCTCTCTTCATACCACCTTGATTAAATGAAAAGGCGGTATAGAAAAATTGTTAAATAAAATATAAATAAATAAATAGGGATATCCTTCCATTCTCTTTATCATTTTGGTGACTCTTCTCTGTACCTTTTCTAATAATGCTATATCCTTTTTAAGATATGACGACCAGAATTGCACACAATATTCAAGGTGCAGTCACGCCATGGAACGATACAGAGGCATTATAATATCCTTGGTTTTATTCTCCATTCCTTTCCTTATAATTCCTAGCATTCTATTTGTTTTCTTGGCTGCCGCTGCACACTGGGCAGAGGGTTTCAACATGTTATCCACGATGACACCTAAATCTTTTTCCTGGGTGGTGGTTCCTAATGTGGAACCTTGCATCATATAACCATAGTTTGGGTTGTTGTTTCCTAGGTGCATAACTTTGCACTTGTCCACATTAAATTTCATCTGCCATTTGGATGCCCAGTCTTCCAATTTATCAAGTTCCTCTTGCAATTTTTCATAATCCTCATGGGTTTTAACAACTGAATAATTTTGTCTCATCTGCAAATTTGATAACCTCACTTATTAATCCCATTCCAGGTCATTTATGAATATGTTAAAAAGCAGTGGACTCGGTACAGTTCCCTGGGGTGGTACTCTATTCACCTTTGTCCATTGGGAAAATTGGCCATTTAGGGCTACCCTCAGCTTTCTATCTTTTAACCAGTTCCTGATCCACAATAGTATACTGCCTCATATCCCATGACTTTTGAATTTCCCCAAGAGTCTCTCATGAGGGACCTTTTCAAAGGCTTTCTGAAAATCTAGATACACTATATCAACCGACTAACCTTTGTCTACCTATTCATACTTTCAAAAATACATAACAGATTAGTAAGATAAGACCGTCCTTGGCTAAAGCCATGTTGGCTGTCTCCCATTAAGCCAGGACTGTCTACATGTTCAGTAATTTTGTTTTTATAATGGTTTCTACTATTTTTCCTGGCACTGACGTCAGGCTCACCGGTCTGTAGTTTCCCGGATCACCCTGGAAGCCTTTTTAAAAATTGGCATTACATTGGCCATCCTCCAATCTTTAGATATTACAGATGATTTTAATGATAGTTCATAGATTACTAATAGTAGATCTGCAATCTCATATTTCAGTTCTTTCAACTCCCTTGGATGTATACCATCCAGTCCAGGTGATTTGCTACTCTTCAGTTTATCAAATAGTTGTAATACATCTTCCCGGTGTATCGATATTTCTTTCAATTCTTCTGCGGCATCATCTTTAAATACCATTTCAGTCATGAGTAAAATCCCTACATCTTCCTCAGTAAAGACCGAAGGAAAAAATTCATTCAGTCTCTCCACTATGGCCTTGTCCCCTTTTAGTGCCCCTTTTACCCCTCTATCATCTAATGATCCAACTGACTCTTTCACACGTTTTTTGCTACGAATGTACTTGAAAAAATCTTTATTATGTGTTTTTGCTTCCACAGCAGGCTTCTTCTCAAATTCTCTCTTTGCCTGCCTTATCAATGCCTTGCATCTAACTTGCCACTGCTTATGTTGTTTCCCATTTTCATCATTTGGCTCCTTTTTCCATTTCCTGAAAGATGCTTTTTTGGCAACCACAGCATTTCTGACCTCACCTTTATACCATGCTGGCAGTTTTTTGGACTTCCTTCCACTTTTCTTAAAGCGTGGAATACAACTGGTCTGGGCTTCCAAGATAGTATTTTTAAACACACATGCTTGATGTAAATCTTTAACCTTTGCAACTGCTCCTTTTAGTTTTTTCTTAACTATTTTCCTCATTTTATCATAGTCTCCCTTTTGAAAGAGACTCATGGACTCTAGTGAAGGAAGACTCTAAGGCTCTAGAGACAGGGCCTTCTATATTTCCTTCCAAAATCTCTGGAGGAGACACCCCAGCCTCCTTAAAGACAGACAGGCCCAACTTCCATTAACCCACATTTTGTTTTGGTAATTGTTTATTTATAAGAGGCGAGTATACAACACTGAGTAGTACAGCCAATAGTATAAAGTAAAACAAAAACAAAATACATGATGGAAGATGAGATATACAGGGTAGCTTTCAAACAGGTAAGACCTAAAGACTTTTCTCCCCTACATGCATCAATCCCCAAGCGCAGAAGTGGGTATAAGGGGTCAGATGCCTCCCCAGGAATTCTACAAGTTACATCCATCCAAAAACAGGACTTCACATAGGTGTATACCAACCCGCAACCCTCCCCAAAATAACAGTATGGCATCGGTATCACCATCAACCTCATCTTCAAACCAGGTGAACCCGCACCAGTAAGTAAAACCAAAACAAGAACCAAAGAAAAAAACCCAATAAACCCCAAAACAACCTTAGAGAGGGGTGGGGGGGGGGGGAGGCCAAGAAAGAAAGAAAGAATCAACAACATCCCAACAATATCCCCAACCTGAAGAAAGATGGAGGAGGAGAGTCAAAGAAAATGAGTCCAAACCCGAAGGCATCCCCAAGTACCTGCCTTCATGGTAGGGAAATGGCTCAAAGGCAGGCCTGGCAGAACCAAGGGAGAGAAAGCATGGGTGGAAGGGGGGAAAGGAAAGACAAGTGGGCATCACATACAGCCAGATATATAAAGGGAGGAGGGGAAGAAAGGCTACGCTGAGTCTTGGACATCCTGATTACCCTCCATCCATCTGTGATATGGAGACTAGATGATCTCAAAAATACCCCGCTGACCCTTCATCATCAAGGACAGCATATCAAGATTCAAGGACTCTTTCACACGACTCTGTCAAACCAGAATTCCAGTGTCTGGCAATCACCATCCATGCCACAAACAGCAGCTGCTCTACCAATTTTTGTGTGCTATGATAGGCATCAATATGGGGATCTAAAAACCCAGCAAACAAATCAGAGTCCAAAAGCCAAGCAACCCCAGTAAGCTAATTAAGTCCAACACCTGCACCCAGAACGCCTGAATACAAGGACATTCCCACTAAAGGTGAGTAAAGGAACCCGCATGCCCTCCAGCACGCATTTGTATCTCTCAGGCCCAACTGCCGCATTCATACTGAAGTCTAGACCTGCATGAGAATCTTATATTGTGTCTGCTTATATCCGGTGCTGCACCCATATCTATATCCCCCACTACTTCGGGAAAAGGGAAGACCCCAGAAAATGGTGCCATCGCTCAATACAGGAGTCATGCTCAACATAATAAAGAGCAAACAGAGCTTTAGACAACTTAGAGAGAAGTCCCTTACACTGTGACTGATGCCCAAATAAAAGCTTCTCAACATCTAGCTGTGCTCTAGTGAGCTAGCTCCAGTTATCTTCCCACATCAAAAACTATCACAACTGAAAACATTGAAAGAAGGGTACACGGATTTTGCCCTTACACTCCAAGTGATCAAGACTAATACAGGAGCGCTCCAAAATCAGATTAGTAAAACTGTACATCATTCGCCTCTCACACTTGGCATAGCGCCTTAAAAGGCAGGAGAGCCAAAGGGCTGGAAGTCCCCAATTTGCCCATTATGGAATAAGAGACCAGGACATCTCCCCTTCCAACGCACCTGCAAGTACACCTTCTCAGCAGCTGCAATAAGACATGACCTCTCAGCTACTCGAAACTATTCCCCATCACTTCAAAAAGAGAAGAGGGGGCTAGCCATGCCCACTCCATGGCTACCCAGTGCACATCTGGAGCTGAACATAGTGGTATTGAAGTGCCCATAACGCTAGCTCTAGCTTGGGAGAGCAGAAACCATCCTTCTCCACCTCCTGCACCAACCAGTCCCAACCAATACAGGCATGCTTGCGCCCCCAAACAAAACGGGTGAACAGGCCCTCAAGCATCTTAAAGAAGGACCTGGTACCTCAATCGGTAATTGAGAGAAGAGATACAACAGCTTAGGCACAACCATCTTCAGGGCCGCTATTCTACCCCTCCATCCCATAGTGACATCACCCCATCACCAAAGTTCTTTCTCAATCTCTGCAACAAGGGGTGCATAATTCAAGCGAAAATCTTCCACCCGAGGTGAGATCTTTAAACCAAGATATTTTAACATGTATATCGGTGATCTTGAAGGGGCAATTGTCAGAAAGGCACACCCGGTGTCATCCTAGGGGAAGCACTTCTGATTTCTCAAAGTTAACTTTAAAGACAGATCTGACTGAATTTATCCAACGAACAGAGAACCCCCAGTATAGAGGATTCCGGATTATTTACAAAAATGAAGGTGTCTTCCGCATATAACAAGACTTGATGGGGTATCCCACCTACTATGATGGACTTGATGTCTGAAGTAGAGTGAAGAAGGGGGAAGCAAGCAGCTCAATTGCAAGGGCAAAGAGTAGGGGAGAGAGGGAGCAACCCTGACGAGTACCATGATGCAACAAGAAGCTCTCCAATCTCTGCCCATTTACCAACACCTGAGTCATGGAAGCAGCATACAGAGCACGAACCCACCCAATAAAATGCTCCCCAAACCCAAACTTGTGCATGACTGCAAACAAATATGACCATTCAACCCTGTCAAATGTGTTTTCAGCATCTAACAAGATACAGCATGCAGAACTACCCACTCTATCAACATGGAGCAAAATGTTAAAAAAACGCCACGTATTATCATAGATTTGTCGACATCGAACAAAACCTGTTTGATTGGGGTGTACAAGAGAGAGGATAACACTGTCTAACCAATTGGCCAGCACACGGGCAAAGATCATAACATCACTATTAAGGAGTGAGATGAGTCTATAGTTCCCGCACTCAATCGGCGACCATGCCCCTTTCGGGATCAGGGAGATCTTAGCTTCATACATACCTGGTGGGAGCCTTCTTGTGCTCACTCATTGTAGACCTGCTGCAGAACCGGTGAAATGGCTTCTCTTATTACTAGGTACCAACCTAATACACGATTTCACGGCTGTGGCATTTTCCGTGAATTTGGCCGTCTTCCGTGAAAAATGTGAAGTTCCCGCGGAGGGGTGAGAGAGTCGGTTCAGGAGCAGCCCTTCTGACGTCATCTCTTGGCCCCACTAAAAAGAACGCATGCATGATGCTTCAATTTGGTAGCGTTTACTTACAGCCTGATTCCCGCGGAGGGGTGAGAGAGCAGGTTCGGGAGCAGCCCTTCTGACGTCATCTCTTGACCCCGATAAAAAGAACTGTGCAGGGTGCTTCAATTGGGAGCATTTACTTACAGCCTGATTCAGGTAGTCCACAGTATACACAGTATTCTTTGCCACCACCATAATTTGAAGGCAGGGTGCTTCAATTTGGGAGCGTTTAGTCTGAATTAAAAATCAAATTATGTCAAAGTGCATCAATGGTGTCGATAATGAAGAAAGCTGAACATGTCTCTTGTGCAGAACGAGCTAAGCAGTATCCAAAGGGAACTTTACATGCCGATTCTGGAAAATTATTTTGTTCGTACTGTAACGTTACTGTTGATCACACCAGGAAAGGAAATATTGACAGGCACTTGGAATGGTCAGTTCATGCTTCCAGAAGAAAAGCAGCAGAAGCAGCACTGGATAGAAAGGCAAAAAAGCAGGCGATGGTTACGGGAATGTTTTCACGTAGCACGGAAGGGAGGGACGCGCGCAATATGGCTGTATTTGAATTGGTTGAAGCATTTACTGAAGCTAACATTCCTTTGGAAAAACTAGATCATCCCACCTTGAGCTCCTACCTACAAAACCACATCCCAAACCTCGGGCTGTTGCCTGCTTCACAACACCTGCGAACAGACTTCCAACAGAAAGTTTTTTCCAACCACAAACAACAATTGAAGGAACTTTTGTCAGCTGCGCCATCCGTTGCGATTGTTACTGACGAAGCCAGCGATTCTCAGGACAGGTTTTGTTTGCGTATTTTTTTGTTACTGAAGTTAAAGCGTCTGCAGCTTGTCCGACAGCTTATTTAGCTGACATCATTTATCTTGAAAATGTAAATGCAGTTACTGTTAGCCAAGCTGTACTTGCCTGTGTGGCTAACATGGAAATTTCTTACAATAACGTTAGTGCTTTCGTAACTGATAATGCGTCATACATGTCCAAAGCGTTTGAGAAAATAGTAGCAGTGCTACCGAACGCTGTTCGCTGTACATGCAATGCGCACATTGTTAGCCTGGTTGGCGAGACCTGGCAAAAAAACTTCAAACACGTTGATCATCTGGTGGCATTGTTCAAGTCCATTTTTAGTTACTGCTCCGCTAGGAAGCGCAGATACACGGAGTTCTTGGCTGTGAAAACTGAAACAGAACTGCCGCTGCCTCCTATCCCAGTAGTTACCAGATGGAACAGCTGGTTTAAAACTGTTATGCACCATGCCAAATTCATCCAGTTCTACAAAGATTTCATTGCTGAAGAATTGCAACTGAGAGATGCAACAAATGCACTGACTGAATTGTACGCGCTTCTTGATGATCCTGCTGTCGTCGCAGAAGATGTGAACTTCATCGCTGCTAATGCAGTGAAGCTTGTAGACTTGCTCACATGGTTTGAGTCCACCGATGTTCGCATACATCTGGCGTACAACAAAGTGATAGATGTTCTGGCTTGGGCAGAATACGAAGCAAGTATTGCCATTGTCGCCAAGTACAAAAAGGCCTTTGAAGATACCGCTGACAAGCTTAGTCAATACTACAAACCTACAGGTCGTCAACGATTCTCCCAGCCAGGGCTGAACTTCTTGAAGTTGGTCAGAGTGTTTGACTTTACGCAGGTCTTGCTTTTGCAATGTGATGAGTTGATACAGAACATACCTGGAATGGATGACCATCATCTCTTGGCTGAATTTGCAGCTTACAAAGCAGTGGCTGTAGATGTTCCTGCAGAAATGTCTGTCACATCATTGTGGTTTGCAAGCACTGGCAGATTCCTGCTGTTGAGCCGGTTGGCGCTACGATACTTATCTGTGCCCACAAACAGTGTTGATGCTGAAAGGAGTGTGAGCCAATACACGACTGTCAGTGCACCGCAGCACCAGAGACTGTTGACGAGCAATTTGACAAATCAAGTGATTATTGCAAAGAACTCAAAACTGTGAATGCTTGAGTATTTGTTGTTTAATTGTGTCTTCTTCAATAAAGTTCTTTTTGGATATTCCTTGTGTTGGCCGTGGTTTTTGTCCTCCATTTTGACAGCAATTAGTTGAAAGACACTATAACTGCTAGTTAAGGTTCGCATAAAACGTTGAAATAAAGGCCTGTGAATTTTCCGTGAAATATGTTGAATTTTCAAAGACTTCCCGTGAAATAGCGCATTTTTCCCGTGAATTTGGTTGGTCCCTACTTATTACCTTATACCATTTAATTGGGAAACTATCAATTCCCAGGGCCTTTCCAGAAGCCTGGGATTTGATAGATGAATTTCTGCTTGCAAGATCTCTCTGTCCAGTAGGGTTTTCTGTTGCTCTGACAATGAAGGCAGATCTATCCTCTCCAAGAAGGCCCAGAGTTCCACCGGAGCCGTGGAGACCTCTGAAGTATACAGCCCCGAGGAAAACTCCCTGAAAAGACGTGAAATACCTGCACTATCCTTCTGCAGCATCCAAGTCTAATCATAAACCTCACTAATAAACCTACTAGCACATTTTTTACGTAGTTGCCATGTCAGTAGCCTCCCGGTTCGCCCTCCAAACTCAACAAAATTGCGTTTAGTGAGTCACAGAAGAAACTCAATGTGCTCGACCTCAATTGCGTCAAGCCTCCACTGCACCTCTAACAGTGCATGATAGGCCTTACGTGAACCCGTCCATTTGTGCTCTTCTTGCAACTGACCCAGTGCCTTGCAAAGTTCCTCCAGGGCAGCAACCTGCTGTTTCCGCTGCTGTGAGGAGAGCTGCAACACCCTAACATGCATATAAGCTTTCTCCACCTCCCCCAAAACTCTGCATGAAACCTCCCCCAAATCTTTAGTCAAAAGGTACTCTGCCCATGCATCAACTTCCGAAGAGCCTCTTCTTGCAACAGTTGGACGTTGGCCCACTATCGACATCCGCCAACCACAGCACCTCTTCCTAAGTCCACCCACATACATACCATGGCTTGATCACTCACCACAACTGGCAATATGGAGATCTCTTCTACCCTTCTGCAGGTCGGACTCCCAACCGCAAATAATGTCTAGCCGGGAATACTTAATCCTCCATTGCCTTAGAAGAATCCAAGTTATCAATGTCCCCGTTTAATGTACATTACCAAGTTGAAGTTACAATATATACTGCTTTGATTAAATGATAAAGCGATATAAAAAAAACACCTGTTAAATAAATAAATAAATAAGGACATACATACCCCTGAGTCTTAGAAGAACAGTGAATGTAATCCCACTCTTGGGAGTTAAGGGCTCACCAGATGTCCACCCATTGTGATTTCCCAAGGGCCCTGTGCAACGTGGTAGCTTCTGGGAGAGGCCTCATGGCACTTACCAATCCAGGGAGCTCCGAGTATAATTCATGTCACTCACTACCCATACCAAGCCTCTTGCTTTAGCCTCAAAGGAAGAAAAGATTTGCTTCAAAGACCCTTTCAGGCCATTGGGAGCATATACATTTAAAAGGGGAGAGCTCACACTGCTCAACCCTACTCACCACCCACACAACCCTCCCATACGCATCCCCCCATCTTACTCATACAGAGTAAAAGGAATCCGGGAATTGACTGATATAACCCGTTAACCCTAAATTATATTACAGAATCTAAACTCGGCAGTACTAACACCTGAACCACTGTCTGAAAATCTGCCAATTCTAAAAAAATTTTAAACCATCTAATCTGTCATAATTTAAAAAGTACACTTTGCACCAACAATGTCACCTGAATATGAAGAAATAACTGGCAATCCAAAGAAATTCCTAAATAAGTAACCTTATCTCTCACAATAATATCATAACCTTCCAAGGTTGCCCTATTAGGGAAAGATATCATACCGTCTGCACACACGAACATCACCTCTTTTTTTTTTTTTTAATTAATAGTCAAACCACTGTCTGACAATCACTGCATTATCCAATGAAAATGCGACATAAGCTTCAAGGAAGAGAATCCCTCTTCATTATCAAAGGTTCAAATATTAAAATAGCATCAGCCCAAAAGCAGAATTCTAATCCTAAGCGCACAAAGGGACCAAATAATTGTTAAACAGGAAGGCAGACAGAAAAGAGCCCCGAAGCACCCCACCCCATGCTGATATATTATTCCAAATGTTAACCTGATGCAAACAACTATGCAAATAAAAATGCAAATCACTGCAATACTGCTCCCTCCAACATCTTGGCATACAAGATGCTGCAACAAGATTATATGTATTATACTGTAGTATTAAATGCAGCATATATATCTACAAATAATAGCAAATAGGCCTATTTCCAATTCTGCAAATTGTTCAATAGCACATTTACCAATGACACTGTTAATAATGTCTCACAGCTATGCTCACGATGGAAACCATGTTGCCACTCATCCGGCATTCCTTTATTCTCCATAAAATCCTGAAGCTGTAAAAATAATTCTTGTTCAATCAATTTCCCAAGTAATTGTGAATTTCAGATTGGTTTAAAGAAACATCATTCTCATTCCCTGTGGGATCTTTCATTACTGGGTGACCAGAAACACGTTTCAAAATAGATGGAAGATGGCGAGATCGCAATGAAACTCGCACTAAATGTTGTAGAAAGGGCAAACCCAAGTCCTTTATTTGAGATCATATCAAGGGGACAAAAGGTATTATTCATCCATGTTAATAACTGGGAAATATCTTCCTTAGATACTTCCACAAAGGTATCCTACAATACAGATGCCCCCGAGGTCTGTTGCAAAATCTGTAACTCCTGATCTATATCCAAACACCCATCATAAGTGAGATTATATATTTTTTTTTCAGCAAAGGCAGTGTGAAAATTATTTGGCTCTGAGCTTTTCCCTCGATCACCAGAATATTGAAGTAAAGTACAAACCATAAAATATGAAGTGCTTCTGCTGATGCAAAGAAGCACATATCTTACTAGTAAAATACTCCCGCTTTATCAGATCTCCTTTAACTTGACGCTGTCAATAAATACTAATAAATGCTACTTGGGCATCACTAGACACATTCTTACGCCAATAACATTCAGCACAAACTACTTCCCTTTTCAAGTCTCACAGTGCCTCATTATCCCATAATGCAGAATGCATCCATCATTCCAACGGTCATCCCATTCAAGTCCCAGTTAGCAGCAAAGTAGCTCTTAGAGGCAGCAGCTGATGTACAAAGGGCACAGTGAAGATAGAAAGTCATCAAAAGCTCTCCACTTTCCATGCAACACCTCAGGACCATGCTGAAATTTAAAGGGTCAGCTGGTGACATCATCGACAGGCAACCACCTTTTCAAATGTTGCCCCAGCAAAGCAGTATTTCAAGACAGTAGCAGATGACAAAGGGACAGTGTAGATAGGAAACTGCCTTAGTAGGAACCTTGCATCCAAAGGAGGCCACTAATCAATAGGATATTGTATGGGTTAGCTGAGTTACCTTAGGAGTCAATATGTATGAAGCACAAAGTCTGTAGGTTGCCATTACAATGGGAAAGATAGATATGGGTATACAAAAGCCATGCAAATGATACCATGCTCTGCAAAGATGCAGTTAGTGGGGAACTGGAGAGTGCCAGCTTCAGGATCAACTAGAGGTAGCGGGATACTGGATTCTCTGCAAGTGGTATTGCTGAAGGAACAGCCGCAGCACCCATAGCTGCTCAGGTTATTACAAAGTCAGGTGATAAGGTGGTGAGGGCAGGGTTTGTTGGACGTTGGATTAGGTATGGCAGCCTGTATGCTCACCTACCCAGGATGGGAAAGAATCAAAGAAAAGAGAACAAAGTGGACTTGTAGTTGAGCAGTGACATCGCATTGTGTCCTTGCCTGCCACCAGAAGCCTGACTGCTGTTTAGGATCACAGAGGAGACCTGTAATGTTGCACGGATCATAGCAACATAGAAATATGATGACATAAAAAGACCACATGGCCTATCTAGTCTGTCCTTCCATATCAACAACTACAACAGTCCCCTTTTTTCCTTTAAAGATCCTCTGTGTTTGTCCCATGCTTTTTTGAATTCAGATACTGTCCTTATCTCTACCACCTCCACTAGGAGACTATTCCACAGATCCACCACTCTTTCCATAAAGAAATATTTCCACATATCACTCCTGAATCTATCCCCCTTCACCCTCATCCCATGTCCCCTCGTAGCAGAACTTGCTTTCAATTGAAAGAGGCTCTCCCCCTGTACATTTATGCCACGGAGGTATTTAAATATCTCAATCATATCACCTCTATCCCGCCTTTCATCTAAGGTGTACATATTAAGATCCTTAAGTCTGTCCTCATATGCTTTGTAATGAAGACCACTAACCATTTTAGTAGCCACCCAGCATGATAAAGAACAAAATTACTCAACATGTAGATAGTCATGGCTTAATGGGAGACAGTCAACATGGCTTTAGACAAGGAAGATCTTGTCTTACTAATCTGTTATGTTTTTTTTGAAGGAGTGAATAAGCTGGTAGACAAAGGTGAGTCGGTTGATATATTGTATCTGGGCTTTCAGAAAGCCTTTAACAAAGTATCACATCAGAGACTTTTGGCAAAACTCAAAAGTCATGGGATAGGAGGCAGTGTACTATTGTGGATCAGGATCTGGTTATTTATTTATTTATTTATTTATTATTTTATTTATTTAACAATTCTTATATACCGCACTATTTGCAATCAGCGCGGTTTACATGTAACAAAAAACATCCGACAAAATGCATATGTCTGGTCATTACATTGAACAGGGAGTGGGATTTGGAGAACAAGTATCAACTATCAACAAAGGTGAACTATTTACATAAGAAGTTCAATGGAAAAAGGCTCCTGTTTGGTGTTTTACATTTTTGGGGACGAACTATATGAGAGTGGCTGGGGTTCAGGGCTGTAAGTGAGGTGTTTGATAAAGAGGAAATGTTTCAGGGCCTTCCTGAACTGGCTCAGGTTGGGGATTGCTCTGATGTGTGGTGGTAGGGTGTTCCATAGACTTGGGGCGCAAATACTGAAGGCTCGGTTGGATGTTGTTTTGGTGCAGTTTGTTGTTTCCTTAGGTATAGATAACATATTGGTCTCTGCAGTTCTTCTTAGTCTGCAGGGGGCAGGGGATTGTATGACGTCAGAGAGAGAGGAGGATGATAGCCCCTTGATAGCTTTGAACGTCATCAGCAAGGTCTTAAAAATGATCCTGGCTTGAATGGGAAGCCAATGCAGCTGTTTCAGGAGAGGTGTGGTGTGTTCTCTCCTTGAGGCTCCGAATAGTATCCGTGCTGCACTGTTCATGGCCATTTGCAGGGGGTTTAAGGTTGCTCGAGGAAGTCCTTGAAGGATGGCATTTGCAAAATCGAAATGAGGAATGATGAGGGCTTGGTAAATGGTGCGGAAATCATCTGGTTCGAGTAACGGGCGTAAGTGTCTGAGGGATCGAATTTTAAAGTAGACCGCTCTGACAGTGTTAGCTATGTGTTGCTTCATGTCAAGATGTTGGTCCAACGTCACCCCAAGGTAACGAATAGTTGATTTCACTTGTAGCTCGGCATTGTGTACTTTCAAACAACTGGGTGGAGTGAAGTTAGGGTTTCTCGAGATGAAAAGCACCTCAGTTTTCTTGTGTTGAATTCTTAAATTTTGTGATAGCAGCCAATCGGATATGGTGTTGAAGCATGCAATCAGAGGGGTAAGGTTTGGGCAGTCAAGTGAAATCGGCATGTACAACAGTACGTCGTCGGCGTATAGCATACAGCTCACGTTGAACGATCTGATGATGTTGCAGATGGGTTGAATGTATATGTTGAACATCAAGGATGATATGGAGGATCCTTGAGGCACTCCTTGAGTTTGAGGAAATGGTTCAGATGTGGCCCCGTCTGATCGAACATGTTGCCATCTTCCTGACAGGTAAGATCTGCACCACTCTAGTGCTGATCCGCTGATGCCTTTTTCTCTTAGCCGGTATATGAGAATCTCATGACAAACAGAGTCGAAAGCCGCTGCTATATCTAAAAAGATGAGCGCAAAGCCATGTCGTATGTTGTCAATGCCTGAGATTACAGTGTTGAGGAGAGTTGTGAGTAATGTTTCAACTCCATGTGACTCTCTAAATCCATGTTGCGATGAATCCAGTGGGGCATTGGTGTCGATATGATCTTGGAGTTGCCTGTAGACTGTTTTTTCAATGATTTTTGCAAGCATCGGGATGCTGGATATTGGCCTGTACGACTCTACCTTTAGGGGATCTAGCTTGGCGTTCTTTAATAGAGGTCTAACGGAGGTCTGCTTGAGAGTAGAGGGGAATGACCCAGTGCTAAAGGATAGCTTTATCATGTTGGCTATGATTGGGGCGAAGTCACTGCGCAACTCTTTTATCCAATATGCTGGGCATGGATCTGTGTGTGCAGTGGTGGTGTTTAGAGCTGAAATGGTGTCTTCGATAATTTTCTTTGAAGGGGTGGAAAAGGAAGTTAGAGAGGTTAGGTACTCTTGTTCGCTGAGGGGGCCAGGTATTACTATCCTGTCAGTCTTGCACATTTTGGACTGCATGAAGACAGCATAGTCCTGCGGGTTGATGCTGGCCAGTTGCTCGGGGGTAGGTTCTTTGGTAAGAGATTTGACTAGGTTGAACAGGTCATGTGGTTTATTCAATGACCGTTTCAAGGTGTCTGTGTGGTGTTGCTTCATCTTGTCTGTAATGGCTTTGCGATGTGTGTGCAGGTGTTGGTTGTATGCTGCTTGGTCACTACTGGTGCGTGATTTCCTCCAGCGTTTTTCAAGCCTTCGTAGAAGGGTTAGTGAATCCTTAAGGTCGGGTGTGAACCATGGTGTGGAAGGTCTTTTCTTTGGGGCCTTGTTAGTTGAAGAGCGAATTGCGATTGTGCTGAGACTGTTGTTCCAGGAGGTGATCAACTCCTCTAGGTCTAGGGAAGACTTCTCAAGGAGCGGTTAAAAGATAGAAAGCAGAGGGTAGGGCTAAATGGCAATTTTCCCAATGGAAAAAGGTGAATAGTGGAGTACCACAGGGATCTGTGCTGCGTCCGCTGCTTTTTGACATATTCATAAATTACCTGGAAAAGGGAATAACGAGTGAGATTGAAAGAGGCTCTCTCCCTGAACATTTATGCCACGGAGGTATTTAAACATCTCAATCATATCACCTCTATCCCGCCTTTCCTCTAAGGTGTACATATTAAGATCCTTAAGTCTGTCCTCATATGCTTTATAATGAAGCCCATTAATCATTTTAGTAGCAACCCTCTGCACTGACTCCATCCTGTTCACATCCTTTTCAAGGTGCGGTCTCCAGAATTGCACACCATACTCCAAATGAGGTCGCACCAAAGACTTATACAGAGGTATTATCACCTCCTTTTTTCTGCTAGCCATTCCTCTCCGTATGCACCCAAGCATCCTTCTAGCTTTTGCCGTCGCCTTTTCTACCTGTTTAGCTACTTTAAGATCATCAGACACAACCACGCCTAGGTCCCGCTCTTCTTTAGTGGACAAAAGTACTTCACCTCCTATACTATATTGCTCCCTTGGATTGCTGCAGCCCAAATGCATGACCTTACATTTTTTAACATTAAATCCCAGCTGCCAAATTCTAGACCATTCTTCAAGCTTAGCTAGATCCCTCCTCATGTTATCTACACCTTCCTGGGTGTCTACTCTATTACAGATTTTGGTATCATCCGGAAAGAGGCAAACCTTACCTGACAGCCCTTCCGCTATATCACTAACAAAGATGTTAAAAAGAATCGGACCAAGGACAGATCCCTGGGGCACACCACTGGTAACATCCTTCTCCTCAGAGTGAGCTCCATTTACTTGTACTCTTTGTCGCCTCCCACCCAACCAATTTCTAACCCAAGCAGTAACTTTAGGGTCCATCCCTAGGGTGCTCAGTTTGTTTATAAGTCGCCTGTGAGGAACAGTGTCAAAGGCTTTACTGAAATCTAAATACACCACATCTAGAGCTCTCCCTTGGTCCAACTCCCTGGTCACCCAGTCAAAGAAATCGATCAGATTTCTCTGACAAGACCTGCCTCTGGTGAATCCATGCTGCCTCGGATCCTGTAATCCGCCGGACTCCAGAAACCTCACTATTTTCTCTTTCAGCAGCGTTTCCAATAATTTACTCACCACTGAAGTTAAACTAACCGGCCTGTAGTTTTCAACCACATCCTTACTTCCGCTTTTGTGTAAAGGCACCACATGAGCCTCTCTCTAGTCCAACCCAAAAGGATTATGGAAAATTGCAAATTGGAAGACTGGGCATCCAAATGGCAGATGAAATTTAATGTGGACAAGTGCAAAGTTATGCACCTAGGAAAGATCAACCCAAACTATGGTTACAAGATGCAAGGTTCCACATTGGGAACCACCACCCAGGAAAAAGATTTAGGGGTCATCATGGATAATATGTTAAAACCCTCCACCCAGTGTGCAGCGGTGGCCAAGAGAACAAATAGAATGCTAGATATCATAAGGAAAGAAATGGAAAATAAAACAAAGGATATTATAATGCCTCTGTATCGTTCCATGGTGCGACCGCACCTTGAATATTGTGTGCAGTTCTTGTCGCTGTATCTTAAAAAGGATATAGCGTTATTAGAAAAGGTTCAGAGAAGAGCCACCAAAATGGTAAAGGGGTTGGAAAGATACCTCTATGAAGAAAGGCTAAAAAAGGTTAGGGCTCTTCAACCTGGAAAAGAGGTGGCCGAGGGGAGATATGATAGAGGTCTATAAATTAATGAATGGAGTGGAACGGGTAAACGTAGATCGATTGTTTATGTCATCAGAATATAGAAAGACTAGGGGACATAAATGAAGCTACAGGATAACCTATTTAAGACTAATAAGAGAAAATATTTTTTCACTCAAAGTGTAATCAAACTCTGGAATTTGTTACCGGAGGATGTAGTAAAAGCTGTTAGTGTAACTGGTTTTAAAAAAGGTTTGGACACGTTCCTGGAGAAAGGTCCATAAACCATTATTAAAAGGGACCAAGGATATCACTGCTTGACCCAATAAAAGCATTGAGGAACCTGTGTCTTTTGGGGAGACTGCTAGGTACTTGTGACCTAGATTGGCTACTGTTGGAAACAGGATACTGGGCTTGATGGACCTTTGTCTGACCCAGTATGGCATGTCTTATGTTCTTATGGCCAGAGAAGGGAGGGGGAGTTGCAAATATGTGCTTTTGCTATTTGCTATCTTCCTTGCCTGACTCTGTCCCTGTCTTCTGCTGCAGTTCAAGAGGGATTGGCCATTTCTGTGGTAAGTTCAGATTTAGTTGAATGTGGAAGACGAGGGGCTTTCCTTTTAGGAGCTAAACGAATAACAGCATTCGAGATGGATAGACACAATGGGGCTAATTTTATAACAGGGCATCTAGGATAAGAGGGTAAGCAGGCTTATAGGCCTCTATTTTTCTTAATAAACTATTAGCATATGTGGCAGGGAATTGTGCATTAAAGCAGGGCAGACATTTGCATCTGCTCTGTAGCAGGAAATGGACTTGTGTAAAGCGAGCAAGTACGTAATAAAGTAAGATAATCAATACACATGCTTGCAAACTCCACATTGCAGTGCCCTGACCGAATCCTCAGCTCCGCCTACCTGCTAAGTATGCAAGATCATGCAGTTTCATACGTTTACTCAGGTCAGTATTTTATGAGAGGCTATTAACACACATAAACTGCCACATATGAATGTTAAGGACTTTCTACAACTACCCACAAAGGGAACCCTGATGGCAAAGACAGGGAGAAGAGCACAGATCAAGGAAGACCTGTGAGCACACATTGGACAGGGGCAAACTGAGTGGAGCAAACTGTCCTTTTCGCCCAACATTTCCTATGTTTCTATACTCTATGTAAGCTTTGAATAGTGCTGGTTTTAAATTCTCTGGCCTTCCTGAATATTCACCTCACCCTCCTTTATGGCCTAAAATTGAGTGAACTGAGCCCTCTGCTTCAGTCCTGAAAACCTTAAGAGACAATTTTTTTCCCTCCTGAAAGTACTGTAAAATGTTTCAAGCAAAGTTGTGTTACATCGTTATTTTCTTTGCAATTTTCTATCCGATGAATATTTTAAAAATGTGTACGTGAGACAAAACAATTTGGTGTACTATAAGACAATTATATTCTTTTTTGTGCTTGCATTATTACAAATCTCAGCCTAAAAGAGGTGTGGAGAATTTTACTTTCATCTTACTCAGGGAAAGAGATTTAGATGCCACATTCAGAATCCCTCAGCTACATCTTCCACATGTAGTATGAACCTTCAGATGAAATAGCCCGGTCTTGTCAGGGCAGGGCCCCTGCAGTAATAACAAGTCATACTGTACTTGGTTTATTTACATCTGAACTAGAACATGAGCAGGGCCTGGCTTACAATACTCAAGCTCTTTGTCAATATAAAAGAAGTTATTTCAGTCATTTACTCTTTTGGGTTCAAGTTTAATCCAGTCCATCAATCTATGTGCATGCTACAGCAATTCCTTCTCTTGACAGATATAGCACTTGGTAGGTCAACTCACATTTGTTATTCAAGCTTAGGAATTCAGTTCTGGCCAAAATCCTATGGATCGATTAGGCTCCTCAGGGGATAAACAGCTAAAGTAACA
This sequence comes from Ichthyophis bannanicus, assembly GCA_033557465.1. Classification (NCBI taxonomy): domain Eukaryota; kingdom Metazoa; phylum Chordata; class Amphibia; order Gymnophiona; family Ichthyophiidae; genus Ichthyophis; species Ichthyophis bannanicus. The sequence continues at coordinate 1,103,627,785 of CM066031.1, forward strand.
CCAAGCTCTTGAGCAAGGCTGCTCAAGTTTGCCTTCTCCGAGCCATTACATGACTCAATACACAAAGAATCATCCTAAAACCGAGTAGATCCCAGTTGAAGTCCAATTAGAGCTGCAGGGTGTGAAGTCAGGGCCTTGTTAAGATGCTCAATGAGGTAGAAAGAGATTGGCCTTAGAAAGGGACAAATTGAGCAACGCTGGTAACACTAAAAATGTGTTTACATCTTAATTACTTCTCGCATTCTACTTGAAGGGCTTGTGTGTATTTGTCTTGAACAGATCTTCTAAGCTCTACGGAGTAGGGACTCAGTCTCTTATATGGAGCTGTACGGCACTGTGTACACCTGATGGCACTTCAGAAATGATGAGCAACAGCAGCAGTGTGTAACCCACAACAAATGGTATGATACGAATTACAGGCTTGTCAAACTGCTTTCAGAAGACATCATCAGGGTTGGAAGTTTTGAGGAGTAAAAGCGTTTTTGAATAGAGGTTGCTGTCTTGCTGGCTGCAGCTGATTTCTGACTCAGCTGGGTTTTTCCCACTGTTCTCATTTAGGAACAGGGTGAGGAGCAGGCCTTTATTGTGTTCCTCTCATCAGCAGGGCTTAGCAGACACAGATCCCATTGCTCTTCGGTAGATAGGACAAGGCTGGGCCCCTTTCCAGGCATTAGTTATTCTTGGCCTCCAATACTGAAGTTCCCCTTGAATAACCAATAACAAACAACACCATGAAGGCATCATTTGCTGTTTGATTTTACTCGCTGTAATAAGCGCTTATTTGCTTATTGCCTACAGCTGAACTGTCATTTGCCTGAAGAAGCCAAGAGTACATCTGAAAAATAAGGACGATGGATTTTGGCACAGACATTTGTATTCATATTTAAGGATATAATGACTTATAAAGTGCTGTGCAAGGAAGCTATCCAATGTGATTTCTGCCCCAAGAATTTACAGTCTGCGCTTATTACAATTCCAGGCCACAGTTCTTTAAATTTAGCCCTGGGGAGTCGAGACAATTTAAAGAGCTGGAGGTGCTGATTCATTTCTCTTCCCCAACAGAATGGAAGAAACATCTTGATGAATCAGGCCCTAAATAGCACATGAAACTCCAGACTGAAGGAACTAGACCTTCCTTATTCCTTTTTCATGAAGAATATGGTATCACTTATTAGAGATTGTTATAAAATGAATAGCTAGATTATGCTATTGGTATGCACAGTGTTGTATGAGATTATGAAATAGCTTTTGTGGTGGCAGTATGATTAGAATGGGTGCACCTGTGACTTCAGTGTGTGGGGGGGCTGGCAGGAAAGGAGGGTGGGGAGGGAAAGTGAGAACCAGAGTGCTATATTTTATAGCATCAACCTGGCCATGTTGGAGCTCGGAGGTTGTGTTTTTCTTGCTGTACAAACAGCACGGTCCTAGGGGTTCGGAAAAAGGCACAAGTACCTGTACAACACTGTCTCTCTCTCTTTTTTACTCTCTGATGTAGCCACTTCAGTCACTCACCTAAAAGAAATTAGTATCCAGTCAGGTCTTGACTACATAAAAGAATAAGCTTTACTGGGAGGTAAAAATCAAAATTAAAGCTGTTGATATCATTAAGTATGAATTGAGTAAATTATAGGGACTTTCTAGCTTTTTCCTCTGAAGTCGTTGTCTCGTCTTCCTTCTCTATGACCCAAGGTGCACTCCTGTTTAGGCAGATTGGGCTGCTCTGCACAGGGCCGGTGCTAGGGTCTCTGGCGCCCCCCTGCAATCTACATATTGACACCCCCCATCTTTCATTAGTGTACCGTATTATGGGTAGGCTGCATTCTCCCTTTCCCAAATCTCATTTGTGAACTCTGTTCATATGATGTTAGTATTTCTCCCTGAAATCAAATATTGTAACAAGAAAATTGCAGTGAGGTGGCAAATGCCCAGCTGGAATAAAAACAAGTACTGGGGAGTAAATATTTAACATCATATGAACAGGCTGTGATAATCAAAGGGTTAATGTGATCGAAGCAAACAAATCAATGTATTTATTTATTTAACAACAAAAAAAGGGTCTACAAAGGGTACAGCCATTTAGCTTTTTGTGTCTCTTCTCCTGCCTGTTATGGTTGCTACAGATATTACCACCATTCTATTTCTGCATGCATTGTTGCACAGCTTTTTTTTTTATAAATCTAAAAAATAAGGAGGAGGTGATTAAAAATAATTTCATATCATCCTGCTAGGTTAGACCAGACCAGACAAGTGGGTTGTGTTCCCCTAAAAGCAGATTGTTGGAGACAAAGAACCATTGAAAAGCCCAGGTTTCAATGATATCACTCCCATGCCTCTATCCGCCTCTGCTACCAGAGGTCTCTTCAGTATTTCTTAGTCTCCAGCAGACAGTGGATGGATTTTCTCCTTTCTGAAGAAAATTCTGAAGATTGAGAGGAAAAGATTGATTAAATGCTCATGAACGACTACCTTGATTTAGACCAGCCAAGGACAACATGTTTAGTTGAAATATAAACCTCTCCTCTAAACGTAGCAGGGTCCTATCCACATCTCCTCCATGCCAATAAGGATGGATCTGTTTCAGGACAACAAACGAGGTCAGATTCTGGATGCATTGCCTCCGCCCAATGGGTGACTAATGGCTTCTGTTGTACACCATGTCTAATACAGCTGCGGTGCTCAACCAGCCATGTCTTTACTGCCTTATTTGTCTTCCCTATGTATTCCAAGCCACACGGACAAACGGCCTCATAAATTACTTTTTCAGAATTACAGTTCGTGAGCCTGGTCAATAGAATGGTCATTTGCATACGTGGGTGAATGAAGCTCTCTTTAGTATTAATGACATGTGTACACACTGAGCATGATCCACACTTGAAATGGCCTAGGTTCCTGGGTTTGCAACAAGCTACTGGTAGAGCTGAGAGAACTGATATATTGGACAGGCTGGGGTTCTTCTTATAAGCAATGGTGACATCCTGTGTCGTAAAGGTAGGAATGGTCTGGACAATACGCAATTCCTCTTGGATGATGTTTGAAATCTGTTTTGCACGAGCAGAAAACAAAAGAGGGCAACCATTTTGCTGTTCATGAGCTTATCCTTCTTAGAAACTCACAGCTCTGTCATATGCCTTCCAAATAAATTTCTTAGGATAACCCTTTTCCACAAACCTCTCAGACAGTTCTTTAGCATGCCTCTCAAAATCATGCTCTTGTGCACAAACCCGTTTCCCTCTTTAAAAATGACTTACATGCAGATTGTTTTTTAAGGAGCTATTATGGAAACTCTGATAATGAAGATAATGGTTTCGATCCGTGGGTTTCAATAAAGGTCTGTTAGAAAACCCTGCTCACCCTTCTTAATCATAATGAGTTGTTGAGTGGAGGAGTGGCCTAGTGGTTGGGGCAAGGTACTTCAGGCCGGAAGGTCGGGGGTTCAAATCCCACTAGAGGACAGCAACCTTGGGCCGGAAGGACTGGGGTTTCTAGTCCCACAGGTGCTCCTTGTGGTCTTGGGCAAGCCACTTAACCCTCCATAGCCCATGTTCCCTGTAAAATAGTTATCTCCAAGTTATAATGCCCTGTTCAATGTAATTTCAGTTTGTTCAATGTAAACCGCACTGATATAAGAGAATGTAAATAAATAAATAAATAATATCTAAATAGGAAATTTCCACGCTACTAAATGGTGCCTGAAACTGTAAATTAATGTCGCAAGTATTGATCCAGTTAAGAAATTGGGCAAGCCTATCCTCATCCCCACGCATATGAGGAGACTGTCATCAATGTAGCGCTGCCAAAGGCATCTATGTGCCTTGAAAGGATGATTTGTCATGTATATGAGTTCAAACTGAACGACATATAAGTTGGCTATATCAGGAGCAGTGGGTAAGCACATCACAACCCCTTTTATTTGTTTGTAAATAAGACCATCATACCAAAAGAAATTTTCGGTTAATGCTAGACTGGCTAGCTGCGTAAGAAAAAAGGTCGGACTCCTTCTGTGTTGTGTCCTATCACAAAGTGTGCGCTCTACTATAAAATAGCCTCCTTCTGTGGGATATTTGTTTACAATGATATGATGTCCAAAGTGACCAAAATCAATTTGTCATTGTATTGGTGAAATCCCTGCATGATTTCAATAATATGGTATGATGGTGCTAAAGCTACAAAAGGGTGCAAAAGAATGTCCTTGAATTGAGAAATAGGCTCAAAAAGCAACCCAATGGCCGAGATTACAGGATGACCAGGAGGCTTGTCAAGAGTCTTGTGGATTTTTGGCAGAATGTAAATAGTAGGTATAATAGGATGAGTTACTATCAAGAGATCACTCTCTTTCTTAGTGAGATGACCGGCCTCAAGACCCATCTGGACCAGTCAGTCATTCTTATTTTTAAGTGCATTGGTAAGATTTTTGTCTAACCGTTCATAGAAATCACCATTCTTAAGTTGGCATTGTATCTCCTGAATATAGTCCTTATGATTCATCACTACAATTGCACCCCCTTTGTCTGCAGGTTTAATCACAATCCTATAGCCTGTTTTAAGGGAGTCAAGGGCTTGCTTTTGTTCCTTAGTGGTGATATGGTATCATCGTGACTTTTTGTTCTCAAGGTCCTGGATCCGCCTAAGTACTGTCTTTTCAAAGATATCTATAGCAGGTCGTGGAAACCAAAGGGATTTTTTGTGAAGTATAGAATTATCGCAAACTGACTCCTGGTTAGTAGAAAAGAAATCTTTAATCTTTTAATTTCCTGATAAACTTGAATAAATCAATTCTAGTACTGAAAGGATCATAGCAGGCGGAAGGTACAAAAAGGCCCTTATTTAGGATATCAAGTTGAGTTAACAATAATTCAGTGTCAGAAATGTTCAGGACACATACATTTAATCTTGATAGGACACTTTCCTGGTCTCCTGTTGGTTCTCTCCCCATCCCCTGCCTCTATTCGGGAACCTGGGGCGAGTTTCAACCTTGGGTGATCCCAAGGCTTTGGGTTGTTCTTTTAGAGGGCCCCTCCCCCCTTCCTTCCAAAGTCATTCCATATAAAAATCCTGGGGTGGCTTAGACATATTAGAGCTAAAGAGGGGGGTGGAAGGGTCCAACCAATCATCAGATTGGCTCCTACTCCTTTTCTGGGGTCTCAAATCCATTTCCTCCTGCTCTTGACTCATACCCCTATCCACTGGCTGCTTTCTAGAAGAAATGCAGTCCTGCGATATGACTCATCCAAATATCCTTTCTTTTTACTCCATGGATATATATAGCAAAATTTATAGTCATCCTCATCCCTTTTGAATTTTGATAGCTTTTTCTCCTTAATTTCTTTCTTAACATCATTAAGATTCTTATTGAATTCTACCAATAACATGTCAAACCTTGTAGCCCTTTCTTTAAGGGATTGTAATTTTGAATAGATTTATTTTTTGATGTCCTCTGAGCCTTTTCTTAGAAGTACGGATAAGGAATATCATCCAGAGAACATTTGTTCAAAATAGCATTCCAGTTGCGTATGAAATCATATGTCCTTGGTACAATCTTTTTTATATTTTTGTAAGTGATGTTGCAGAAGGGCTGTTGAGTAGGTTTGCCTTTTTGTGCATAATACTAAAATCTGCAATAGAATAGATTGTCAGGAAGGAGTAGATAACATAAGGAAGGATCCAGAAAAGCTTAAAGAATGGTTGAGAATTCGGTATCTGAGATTTAACATAAAAAAATGCAAGGTCATACATTTGGGCTGCAAATATTCAAAGAAGTAAAGTACACACTAAAGAAGAATGGGATCTGGGTGTGATTTGTTTTTGATGATCTTAAGGTGGCTAAACAGGTAGAAAAGGAGATGGCTAAGCTAGGATGCATAGGGAGAGGAATGGCCAGCAGCAAGAAGGAGGTGATAGTGTCTCTGTATAAGTCTTTAGTGAGACCTTTTGGAGTATTGTGTACAGTTCTCAAAACCATTCCTTCAAAAGGATATAAGCAGGATGGAGTTGATGCAGAGGGTGGCTATCAAAATGGACAATGGGCTTCATTATAAAGCACCTGGGGGACAGACTCAAAGATCTCAATATGTACACTTTGGAGGAAAGGCAGGACAGGGGAGATATGATAGAGAAGTTTAAATACCTCCGTTGACATAAATGCACAAGAGGAGAGCCTCTTCTAATTGAAGGAAAGCTCTGCAACAAGGGGCATAGGATGAAGGTGAAAGGGGATAGACACAGGAATAATTTATGGAAATATTTCTTCATGGCAGTGGTTTTTGGAGATCCCTAATGCATATGCAAGATAAATTTAGATACAGTGGGAGGCAGTGGGCATTCAAATCTCTTTCATATATATTCATTATATATATCTCAAAAACCCAGCTGGATTTGTAGCCCTTGGGATCAGAAGTTTGAAAGACCTTTATTAGTAAATCCAAATTACATTTGTTAATTTTATAGATCTTCCATGTGAAGGAAGTTGCTATAAAACGTCATCTTTTTATTGCTTGTGCAGGACTACACAGACTTCGTATTAACTCAATGAGCTAGTTAAAAGCAAAAAACACAACACACACATTTGTTACTGCAGAAAAGAGAATACTATATTCAGGATGCTTTTAGTTTCTTGGACTGTAAGACTATATGTTAGTTATCTGTAAACATTAGATAAGGTCTATCTGATCTCAGGAATCCAAGGAGAAAAAAAAAACGGCCGATATTCTGCAGCAGCGACTGGCCGATCTAAAGGGGTTAGCTGTCGCTGCTGAAACTAAGACCCAGATATTCAATGCTGGACAGCGGGCTAGCAGCAAATTGGGCAGTGGTGATTTTCAGCCACTGCCTTGTTAGCTTGGGCAGCCAAGGTTAGGCTAACCTTTACTGCGCCTGACTTTCACCACGTAGTGATAACTGGTCAGTGGCTCAATATTGCTGCTGCCCAGTTATTTCCAGGTGCCATCCCCGGAAAGCTCTTGGCATGCCCCGATGCGTTGGGGCGTGAAGTGGTTTCACCCATGCATATTCAGGTCTGCTAACTGGGTTAATCAATTTGAATGCCTCCCCCCCCCCCCAATTGACTTTTGTACTCTCTCTCTTCTGTACAGTAAGAAATGTGATTCAGTTAATACACTGAGCAGATTCATTCTCATCCCTTGCACTCCATTCCCTTCCCCCTAAATTTAGTTACCCAAACCGCTGCTCCTTTAAAATTGTCGCATCCTACCTCCTGTATGTCTCTGGCCCTTGCTCTTGCAGCACTCTTGGCTGCGATCATGGCTTTCTTTTCTTCGGCCCATGGAATCAGCTGCTCCTGCAGGCAAATGGCATCACTGCGGCCTTTTTCTCTTCTTCGGCCCAGGGCAACCCCTGCTGTGCCCACCTGTAATAGAGGGACCCTGTTGAATCCATTCAGGAAAGTTTGCCACAAGATAGATCCTCCATGTTCGTGTATCAACACTGTTTACTAGGCCTAGTTCCAGAGGGTATATGTACTGATCCAAAAATGAAAAATAAGCCCTCTACTTATACTCAGAAGAATACTTATGGTTATCACATAATATTACTTATCATCGCCTAACACAATCACCTAGGTACGGATTCACCAGTGATGTGAGGTCTCAGGCTTATAGTGGCAATGCTCAAGTTTTTCTCTAGAGCAGTATGCCTGATTGCATCAATGACCTCAATGTATCTCTGGATTTTTTTCTTTACACTTAAAATTTCATCTTAAACGTTGTCTATTTACTGTCTCCAGATAACTTGCGATGCTTGGGTAGTGCAAATTCTATCCCATATATCAGAATCTTCTGAAGCTTTTAAACTATCACGTCTCAATCTCTTAATATCATACGTAAGATTGTGTTTCACAGCTACATCAATCTAAGTTCATACTTGTTCGTGCGTGCATATTTGTTTACAAAATACTGCATTTAATTCAGCTTATCTGGTCATCGCTGACTAATTGGGTAGATGCAGTAAGTATAATGCCTTTTGTGGATGCCAGTAGGAGACATCATGAGCTTGCACTGGACGGCTCTCCCCATAGGGATAACTCTACAAGCGAAGTTAAGAGATCCCATGAAGAACTGAATCTGTTGCAATGTGACCTTTTAGGATGCCAACATCATGATTCTTTTTTCACATAGGAACAGAAAATTTGTTTGAGGCAGCCTAGTTACCAAAACCATGGTATCAATTTTGATTCCTCGAAAGAACAACATCTTGGAGAAATTGACAGTCTTTCTGATGACGAAAACACCAAGCTCACTGGCAGTTTCACAAAAACTATCAAGGAGTTTCTGGCAAGTGTGCGAGTGTGTGGGGCCAACAAATAGGAGGTTGTAAAGTTAGTGAACAGTGTTTTCTGTACCAGCTTGTTGGCAAATGACCCAATGCAGGAAGCAATAGAATGATTTTGTGACTCAGGGGTCACTAAGTGCCCTAACAAGCAGTAGATATTTTTGCTACAATCATTTAGTGGTACCATTAGCCCTTGCTTCTAGATAGTTATAAGAGCCCAGGAATTTTCTAGCTGTATTTTCTATTTGGAAGTCCAGAGAAGGAGCTAGAGGGGTTCCAAAGGTTGTTTAAGATAGAAGGAAGGGGTCTTTCTTTTTTTTCTTTTTCTGCCAAGTTGACAGCTCATAGGCACAGCTCCAGTGGAGTAAGGGTTGGGTGTTGGCTAATGCCCATACCAAAGAGGGGATTTTTGGATGCTACTTGAGCCTCAAAAAAATGGAGGAGTGGAATCACAGAGGTCAGCCACCGGAGAGAGGAGCTCCTCTTGGTGAAGCAGTTTGAGGCTGGTGGAGAAAGCTAAGAGGCCTGGGAAGGTAATTGAGAAAAGGCATGGGACACCCTACACCAAGGATGTCAAACTCCTGTCCAGCCGAGCTGCAAATGAATCAGGTTTTCAGGATATTTCTAATGAATTTGCATGAGAGATATTTACATGCACTGAGCCTAGGCTGGTTTATAGCCCTCAAGGACAGGAGTTTGACACCCCTGCACTACACTATACTATCTGCCTGATGAGCCACCTAGAAGGGACCGTGACTGCGAAGATATGAGTGAGAGTAATGCATAAGCTGCATGGAATCTGGAGGTGCGTGTAGAGAGTGTTTAAGGAGAAAGAAGCTCTGCTACTGCAAAAACAGACAAAATTCCAAGGAACTAGAGAGAAGAGGGTCTGGCTCACAACTGATAGAGCGTGTGTGTGGTGGAAATTTTTTCCGTTCCATTTATTCATTCCATATACTGCACTAAAGTGGTGTACAATCAAAATCAAATGAACATATCTATAAAATGGGCACCGCTGTGGTTTTCCCTCTATCTTATCTTGAAAATGTTCACAGTAAGATGGTCATAGAAAATTGACTATCTTACTGTAGTCTCCAATGGTACAACACTGGATCCAGTTGTGCAAGGTCTCTCTTACACATGATGCTAATCATTCTAGTATGCAAGCACCCAGCTTACAATATTACATGCTGTAGGCCCATCATAGCAGTGTAGTTCACTTTATTTTCCCCTTTCTTTGTTTTTCCTGCACTTCTCTTTGAATAATTCAAAAATATCAAGGTAGAATTTCTCAGTACCAATTGCTTTGAGTATCATGTAGTTACTTTCTATCGCTTGATAGCCTAAAAATGCATTTTAGAAGGCTTTTGAGGGCGAGAGATCGGAACTCTCAGCTTGGGTGTTCGTTCAGGTGTGAATCATCACCTGACTCTCGGCAGATAGCAATCCATTTGTGCAGCTATGTGGGCCGTGGGACTTGCTAGCTGCATTAGTTATGCCATGGCCTGCTATGCCAATTAATTAAAAAGCCAAGATCCCAGGCTGGTGAAGACAAAGTGTCAGAGGAAGGAGGAGACGACAGTGCAGCACGAAAGGAGTTGGTCAGAATCTGACAGCATGTGTTGTTGCAACACCAGCAGCACCCTACCTGACCCCAGATTGCCAGCCAAAATTGAGACAAGAGACCAACATTACCAACCCACTAGCGCATGCCCAAATTTATGATCTAGTAATCCGCCCCTGCTTCTGACACACCAATTGTGAAGCCAGGAACATTTCTCATCACTGCTAAGTCCTGGATAAACTTTGAGAAGACTGTGAAAGGAGGAAAGGCAAGATCATTATCCAGTTTTTATTGCGAACTGTGCAAGATCCACTTCTGCAGACTGTATGGCAGTTCTTCCAGACTAGCATTATGCCACACACCATGTCCATGTAGCTGAGACCTAGTAGGTGCAGATCAGCTTTGTTTCCTCAAGTTCCAGCAGTCAGTATCCAAGTTCGTGCATCTTGTGATTGTCTCTGTGATTTTTGGAATTTCAGTCATTCTGGATTGCTTTTGGACTACTATCACATTGTTCAAGCCTTTTCCACATTTTGGCTATTCCTGCGAAGATGCTGCCTATGTGTACTGCATTTAGTCTATGCATTCTAAAGTTTCGCTTCTCAGCCATTTCACCATCAACTTGATCTCTTCGTCTGCAGTAAGTTTCAGATCTGCAATGTTATCTTTGAAATCAGATGTCAATGCCCTGTAGTTCTCAGAATGTCATTGAACTCGATGAATCATGGATTTGGCAAGATCTGATATGTCTGATGCCTCAGTCTGAACATGAGAAGGCACTTGTGAGATTTTGTGGTGAGGTATGTTACTTCACTCATTAGAAACAAACACAGGAAGCGAAGGCCGAGGAAGGTCACTGGTGCTAGTTTTATTCAAATTAACCCCAACGCGTTTCGGCAGCATGCCTTCTTCAGGGGGTATGTATCTTAAATATAAACATACAATATAAAAAAAATTAATAAAAATATTTAAATAAATTAAGACATGAGTATTATATTAACATAAAAATAACAAATGGCGATCATTAATAATAATAAATAGTATTACATAATAAAAATAAATATTATTAATGATAAAAACAATAAAAGTCAGACATAAAAACTCAATAAAATAGCATGAGACACATTGAGAAAATTACTGAAGAGTAGACTATATTTGTACCTAACAACATATCTATAAGAGACGAGGGAGATCTACTTACGTTGGCACCGTGTAGGTATACATTCTTTAAAAAGACTCCATTCAGTCTCTACTTGAGAGCTAAAAAAATGGAACATATAAAGTGAATATTTCCCAGAGCCAGAGGGAAGCGCAATGAATTTGTATGTATGTGATATTGATAACAGAAACTATATGATATAAGCAGGGGCGGCCCAAGGGGGGTGCGGGGCCATGTGCGGAGACTCGGTGTGGGGCCTCATTTGCATATGAGCCTCATTTGCATAAATATTTGCATAATGTTACCATATACTAACTTTTAGTAAACATGCCTCTTAATGAGTGTATGGATAAAGAAAGACTAAAAGATTTCTACATTACTATAATCCAGTGCCAACCGCCAGACACATTAGGAACTACTACAAACACTGCCCATTTAGAACCCATAGCAAACCCGCCGTATACTAACAGCACTACCAGGACTCACAAAGCACCATACTCTACCTATCAAAAGGAAACACTGCAAATATTAAACCAATACATTTCAGAGAATAACAATACATGACCTACTGGGGATGGGGAAAGAGAACAAGTGGCAATGTCAAATAGGAATTACATAAACAGAATACCTCAGCTCAATTACACATGCAGAACATAGACCATCACCAAACAAGGAATCACAATTTAGAAATAGGAAGACAATAATTAAACTGGGAACCCCAAAAGCCAAACTTGGAATGTACAACAACACTGTAGAAATAAAACTATAAATTAATTTCCTCTTGTACTAAACAAAGCGCAGACGTTAATGATGCACATTTCCCAGAGCTGACATATTCCAATTAATAAATTCAAAATAAAGAGATATTTTTCTACCTTTTGTGCATTTTTTTTCAGCTGCAATTGCTCCAGCCACTTTCTTCTGGTTTCTTCTTCGTGTCTTCTGCTAACTGTCCATCGTCTGCTGTCCATTTGTCCTTTCTTCTCTCCTAGTTTTTTCCATTCTCTCTACATCTGCTTTAACATACTAATCTTTCTCCTTTTGCTCTTTCCTCATTCCTATTTCATCCACTCAAATTTTACCCCTCCATCCTCAATCCCCACTTACTCTCCCAATACCCGGCCAATTGTAGATTTTTCATCCCTCCCACACAAAATATTTTTCCCCTCTCCTTTTTACTCTCCCAGCCCCATCCCATTCTAATCCTCCCCCAACATCAGCTCCCTTCTAGTTCCAGCCTCACCCAGCATCCATTCCCTTCTAGTCCCTGCATCAGCCCATTTCCAGTCCTAGCCCCCCATCAGCCCATTTCCAGTTCTAGCAACCCCCCAACCCAATAACAGTCCTAGCCCCCCCATCAACCCACTTCCAGTCCTAACCCCCCATCACCCTATTTTCAGTTTAAGCCCCCCCTATAACCCATTACCAGTCCTAACCCCCCATCAGCCTACTTCCAGTCCTAACCCCATCAGCCCATTTCCAGTCAGCCCCCCATAGCCCATTGCCAGTCCTAACCCCCCCATCAGCCCACAGCCCATTACCAGTCCTAACCCCATCAGCCCACCTCAAGTCCTAACATCTCCCCATCAGCCTATTTCCTGTCCTAGCCCCCCATAGCCCATTATCAGTCCTAACCCCCCCCATAGACCATTACCAGTCCTAACCCCCCATCAGCCCACAGCCCATTACCAGTCCTAACCCCATCAGCCCACCTCAAGTCCTAACATCTCCCCATCAGCCTATTTCCTGTCCTAGCCCCCCCATAGCCCATTATCAGTCCTAACCCCCCCCCCATAGCCCATTACCAGACAGCCCCCATCAGCCCACAGCCCATTACCAGTCTTAACCCCCCATAGCCCATTACCAGTTCTAACCCCCCAACAGCCCACAGCCCATTACCAGTCCTAACCCCATCAGCCCACCTCCAGTGTTAACCCCCCCATCAGCCCATTTCCAATCCTAGCCCCCCCATAGCCCATTACCAGTCCTAACCCCCCCAACAGCCCACAGCCCATTACCAGTCCTAACCCCATCAGCCCACCTCCAGTCTTAACCCCCCCCATCAGCCCATTTCCAGTCCTAGCCCCCCATAGCCCATTACCAGTCCTAACCACCCCAACAGCCCACCTCAAGTCCTAACCCCTCCCCATCAGCTCATTTCCTGTCCTAGCACCACATAGCCCATTACCAGTTCTAACCCCCCAACAGCCCACAGCCCATTACCAGTCCTAACCCCATCAGCCCACCTCCAGTCTTAACCCCCCAGCCCATTTCCAGTCCTAGCCCCCCCATAGCCCATTACCAGTCCTAACCCCCCCCCCCATCAACCCACAGCCCACCTCAAGTCAAGTCCTAACCCCCTCCATAGCCCATTGCCGCCGCAGCAGCAGCAGAATGGAGTGTCCCGCGGGGCCCCCTCTGCCTGGCTGAGTCCCTCCATCCCTCCCTCTGCGATGGCTGAGCCCCTCTGTGCCGGCTTTCAGATTCGCGAAGGGAGAGTGTCTCCCTCGCGTCTCTGTTAAGCCTGCAGGGGCAGATGGGAAATTTCCCATCAGCCCCTGCGGGCTTAACAGAGACGCGAGGGAGACACTCTCCCTTCGCGAATCTGAAAGCCAGCACAGAGGGGCTCAGCCGTCGCAGAGGGAGGGAGGGAGGGAGGAAGGGACTCAGCCGGGCAGAGGGGGCTCCGCGGGACACTCCATTCTGCTGCTGCCGCGGCGGCAGCAGCAGTGGTAGCAGCCAGCTTTTTTTTTTTTTTTTTAATTTAATTTTGATAAAAAGCAGAATGTTCTTTGCGCGGGGCCCCCTGAAACGCGGGGCCCTGTGCAAAAAACATTCTTGCTCAATGGACGGGCCAGCCCTGGATATAAGGGAGGGGAACAGGATATGTGTATAAAACCTATTAAAATAAATAACCAACTGTGTCTGCTTATTCTTATAGACACTTGCTCCTTTTGAAACCAGAGGGTCAAAGGGCTCTGCCGGCGATAGCGGCAATGTAATCCTGGACCTAACAAGGGGGAGAATTGTGAAACACAGGAATAAAATTATTGCACTATACTATGTTGTGTGAATGAACTCTAAAGAGTAGCAAGGTGGGTGCGTGCTCAAAATTAAGGCTACAAACTGCGGAACTGTTGAGAGATCAATCATAAAATAAATAAACTGAGGATAAACGTTAAATCAATCTGCACTACAGTTCCAGAATTTAAACAATTTCTAGGAGAAGAGAGCAAGCGTAATTACTGCTCCTAAAAGACAGTGAAGCCCGTCCATTGTGCCGCGGTAAACATATCACATAGAAGCAATGTGCTGAGACTGGGCTGTGCGGAAGGGTAAAAATACAAATGGAATAGTGTCAAATATGTGCTGCAACAAAAGTAAAGTGAAGCAACAATAGTATAGTGATGGCGCTTAAATGAGGTAACGCTCATACCTTACAGGCAATGTGAACTTGACCTGCACATCCACCTTGGGAATGCCAAACCACTTAATGCACTCCTTATCCAGGAAAGTGTAGATATTTTTAAATACCCTGAGCCCCTCAGCTGGGGCATCGGGAGAATCCCACTCTGACTGGATCAAATCCTTGATCACATCCAGGAACGGGAAGACAGTAGTGGATTTCTGCACTCCTTTAAGGAGCAAGTGTACCTACGGCTCCTGCTCTGTGCCAAAAGCATCTATTAAATTCAAAGTGGAAGAGACCCTGACAGCTCTTCCTGTCAGAATAGGCGGATCATCCATGTCAGAGCCCCATACCGAGCCACCTGAATCTGAGCCAGAGTCGAAGTCTCGGACCGGTCCCAGTGGTTCCCCATCTCCAGGAGGCGTCCCTTGCCAGGGTCCTTTAATCAAGAGTAATCAAACAGGGCTTCTACTCTCAGTCCACCCTACATGAGACTGCATTTGGGGGCACCCAGAGACTGCAGGGTCTGACGTTTCCCACCAGAAGGGTCAGGCCTGCTGCAAAAAGGAAAGGAATTCTGTGGAGGACAATCCTGGATCCAGAAGCTCTGCTCTCGAAAATGACCTCCCATGACCAAGGGTCACAGCTGCCATAGACTCCTTAGAGGATGATGAGCGGCTTACAGCACTGTTGCTGGATTCTCTTACCCGAAGTGCCAACTGTCACCTCCGGACCTGAGGCAGGCAAGGCCGGACTAACTGCATCCCCTGACTGGGAGAGGGGAAGTAGACCCTCCAGGGCTGATTCAGAAGCTTCTATGCAAGAAGAACAGAGTCCCAAATCTAGAGATGAGACATCTCACTTGCCACAGGTCAAACATTTCCTGGAAGAAGACATAGAAAGTTACGGCATGTATCACAACAGCACACGCTAAGAGCTGCGGCAGCCCATATGTGTGCATTAACTGTACTTTTATTGCAATGAGCATTACAGGTTCTAGGGAAGGAATATGTGTTGGAGCCACTTGGATGGAATATGCGCTAGGACCATGCAACCACTAGGCGCACAATAGGTAAAAACACTACTAACACATGCAGAAAATGGCAGGAAACCCCCACGCTGTACCAATGGTCATCAGCGGTCCACCCCAAATTGAGAGCTAAGAAGACGGAAACAGGAGTCCCCAACAAGGACAATGACAATATCAAACCTTGGTACTCAAGCCCCTGAGAGCCCCCATGTCAAGAATCCATGCCGGGCTCAGCTCTTCTCCCCTGGAACTGTTCTACAGGCTTTGCAGCACTGCATTTCATATGGCTGGCAGGCAGATCCCTCTGAGAGCCTTCTGTAATCTTCGGGAGAGAGCAGGGAGGACAGAAGAGGGAAGGAGGGGGCACTGAGGTTGTGTGAATCTTCTGCACTCTTCCAGATCCTTCCAATTTTCTGGCTGTTCAACAGGCTTTTATCATGAGAAGCACATGGAGCTGAACCAATTTTCCCTCCTCCTGTGGCTACCAAAAAGACTGCAGACCAGTGGAGCCTCCCACGTCATGCTCAGTTGAGTCACTCTCAAGCTGGTCTTTCATGAGCGTTTAATCAATCTTTTCCTCTCAGTCCTCAGACTTTCTTGAGAGGAGAAAATCCATCCACCATTTGCTGGAGACAAAGAAATATTGAAGGGACCTCTGATTGCTGTGGAAAATAAAGGCATGGGAGTGTTGTCATTGAAACCTGGGCTTTTCATTGGTTCTTTGCCTCCACCAATCTGCTGGTAGGGAAACACAACCCACTTGTCTGGACTGGTCTAGCACACGATATGGAAGTCTAAATTATGGCACTGGATGTACAGGCACCTCACATTCTTTGCTAAATTTCTGCAGCTGATCCTCGCCGTTGGCAGGGATGCAGGTGCCACGTTTGTAAATGCATATGTGGTGGGAATGTGCAATCATTCAAGTGTTCTGGACAGCCATACAAGAGACGATACATGCTATTATTGGCATACATGTTTGGTTAACTCCACAATTATGTTGGCTGGGAAAATGGGAGGATGAACTTCTTTCCAAGGGACAGAAGACCCTTGTCTCCAACTGCTTACATGCTGCATGTCTGACCATTACACCTTTCTGAATGCATACTCCTGAGACCTCATTTTGGAAGAACAAGTTGGAAGAGATCACCAAGCTGGAACGTGCCACCAGGAAATTGCGGGGGAAGGAGGAAGAGTATGAGAACATCTAGTTAGCTACTGAAAGTGGAAGGAAACCTCAGACTTGACTGTGCAATAGGTGATGCACTGCTGCATGAATGTATTGTTTGCTTTATCATCAGTTGTCCGGGACACTAGTCTGCTGTACATGTTTTTTCTTATTGTGGACATAAAAAGTTCTAAAAATAAATTATGCCTGCTTTGAAACAGGTGTAAATTTGAGCATGTACTCTGCATGTGTGTATTTGTGCACATTTCAAATATATATAAGTGCAATTTTATAAAAACCTCTTCTGTGTATGAAATAGACCAGGCATGGCCAACAGGTAGATTGCGGAGGGGTCAGAGGTAGATCGCCAGCCCCACTTGGCTCCATCTCTCCAGCAGCTCGCCCCATTGCTAGGAGAGAGCTCGTGCCGGCAGGTCATCTGCCGAGGGCTTGCCGCCACTGCTGATCCTTTGCCTGTCTTTTTCCCTGCCTGCAGGAATCTTGCCTGCGGGTGTATTGGGGTCGCTTATTGTTTTCGTGCCAATAGTTTGTGGGTACCCCAGGGGGCCGCCGCCTGCGCCCCACGACGAGACACCACAGACCCGGCGTCATACCTGGTCTCCTGCCTCTCAGAATCACCCATTCCTGCCCCCGCCCCAACACCCCTTAGAATTGGGTTATATACCGGGCGATATCCATTCGCCTGGGCTTTACCTGAATACACTTACCGTATTAGTTGTGTTGTGTGCTGGTCGTTGGTTGCTTTATAGTTTGCTTTCATTAAACGTTTTCGGGCAGACACAACAAAGTGTCAAGAATTTGGTGATTTTGGCAGGCTTTTCCAATTTTGTTCTTACTTGCCTATGCCTTGCCTTTGAATTGGTTCAAACCACTGTGACTTTTGCTTGCCTCTGCAATTTTTTTTTGCCTAGCCTTTGCGTTGATTCTACACTGCAATTTATTTCACCTTGCCTTTGCGTTGATTCTACACTGTGTGCAGAATTTATTAAATCACGTGTGGTGGTATTTGAACTTGTTTGGCGGTATTTGATTTTATCTGGTTTGCTGGAAAGGTGTTTGAGTTTTTTTGATGATTGTTTGCTGGTATTTGATTATTGGTGCCAGTATGATGAATTCTTATTTTTACTTTTAGAACTGCATGTGTGGTTTTGGCATCTCCAGTCCTTGTATTGCACATCATCCAGAGGTCTTCAGTTCCTGTTGATCCTTAATACTTTGGGACAGTGACAGGTTTGGACCAGATTCAGCCAGTGTTTATACTAACTTAGCAGATTTGGCCTTCTTACATCCAGCCACCCCAGTATAACGAAGATGAGCGCTCCAAAGAAGAGCAAAACCTACCACTTTCATGATGAATGGGAAATGGACTACTTCTTCATTATGGTGAAAGACAAGTGGTGATGTCTAATTTGTAACGCCCCAGTATCCTTGCCCAAAAAGGGTAATCTGGAACGTCATTATAAGGCTCTGCATAGCAATAAGTTTGATGCTGATTTTCCACACAAAAGTGAAATTCATAAACTGAAGCTCAAAGAACTTAAATCTAAATTGGCTACTCAGCAACAGTTGATGGCGAAGCCAAGGTCACATTCGGTCAATGCAACCATAGCATCCTTCAAGGTCAGCAACCTGATCGCAAAAAAATGCAAACCTTTCACTGAAGGGGAATTTGTAAAAGATTGTTTTCTTGAAGCAGCTGACAATCTTTTTGAAGAATTTAAAAATAAGAAAGAGATGTTAGCTGCTATTCAAGATGTACAATTGTCAAGAAACAGCGTTGTACGGTGTCACCAGCTCTCCTTAAACCCCCGTGTATTAGTGGGTAGAGGTTAAGTGAGTGGATTTTCCCCACTGAAGCAGCTACTTTACAAATCCCGAAGCTGGGCTTTTTGGGAAATGTAGTCCCTTCACCGAATCAATGAGGAGCAGTTGTGGAAAAGTGGTTTAAGCAACCAAAGGATTTTATTTCCCCTCCTGGGGTGGATTTCACCATGAACAGAGTAACACAAACCAGGTATTTACTGGCATAAGGACAAATCAAAGGTTCTTTAACAGAAAAGGCTTACTTCAGCAATAAACAGGTTGATATCTAGCATTCCAACATAACAATGCTGTTTCTTCACAGCTCTCTGCTTCCCAAAGCTAGTAGTGCTGTACTTTCTCTTTCAAAACATGCCTTCAGCGTAATGAGATTATTTCATTAGCAAGCGATATTGTACAGTCCATGATATCTTCATCAATATTCACACACTCAGGTTCAAAGTCCATTAACTCTTCCTGGCTAGAAGGAAATGTTTGTAACGGCAATCCTGATGCCACGCCCTTTCTAACTGCTTCAGGTTTCACCTGATATTCCTGAGTTAAATACTGGCTTCCACAAACGTTATCAGCACAGGTATTCTCTTCCCAGCTCCAACCCTCTGGGTAAATACAGTCACTGTAACTATTTTTATACCAGCCTTTTGGCTTACCTTTTAGCCTAGCTGGTGGAGGTTTTCTTTGTGGCTTTGGACTGGCTGTAGGTTCCCAACCTAAGCCTTGCACAGAAGATTTCACTTGCCTTCCTGGCTTCCTTTCACTTCTGTGTTCCCCTGGATACTGCAAGTAATCCACTCTGCCCTTATTATATCTTCCCTTGGGGTTTCTTTTCTTTTCCTGAAGAAAGACTCTGTCTCACCCTTCCACAGAAACTCTGGCTTTTTCCTGGCACTGCTGTCTTCACTGTAGCTCTCATTAGCTTCCTTATCCAGCACACATGCCTCAGCTCCTTCTTCTTCTAACTCCCCTTCTTCTTCTTCTAACCCCATAAGCTCAACTGAACTCTCTTTATCAGGGTGAATTCTAGGGCAGTGCTCAACTCCACCCCCTAGCAGGTGTTCTGCATTAGCTCGTGACTTATTCCCTGAATGGTAGCACGGGCGTTTCTCTTGCCTCTGTGCTTGGTTTCTAAGGTAACCAGGAGCCATGTGCTTTTGTTTACAACTCAGCCCTACTCCTGTTCCTGGCTTTTTAGCCTCATCTAACGGGCTGGAAGGACCACTATGTCACAACGGCGAATAGAAAAGATGTGTGGAGACACAACTGAACAATTGCTGGATGATGTTTCAAATTGTGTTGCTTTCTCACTCCAACTGGATGAATCTACAGACATAAGAGACATAGCCCAGTTACTAGTCTTTATCTGGATGGTATTTGAAGACTTCAGTGTTAAAGAAGAACTACTTGGAATGATTTCTTTAAAAGAGAGAGCTACCGGTCAGGAAATATTCCGTTCTTTCCATTCTTTTGTGACAAAGTATAATCTTCCATTGCATAGACTTGTTTCCATCACTACTGATGGAGCAAGAGCAATGACAGGTGAGGTTAACGGTTTCATAGCCCTCTGTAGACAGCATGACGACTTCCCAGATTTCCTTTCTTACCACTGCATCATTCACCAGCAAGTTTTGGCAAGCAAGAGACTCAATACAAAGACTGTCATGGACATCACTTTCAAAATTGTAAATTCAGTTTGTGGAAGATCACTTCAAAGATGGCTTTTCAATCTTACTCTTGATGAAGGGGCAGCGGAAATCATTTTGCACACATGTAAAGTGGCTAAATAGGCACAAATTTCTGCAAAGATTTTGTGATTTGCTGAATGAAATAAGACGTTTTTTGAAGGAGAGGGGAGATGACCAAGCAGAGTTGGAAGATGAGGAGTGGTTATGTGATCTGGCATTTCTCGCTGACTTTACAGGCAAACTAAGTGATATGAACCTTGAACTACAAGGTAAAAACAAATGCATTGGCGAGATGATGAGTACAGTTTAATCCTACAAGAGCAAATTTGAGCTAATGATGACTGACCTTGTAAATAACACTTTTGATCATTTTCCTAATACGCAAGACCATCTGGGACAATATCCAAATTTTGTTTTTCAGAACAAGAAGTATGTGACAGAAATCTGTTCTGTTATCGAGGAATTCGAAAATAGATTCTGTGACTTCCAAAAAATTGGAACAGTTGTGGTGTACTTGTCATACCCATTCAAAGTAGATGTGGACATTAAAGAAACTGCAGCTGCTATCAGTAAAAATTACTCATTGAACAAGCCATCTCTTGAAAACGAAATATTAACCCTTAAAAATGACATTTTTCTCAAGACCCGTGCTGAGCAAGAATCGTTTTGGAAGCTAGTGCATAGAGACAAATTTCCCAACTTGAGAAGATGCAGTGAAGCTGTATACTCCTGTTTCGGTTCAACTTACACAACGTTCCAACATGACAGATGAACATCTCCAGGATTCCCTGAGACTGGCCCTCATGCAATATTCACCCAACTTCAAAAAGCTGGTGGATGAAATGCAGGCTCAGACGTCTCACTAATGAGCAAGAGCGAAATATTAAAGATTGTGCAAGATCAGCCTGGATCAATACTTGACCTAAATTTAACACAAATTACTCAATAAAGTTAGAGAGTTATTAAGACAGTTAAAGAAAGTTATTACTCAATAAAACTTTAAGAAAACATGTACTTTCCATTTCCCCTCGCAGTTCTTACTGGATCTTTGTCTCTCTGTTTTGTTTTTGCTTAATTTGCTTAACAGCTGATCACATCTAAGTAAATGACAGGTTCATTAAAAATGGGGAGAGGGGGAATCCTCCAACTTTATTGGGTTAAAATTTAATTTGAAACTAATTCTAAACTTAATTTTCATGGTGGTAGATCACCGGCACTTTTGGTTGGAAAAAGTAGATCACGACCTGTTCGAAGTTGGACATGCCTGAAATAGACTGTACCCATGGATAAAGCCTTATAAAATTACCTCCTATAAGGCCAGCAAGATCAGATTTGGATTACTAGCTAATAGTAATAAGTTAAAATGAAGAGGAATTTGTGTAGGAATGACAATTAGCTGCAGTGACATTTTATTTCATTGGTCCAGTCCTTTTGTGCCACTTTCCTGGTCTTGTGTGTGGTATGATTTTTGTTTTGTTTTGTACATAATTGTATTCAACATTCTTCTATTTTCTCCCCCCTTCCCTCCTCATTCATTGCTCTTCTCATTCTGTCCCCCAGTCCTGCACATATAGCCCCCTTAATCCTTTAGTCCTCATTCTCTCTTCCAAGGCATCTTTTTCTCCCCTTCCCCAATCCCTGTATTCCTGCTCTCCCACTCAGTATCCAGCCAAGTTCAAACCACCCCCATCCACTCCCTCTGTCCCACTCTCCTCTCTTCTGGCTTTCTTCCCTCTCCTTCGATCCCTGCTGTTCCCTCCTGACCTAGGTGTACTTTTGCCCCTTGTACTTTCCTTTGGCATCTCCCCATCAAATCTCTCTGTACCTAGTGACAGAGAGGAAGTCACCCTGGATACTCTGGAGAAGTGTGCATACCCCTCACCACAGGCTCACTCTAAGGGCAGGTGTACCCTGCAGTCCTTGGAAGTGGTGGTCCGCAGGAGCGGCTGAGGTGAGGTGCTCATGCTTCAGTTCTGTGGCTCTGCCTGTTGCTTAAAGGAGGGACGCCGATGCACAGCCGCAGGTGATGATCCTTTTTTTAAAATTATATTCTTATAATGCAACCATCCGGGATCCTCTGGTTGGTTTCCCCGGATGTTAATGTATACGGTGAACCGAAGGAATGTTTAACCATTTACCCAAACAGATCCCAGGAGTTGAATACCTAAATCCCTCTGGAATACCTTCTACAGGAACAAAGGTGGGATATTAAAAACTATAAATTTAAAGATAAGATAGGAGCTTTCAGATATTACAAAAGTGTATTTATTTTTCAAAAACCTCAATTCTGGTAAGTATGAGTAGTATGTATAAGATATAGTTACAGGTAAGTATTATAAGAACATATTCTGTCATTAAAGGCAAATACATTTACAACATCAAATTGTGACCAGGATGTCTTTTCTTTTATAAGTACCTCTTATTTGAGCTCAAAAAATGCATTTCTCAGTTCAGTAATGTATCTATCCAGGGTGTCTTCTTCACTGGGGCCCAGGAAATCTCCTTTCTGAGATGTGAACCCTGGGATGTTCTCCTCCACTGAGATCAGACAGGATCTCAGCACTACAGCTGTTCAGCAGGACTTTCTTCGGAACACTTCTGCCTATCCTAGTCCCGGTCCCTAAACTCCTCCCCAACAATCTATTCTAAAAAAATATTTAAATAATGCACTAAAAAAATGTATTCTGGCCAGATTCAATATAAATGCATTCAGTGTGCCAATCTACCTCCATCAAACACACTTCCTCACTCCAGCTCCTCTAACTCTCACTATACCAACACACCACAATTGCTCATAAAATCCAGGAAAATAAATTAAAACCCCTCAAATTCACTCAGTCCATACATAATGCCACTCAGACTCTCATTTAACCTCTAAATAGTCCCCCTCCCAAAACAGTCTTCCAGGACCCTGATCACAGACACATTGACAAGCATTCACTCTCTCTCTCTCATCCAAACTCCAACTGCCAACCTTTCATCCACCCAACAACATTCCACCCAACCTTCCGTAGCTCTCTTCCTCCCTCTAACATCATAAAATTAACTAAAATAAAAACTTAATTTATTAATCTGGTTACAATAAGCCACAAAAACATACAAACATTATATATTGTTATAATGGCAGTACTAGATCAAACAAGCTACGTACAATACATCAACTATCCAAAATAATGCGGAGCATAGTTCCATATCATTTTAAAAAGCTCTCGACATCACCAGGGTTATGTTCTGCTGTCCCCAACCCTATTGATCTGAATAATTAGCTTTCAGGCTCCCCCCCCCCTTTTTACAACAGTCAATCATCTTGCACACACTCGTACACTATTGCTTTTTTCTTTGATCCTAATGCCTCCCTCCTGCAAACTTTACAACTCCGTCATTTCCTGTTGCTCATGCTGCCCCTTTTGGCATTTAAATATGTTCTATAGAAGGGCATATTTGGTGGTTTAAATGATTATCTTCAGTAAACACCACTCTAAATAGCTTGGAGAGCTGTAAAGCCCTCCGTTTGTGTATGTGTCTCATTTGTTCTAATTTATCACTAAGATTCTTTTTATATATCTGCCTATAATTTTTACTCCGTTTTTTGCCCAAATATTTGACAATTCCTTCAATCCAAGCCAGATTCACGCTCTTCCTCCAAGCCTCTGTTGTTCCTTTACCCAGTGCCAAGGGTCAAATTTCGAAAAGTAAATGGGTTAAAGCCATCAAGATACTAAAGCTCTTTATGAATGCCATAACTTTGGTCATGTCTTCTTTTGCATAGCTCAGAAAAAGTAACATGTCATCAGCAAAAGAACTGATCCGCTATCCCATGGATGCCCTGTATCTCTTTGGAGGCCCTAAGTTTAGCAGCTAATGTTTCTAGGGAGAGCAAAAATAACAACCGGGATAAGGGATAGCCTTGCCTTGTTCCCCTCTGTAAGTGGATTTGCTCAGTCCTCTTCCCATTTATACTGTGGCCCCTCACTCCTGGAGAAGGGTAATGGCCAGACTCTTACAACAATATCTGGGATGTTATAGTGTAGTCCAGTGGGCCAAATAGGTACCTCGGAGTCTGATGTCCCCCTCCCATACAGGCTTACAGAAGTTGCTAACCTCGTCTCATCCAGCTCCACTGTTGAGTGGAGAAAAGCAGAGAGGAAAATTAACTAATTTGGATAAGCCCCTACCAAGGTGATGTTACAATTATGGTGATAAGGTAGACTTTGCAAGAATGGGATACAGAACACCTTAAAACTAGTATATAAACAGAATTTTCAGAGAAACGTATTAAGCTCACATAACTTGTTGAACAAGCTTAAAGACGGATTCAGAAATTGTAACAGTTAAACAAGTTAAATCGATAAGGTATCTATACATGGCTCCTCTTTGGCCCTGTTTCTGTAAACCTCTGAAGCAGCAAATTTAAATACTGCCTCCCTGCAGTTTCCCTCCTGAAACACTGCTCACTAAAGAGATCCCTGCACTTCCCCAGCACACTCAATGCTTTCCTATGGGGCCAGGATTTGTTTTTAAATTAAACTTCATTTTTAGAATTAAAATAGGCTTTTTAAAGCCTACAAATCTAGGATAACACTTCTTTTAATTTATCTGAGGCTCCAGTGCTCTCTCTTGAGTCCTGAGAGTGAAGCCCTGCACCCCTCCTGGGGTACCAAACAGGTAATTATTTATTATATCCTACTGATTAAAATGCTAACATGCCAGGGCCACTTCAACCCCTTATGGGACCCTGGGCAAACATTTGAGAAAGGCTTCCCCGCCCTCCCCCTGTTCAGCACAGTCAGTGGCCATGTTCCTCCCTTCTGCTCCCTCAAGCCACATGCAAGTGAAATAAGAGGCACCTTAGTGAACAGACTGGAAGCAGGCATTATAGATCTGTTCAATAAAGTGCCACCCACTTCTCTTGCAAGTGGCCTGAGGAAGCAGAAAGAAGGAACAGAGCCACTTTTACCTATAGGCAGCTGGGCTCCCATAGTGCAGGGGTTCAGGGCAGCTGCCCCTTTTGTCCATAGGTAAAAGTGGCCCTGTAACCTGTGCCAAAGGATTAGTATACAAAAAAAGTTAACCCAATGCATGAAAGTTCCTCCCAATCCAAAAGCCTCCATAGTCCAGAATAAGTGCTTCCACGAGACCGTATCAAAGGTTTTTTCTGCATCTAGGGAGGAGTAGCCTAGTGGTTGGGGCAAGGTACTTCAGGCCAGAAGGTCGGGGGTTCAAATCCCACTAGAGGACAGCAACCTTGGGCCGGAAGGACTGGGGTTTCTAGTCCCACAGGTGCTCCTTGTGGTCTTGGGCAAGCCACTTAACCCTCCATTGCCCATGTTCCCTGTAAGTATTAGTGTGTGTGTCTCATATCCCTGTGTGTTAAATGTATCCCCCACTTGTGTTGTGATCACTTTGATTGAAGGATAAGGTGGTATACAAAACTGTCTAAATAAATCTAGGCTGACCACTGCTGCCACTGGTATGTTTTCCTTTCTTGAATTGAAGCTAGTTCTCTCAATAAGTTTGTTGAGGTATATCATCCCTTCACATAGCCTGTCTGATCAGGATGTATTAGGGAGGTCATAGTTTTATTCAATCTCGTCGCTAAAACCACTATCACTATTTTTAGGTCTTGATTTATTAACAAAATTGGCCTATAGGACTCTACTCTCCTTGGGTCTTTAGCTGGCTTAGGCAAGAGGATTGCATACTGTATGCCAAATCTATTTCTGCCAGATGACTAAATCCAGTGCCTCCCTCTCTCCCTCTACACTGCTTCCAAAAGCATGCAGCCGTGTCCTTCCACACTTGCTGTGCCAATTATTACTTGTTGAAGCAGAGGAGTTATCGGGTCTTCTAAGATTTTATAAAATTCTGCAGGCAGTCCACCCAGCCCAGGTGTTTTAGCCAAGCATAAGGCCTTAATCGCCTTCCAGATTTCCAAATTGATCTATTTAGCCTCTCCGCGTGCTCTGGGTTTAATATGGGGAACTGCAGATCTTTAAAGAATTATTATCTAGCTGGAGTGTCATAGCTGCCTTTATATAAGTTCCTGTAAAAGGAGAAATATCTTTTCACCCCTATGCACCCATTCTTCCTTTTAATACTTGCAATAGCTTTTTCCCTTTTATGTGGGGCCACTAATTTATCTAAAAGCTTCCCCATCTTGATACCCCCGCTTGTGAAGGCAGCATTTCTACATTTGAATATTAAGCAACTCATTCAACTCTTTTCTTACTGCTATACACTTTTCCCTCTCCTCTGCTTCAGTTTTTGCTTTTGTGATTCCTTTGTTAGGTCCAGAAGCTTTGTATCTAATGGTTTCTTTTTACAGGCTGGGTCAGTTACAATTTAGCCTCTCGGTACTTGGCCGCCTCCCGTCCCAGTAGGTTGCTGTATGCACTTTCCCATGCTATTCCTTCCTAAGATATGCTCTAAATCCCTGATCCTGATGAAAGTAGGGAAACATTCTCCAAATTCTGTCTGCCTGATAATCTAGTATTATTCAAAACCACTGCCACTATTTTTAGGTCTTGATTTAGTAACAAAATTGGTCTATAGGACTGTGCTGAACTGACTGCACCAGTTCAAACGTCCCCTACTGACCTACAAGTGCATTCATTCTGTGGCTCCTCACTACTTTTCCTCTGTTAACTCACTCTACACCCCTCCTTGGGGACTCCGTTTCTCTGGCAAATCCCTTTTATCTGTGCCCTTCTCTGCCACTGCCAGCTCCAGACTTCATTCATTCCACTTTGCTGCTTCATATGCATGGAACAAACTACCTGAGTCAGGGAGTCAGGCTCCTTGTCTGGCCCTATTCAAGTCCAGGCTGAAGACCCACCTCTTTGAGACCACTTTTGGATCCTGATGTTCTTTGATGCTCCTCATTCTCTTGTTCACTACTTATGTGTATCTTGCCATACTCTAGTCCCCAGTTTTGCAATGTTTTTTTGTCTTGATTAGATTGTAAGCTCTGATGAGCAGAGACTGTGTCTTACATCTATATGTACAGCCCTGCATACACCTTATAGTGCTACACAAATGGTTAGTAGTAGTAGATGACATGACATGATCAGAGTCAGACAGCACTTGTGTTTCATTTCTTTTAGTTTAGGAAATAATTTCTCCAAAATTAATAGGTAATCCACTCTAACCTACAAGTGATGCGGGATGGAGTAGTATGTGTACCCCATCTCCCCTGGGTGAAGTGTATTCCAGATGTCAATCAGCTCCAATTCACTGCTGAGAAAATGTATCCCACTTTTGCTACGAATATTCAGAATTTGCTTTGCTGCTTTATAGACCTTTTACTCTTAATGATTCTATAACGTCAATTCACTTCAAAAAAACATCTCTTAAATTGCAAAGGAGGTCTCAGACTAATCGGCACTAGTTTCCTGACTTCCGTCTTGTCAAAACTTTCAGTGCCCACTTGTATCAATGACCAATCCTATGAAAATAAGTATTATAGTCCTTTGTATATTTCAAAAATGTGCTTATCTTAATAATTCTTTTTCCCAACGCCTCTTGTTGACGCCTCTTTGCGTTTCACTCTTACAAGTTTCTTCAGGGGTTTATCCCACAAAATTCAGAAGAACAATCCGTATTCCATAACTGTGATGCTGCAGACGCCTTGCTCTTACAGAACTTTTGACTTGCCAAGTTGAAAAAACGCCAAGTCAAAAGTTCTGTAAGAGCAAGGCGTCTGCAGCATCACCGTTATGGAATACGGATTGTTCTTCTTACTTTTGTGGGATAAACCCCTGAAGAAACTCGTAAGAGTGAAATGCAAAGAGGCGCCGACAAGAGGCGTTGGGAAAAAGAATTATTAAGATGAGCACATTTTTGAAATATACAAAGAAGGACTATAATACTTATTTGCATAGGATTGGTCATTGATGCAAGCGGGCACTGAAAGTTTTGACAAGACGGAAGTCAGGAAACTAGTGCCAATTAGTCTGAGACCTCCTTTGCAATTTAAGAGATGTTTTTTTGAAGTGAATTGACATTATAGAATCATTAAGAGTAAAAGTATTCATTGACACAAAATAGCTTTTGTTTTTTATAGAGTGAATTGACATTCAATATTGACAGAACACTTCCCTCTAGGAAAAGCCCGTTAGAATTTGTCACTTTATAGACCTTGGCAAAATTTTGACATCTGTTAAAGTCACCTACTACAATCAGGGGCGGCTCAAGATAATTTTCTGCCTGAGGCAAGGGATGAGATGGAGCTGCCCCCCCCCCCCCCGAGCTGTTGGGGGCTTCTTCAAAACTCCAGTCAAACCAAAAAGCCGATTAGATAATGTGGAGGAAATGCAAGATGTTTGCACACCAAGGAACTAAAAGAAAAGAGCGAGAACCATGGCACAGTTTATAAACCAAATCATAATTCATTGTTGTTTTGTTTTTATAAACTGTGTTATGGTTCTTGCTTTTTCTTTTTGAACATATATTTTGCATTCACAGAACCCTCCCTCAGAGCAGAACTAGGACGTTCACTCATAGAACTCAATATCTAAAAAAAAAAAAAATCTGATTCTGATCATCTCACTAGCAACAACAAACATTCTCCCGTACCAGCCATATTGTGAACTAATATAAAACCCTACAACAAAGTCACTGAGGATCTATAGAGCAAATCTACCATACATACCAGCACCAACTTCCAAAACATAAGGAGCCTATCCAAAAAAAGCATCACTGCAAATACTGCAGTGGGCCCTGAACATCCAAACACCTATTTGAAAAGTTGAACAGATTACTACAGTACAGATCCCTATGTAAAAAATCCATGTTAACAGAATACTTGGCCTTGGTCACACACTCGGAACACAGACCTTACGAGATACAGAACAACTGACCATAACCTAAAAAATATACATATTTAGATAAAAATTAAATTGCAACCCCAAGAAGACAGATTCTGCATACAATGCAACACCAGAGAAATAAAAAAGACGCATTTTCCTGTACTATATACAATATAAAGATAGCACCAAGCCCGATTACTAAATTGAAAAGAAAATTCTCTTCTATCTTTCTTGTCTGACCATTTTATTCTATGATCATGCTGGTCCCAATCGGAGGTTTCTGCTTTCCTCCACCTCCCAATGCCCCCTGTGTACTTTCTCCCAGGGGCTGAGGGTGATGCAGGGCCATGTGTAGATACTCATTGAGGCATCATTTGCATAAATTTAATATGCTTTATTTTACATAGTAACATATGCCACCCATCTAAAATTCTAGGTGGCTTTCAAACATACACATGCAATTTAGTAAAACAGATGTTTACAATAAAAAAAAACATAATAATAAACATTAAGAACATAAGAACATAAGACATGCCATACTGGGTCAGACCGAGGTCCATCAAGCCCAGTATCCTGTTTCCAACAGTGGCCAATCTAGGTCATACGTACCTAGCAATATCCCCAAAAGACACAGGTTCCACAATGCTTGTACTGGGTCAAGCATTGATATCCTGGGTCCCTTTTTAATAGTGGTTTATGGACCTTTCCTCCAGGAACTTGTCCAAACCTTTTTTAAACCCAGCTATACTAACAGCCCTTACTACATCCTCCGGTAACAGATTCCAGAGTTTGATTACACGTTGAGTGAAAAAATATTTTCTCTTATTTGTCTTAAATAGTTTACCCTGTAGCTTCATTACATGTCCCCTAGTCTTTCTATACTCTGATAGCGTAAACAATTGATCCACGTTTATCCGTTCCACTCCATTCATTAATTTATAGACCTCTATCATATCTCCCCTCAGCCGTCTCTTCTCCAGGCTAAAGAGCCCTAACCTTCTTAGCCTCTCTTCATAGGAGTAGCCTTCCATCCCCTTCACCAATTTGGTGGCTCTTCTCTGTACTTTTTCTAATAACGCTATGTCCTTTTTAAGATACGGTGACCAGAATTGCACACAATATTCAAGGTGCGGTCGTACCATGGAGCGATACAGAGGCATTATAACATCCTTTGTTTTATTCTCCATCCCTTTCCTTATGATACCTAGCATTCTATTTGCTTTCTTGGCCACCGTTGCACACTGGGCGGAGGGTTTTAACATGTTATCCACGATGACTCCTAAATCTTTTTCCTGGGTGGTGGTTTCTAATGTGGAGCCTTGCATTGTGTAACTATAGTGTGTGTTGTTCTTTCCTAGGTGCATAACTTTGCACTTGTCCACATTAAATTTCATCTGCCATTTGGATGCCCAGTCTTCCAATTTATCCAGATCCTCCTGCAGTTTTCCACAATCCTCTTGGGTTTTAACAACTTTAAACAGTTTTGTGTCATCTGCAAATTTGATAACCTCACTAGTTATTCCCTTTTCCAGGTCATTTATGAATATGTCAAAAAGCAACGGACCCAGTACAGATCCCTGGGGTACTCCACTATTCACCTTTTTCCATTGGGAATATTGGCCATTTAGCCCTACCCTCTGCTTTCTATCTTTTAACCAGTTCCCGATCCACAATAGTACACTGCCTCCTATCCCATGACTTTTTAGCTTCGCCAAAAGTCTCTGATGGGGGACTTTGTCAAAAGCTTTCTGAAAGTCCAGATACACTATATCAACCAACTCACCTTTGTCTACCTGTTTATGCACACCTTCAAAAAAACATATCAGATTAGTAAGACAAGATCTTCCTTGTCTAAAGCCATGTTGGCTGTCTCCCATTAGGCCATGACTATCTACTGTCAGACGGCTGCCTATATTCATATGATTCTTGCAAGGTATTGTGGGTAATGTAGTTCATTCACTCCCAAAACACAGCTGAAGAAATAATTGAGTTGTGAAACCAGTGGTAAGGCCAATAAAATACTTCTTTTATTGATGGGGTTAATTCACCCAGCACAAATATGCTTGGTAGCAATATAAATGAGGTTACTTGCTTGCAGTGTTTAAATGGATAACATAAAGTCACAAAGCAAATCAGAAAACAACCTTCAGCTTGTCAGGCAATTAGCTAATGTTTTCTTAGCAAATAATTACCAAATAAAAAGGCACAAAGAAATGAATAAACTTTGCTGGTTAGGTTAACTTCTGCTTATTTTCCACTCAGATCCAGCAGTGATTCTCCCTTGCTCACACACACAATCAGGTGCAGCTTTAATTACTATCAATTGTCCAGCTGAAACCCTTTAGCTGGCTGGCTGCTACTGTGTGAACCCAAATCCTGCTTTAGGAGCTGTTTGCAAATGGAATAAAGAACAAAGTTAGGTTTCTTTGTGATGGCTGATGTGTTTGCTCACAGAAAGCTAGCAATAGCATTGGGATAGAGAACAGTCCATGTAATTAATAGTTTCATCTACTGTATCTTCCCCTTCATCAATCAGCATAGGGTCACTATCATACATTGGCACAGACGAGTCTTTCAATAAGGCACTATCATGAGAATGCTTATTCCCTTGCTGCCATTCTCTATTATAGATAGGGTCTGGATCAGTGTTCATACCTGAGCCTCTCCTGATATCATAATTCCTCTCTGAATAGCCTGGCCAGTATGTAATCCAGTTCTGATGTCCAGCCTTCCAATCTTGATCCCTGGACACTGGATCTTTCCTCACATACCTTCTGGCATAGGTCTGAAAGTCCTTTCCACGTGCAGTCTTCTCTCTTCCAGGTAGCCACTGGTGATTCCTATCTCTGCCATTCCATTCCTCTGGCTGACTCCAGTCCAATGGACTCTGCTGGCATTTGGAATACCTCCCAGTATGGGTACTGTCTTGGACTCTCCCAGACCTTCCAATGGCCTTTCTTCTCTTCCTTCCAGAGAGTTTCCTTCTCTCTCTATCCGCTTGGCTTGGCTTCTGCTTCTCGAGATGATGTTGGTGCTTGAGCTTGAAGCTGTTGCTGTATCTTTTCCTGAAGCTATTATCTGTAGAATAAGCTCTATTCTTATTCTGTCCTAATGTGTGCTCCTCCCTAACACAGCGCAGCTGTGTTGAATCAGGCCCTGCCCTTTGAGATGAGTGCTTAGGGATTACCTCATAGCTCTCTTGATTGCACACACGTTTTCTCACTTCAGCCCCTCTCATGGCTGCTGGAAACCTGGTGCATTCTGGGACTGGTAGTCTTTTATATGAAAACTCTGTTTTCTTACTTCTACCAGAACTGACAGGTTGCTTGTTCAGAGTCACATCATCCTTTCTATAGCTCCTACCTGAGCTATGATAAGCTTCCTTATCACACTACATGCTGTGTAATTTTGTTCTTTATGATGGTTTCTACCATTTTCCCTGGTACTGACGTCAGGCTCACCGGTCTGTAATTTCCTGGGTCACCCCTGGAACCCTTTTTAAAAATTGGTGTTACATTGGCGACCCTCCAATCTTCAGGTATTACAGATGATTTTAATGAAAGTTCACAGATTACCAATAGCAGGTCTGCAATCTCATATTTCAGTTCTTTCAACACTCTGGGATGTATACCATCCGGTCCAGGTGATTTGCTACTATTCAGTTTATCAAATAGTTGTAATATATCTTCCCGGTGTAGCGATATTTCTCTCAATTCCTCTGCAGTATCACCTTTAAATACCACTTCAGTCTTGGGTAACATCCCTACATCTTCCTCAGTAAAGACCGAAGCAAAGAATTCATTCAGTCTCTCTGCAATAGCCTTGTTTCCTCTTACTGCCCCTTTTACCCCTCTATCATCTAATGGTCGTGTTTTTGCTTCCGTAGCAAGTTTCTTCTCAAATTCCCGCTTTGCCTGCCTTATCAAGATAATTAATGATAAGCCACTTACATAGCCCCTGCCAAATCAAAGCATTATAAGTATCTGACATCAGATTTATTTTGCTATGACCAGATTATTGATAAGGAGGGAAGATATAAAATGAGAAAAACGAATCCTGGTAGCCATGAATCCAAAGGCTGAATTGGATTGTGCTAAAGTTGGAAAAGTCCAGAAATCAGCAGCTGTGAATCTATCGGGCTACTAAACAAAATTAAAGTCAGATGTTCCCTTAAAATTTGAAATTTATTTATTTATTTAGCTGTATTTATATACCGCTTTTCACCGGGTCAAAGCGGTGTTACATGGGGGTGGGGGAATTAAGTACAAGGGTGGGGCCATCATCAGGGAGGCAACATTGATGATTTTGACATAGGAAAGACTTTGGACAAGGGACAAACGTTTGGACAGAGACAAGTAGCTTTGGGTTAGAGGTTCATTGTGGGTGAGATCGGGGGTTCGTGGGTTTTTTGTTGGGGTTCGAGTTGAAGTATTCCTGGAAAAGGATGGTTTTTAGCTGTCTTCTGAAAGATAGTAGGTCGTTATTGTTTCTGAGATAGCTCGGTAGGGAGTTCCATAAAGACGGAGCATAAAGTTCGAAGGCTCGATTGCAGGTCCGTTGTGAGCATTTGGTTCTTTTGTGAGGGACGGTGAGGAAAATGCTGGAGGTTTGTCTAGTAGATCTGCCATGGGCTGGTCGAGCCAGTAGGTTGCGAAGCTGGGTGTCTTGTGTTTGATGGAGAGCTTTGTGGGTGAGGAGGATGGCTTTGTATTTTGTTCGTGCTTCGAGGGGGAGAATGTGTAGTTCTTTCAGAATTGGGGTGATATGGTCAGTTTTCTTTGTCCTCTGAATGATTCTCGCGGTGGTGTTTAATGCAGTTCAGAGGGGGTTGGTGTGGGTGGCCGGAAGGCCATGGTAGATTATGTTGCAGTAGTCCAGATGTGGGAGTGTCATGGCTTGCATCACTGTTCGGAAGTCCTGATGTTCCAGGAGGGGTCTGAGACGTTGCACTGTTCGTGCCTTGTGAAATATAGTTCCGGAGGTTTTAGTGATCTGTTGCTTTAAGGTGAGGGCTTGGTCAATAATAATGCCCAGGTACCTTATCTGTGGTTGTATTCGGATGCTTGTGGTTCCAATGATGAGGTGTGAGGGTGGTATGAAGTCAGGGTCCTTTGTCACTATGAGGGCTTCAGTTTTCTTTATGTTGATGGATAGGTTGTTTGCATGTAACCAGTCAGAGACTGCGGTGAAGCATGCTGATAGGTGGTTATTTGTAGGGTTTGTGGTTGTAATGGGGGCGTAGAGCATGATATCGTCAGCATAGATGTGGAAGCTGATGTTGTGGGTGCGTATGACGAAATGTCCTTGAATCTGAACTGACAAAATATTTTAAATTTCAGTCTTGCAGCATAAACAAATTAAAACTGCAAATCTCAAAGACAGTCCATATTCTAGTACCCCCCTAACCAACACTGTACAGTTGACTACACCAAGAAGCCAGAGTACAGGACCCATAGAGTAAATCTACTATTCCATAACAGCACTAACTTCTGAAACTCAGACAACATGGAGCATACCCAGAAAAGGGCAGCATCATATATATTGCAGTGTGCCCTAGAACATCCATATTCCTATTCAGAAACTGAACAAGCCAGATTACTACAGATCCCTACATAGAAACTCCATGTCAACAGAACATGTAACCTCAGTCACACATGCAGAACAGAGACAGATCTTCACCAAGTAGGGAATATATTAATACAAACTAAAAACAGACATATGTAGACAAAAAGAATGCCTTTACCCATTACTCTTAGTTTACAGGATTTATTCTCAAAATTATACTTTACTCCAGAGTGAGGTGAGAGAAAGAACTCCCACATGCAGGCATCTGCATTGTCGGCAGAAACTAACATAATGGCTTAGCGCAAGTAGCGTGAGTGCAACTAATGCCACCTCAGTAGGTGGCCTTAGTTGCATCAGCAGCCATTTGCCACGTTGAAATATGGTAACTGCAGTTAGCATATGGCCCTGTGTAATTAAACTATGGAATTTGTTACTGGAGGAGGTAGTAAAAGCTGTTAGTGTCACTCAGTTTAAAGAAGGTTTGCACAAGTTCCTGGAGGAAAGGTCCATAAACTATTATTAAAGAGGACCTGGGAAATCCGCTGCTTGCCCTGGGACAAGCATTATGGAACCTTTGTGATTTTTTGGGAATCTGCCAGGTACTTGTGGATTGGCCACTGTTGGAAACAAGATACTGAGCTTGATGGACCTTGGTCTGACCCAGTATGGCAGGTCTTATGTTACCAGTGCAAAACTTAGGGAACATGTTGTTAAATATGCCAAACAAGAGAGGCTCAACAGCACCCATGCAGCCTCTCCCACGTCTACAAAAACAAGAGCGACCTGGCACTCCAACATAGCACTTCCCACCTTCTGAAAAACAAGAGAGGGTCGGTGGCCCCTAGACAGCATTTCCCATCCTCTGAAAAATAAGAGGGACTTTGTGACCCCAACACAACACCTCCCACTCCAACATAAACACCAAGAAGGGCATGGCAACCCCAACATATCTCCTGAAACTGCACATTGGACCAGCATGGTGTCAATGTAAATATATATTCTGCAAAAAAAAACAGGGAATGCAAGAGGCTCCCAAACCAAGGAACAAAAAGAAAATGCGAGAACCACAGCACAGTTTATAATACCAAATTATAAAATTATAACTCATTTTATTTTGTTATAAACTGCATTATGGTTCTCACTTTTTCTTTTTGAATATATATTCTGCATCCACAGAAACCTCTCCCTCAACAATAGGTGGAGAGCAGAAATAGGACATTGACCCACAGAATTCAATATATTAAAAAAAAAATTCTGACTCTGATTATCTCACTAACAATATAAACTTTCTTCAGTACCAGGCTTATTGTGAACTAATATAAAACCTTCAAAAGTCACCGATGATCTACAAGGCCAAATCTACCATACCATACCAGCATAAACTTCCAAAATTCATATAAGGAGCCTACCAGGGGCGCCTCAAGGCAATCTGCTCCCTGAGGTGAGGAATGAGATGGTGCCCCCCCCCCCCCCCCCGGGTGGGGATCTTTCTCAAAACTCCAGTCAGGGAATGAACCAAATCAAAAAGTCAGTTAGATAATGTGGAGCAAATGCAAGATGTTCGCACACCAAGGAACTAAAAGAAAGAGTGACTACCACAGCAATTTATAACTCCAAATTATAATTCATTTGTATTTTGTTGTTATAAACTGCGTTATAGTGCTT
This sequence comes from Ichthyophis bannanicus, assembly GCA_033557465.1. Taxonomy (NCBI): domain Eukaryota; kingdom Metazoa; phylum Chordata; class Amphibia; order Gymnophiona; family Ichthyophiidae; genus Ichthyophis; species Ichthyophis bannanicus. The sequence goes on from CM066031.1 coordinate 1,103,663,959, forward strand.
GCTTTTTCTTTTTGAACATAAATTTTGCATTCACAGAACCCCCTCCTCAACAATGGGTGCAGAGCAGAGGTAGGACATTCACCCACAGAACTCAATATATATTTAAAAAAAAATCTGATTCTGGTCATCTCAACAACAACAAACATTCTCCGGTACCAGGCATAGTGGGAACTAATATAAAATCCTACTAAAGTCACTAAGATCTGCAAGGCCAATCTACCATACCATACCAACATACACTTCCAAAACTCATACAATAAGGGGCCTACCAAGAAAAAAGTAGCACTATAAACACTGCAATAGGCCCCAAAACATCCATACACCTATTTGAAAAGCTGAACAAGTCAAATTACTACAGTACAGATCCCTGCATACAAACTCCATGTTACCAGAACACCTGGCCTTGGTCACACATTCAGAACAGAGACCCTCACCAAGTACAGAATAAGTGACCACAACCTAAAGCAAAAATAAAAATATGTAGATAAAAATTAAAATGAAACCCCAAGGAGGAGTCACGTGATGTGGTGAGATCGAGTGGTTGTGATCTGCTCGAGCTCCGGGCCCACCCCTCCCCCGCCAGCACAACGAGCCATTTTTAAGCCTCTTGGCTTCGCCAAAAACGAGGGTGCAGCAGTGGAAAGCCCATTGGGTGCCCTATAAGGAGAGCAGGACATGGCGGCAAAAGCGGGCAGACGCGAGAAGGAGTGGATGACCGGGCAGCCCAAGATGGCGGAATCAGAGCCAGCCCCACCATCCCCCTTGCCTGTATCTCCGGCGACAATTGAAGAGATCTCGGCAGCGGTGGCCTCTGCAGTGGTGGTCCAATTTGATACACTCCGGGGTAAAATGGATGCCCTGCAAAATTCTGTGGATTCACTAAGAAGCCGGATGAGGGAGGCGGAGGTCCGGATCAGGACAACCAAGGAGACTGTAGAGGCGCTGCAGCACGAGGTACAGAGGCTTCAGGCAACATCACAGATGCATGAGGCCAAATTAGATGATTTAGAGAATCGCTCCCGCTGCAACAATCTGCGGTTTCTGGGCTTTCCAAGCAGCATACAGGACAGAGATTTAAAAGCCTATTTAGAGGCTTTAAGCGTGCAAGTGCTGGGCGATGGAGAGGAGCATGGCAAGCTTATACTGGAGAGAGTGCACAGAGTGGGGCCTAGGCAGCCAGCCGATACTAGGCCACGGGTGGTGCTGGCAAGATTCCTTCATTTTCCCCAGAAGGAAGCAGTGCTGAGAATGGCTAAGAAAGCAGGGGTAATTGTAAAAGACAATGCAAAGGTGAGAATTGTGCAATTCAGCGGCTTTGAGCCAAAGAAGACGGGCTTATGCCCCCCTTTGCCAGAAACATGTGACTGCTAACATCAGGTTTACGGTACAATACCCTTCGCAGCTCCATATTATGCATGGAGGAGCGCAGAGAAGTTTTGCTACAGCGGCAGAAGCATCCAAATATGACAAGGACCCTACCAGCTCAGACCAGGGAGCCTGATGAGCGCTGAAAAGGGACTGAGAATGGCTGACTGCCTTTAGAAAGCCAGCCCCATTCAGGATCGAGAAAAGTAGCATAACACTGAATGGAGGATTCGGGCCTCTGGTGTTTGCAAGGAAGGCCAGATTGATTACACACCACGTCTGGGGAAATACATATATGTTGGTACAAGTTAGGGGGGGACAGGAGTGAGAAGTACCCCTGGACAGTCTGAAGGGGCGGAGGGTGGGATAATTGATCTGGACTGTTGATTGGTTTGTGAACGCTGAGGGTCACTGGGTACTGTGGGACACGTTTATATTATATATTGTTCTGGTGCAGTACTCAGTTTGATTATGGTGCAATGTTGATTGTTAACCTAATGACGTCGGTTAAATGTTTTGTGGGACATGATTGTACATTGTTAATTAATATGTCAATACCTACCTGGATGTGGGGAGGGGGTTGAGTATGGGGGGAGGTGGTTTGTGAGTGTCTTCGTAAGTGGGCGGGGAAGGGGGGTACACCAACACATCTTAGTGATTATGAGGCGCAGAGGGTTAGAGATATAGAGCGAGTTGAGGGGGGATAGAGGGGGTATGGGGTGGAAGGGGGGTAGGGCTGGGGGGAGGGGAAGCACAGCTATCATGGGAAGCAAAAGTTGAGAGCACTAACTAGGATAGGAAGGCGGGAGGAGCCCCAGGCTGGGGGGGAGGGGGGTGTCTTCCTGGGAGACATTTAGGAAACGAGAAGTACGGACCACTTGACTATGTGATCCTCTGAAGATTATTTCGTGGAATGTATGTGGGATTAGGAACCCAATTAAGAGATATAAAATACTGCAAGCCTCGGCTAGACAAAAGTGTGACATAGCCCTGCTGCAGGAGACCCACCAGACTGCCGAGGAACATCTGAAATTGCAACGGGATTGGGTGGGCCAGGGGTGGGGGGCTCCAGCGAGGGGGGAAAAAAGGTGGAGTGGTCATACTGATCCATAAACAGATACGATTTGTATTAGAGAGGGAATACTTTGACCCCGATGGAAGATATGTGCTAATATATGGCATGCTGGAGGGGCAACCTATAGTGCTGGGTAACATATACAGCCCAAATGTGTTGGATCAGGCACTATATGCATGTTTAGCCTCTAGAATAGAGCAACTGCCCGATGTCCCCTTGATATTAGGGGGAGACTTTAATGGGGTGCTGGACACGGATTTAGACACATCACGGGGGGAAGGAGATAGAACGCGGGTGGCCACGGCCAAGGCGTTACGGGGCCTTTGAGGGCGATTGGGGGTGGCTGACCCATGGTGCTTGCTGCACCCAATGGAGAGAGATTTTACCCACCAGTCAAGCGCACATGGCACCAGTGCCCGGATCGATTACATTTTCGTATCAAGAGGTTCTTTTGCGCGAGTAATAGATGCACAAATTGGCCCATCAGAGATCTGTGATCACACTTTGATTTGGGTGGAACTGGAGTGGGCTCAGGGAGATATGCGGTCACAAATTTGGCGATTTCCATTGGAACTTTATAGGGATGCTGATTTCCAAGTTTATCTCAAACAACTTTGGCAAGACTTTGAGTTAAACAATGCACGGCATAAGGTTGATCCGGAACTCTTTTGGGAAACGGCCAAGGTTGTTTTATGAGGGGATATTATCGGTTATTTGGCGCGTAAAAAGAGGTTGCTCACGGAACAGATAATTCGTCTGGAAAAGCAAACGGTTAGAGATCGGCACAAATACGCGAGTAACCCAAGCACAGTAAATAAGAAGTTGCTACGGGAATCTCAAGCAGCACTTAATGAATTGCTGCACAGGCGGGCAAAAAAATCATTTGTGTACTATCGTTATCATCTTTACAGATTCGGGGACCTACCAGGGAAACCTCTAGCATGTTGTCTTCAGGGAAGCAGGGGGACAAGAATGGCTGCAGCACTAAGGGACACCCATGGGAAACTACAGCAAGGAAGCTGGGAAATTGCGGAGGTTTTTCGCCTCTTTTATCAACAATTGTACCAACGGGAGGGAGGAGATGGCACCCGGATGTATGAATACCTGAGAGGGCTGCAGTTGCTGAGTCTAGGGGAGGAACAGAGGGCCCATTTAGAGAGCCCAATCACGCTTGAGGAGATATACCATGTGATAAAGACAGCTCGCTGCCATAAGGCTCCGGGTCCAGATGGGATGGGAGCTGAATTTTACAAGTTACTAGGGGACTTGCTACCTCCCTCATTAGTGGCAGTATATCACAAAAGGATAGACCAAGGGGGGTTCACATGGGGGGAGAACCATGCGCATATTATTTTATTGCCCAAGCTGGGTAAGGATCATCTACAGGCTGCGGCCTATAGGCCCATCTCCCTATTGAACTTTGATCTGAAAATATTGGCAAAGGTATTAGCGGAAAGACTAGGTCCGCTGTTGGGGGATCTGATTCAGGAGTCCCAGGTGGGATTTGTACAGGGCCGCCACTCTGTACGCAACCTGTGTAGAATCTTGGCATCTTTGGAGTGGGTCCGGGAACAAGAATGGCAATCCCTGCTGATTAGTTTCGACACCGAAAAAGCATTTGACCGCGTGAATTGCGGGTATCTGCATGCTCTCCTGCCATACTACGGTTTCGGGGAGTCTTTTTGTAATATGATCAAATTCCTTTATACGGGCCCCACTGCAAGAGTGCTGTGTAATGGGGTTCTCTCCGATACGTTTCCCCTGGAGAGGGGGACCCGGCAGGGGTGCCCCCTATCACCTCTGTTTTTCGTGCTGTCCCTGGATCCTTTCATACGGAAAATAGAGCAGAACCGGGACATACGGGGGGGTGCATGTGGGGGGTTCGGGCTTTAAGATTGCAGCATTTGCCGATGACCTCCTTGTACACCTACTTTCGCCGCATCAATCGCTCCCCAGATTGTTAGAAGAATTTTCTGTGTTTGGCAGTTTTGCAGGGTTGCACATTAACATGGACAAGTCTGAGGCCATAGATGTGATTGGTACACTGGAAGGGAACTGGAGGGGTACATTCCCGCTTCGTTGGGTGGGGGGATTCCTTTCTCTACTTGGGAGTCCTCTTAACTAGAGACCCGGTGGATCTATATAAACGGAACTTCGAAAGGATTTTCCTCAAGCTTCAAACACAGCTGCGAGCATGGAGTCCCCTTCCCTTGTCTCTAGGGGGGAGAATAGCGGCGGTGGGGATGGTGATCTTGCCCCGGGTGTTATACTGGATGCAGATGCTCCCCGTTTGGTTGGCGCGTCAAGACCTGGTACGGTTGGAACGGGAGATGTGGGGATTCTTCTGGAAAGGGGTGAGAGCGGGTATCCCGATGGCTTGGTTGAAAGGAAGTTGGTGGACTGGAGGGATGGGTGTCCCGGACTTAGGGCTTTATGCCCTGGCATGCCAGGCGCGTCATATAAGGGATTGGTTGGGAGATACGGAGATTTATACACCCAGAGTACTTGAGGAATCGCTGCTGGTCCCCCCAGACGTTATTGGCAGTGCTCCACTTAGAGGGCTCCCAGCTCCCCCGGCGGGTGACACGAAGCGTTTTAGTGAACCCAGTAAGACGTACGTGGAGGCAGTTGTGTCGGTACTGCGGTAGGTCCCCAGCTGTCTCTAGTTGGTTGCCGATTCAGGGTAATGTCACTTTTACCCCTGGTTCTACATCAGAGATTTTTCAGAAGTGGAGGGAGGTTGGTATCAGATGCCTTGGGCATGTGATGGATCCCAATGGGAAGTGTAAGTCCTTTGAGACTCTTGGCAGGGAGTATGGGCTGAGTGGCCGTCACTTTTTGCACACTTTCAGATCTCTCACTATGTAGCGCCTCTACCAGTCAATGAGCTCACCTCAGAAAGTTCGGCGAGAATATTAGAGTTTTTTGCATTGGGTGAGGAGTCCCAGCTTACAATATTGATATTGAAGAAAAAATTGGTTCCCTATACTCAGTGGCTGGATTATTTGAGAGAGGAAGCTCGGTGGGCGGAAGAGCTGGCCCAAGAGGTACCGCAGGAGGCTATTATGGAAGCCCTGCGCTGGATTGGGAGCCTGTTGGAGGGGACCAAGTGGAGAGAGGTGCAATTTAAAAGCATTGTTTGAGCACACTTCTCCCCACGAAGGGCGCTGCGGAGTGGCCTGGATTGTGATGGGCGATGCTCCAAATGTGCTTCCCCCCTTGCAGGTCTGGGTCATATGTGGTGGGGATGTAGGAAAATCCATGCATATTGGGAAAGGATCAGTAATTATATGACGGGCTTACTTCAGCAGCAGATTAAGTGGTCTGGAGCCCTGGTAGCACTGGATCGGTTGGGACCACTCCATCCGAAGGGGAGATGGGAACGGATACTGGTGAGAAAGGCATGTCTGGTGGGGAAGGGCCCAATACTTCACAAATGGAGAGAACAACAGCCCCCTACATTTGGGGAATGGCGTAACAGTTTTCATCAATTGATGCTATTCGAGAGGAGGGGGGCCAGGGGCAATGTTAAACGGTGGGCTTCCTTTCTGTTGATTTGGGAACCATATATTCAAAAGCTAAATGCTGTCACCCCTTTGGGACTTAATCAACAAGTGGACTGGCACACCATTTTGTGACTGTTTAATTATAAATATATTTGACAAGCCGATCTGTTTTTACAGCTGGGAGGGGACGGCGCTGTGCAGTGCTCCTCCCCCCTCCTTTTTGATTGGCTGAGTGTCATTCGTGGGAGGACCTTCATCCGGGCATTGATCATCAGTTCATGATTTAAACCGCTTGAGTGAAGACGTTTTTCAAGGCTGCTCTGGCTAGAATACAAGCTGGGACCTGATGCAGGGGTGATTGTTTTGTGGACCCCGAAACGTGCCACGTTCCTGAAGCGGCTTCGCTAGTCTTCACAGCCTGATTCTGTGCTAAATAATTTCCTGGCGTGTGATGGTCACCGCCAATTTTTTCAGCTAAGTGGTCTCTCTATGCACCTTTATAAAATTTTATTATAAGTTTAATTAAAAGGGACTGGCTACAGCGGTTTGGGATATCCCCTTTTCCCTCACTGTGGTAACCGCTCCGACAAAAAATAATTGTATTAGCTTCACCATCTGGTTATTTTGAATCTCGACTGTTTGTTTGTGCTTAGTTCAAGCAGCATGGATCATAGGCCTTCACCTACCACATTCCCCCCTTTGATTAATCTCACCCTATGGCTAATAAGGTGTGAGATTTAAATCACTTAATTACACTGGGGTTGGATTACGACCAAGCGTACCAGGATTAGGGTGCCATAAGGCTAAAATCTTAGTGGCAGTCTTTCGTTCTACTGTATTTTCTATAACACTATTAATAGAGCGCATACAACATAGGATTATACATGGTAACAGCAGAAACATAGCTACAAATACCAATATTATCATAGCAAAAGTAGTAAGTCCTCCCAATCCGGAGAAGATAGATTCGAACCAGTTGGGTATCTTAAGACCATGCCAAGTCTGTACTGGTACAGAGGCATGCTTTCGCATGTTTTCAGCAATATTTTCAACTACCTGACCTTTGTCATCTATCTTCAAACAACAATTGGTTAGATTCAACTTACCACATACTCCTCCTTCAGCTGCTAATAAGTAATCTAGTGCCAAGCGATTCTGATATATTGCAGTACGCATTTGTGTGCTCTGTCTAGCTAGATGTGTGAGTGCTTGGCTAGTTTCATTAGTTATTAGTTCGACAACTGCTTGCAAGCGTATAATACGATTGATCATATACACAGGGGTCCGGTATCCCCAGGTGCCATCTTGCTCCCAAGTGGCAGGTCCATAGTAGGCAATAATTCTTTCGGGTGGCCAATCATCACCATCCCATCTCTCCCATTTGCCTATCGGTAAAGCTGCTCTCTTATGTCTCTTAGTATACACTGGGTAACCTAATTGTTCTCCCTGCTCTGTGGGTAACAGAAAGAAAGAAGGTCGGATGGTTCCTAAAACACATGCCCCTCCCCAATGAATAGGGAGTCGAGCATATGCTCGGGTTCCACAGATCCAATACAAACCAGGTGGAGCTTGCCAGGCATGAGGTTGGGCAAGGTCGGTCCATAGATCGGCAAGCTCAGGAAATTTTACTAAGGGATTGGTAGGTTCAGGTTCATTAACTCCTGACCACCAGGACGTCTGTTTTGTGGTGTCATTATAAAACTTTTGACTAAGACAGACAAGCTGTCCCACTTTCAAATTGAACTGGGGTCCGGTTCGAGCATAACACAGACGTCCAACTATTGGGTGTGCTAATACCCATTCACTTGTGGTCTTATGTAGCTCAGTATGATTATAAGCTACTGAGTAATTTAATTCTTGGGCCTCCCAGGGCCACTGATCACCCATTCTAGTTCCTCCACAAAAGTAACAATCTGAAATGTGGAGACTGGATACTACTGCTCCAGCTAATTCTAAGAACAGATTTTGAGAAGGGTGAGGGATGTCAAACTTATTCATATGCATAGTTTCATAGAAGGTATTATGTATATGGTACCTTGATGAACGATGGGCCTGGGTGTTCAGTCTAATATATACAATAGTTCCTGGATCTGACCCAGAGCCTGCAATGCGTAGTCCAAATTTATACCCTTGTGTCCAGGCACTGGGATTTATTATATGTAACTCTAATGGATTACAGGCACCCTTCTTACATTTTTCTGGTTTCTTTACATATGGCTGATGTAAGGCAGCCATTCGATTATCTCTGGTATTCTCTATCATACCAGTTTTCCATGTGGCGTAGAAAACACATTCCCACTTTGGGCAATAGTAATCTTCAACTGGTGCTGTGCTATACTCATTTGATAAGACTCGTTTTCCTGTACATGCTCCCTATCCGGTGGTCCCTTCTGGACACATATACTTGTGATCATGATAATATGCTTTTTCCCAGTTAGCACAATTAGAACGACTATCCCTATTTATAGCATCACAAGCATCAAAATACAAAACAGCATTCTTTGTAGGATCAGTAAGCGGGGGTGTAGCATTAAGTAAAGCACCATCTGCATCATTCCATCGTATTTCTAGAGTATAATAGGATGGATTCTGGTGCGGGTTAAAACAAACTTTAGTATTACCCTTAGTACAAATGTTCAGTTCAGTGGTATTATATATACACCGACTTACTGTACCAGTGCAGGTGTAGTAAGAATGATAAAGCAAAGTCTGAGTTACTTTCATTCCAGTCCGAGTAGAAGTAATGCAGGCAGTACATGGGGGTAAGGCAAAAGTGAGTTCAAAGCTCCCCATGCAGGCAACCAGAACAAAATAGAAGCAAGGATGCATGTTGATTGTAGTCATTCTGAATCTCCGCTGGAAAATCTTGACCTCGACGTTCACTGCTTCTTGACACAATGTTGACCCATCTGCTAATGAAGCAATTCAACGGGTGTCAATGTTGATTGAAGATCCTCAAGTTTCCGCTGTATGCCAACTTACCAATCGTAGTTGGCCTGAATAAAGTCTATCAATGTAAAGCTATTCAGTGTACCACAAACGTACACATTGGGTCCTCTCCACCCCAATTGAAAGAACAAGTTTTGCTGTATTGGAAACAGCAATCCTCTTCGAAAGACTTGCCAACTGTAGAGCACCATAGTTCTTGGGTGGCCCAGGGAAGTTCTAGGCCGCTGGTTGCCGCCTCAGGGTGAGTCGCAAAGGAATATCAGGATGCTGCATCACAGTCCACTGATCTGGGTCTGGAACTGCTGCTGGCTTGACTCTGCTATGATGGATCCAGGATTCTATTTCTGCTACCTTCACGGCTGTTGGTGTAGACAGGATGATGGTGTATGGTCCCTTCCAATGGGGTTCCAGCGGTGTCTTCTTCCAATCTTTGATCCACACCGAGGTACCAGGCTTGTAGAGATGCAGAGGTTCCGTCAAGTTGATAGGTAACTGGTCCTGTATCCACGCATGGAGAGTCTGCAGGACAGAACTAAGAGCTAGGAGTTCTTGTCTGGTTATTTCTGAACCAATTTGTGTCAAACTACCCTTAACTCCCTGCACAATTGGTGGGGGTTTACCATACATGATTTCAAAGGGAGAAAATCCTGACGATTTCACAGGAGCTGAGCGTATCCTAAGTAAAGCTATTGGGAGAACCTGGGGCCACTTCAGGTGGGTCTCCTGACATAGCTTAGACAACTGAGATTTTAGAGTACGATTCATTCGCTCAACTTTCCCTGAACTTTGGGGTCTGTATGCCGTGTGTAACTTCCATTGTATCTGCAGGGCACTGGCTAACTGTTGGGTAATTTGAGATACAAATGAGGGCCCATTGTCCGACCCTATCACTGCAGGGATTCCAAATCTGGGGATAATTTCCCTCAGCAAAACCTTGGTGACTTCTCTGGCCTTTTCAGTCCTGGTGGGGAAAGCTTCCACCCACCCAGAGAAGGTGCAAACTAAGACTAACAAGTAACGATATCCACCGGCTTTTGGCATTTCAGTAAAGTCCACTTGTAGGTTGTGCATAGGGGTTACACCACCTGACTGAACTCGGGGTGGTGGTGTAGGACCCTTCTTGGCATTGTTCTTGGCACAAGTTAAACACTGGCGAGCTACCAAGGCTGACAGAGCTCCCAACAATGCAATGCAAAAATGTGGTCTAAGTGCTTTTTCCATCGCGTTTTTCCCATAATGTGTAGCTTGATGAAAAACCTTTACAAAGGCTGGTCCCAATGATCCAGGGATTACTATTCGTCCTGGAGGTTGGCTACCCTCTGTTGGTGGCAGCTCAATCCATCCATCTTTCAGTACCCCTTTTTCTATAGTACAATAATAGTCCAATTCTTTCGTGGTGTATCGTGATGTCCACAGGTTAAGGGGTACAGGAAACAATACTGCTTGTATTGGTGTTGCTTGTGATGAAATTTGTCCTGTCATGGCTGCTTTGCGTGCTGAGACATCAGCAAATCTGTTTCCTTGGGCAACTTCTCCTCTTCCTGTTTGATGTCCTCGGCAGTGCATGACAGCAACTTGTACAGGGGCCCATACCGCATCTAACAACATTAATATTTCTGGGCCATACTTAATAGATTTGCCTCCTGAGGTAATAAGTCCTCGTTCTTTGTATAGAGCTCCATGAGCATGTAAAGTAGTGAAAGCGTATCTTGAGTCTGTGTATACATTCAACTGAAGTCCAGCACCTAATACTAGTGCCGTTGTGAGTGCTATCAATTCCGCTTTCTGTGCTGATGTTCCTGATGCAAGAGCTGATGATTCTATGACTTTTTCCCGGGTAACTACTGCATACCCGGCACAGCGTCGTCCATTGATGATGAGGCTGCTTCCATCCACGAAGTAAGTCTGGTCAGGGTTCTCTAAAGGCACATCAGTTAGATCAGGTCGACTTGAAAACACAGTGTCCATGACTTCTATACAGTCATGTTCTGGTGGGTCCTCGCTGATTGGTATCAATGTGGCTGGGTTGAAAGCATGGCTCACTTCCAGTTGTATTCGAGGATTTTCGCATAGCATGCTCTGGTATTTCAGCATTCGAGAGTTGGTGAACCAATGATTTCCTTTTTGTTCCACAAGGGCGAGTACTGCGTGTGGTACTGTAACACGTAGGTTCTGTCCTAAGGTGAGTTTGTCTGCTTCACTTACTAACAATGCTGTGGCTGCAACAGCTCTCAGACATGGTGGCCATCCTTTGGCTACAGTGTCCAATTGTTTTGATAAGTATGCTACAGGTCGCTCCCAATGTCCCAATGTCTGAGTTAGCATTCCTAGAGCGTTTCCTTGCATTTCATGTACAAATAGATGAAAAGGCTTCTGGACGTCTGGTAGTCCAAGTGCTGGTGAAGACATTAATGCTTTCTTCAAGGTTTAAAATGCTTCATCCTGATCGGGTCCCCACTCTAGTGGTGACTTCTCTTCTCCTTTGGTGGCTTCATATAGTGGTTTAGCAATCTGAGCAAAATTAGGTATCCATATTCGGCAGTATCCTGCTGCTCCCAGAAAGGCTCTGACTTGCTTCCTGGTAGTTGGGGTTTGGATACTACACACGGCTTCTTTTCTTTCTGGTCCTAATTGTCGGCTTCCTTTGGTCAGCCGGAAACCCAAATACTTTACTTCTGTTTGGCATAGCTGTGCTTTTGCTCTGGAAACTTTGTATCCAGCTTCATCTAAGAGTTGTAAAAGGTCATTTGTGGCTTGTACACATTCACTCTCCGATGTGGTAGCTACCAATAGGTCATCCACATACTGAAGAAGCACTCTTTTCCCAGGAATTACAGGATAACTTGAGAGATCTTGGTTTAGTGCAGCACTAAAGATGGTGGGTGAGTTCTTGAATCCTTGAGGCAATCGTGTCCAGGTAAGTTGGCCCCGTCTTCCTGAGACAGGGTCCTGCCATTCAAAGGCAAACAGCAATTGGCTACTCGGGGCTAATCGTATACAGAAGAATGCATCTTTCAAATCCAGGACAGTAAAATGGGTAGCTTCAGCAGGTATCAGTCCTAAGAGTGTATAGGGATTTGGCACGATTGGATGTATGGTTTCAACCGCTTCATTCACTCTTCTTAGATCTTGCACTGGGCGGTAATCACCTGTCCCAGGCTTCTTAACTGGCAGAAGAGGTGTATTCCAAGGTGATTGACATACTTTGAGAAGGCCATACTCCAGTAACCTTAACAAGTGGCGGTGAATGCCTTCAATTGCTGGTCTTGGGAGTGGGTATTGTTTAACATGTACTGGTTCTGCTCCAGGTTTAAGGGTCACAACTACTGGGGCTATGTGCTTAGCTAGACCTGGTGGATTACCTTCTGCCCATACCCCAGGTGGAGCCATAATGTTCTTTAGCAAACTAAAATTTGTATCAGGAGCTGGCTTAGTACTGTAATATCTCCACTCTTCTTCTCGGGGAACAGTAAGCACCATTAATCCTGCAGGCTTCGAATTCACAGTCATTTGCATTTCTCCTTTCTCAGTAAAGGATATTTGGGCCTGCAGTTTGGCTAGCATATCTCGTCCCAGTAGTGGCACTGGACACTCAGGCATGTAAAGGAATTGGTGCGTTATTTGCTGTCCTCCTAGTTTACATACGCGGTTATGCAGAAAAGACTTGGTGGCTCTGGCACCAGTTGCTCCCATAATAGTGACTGCTCTTGTGGACAAAGGAGCTATTTGCTTATCTACTACAGAATGTTCTGCTCCAGTATCAACCATAAAGTCCATGAATTGGTCCCCTATCTTTAAGCAGACCATGGGCTCCTGGGGACCTAAGGCAAATTCGGAGCCCGGTCTGTCCTAATCTGCTTCATCTAAATCATCGTCCGCTGTGGTTACAACTCCTTCTATGGCCTCTTCTCTTTTCCGTTGGAAATGTACTCGATTTGTTCCTCTGCGATTCTGTGATCGGCCCCTCTCCCTCTCTCCCCAAGGGGCGTTCTCTCCTTCTTCGTGTGAGGCGTCTTCGAGTTGCGGGCATGCGTTCCTCCAATGTCCTTCTTCCTTGCAATAGGCGCATTGATTCACGCCCAACGTGGGCCGGCTATCTCCTCGGCCCCTCCCTCTGCCTCTGCTCCTTCAGTTAGGGACACCTCCCCTTCTCCGTTCAACTAAAGCGGCAGCCAAAAGATTGGCTTTCTTCTTCATTTTACGATCACTTTCTTTCTGCCTTTCATTATCACGATTCACATACACCTTCTGAGCGACTTCCATTAGCTGAGATGTATTCATGCCCGCAAACCCATCTAATTTCTGTAGTTTACGTCTAATGTCTGGTTGGGACTGGCTGACAAAAGCGGCATTTACCATGCACAGACTCTCTGGTGCAGCTGGGTCATAGGGCGTGTACATTCTGTATGCTTCGGCTAGTCTTTCATAGAATACTGCTGGGCTTTCATCTGCGCCCTGGATAACTTCGGCTATCTTGGAAATATTCATGGCTTTCTGACCCCCCTTTCGCAGACCTTGTAAAAGGCCTTGGCGAAACCGAGCTAGGGCTCGGGATCCTACATCGGTGTTTGGATCCCACCGAGGATCTTCATTAGGAAATTCTCTCTTTGCTGCTTGGCGATTATCTATTCCTCCTCCTCCCTCTGCTAGAGGATTTTCTGCTAGCCAATTGACAGCTGCTTGCATAATTCTCGTCCGCTCCTCAGTAGTGAATAAAGTAGACAGGAGTTGACGGCAATCTGTCCATGTAGGCTGGTGGGTTTGTATAATTGTATTCATTAACTCTGTTAATTCTTGGGGCTTGTCCATGTAAGAGGCATAATGCGTTTTCCAATTCAACAAATCAGTAGTGGAGAAAGGCACATAAACTAAACTTGTGGGTCCTGCTACTACCTGGTTATCATCATTCCTCACGGGCACTCCCGGGACCTGCCGCAGTGGCAATAATTTCTTAGTAGGGCCTCTCTTCCTCAAATTATGCTTAGTCTGGGAACCCTCGCTTGCAGCAGATGAGCCTGCACTGACAGCTGATTTTACACTGTCAGTCTCATACTGGGAAGACGATTCTTCTTCTTCATGTTCTGACTCAAGATTCTCCTCAGTCTTGAGCTGATCGGCCTCTTCAGGGGGCAAATCATCTGGCTGAGCTTCTGGCGAGTCAGGGGGTGGAATTCACCGGTCCCGGGGGGCTGCCGCGGGACGCGGTGGTACTCTTACTGGGCGCTGAGCTGGGAGCTGTCTAGTTACAACTTCCGGGGACTCGGGATCAACATAAATAGGCTTCTTAGCTATCCCTGTCCTCTGTGTCTGTTCTGTCAGTGCTACCATTATTCTGCACTGTTCTTCATAACAGCGCCGGGCCCAAGGGGGCGGGCTTTCACAAATGCTTAACCAGGAATCTATATAGGGAAACTGATCGGGGTGCGCTACTCGCACCTTCTGATAAATTGACTTTATGATTCCTATGGCAAATGTTTCATCTCGGGGCCACATAGGATCTAATGCAGGCCACTCCCTAGTGCACAGAACTTGCAATCGTGACGCAGTCATTTTCACCCCATAGTCTCCTGAATATCCTTTATTAAAATACTTAATCATACATTCTAATGGAGTGTGCATCGTAGACCCCGCCCCTCCCATATCGATATGTGCGCGCCACAACAAACAGAAGGAAAAAGGAGGGCGGACCGTGGGTAAGGGGTCCTCACGGCCCTAGAAACATTCAAGGGAAACAAAAAACAAGACAAGACGACGGTCGCTTCCTCCTTTTTACGACCTGGATGCGGTCGCCCGGCCAGGAACTGCGTTACTCAGGAGTCCGCCTTCGCTTGGTCTATGTTACTAGACCTCTCAATCACGCTTCATTCACACAATCATGCTAGCAACGTATCCCAAAAAAACCCCAATCCTGTCTCTTCTGACTAGGCTATACCAAATTCGTACCAAGAAGACGGTAGGTTCACCTCGCGAATACACTATGCAAGGTTAATTGGACCGCCTTGAGAGGTGATCAAGCTCTCTTACCAAAATTCACAAGTTTACAAGTTTCAAGCTGCAGTTCTGACTCATCTGTCTAGACATTCCCAAAACTATACTCACCGGATCCGGTCCCCGCTCCCGAGCAAGCGCATGAGTTGGACCTCGGACTCCCCTCACGGGTTCGAGGTGTTGGCTCCGACCGGGTCCGGCACCCGCCGAGGCCTGGCCCAGCTCCCTCCAATGCAACGGGACCGGTGGCGCCTGGGAGCCGAGCCCACGTCGGGAGGGCACGAGCCCAGCAGGACCAAACCTATAGAGGCGGAAAGTCGTGGTATATCAGCCCGTATACCCTCTACTAACCACACCTTCCCGGCCAATGCACCAAGACTATGTAGCGGCAGAGCGCAAACGATCCAATAATACCAGGAGTCTGTTCAAAAGGTCCAAATCATTTATTGTGCACAAGACTCAAGCAGAATCACATTCAAAAATGGCTGAGCAATGGCTGTTAGTAAAACAACAACTTTTATACTTTTCTTCTCCAGTCTAGACATAGGCGAACTTTTCATTGGTCCCGGTAACCCCTTCTGCCCCATCTATTGGTCCCGGTACCTTTACGTAGTTATCCAATGAGGACCTTTGTCTGGGCTCAGCACCTGCTTCCCCCCCTTACAGCCCTCATTACAATGGTCAGTTCTTAGGCTCTTGATACATCCCTTCTCCAAGGTCACTAGCTGGCTGGAATATGTGTGAAAACAGGGCACTGTAACTTTTCTTTCAACAGAGTTAATTAATTCCATAGAAGCTTCTCACATTCTTATCAGTACCAATTAAAGCAGTTTTTCTATTTCTCCTAAGTTTCGATTCTGCTTAGCTATGCTTGATTATGCTTAGTTAAGTTTTGATTCTATGGTGGCAGCATTCAAAAGGTTTTTCATTCCTCTGGCCTAGCCACAGGCTTCATTTACAGGTCAAGCTGCTTAGGCCTGCCTGCTTAGTTCAAGCAGCATGGATCATAGGCCTTCGCCTACCACAGAATGAGATGTTGTAGCAAATTCTTTCTTACTTTCTATAGAAAATAGCACAAACTTTGAGATAAGGCTTTTTGAAAATGTATGTCTCGGTATTTTGAAACCTTTTTTTAACATTCTGTCTCCTTTCCTTCAAAAGATTCTGCAAATAGCAGAATCAGTGCATCCTTCTTGTGCAGTCTATTTCATGCTAAAGCAACATTATACTGGAATATGCTTGAGACTTAGTAAAGGAGCAGTTGCTACTGCAACAGTGATGTCTGCTGGCAGAGAATGCAGCTGAAGGGCTCAACTTCGGCCTTTAGCAGTCTTGATAATGTAACCTTACACCAACCCAGGCAGAGTTATTATCCTGGGCTACTCTGTGTTACTGGTGCTGAATTCAGCTTCTGGGCACTAACCTTCCTGCTGGTGAGACACAGCAGGACACCATTTTTCTGTGAGTTTGTTATGGAGGATCATATAAAGTTACCAGATTTTTTGCAGGCAAATCTGGGACACTTGTTATCTGAAGCAAGGAGATGGGGAAGGAGGAAGGAAGAGACACCTTAGTTCCAGGGTTGAGTGACAAGGTGTGGAAGAGGGAAGAGGAGTCATTACCTGCCCCCTCCCTGACAGCAATACTATCATCTTCCAAGCAGACAAATCAACAGAGGAGGCCAGATCGGGGGTCAGGTTGCAGGGAATAAACCCCCTTTTCAGGCAGCCGGCATCACACCGGCAGGAGCCTTGACTGAGTTAGCCGGGGGCAGTCCTGCATGTGCAGGTCGGACTGAATTGCAGTCCCGGCCTGCACATGCAGGACTGTTCACGATTCTGATCCTGCAGTGTTAGACGTGCCCCGCGGGATCAGAATCGCAATCCCCTCTGTGCGTCTGATTCAAACAGGACGCACAGAGAGGATCTACATGCAGAATGGAATGGAGCACTTAATTAGGGTTGCCAACTGGCCAGTTTTCAGCTGGCCTGGCCGGTTTTTCCATGGCAGGCCAGCTGCCGGCAGAGATGTAAAACCGGCCCTTGAAAAGCTGTTTTTTTGCTCTGGCCGCAAGATCGGGAGCGGCCAGAGCAAAAAAATGGCTTTTCTCTCGACTCCCGAAGTCCGCGGGGGAGGGAGCCCCGCGCGAGGCCCCGGCTCCCTCTGTACAACCGCCAGCGTGAAGATCCTTTTCCCTCATGCTGGCGGCTGTTTCTGTGAAGCCGCAATTGCTGGGAAAGGTTAAAGGCAATGCCCTTTAACCTTACCCAGCATTGGCAGCTTCACAGAAACAACCACCAGTGTGAAGGAAAAGGATCTTCATGCTGGCGGTTGTACAGAGGGAGCCGGGGCCTCGCACGGGCTTCCCCGGCTCCCTCTGAAGCACCTCAGACAGCGGGGCTGGTCAGGGGGGGAGGGGAGGCCAAGGACTGGATGGGCTGTGATGGGGGGGGGAGGCTAGGACTACAAATGGGCTTTGATGGAGGGGAGGCCAAGGACTGGATGGGCTGTGATGGGGTGTACCGGGACTAGAAATGGGCTGGAGGGGGGGACCTGGACTGGAAATAGGCTATGGGGAGGGGTGGAACCTGGACTGGAAATAGGATTTGGGGGGGGGGAACTGGACTGGAATTGGGCTATGGGTGGGGGGGGGGACCTGGATTGGAATTGGGCTATGGGGGGGGACCTGGACTGGAAATGGGCTGGGGGGGGGCCTGAACTGGAATTGGGCTATGGGGGGAGGGGGAACCTGGACTGGAAATAGGCTGTGATTAGGGGGCTAGGACTGCAAATGGGCTGTGATGGTTGGGGGGGACGTGGACTGCAAATGGGCTGTGATGGGGGCTAGGACTGCAAATGGGCTGTGATGGTGGGGGGGGACTAGGACTGCAAATGGGCTGTGATGATGGGGGGCCTAGGACTGGAAAGAGGCTGTGATGGTGGGGGGGGGGGGCTAGGACTTGAAAGAGGCTGTGATGGGGGGGACTTGGACTGGAAGTGGGCTGTGATTGGGGGGGGGGGGCTAGGACTGGAAATAGGCTATGGGGAGGGGTGGAACCTGGACTGGAAATAGGATATGGGGGGGGGGGGAAAATGGACTGGAATTGGGCTATGGGGGGGGGGACCTGGACTGGAAATGGGCTACGGGGGGAACCTGGACTGGAAATGGGCTGGGGGGGCCTGGACTGGAATTGGGCTATGGGGGGAGGGGGAACTTGGACTGGAAATAGGCTGTGATTAGGGGGGCTAGGACTGCAAATGGGCTGTTATGGTTGGGGGGGACGTGGACTGCAAATGGGCTGTGATGGGGGCTAGGACTGCAAATGGGCTGTGATGGTGGGGGGGACTAGGACTGCAAATGGGCTGTGATGATGGGGGGGCCTAGGACTGGAAAGAGGCTGTGATGGTGGGGGGGGGGCTAGGACTGGAAAGAGACTGTGATGGGGGGGACTTGGACTGGAAGTGGGCTGTGATTGGGGGGGGCTAGGACTGGAAATAGGCTATGGGGGGGACCGGGAATGGAAATAGGATATTGGGGGGGGGGGGGGAACTGGACTGGAATTGGGCTATGGGGGGGTGTACCTGGACTGGAAATGGGCTATGAGTGGGGGGGGATCTGGACTGGAATTGGGCTATGGGGGGGACCTGGAATGGAAATAGGATATTGGGGGGGGGGGGAACTGCACAGGAAATGTGCTATGGGGGGTGTACCTGGAATGGAAATGGGCCATGGGTGGGGGGGGACCTGGACTGGAATTGGGCTATGGGGGGGGGGACCTGGACTGGAAATGGGCTGGGGGGGCCTGGACTGGAATTGGGCTATGGGGGGAGGGGGAACTTGGACTGGAAATAGGCTGTGATTAGGGGGCTAGGACTGCAAATGGGCTGTGATGGTTGGGGAGGACGTGGACTGGAAATGGGTTGTGATGGGGGCTATGACTGCAAATGGGCTGTGATGGTGGGGAGGGGGGACTAGGACTGCAAATGGGCTGTGATGATGGGGGGGGGCCTAGGACTGGAAAGAGGCTGTGATGGTGAGGGGGGGGGGCTAGGACTGGAAAGAGGCTGTGATGGGGGGACTTGGACTGGAAATGGGCTGTGATTGGGGGGGCTAGGACTGGAAATGGCTTGTGATGGGAGGGCTAGCACTGGAAATGGGCTGATGAAGAGCTGGAATAGGACTGGAAATGGGCTGATGGGGGCTGGAATAGGACTGGAAGTGGGCTGACGAGGGGACTAGGATTGGAAATTGGCTGATGGGGGAGCTTGGATTGGAAATTGGCTGATGGGGGGCTGGAATGGAACTGGAAAAGAGCATATGTGGGGCTAGGACTGGAAATGGGCTGATGAGGAGCTGGAATAGGACTAGAAATGGGCTGATGGGGGGAACTTGGACTGCAAATGGGTGATGGGCTAGAATAGGACTGGAAATGGGCTGATGTGGGGGCTATGACTGCAAATGGGCTGTGATGGTGGGGAGGGGGGACTAGGACTGCAAATGTGCTGTGATGATGGGGGGGCCTAGGACTGGAAAGAGGCTGTGATGGTGGGGGGGGGGGGCTAGGACTGGAAAGAGGCTGTGATGGGGGGGACTTGGACTGGAAATGGGCTGTGATTGGGGGGGCTAGGACTGGAAATGGCTTGTGATGGGAGGGCTAGCACTGGAAATGGGCTGATGAAGAGCTGGAATAGGACTGGAAATGGGCTGATGGGGGCTGGAATAGGACTGGAAGTGGGCTGACGAGGGGACTAGGATTGTAAATTGGCTGATGGGGGAGCTTGGAGTGGAAATTGGCTGATGGGGGGCTGGAATGGAACTGGAAAAGAGCATATGTGGGGCTAGGACTGGAAATGGGCTGATGAGGAGCTGGAATAGGACTAGAAATGGGCTGATGGGGGGAGCTTGGACTGCAAATGGGTGATGGGCTAGAATAGGACTGGAAATGGGCTGATGTGGGGGCATGGGAGAATGGGACTAGAAGGGAGTGGATGCTGGGTGGATCTAGAACTATAAGGGAGCTGATTTTGGGGGAGGACTAGAAGGGATGGGGATGGGGAATGAGAATGGAGAGGGGAAAAGATATTTTGTGTGGAAGAAAAGTCTACGATGGGACGGGTAATGGGAAAGTAAGAGGGGATTGAGAATGGAAGGGTGAAATTTGAGTGGATGATAAAGGAATAAGGAAAGAAATGGGGGAAAGAGCAAAAGGGAAACTATCAGTATGTTAAAGCAGATATAGAGAGAGAATGGAAAACATCTAAAAGAGAAGAAAGGACAAATGGATAGCTTGCAGAAGACACGAAGAAACCAGAAGAAAGTGACTGGAGCAATTGCAACTGAAAAATAAAATGCCCAAACAGAAGGTAGAAAAATACTTTTTATTTTGAATTTATTAACTGGAATATGTCTGGTCTGGAAAGTGTGTATTGCTAACATCTTTGCGTTTTTGTTTAGCGCAAGAGGAAATTACTTTATAGTTTTATTTCTCCAGTGTTGTACATTTCATATTTGGCTTTTGGGGTTCCCAGTTTAATTATTATCTGACCAAGGGATTTAGCCTACACTTATCCTTGGTAATTTTTGTGGGTGGGGCTGGGTTGCAGCATGGGTGGGACTGGGGCGGGGCAGGGGTGGGACTAGGGGCAGAGAATGGGTGGAGCATGGCGAGCCACAGGTGTCGGGTTTTTCTCGGTGAAAAAGTTGGCAACCCTACCCTTAATGAATGATACAAATTGAAGGTGCTATTGCATCATACTTGATGTAAATTGCATCATGTTATTCCTAGAAGTCATAGATGATGCAATCCTAACTCAGCTTAATTACATCTCTCTGCAGAACAAATTGCACATTTTTTTAATGAACATGACATGTCAGTAGTATTTTGGCTGTAGACTAGACTTCTCAATGCTTGATTTTTTTCATTTAGCCAAAGTGAGAGATGCCTTGTAATTGTTTGAATAATGCAGATCATTTCTGCTACGTTTGTGGAGAAGTGACCTTTGCATCCCAAAAATGCAGAATAACCACTTTGATTAAGAAAGCCTACCACTTTTACTTTGGCTGCAAAACTGGAGATCAGGACAAGAGCTGGGCCCCACACATATGCTGCAACACTTGTGCAACAAATCTTTGCCAGTGGTTGAATAGAAAAAGGGAAATCCATGCCTTTTCCAGTGCCAATGATTTGGAGAGAGCCAACAGATATCAGCAATTGTTACTTCTGCATGGTGCCTCCTGTTGGGAAAGGATTGTAGAAGAAGAAAAAGTGAACTGTATAGTATCCAAACATTTCATCAGCTATTTATTTTATTATTATTTATTTAGACAGTTTTGTATGCCACCTTATCCTTTAATCAAAGTGGTCACAACACAATTGGAGGATACATTTTAACATGAGGGGATATGAGACACATACACTAATACTTACAGGGAACATGGGCAATGGAGGATTAAGTGGCTTGCCCAAGACCACAAGGAGCACCTGAGGGACTAGAAACCCCAGTCCTTCCGGCCCAAGGTTGCTGTCCTCTAGTGGGATTTGAACCCCTGACCTTCTGGCCTGAGGTAACTTGCCCCAACCACTAGGCCACTCCTCCACTCCATATATGTCCAGTACCCCACGGAGAAGGACTGTCGGCTCCTGATGCTCCAGAATCATTCTCGAGTCGGATGAGGAAGAGGAAGGGGATGAAACGGTCCCAAACCATCAATGTTACATGACCTAGATTTTCTCCCATCTTCCTCCTCTGAACCGCACCTCATAACACAAGGTGAACTGAATGACCTTGTCAGGGATTAAAACTATCTAAGACTAAAGCAGAGTTGTGGGGCTCCAGACTGCAACAGTGGAATCTCCTGTCAAGTGATGTTAGGGTTTTCCATGTTCTGTGAACGTCATAAAGATCTTGTTACATTCTTCTTCATGGAAGATGATCTTGTAGCCTGCAGCAACATCGATGGTCTATCAGCAGCCCTCAACATCATTCATCATCGATTCATCGAAGACGTGTCTTAAAGCTGTTTTGCTGCATAACGGCAATATTTTGCCATCGATTCCAGTTGGTCACTCAGTCCATATGAAGGAAATCTATGATAATATGAAATAGCTGTTGAGATGCATAAACTATGACCAACATCAATGACAGCTTTGTGGTGATTTGAAAGTCATTGCTCTGTTGCTCAGTCTGCAGACTGGATACACTGCTGTTTTCTCTGTGAATGAGATAGTTATGCAAAAGATTCCCACTACATCAAAAGAGATTGGTCACGCCAACAGTCATTGGAGCCTGGAAAGAAAAGTGTGGAGAATCCACCACTTGTTGAATCAAGGAAGATTTTGTTACCACCCTTACACATTAAACTGGATCTAATGAAAACTTTTCTCAAGGCCATGGACAAAACAAAACCAGCTTTCAAGTATCTCAGCGGGAAATTTCCAAGACTAAGTGAAGCTAAGATAAAGGAAGGTGTTTTTGTTGGTGAACTTCTTCAAGATGATGCATTTAACCGTTGTCACCAGCTCTCCTTAAACCCCCGAGTAGAGGTTAAGGGAGTGGGGTTTTCCCTATTGAAATAGCTATTTCTCAGATCCTGGAGCAATGCCCCTTGGGAAATGTAGTCTTTTCACCAAATCAATAAGGAGCAGTTGTGGAAAAAGTGGTTAAGCAACCAAAGGATTTTATTTCCCCTCCCGGGGTGGATTTTACTATGAACAGAAAACACAATCCAGGCATTTACTGGTATTTGGACAAACAAAAATTCCTTAACAGAAAAAGGCTTTCTTCAGCATTAACCAAGGTGAAAACAAACATTCAAACAAAACCACGCTGTTTCCTCACAGCTCTCTGTTTCCACGTGCTATCTGTGCTGTACTCTTTTTTCAAGCCGGCTTTCAACGCAATGAAACTATTCCATTGGCCAGAGATAATGTAAGTCCATTATATCTATATCTTCTCCAGTATCAATACACTCTGGTTCACAGTCCATCAATTCCTCCTGCTCATAAGGAAATGTTTGAACCGGCACTGCTGGTGCCACGCCCTTTCTTACTGCTCCAGGCTTTACACGATATGCTTGGGTCAAATACTGGCTTTCACACAGACTATCAGGCCCAGTATTCTTTTCCCAGCACCACCCTTCTGGGTACAAACAGTCACAGTAATTAATTATATCCAAGCCTTTTGGCTTACCTTTCAGCCTTACTGGTGGAGGTTTTCTCTGGTGCTTTTGAATAGCTGTAGGTTCCCAACCTAAGCCCTGCTCATAGCATTTCACTTGCCTCCTAGGCTTTCTGTCTCTCCCGTGCTCCCCAGGATATTGCAGACAATCTCCTTTGCCCTTGTTGTATCCTGTCCTCGGGGTTTCTTTCTTTCTCCTCAAGAAGGAATCTGTCTCTCCTTTCCATAGAGACTCTGGCTTACTCTGGGCATAGCTGTCTTCAGTGTAGCTCTCAATAGCTTCTCTCTCCAGCTCGTATGCCTCACTTCCTGCTTCTTCAGCCAACTCTTCATTACTTCCTTCTCTGCCTACCTTACTCAACCTACTCCACTTACTTAACTCACCTGAACCTTCTTTAATAGGGTGAATTCTGGGGCCATGCTCAACTCCACCCCCTAGCAGGTGTCCTGCATTACCTTGTGATTCACCCCTTGACTGATAGCACCGGCGTTTCTCTTGCTTCCGTGCTTGGTTCCCACGGTAACCAGGAGCCATGTGCTTCTGTTTACAGCTCAGCTCTACTTTTGTTCCTGGCTTTTTAGCTTCATTACACGGGCTAGAAGGACCCACTATGTCACACCGTCCACTACATTGCAAAGAAAGGACAGCATGGAAAGCCTTCCGGTTAGTGGCAACAAGTTTTCTCGGAAACAACAAGGCAGACAATTTTACAGGAAGTTGGTGGAAAAACTCCTCAATGCATCAAAAGTCTTGGCTGCAGCATGTCACTAAAGATACATTTTTTGCACTCTCGTCTGTGGAGCAGTGAGCAATGAGCATGGCGAGTGATTTCATCAGGACATTGCAGCGATGGAGAAAAGATATGAAGGCAAATGGAGCCCATCAATGCTTGCAACTAATTTTTTTAATTTTATATTTACGCATTTACAATAAGAAAATAAGGATTACACACTTGTTAAGAAAAGAAAGAACAAAGGAAAAAAGGGGAGAAACCAACCCCCGCCACAGCAAAACCCAATAACAAGCAAAATCAAAATATAATTCTTTCACTAGCCCACAAAATATATGAGAGCCTAGACACAAAACACAGGAAAATATCTAAGGAAATAAGACACAAAACTGATGCAAACTATCTAATGTGCGAGACCATACCCTTACTCAGAGTGGGAAGTTGGAGACACATTAGGTTGCTGCGAAGAGTCCCCACTTTTCCCCACGATAAACTGTGTCAAATGTGCAGGTTCAAAAAAGGTATAGTTTACCCCCCTATATTTAATTAAACATTTACATGGGTAACGCAAGAAAATAAACCTCCAAGTTGGAGAACTTTAGGGCGAAGAAGGAGAAATTGTTGCTGATGCTTCTGGGTGAACTTAGAGACCTCTGGAAACATCCTGACCAAATCACCCATAAAGGGTTGATTCCAAAGATGAAAGTACATCTTCAATAACCAGTCTCGGTCAGGCTCAAGGACCAAGGTCAGTAACAATGTTGCTCGAGGAATAGACTCAGGGCCAGAAGCTTCCAAGAAACCAGTTAAATCCAATGAATCCATCGGGGGAGAATGAGCAGGTGAGGAAGCACCATGGGATCTGCGCTTAGCTGTAGGTAGATAAAAAATCCTTGCCAAGGGTGGTATATATTCAGAAGGAATCTTAAGAACAGAAGTCAAATATGAATTAAACAACTCTTTTGGCTGAACTGAAGGAATACGAGGAAAGTTAAGTAAGCGCAGGTTTTTCTTACGAACAGCATTCTCCAAAGCCTCCAATTTTCTATGAATGCTAGTCAAGTCTTTAGTAGCAGTAGCAGAAAAAGTCATAGTGTCCACAATTTTTTGCTCTAACTGAGCTACTCTGGAAGCCACCCGGACAAGATCCTGTTTTTGCAAACCCACAGTCTGTACTGTACCTATTATAACATCTTGCAAAGTCTTAAACTGTGAAGACAATGCTTGCAACGCTTCCCAGAGAGCGTTGAGAGTAACTACAGCTGGATGGACTAAAGGTGGTTTACCTTGCACTACCCCAATCGAGAGTAACTGTACAGCAGGGGAAACTCATTCAGAATCCACAGGAACTGAAGAGCTTGCAATCGCAGCAGCCACACTGCCCAACTCTCCAGTCAACTGTACGGTGCCGAAAGACTTTGTTTGATAACCCCTCCTCAGCCATGGACGATTCAGGCATTGCAGCCCCAACACAAGGGAGCCCTCCTGGAGGTGAACCACCATCGCCGCTGAAGGTTAAATTGGAGGAGCTTGCACATCCGGGCTCAGTGTGACCTGGAGCTTAGCGGGGTGCGGAGATCCTCCTTCCGTTCCTGACACCCCCAGCGAGCTAGATGGCTCCGGATCAACAGCTGCACCAGCGGGCCTCACAAAAACATCCAGAGGACCCTTAGCCACCTCTGTGCTCCTCGGCAGCTCCCACAACTTTGCCTTACACTTACGCGGCATAACAAATCTAGAGGAAAAAAGAAACTTAAGACCGAAGGTAAGGAGCATGAGGAGAGCTGGCTAACATGCATCCGCCATCTTGGCCTCCCCATTCCCTCTCAATGCTTGCCGATTATTGCTGGACAATGACAAGAGATACTCCACTTATCTGAATACAAGAGAGAAGCTAAGGAGCCCCGATTAGACACTGAATAAGGTCTGAAATGAATACTAATGCATACATGATAGTTTCTTGCTTTCTGTTTCAAACTAACTTTTTTAATAAACTCTATTTAAATAATCCTTTGGCTGATTTTTAAACTTTTAAACAAAGATGACAAGTGAAATATTATCAAGGCCATATATATGGCAACCATAAACCCATGGAAAGACCTAGATTTATAATAATTTGTGATTAAATCTCTACTACCAACACACTATATATATATATATATATATATATATATACTAAAGAATCTAATATGTTTTGTACATAGTTACAGTTTTACCCTGTTGTTCCAAGTTTAAGTTTCCTGTTATAATGTAAGCACACAATTGTCCTCCGAATGTGCAACCTTTGTTATATGTAAACCGCACTGACAACAAATAGCGCGGTATATAAAAGATGTTAAATAAATAAATATATATATATATATATATATACGTAAAATGGAAAAGCTTAGGTATCTGGGAAACAGTAGCTAATCAGTGGTTTTAATTGCCATTTTTTAATTCAGCGCATCAACATCCATAAGAATTGGCAGATTTTGTCTCTGAAAAAGATAACTTTTAAAAAATTGTAGTCCAGTGATAGGTAGAATTTCTGGCTCAGCACAGCCTCCTGCTGTCCCTCTGTTCCTTCCAGTCTGCTCCTTTTTCCTCAGGGGACCTTCCTATGCCCCTCCATGGGCTCTTTTCATGAGCCAGTTTTCTCGCTTCCTCCTTAGCTTGCAGACTCCACATGGTTTTCTTTTCTCTATTTTCTCCTTTTGGTGTTACACTCAAAAATTCCTTCCTTCCTTCCTCCTTTAAGGGGGGTACCAATGTTCCCTACTTTGCAGGGCTCTGAGGGGGGAGGAGGCTTTTACCCATACTGAATTTCCTGCAGGGGCCCTTTCTACATCCAAACTCCTTTCATCCTCCAGGCTGGCACTGACTCTGCGTGTCCCCTCCACTACTGCAGGCTGCCTCTCCCACGGCTCTTCTCACTTCATTATTGCTGCTGCTGTTCTGACTCCTGCAGCTCTTTCCCCTTCACGGCTGCCTTCTCTGTTGCTGCCACTGCTTCCAACCAGCCTGCGGCAGTCCTCCTGCTGTGTATCTTGCAGTGACTCCTACCCACTCAGCTTCACCCCTGCAGCAGGGGAAGCTAACAGTAAATGTTCTCATGGCTTTTTCTGCGACTGTCAGTTCTTTTCCTTCCTTCCATGGTAACCAACCAGCCCATTTCTGGGTTTGCAGGGTCCAGATCATCGCCATGAACACACAATTTCCAGTTTCTCCTGCGTCCTGAGGACAATGGTAGCATAAAAGCTACTTTTTACCTTCACTGTGGTGGTTGTATGGCCTCAAGCTCATTCGAGTGGCTGAGACTGTAAGCTTCATCCTAAGCCATTGATGTCATCATTAAGGGACATTATCAACTGTTTGAAATACTAACAAGTGGTGCATTTGCCATAAAGGTGCTGCCAATGGGGAATGACAAAAGGAAAACACCCCTTTGCACACCTCTTCATGTACTGCCTTTGTGAGTTTTCTATTGGACATTGACTTAGTGATTTGACTTCTACTGTTTCTTTTTTTTTAGATTATTGTTATTTGCTATTTTGTTATTGTTATTGGGTATATCTGACTCAGTCTTTTTTCTTTTTCTTCTATTATTTTCTTTTTTTGTATTTTTATTAATTTCAATTTACTTAAGTTTCATAATGTTCTCCGCGAGCAAGAAGGAATGAGTCCTCATATATCAGTGATGGAAGCTTTTGGGAGGCTCTACCATGCCTGTCCCTCTTTCCCATCTGTCACTGCAGCGTTATCTTAAACCAATCTTCGTTTTTCCATGGAGCCCAATGGACGTGTTTCGGTCATCCTCCACTTCATAACTGTTTTTCTCCCATTTCTACAGATCGCCTTCCATCAAATTTTCTTTCTCTTTTTATTTCATTTGTTCATTTTCTCCCTTTCTTCGTGGCTCTTAGGTGCTGGTACCCCAGCCAGGCCTTACTTTTTCAGTTGCTTGATTTTACTGCAAACAACATCTCAGGGACCGGTCGGCAGATTCAAAAGGTGTTTCCTGTCTGCTAGGACCATATCCGCTGGATATGGTGCTTCCAATGCCTGTGACCCGATCATCGGCAGAGGTCGAAAAAAGCAGTGCAAATCACAGAACTCTGATCCATCATCTTTGACATTGATAGCACAAGTATACAGGGTTTCCAAGGTTGCTTTCTACTTGGGCAGTACATTGACATCAAGGAGTCTCTAGCCTGCTTGGAACTGAGCATCAGTAGTGCCCCAGAACCTCGGCCATCAATCAATTTCTGTCCAGAGATGAGGACAGATTTGGCTTCATATGCATTGATGTCATGAAGTCATCAAACCAAGCACAAAGAGAAGCTTCTGTTGCGTCGATGTTGGAGCCTATTGAGGCATAGCGTCAGGAGTGCTAAGGGTCAGGAGGACTGTGCCTTGAAAAGGGCCCAACAGGAGGAGACCTTATCCTCCCAAATATCGAGAGGGCACTGACAGCTGGCTGAGAGCCGTGATTGAGCCACCGATATTCCTGTACAGGTATCTGGTACATTGGTCAGATTAGCTGAGGCCCCACTGCCTTCAGAATTGGCAGGCATTGAGAGGTACTTTCAGAAAGCTCTCGAGAAATGCATAGCAGGGCTTTTAGCACTGCAACATGCTGGGGTCTCAACGTCGGCGTCGGCGGCGGCGGCATTGACCAGCCGATCTTTGTCATTGAGCCCCACTGACTTCAGAATTGGCAGCCAGGGAGGGCACCTTCAGCAGGCTCTCCAAGAGCACACTGCTGGGTTCTTGGTGGTGCAATATGCCAAGGCCTCGAGTCAGCCACATCGACATTGATTGGCCCAAGACATATGCCTTGCCTGCAAGAGATGCATCGAAGGGCCCGGCACTGGTGCCAGTCCGGCCGATATCCCTCTCTAATGTTCGAGTTGGTGCCTGATACACCCTCGTAAGTGAGTAGAGTATCAGCATATCATCGCTCCTAATGCCTTCGTGTTGAGACAGAGTTCTAGACAGAGATTCAGAAGCTGTTCCACCTTGTTTCATGGAATGATTCCAAAGACTGGGAACAAATGGGTCTCTCCGAAGGATGAGTTTCCTAGACCGCTGTTGGACCTTTCTCCACCTCATGAGTGGCATAAGTCCCCTCCTGAAGACAAGACCTTCCAGGATGTTGTAGGGAAGGGCAAAGCTGTACCATTTTAGTGGGAGTCTGCCAAGGAATCCAGGGCAGAAGAGTTACTGACCCTACAGTACTCCTTGACCCCCAAATGACAGTGCTCATATATCGCTTCCTGCAGAGAAGAAGATTAGTATTTGCAAAAACCCACTCCTGGGGCCTCCAGTCAGTGGATGGCGTGACTCCATGTGCAGAGTTCAGAAGGCTCAAGAATTCCAGATGCTCAGCTTCCTCACCATTCCCTTATGGTTGAATCTACCCTTAAAAGGTTCAAGAGTTCCAAGTCTCATTCCTTGGCACCCTAGAGAGGCACAGACATTCGACTCTTTTTAAGGAGGAATTATTTTGGGATTCCATACTCATAGCCGCATGGTCACTTACTGGATCAGCAGGGGCATGTCCTTGCAGAACATCAGATGCAATCTCACTGAGTGGTCTCAGCTCTTCTCTCCAGGAAAATTAGAATGGCAAGAACTGCTTGAACTTCATGGTGCAGGCAACCCAAGACATTCTCATGATGTCATTGAGGATGTCTGCCTGAGGTATTGGCACCTGTACACTTGCCCGACGAGTTTGGAAAGCATCATGTCACACTTTGTATTCTCCAAGACAGACCAAGAGGGCTTCTTACACCCATAGGCACGGGTACTTTCCAGATCCCAAACCTCCCATCCCCAAACTGGTACATCAGCATTGAGAGAAGCCTCAGAAAGCCCAGTCAGCTCCCCTGTCAAGCTGGTGGTGGTGACTGGGACTGGTTCCTTTCAACCATAGCCATGCTGCCAGTAACTGCAGTGGAAAACCCTCCGGTCGGCAGAGGGCTCACTCTTTTGGCCTAAAGGTGTCCCCTCTCAACCTCAGACTTATGGATAGGCCAAAGAGGTTACAAACTGCATTTTGAATCTGCCAACAGATTGCCCTGCGAGGGCATCATCCTTCCCTTTAAAAGGGGAGATTGGCTATGCTTCTTGGATCTGAAAGATATGTGTGCCCACATACAAATACATCCCGCTCACAAGAGCTATCTCAGATTTATCCTGGGGGGACAACATTTCCAGCACCAAATGTTGCCTTTTGACCTAGCCAGCACCTTCAGTTTGCAGAAATTGTCTCTCCGTGGTAGCTGTGTGCCTCTGGACGCTGGACGTGTTTGTCTTCCCCTAACTGAATGATTGCCTAATCAAGAATACCACTCCTGAAGGGATTCAAGAATCAACACGATGGACCATTTGGGTGCTACAACCACTAGGGTCGATTATAACTTACTCCATGTCCCACCTTCAACCCATCCTGTAGTTCATATTCAAAGGAGCCCTGCTTGACATAACTCAATTGAAAGCCTTCTTCCCACACGACTGACTTCACGGACTGGCAGCAACAGTGCGGGGGAGTCAGAGTCAGCGGGTAATAACAAGCAGAATGTTAACTGTGCTAGGCCACATGGCCTATACCATGCATGTCACAACCTTGACATATCTCCACTGCAGTCAGGCTCAGTGGATTCCAAGGGCTCAATGGGGTTAGGCAACTCAGAGATTGTCTGTTTGTCAACAATCCTCTCGTTCAACTATGGCAATAGTGAAAAATCCATCACAATGTGCTCAGAGGTCTTCTCTTACACACGGTTCCTCTACAAAAAAAAAAAAAAATTGATGACAGGCACCTCCAAATTGGAGGGGGG
This sequence comes from Ichthyophis bannanicus, assembly GCA_033557465.1. NCBI lineage: Eukaryota > Metazoa > Chordata > Amphibia > Gymnophiona > Ichthyophiidae > Ichthyophis > Ichthyophis bannanicus. The sequence goes on from CM066031.1 coordinate 1,103,694,575, forward strand.
AGCTCATCTTGATGTGTTTCTCACTCAGTGCACTCACTCTGTCCAAGAAATTCTCTACCAGATCAACTTTGTGGATCTACGAGCTGTGGCGCACAATCTGGAGACTTTCCCAGGCTGGCTGCCTAACCAAATTGTCCTGATTCAGACCATTGATCAAGTTGCAATGCTTATCCTCAACAAGTAGCATTGAACGAGCTCGAACCTCCTCTGTTGGGCATTCAGGTTTTGGAGGTTGGCCATTGCACATGGGATATTCTTAAGTGCCAGATTCCTGCCAGGCAAACAGGACATTCTGGCAGACTGAGTCGAGTCCTCCATCCACACGAGTGGACACTGTACAGAGAGCTTATGCCTCTCATCTTTAAAGAGTGGAGCACTCCCTCGATAGTTCTCTTCACCATTCTGCAGAATGACATAAGAACATAAGATATGCCATACTGGGTCAGACCAAGGTCCATCAAGCCCAGTATCCTGTTTCCAACAGTGACCAATCCAGATCACCAGTACCTAGCAGTTTCCCAAAAAGACACATAGGTTCCATAATGCTTGTTTAGGGCAAGCAGTAGATTACCTGGGTCCTCTTTAATAATGGTATATGGACCTTTCCTCCAGGAACTTGTTCAAACCTTTTTTAAACCCAGCTACACTATCAGCTTTTACTACATCCTCTGGTTACAAATTCCAGAGTTTGATTGCATGTTGAGTGAAAAAATATTTTCTCTTATTTGTCTTAAACGTGTTACCCTGTAGCTTCATTGCATGTCCCCTAGTCTTTCTATATTCTGATGACATAAACAATCGATCTACGTTTACCCATTCCACTCCATTCATTAATTTATAGACCTCTATGATATCTCCCCTCAGCCGTCTCTTTTCCAGTTTGAAAAGCCCTAACCTTTTAAGCCTCTCCTCATAGGGGTATCCTTCCATCCACTTTACCATTTTGGTGGCTTTCTGTACCTTTTCTAATTCCACTGTAACCTTTTGAAGATACAGCGACCAGAATTGCACACAAGGCAGATCAGTTCTGTTTGAGGATAAGGTCGTACAGCAGACTGGCCTCAGCTGCTTTCCTCCCACTAGGGGGGAGGGTCATCTGTACACATATCATCCAATCTCTGTCATTGGAAAGATCCTCCTGAAGCTTAAACAGACAGAAGAACAATGGTTCTCATCACTCTTTACTGCCCGGACAGCCTTGATTTCCTTTTCCAGTCAACAACCACTCCGGCTGGGCCACACACTGGTTCGAATTCTCAGAAAGATGGGATATTGTTGCACTCCAACATCCAGTCCTTGGCCTGCACAGTGTGGATGTTGAGAGGCTGTCAATATCTGAGTGCAACCTGCCAGCCAGTGTGACTGATATCCTTTTGGCCTTCAGGAGGACTTATATAAAAAGGTTTCCTTCCTGCAAAAATGGAAGAGGCTTGCTGTCTGATGGGAGGCCAGGCCCTAGATTCTTTTGCCTGTTCCACGCAAAAACTGTTGGAATATCTACTGCATCTGTCCGTGTCAGGACTTTAGTCCAACTCTGGCAAGGTCCACTCCACTGCTATGGGAGCGTACCATCGGGGTGTGGAACGGATGTCCAGCTCGGTACGGCCTTTAGTGTTGTGCTCCATGCGGAGGTTACTTCTCTGGAAGCCTCCATGCAGGCCTCCCACCGTGTCCTGAGTCCTCAATGTGTTTCCTAGGCAACTCCTGGAAGTTCCCTTGAGCTCTCTATTTCTGTCCTCGGAATTTTTGTCCTGGAGGTATTGTTTGGTGGTGGTCACTTAGCCACACAAAATGAGAGAGCTTCAGGCCAGCAGTTTCTCCACCAAATTGCATAATACTAATCTACCCCTCTGTACTCATCCTGAATTCCTTCAGGGGGTGGTATCGGATTTACATCTTAATCAGTCAGCTGTTCTACCAATGTTTTTTTCCGAGGCCTCATGCCTACAAGGGGGAAGCTACATTGCACAGTTGTGGCTGCAGGTGAGCCTTTAACTCCTTCTTGGAGCAGACAAAAGCCATAGAGAGTGCACTCAGCTTTTGTTTATTTAGGCACCAGCAAACTAGGGGCTGCCGCTTCCAGATGCGCTCTTGCCGCTTCCAAGTGTGCTCTTTCAATTTGACTGAGCACTGCATCCCTTTTGCTAATGCCCAGGTAGGCCTGAGCCTTCATGGTCATGTCACACAAGGTCAGAACCATGGCTGCATTGGTGGCCAACTTACTCTCGGTCTCCCTGGAAGAGTTCAGCAGGGCTGCGTTGTGGTCTTCTGTGCACACATGCACATCTTACTATTGTCTAGATGGGGATTGCCATTAACAGCAACTTTGACACATCTCTACTCCAGAAATGGGTTGGGGGTTGGACTCCAACTCCATTCCCCCTAGGCCCATTCTATTCTGTCCAGGCTATCAAAAACATTAATTAAATTAAATAAAGGGTAGAGAGATTATTTGCTATTGTACATAGATGGTCTCTGACCACTAAGGCCTTTTGCCATTACGCAGATGGCTATGCTATCAGACTGGTTAAAGATTGCGCCATGGCAGTAGGTGGGAAGGAGGTGCCCAGGTGTGGTAGAGCCTCCCAAAAGCTTCCAATAGGAGCTGGAGAATGTTTCCATGAGGGCTCCATTGGAGAATGTCACCCATACATGAGGACTTATTCCTGCTGTCCATGAAGAACATCTGCTACAGGTTAAGTCGTCTTTGCATTGTTTTCCAATTTTTAATTCTAACCTGAAGCAGATTACTGTAATTAAAGGTAAAGATCAGCATGTCCCAAATCAATCTATGGCTAGGTGAAGTCGTCAAAGGCAAGATAGTAGTCTGGTCTCTACATCTCATTTAAGTGTAGTAAACTGTTCATCAAGTTCTCTGTCTATATATTTAGTAGAAGGCAGGTCAAACTGAATTTGAGATTCTACACAAATTATTAGAGGAAAAGTTGGATTTGTTTTGTATCGCTGAAACTCAGTTCTCAGATAGTGACCAGATACTATTATTAAATTGATTCTGTCTGCTGAGGTATGTATAGGAGCAATGCCCAAGGGCTAAGGGCCATGGAAGAGGGGGTTTAATAGCATAAATCATATGCTAAAGCATTCTCTTGTGAAGCAGCAGGCATCGTCAGGCTGAGAGGTAATTGCTGTTTCTTTTTGTCAAGGGGGTATATGTTTGGTATATTGATGCCCCCCCCCCCATGCCTCAGTGGCCTAGCCCCATTTGCTACTGTAGAATTACTTGAATCATGGCAATTAGATATATCAAAATGTATAATTCTTGGTGATTACAATATCCTATTCATTGAATATTTAGGTGATGCTTCTGATAACCATTTTATAGACTGTATGCAATCAATAGGGCAGTGGCAGCTTGTTTCCATCCTGACACATGATAAAAGGCGCAGTTTAGATTTAGTCTTTTTTCCTGAGGTTTTCTTAGAATCAGTGATTCCCAAGATTACAGTTCAAGCTGTTCCGTGGTCTGACCAGTTTTTACTAGCCTTTGACTGGATGCCACCAGCATGTCAGTACTGCGTTAGTTCAGGCAAGACTGTCTTTCACGCCATGGGGAGATTGATAACAAGAAAATAAGGATTGTTCTAGAAGGGTGATGTTGGAGGAATTGTGATTGCTGAGTTTAATTATCAAAATCTCAGAGGAGAGGGACTAGCCAGTTAACTGGATGGGAGCAAATCTGGAGGTTTGCCTAGGGTGCCTAATTATTATTATTATTTATTTAACATTTCTTATATACTGCCTTTCATGGTATCAAGGCGGTTTACATTGAACAAACTGAAATTACATTGAACAGGGCATTATAACTTGGAGATAACTATTTTACAGGGAACATGGGCAATGGAGGGTTAAGTGGCTTGCCCAAGATCACAAGGAGCACTTTTGGGACTAGAAACCCCAGTCCTTTCGGCCCAAGGTTGCTGTCCTCTAGTGGGATTTGAACCCCTAGACCTTCTGGCCTGAGATAGCTTGCCCTAACCACTAGGCCACTCCTCCCTAATACCTTGTACCAGCCATGGCAGTTATGCTAACAGAAGCTTTGCTATCACTGCAATTTGAACTGAGATGTTTAACAATCCTAAATAACTTGTGAGACCAAGATAAGGCTAAATTAATTTTTTTTAGCATAAGAAGACTTTATAGCCTATAGCATTTTGCTTCATTATATAGCCAGTTTCTGGACAGAATGGCCTTTAGAATCTAATGATTTGATGGACACGTCTATGCTCTATTCAATACTTGTTTCGCTATCCTAACTTTGGTGGAAAGCCAAGGAGACACTTTATGCTTCTTGTCTAAAACATCCTTTAGAGGGGCCACATGTTAAAAATTGATTTCAAGGATCTACTAATTAAGATAGATCCTCATTAATTATTACACTATCATTTGCTCAACACAAACTCTGAAAATATATTTACGTAAGGAGGACAATTTCAAAAAGTCATTTATCCATAATTGAGAATTTGCCCACCCTCTCTAGGGTAAAATCCTTTGTTCTCCTTGTGTCTCCTTACTTTTCCCTATTTGTACCCTTGTTCTCATCTATTGTACTGTCTGTCTTGATTAGACTGTAAGCTTGGACGAACAGGAACTGCCTTTTATATGTATCTGTACAGCTCTTTGTACGCCTTGTAGCACTATATGAATGATTAGAGTAGCAAAAGTGCATGCTGATGGTTCTTTGTGTTCGTGTGGCTGTCAATACTTATTGTTTTGCGCTCTTTGCTGCCCCTCTCCCCCCCCCCCCTCCCCATTTATGGCATTTCTTCTTTTCCTCCTTCCATTATTTTGTGGTTGTTTTTGTAAACTGCTTTGCCTTTCTCCAGAAAAGTGGTATATAAAGTTCTAAATAAACATAGTTCACCTAATGGTTAAGCTGACCCCCTGCTGAAAGTCTAGATGAGTATTACAAGAATAGACTAAAAATTTCCAAAGTTCCTTCACTTAATCTTTGTAGGGATCTCATAACATCCATTTGGGATTCCATTGTTCAGTCACATTTTGATCCTGTATTTATAAACCAGGTTAATATTCTTTTAACTTATATGTTGAATTCCTCTTGTCCAGTGGTTTCTTGTCCATCTGTTTTAATAAAGATGTGTAAAGTGCGACACCCACCGGCTGGGCCAAGAGGCTGACAGCTAATAGGCGGCCTTACTGTCCTTTAGAATAAAAGTTCTTTACTCTGTAGGAATGAATTGTAGTTGAGGCAGGTGGTAAGGCTTTGCAAGATTTTATTATTTATACAATGGGGATTTTCAAAGGCACGCGGAGGTTCAAAACACAACAAATGCACTAGGATAACTTCTCCAAATGAAAGGATGAACATAGGAAAAACCAGGAGAAATGAAAAACAAAGCTTTTCTTCTCTGCTGTTCTCTGCACTGCTCCGTGTGGTCACACACTATACTGCAGCAGAACTAAACACAGCTGGTTTCACTTTCATCAAACAACGTCTTCACAAACTCCGTTACTCTCAACACTGAATACAGCACAGCACTGCTTTCTTCTGAGTCACAGGTAAAAGCTACCTTATTAAAAGGCTTTTAAAACTCTCTCCTGTTTCATTTTCTTACTGTGGTATTTTTGTGAGTTAAACAACAGTCCATTGGTATAGGAAAATCATCACATTCAGGCACAGTGGTTTCTATCTGCATTTCCTCAACACCATTAGAATTACCAAAGTCTTTCTCATATGTGGGGACTTCTTTTAGCTTCTCTCTCTTTAGAAACTGGTGGAAGTGCTCCCAGAGCAAGTCAGCCTTTTCAGGTGGTTTTGTATTAGAGGTTTGAATCCTCTCACTAGAGAATAGTCTCTGCAGTGCCCCTAATTTAGAAGCTTCACAAACGTCAGAATTATCTGGTCTGGAGTTTGCAGCAGGTACTAGGCTTTCAATCCAACGTTTCACAGTAGAGGGGGAGGGTTCCAGCTCCTGCTCATTAAAACTAGCCTTTATCTCTCTTGCCAATTTATCAGATATAAAATGGTCAGTTTTACCTTGAGGCTGTTTCTCTGTGTCAGCACTGGTGCTCTTTCCACCTCTCCAATCCTCCCAGCTGTAGCAATTGTTTGACTGGCCTGCATGGCTTCTCCAATTGTCTGTGCTTTTACCTTTGAATGTTGGCTTTGTCTGAGTGCGTGCCTTTCCCTTGGCACCTTCTCTCACACAGGCTGTTCTGCCTGGACTCTCTGGTCTCAGACTCTGGACTTGGCTTTCTCTTGCCTTCCAACTGGCTCTCTGGATATTTTCCTGACCAGCTTCTTTGTGGGTTCTCCAATCGGTTCTCTCCTCGTGTCTCCCCTCGAGTATCTCTTCTAGTCTGTCTTTGAGTCTCCCTTCGAGTCTGTCTTCCTTCCCTCTGCAGGTGGTTTTTAACCCTGGCTTCCTGCTTCCTTGTGACCAATCAGAAAGAGGGTTAGTCTCCACCCCTGCACTAGGGCGTGGTTTGCTTCCTACAGGGAACTGCCTCTTTCTCTGACATAGGCTGAGTTTTCCTTGTAGCACTGCATTATCATTGCCTTCAATGGGGACTTCAGGATTTTCATCCCCTTTCAGGCTTTCCGTAGGGCTTTCACCATCACAAAAGCTGATATCTCCAGGAACAAGCAGGAATGTAGTCTTCACATATGGGTATCGTCGGTACTGACGGAGCCTGAGCGGGAACGCTCCCCAGCGTCCAATTAGAAAGTTTTTGGGAGCATCCCACAGCGCCTGCGTGCTGCCTTCCCGCCTTTCCCAACTGCCTCTCTCCAGTTCTTCGTTTTCCACGGAGCCAGCAGGTCGTTATTCCTGTCACCGCAGAAAATTTCCTTATTGCCCTTCTTTTTTGTGGTCGCGTCTGCCTTCCTCGACGCTTTACCGGTACCGCCGGTTCTTCTTTCTTTCTTTCTTTTCTTTAAAAAAAAAATACTTAGTACTTTTTTTCCCATTTTTTCCAGGTGCACGCGCCATTTTGGGCCTTTTTTCCACAATGGAAAAACCCGCTTCGGGTTTTAAAAAGTGCACCAAGTGTGGTGATACCATCTCCGTCACCGACACCTATGAGTGGTGTCTAAAATGTTTAGGTCCTGACCACTCCATCATGGAATGTATGGCCTGTGCCATGATGTCCAAGAGAGGTCAACAGAACCGAGCTGCCAAGCTCAGTACCCTGTTTCCCTCTGATGCAGTCTTGGTGGCATCGACGTCTTCCAGGGCTTCGTCTTCCTCCCGTGGATCTCAGGTAACTAAACATAAGTCTAACCGGTCCTCAAAGGGTAGATCTCCTTCTAAGCATCGAGATGCCTCTGGCGTTGCCCTTGAGGATTCTGCACCGGCAAAACTGCCCTGGTGGGAGGCTTTGGCTTCCAAAGCATTATCGGGGCTCCAGGACGTTCTCGAGGCCTCGACCTCGGCAGAACTATTGGTGCCATGCTCTGGGGTACCGGCTGTTTTCTCTGGTACCGACATCCAGGCATCAGCAGCATCGATAGACCAGAGGTTCCTGGCTATTGAACGCAGTCTGGTGGCTCTCCTTGCGGCATCAACACCCTTGGAACCGCATCAGACAGTTCAACCTGTACCAGCACCGACTCCGGCACCGGTACTGGTACCGGTACCGACAGCATCGGCATTGACATCGGTGTCCGCATTGCCAGCACCCAGTCATGCGATGCCTTCTGGTACCGATACACCGGTACCGATTCCCCCCGGTACCGACTTCGGTCGGTACGGGTATCGGGCTCTTCAAGAGCATCCGGACAGAAGGTACTTCGAGTCCTCAGAGGAATCTGAGGATTCTGACAGTTCTGTCGATACAGGAATACTTCTCCCAGAGGAGCCTTCCTCCCCTAAATGCAGGATGTCTCCTCCAGAGGACATTTCCTTTTAGGATTTCATCAGGGAGGTGGCTCGAGGTCTATCCATTACTGTGGCTCCTGAAACAGAGCCCAGAGCAAAGGAGTTGGAAATGTTAAATATCCCAAAGCTCCTAAGGAGGCAGCTACTTTGCCTATCCATGAGATCTTGCATGATCTCATGCTAAGAATGTGGGAGACGCCTCTTACCACCTCTCCTCACTCTCGTAGACTGGATACTATGTATTGTGTCCCTCCTTGTCCTGGTTTCCAGAAAACTCAGCTTCCTCACCATTCTATTGTAGTGGAATCAGCTATGAGAAGGATCAGGAGTGCAAAGAGGCATGCTTCTAATCCTCCAGGATGTGAGTGCAGAACTTTGGATGCTTATGGATGTCATACCTTCCAAGTTTCCATGCTTTTTGCCAGAATCAGTTCCTATATTTTATATATGGGAATGTTCCTGAAGGAAGTTACAGGAGATTTAGAGATTTTGAGCCCTCTTCTTCCTGAGGATAGAAGGCAGGACTTTCTCACATTGGTCAAACATGCCCAGGATGTTTCTAAATTTGTCAACCATGCAGCTTTTGACCTTTTTGAGTGCATAAGCAGAACCTCTGCCATTGCCATAGGTGCACGTAGAATTGCCTGGCTCCAGGCATCTGATTTGGAGCTCTGGGTACAAGACAAACTGGGCAATATTCCTTGTACTGGTGAGAACCTGTTTGGCAAAGATTGGCAAGAAAAAGCCAATGAGTTGGATGCTGACAACTCCACCTTGGACAGATTATCCAAGGCCACAGCTGATCCTGCAAGAAATAAATCTTTCAATAAACCATTCTTTTCCAAAAAGAAAAGGTTTTATCCTGCTTATTCCCAGCAGGGACGTTCTGCAGGTCAACCTGTTCAGAAAAGTGAGCAACCACCCAAACAAAGGAAAGCAAAGACTGCTAAGCCTCAACCGTCCCAGCAGTCTCAGCCTCCACAAGGCCTTTGACTTTCAGCTAGAGAACTTAGCCTTCCTGGCTCTCAATGGACCAGAGCCTTCCACCATTCCAGGAAGGTAATGTCACTTTGCCCCCAGATGGGGGCAGATAACAGCAGAGCATTGGACACTCTCCATCATAAAAGAGGGGTACAAGCTTCATTTTTTGAGCATGCCCCCTCCCACAATGATAAGACAGTTCAATTCTCAGACCTCTCTCATCAACCTGTTAGATCAAGAGGTCACTATGCTTCTTGCCCAAGGGGCAATAGAAGAAGTACCCATTCATCAAGAGGGTACAGGGTTTTACTCCCCCTATTTCCTTATCCCAAAGAAAACAGGGGGATACAGACCTATTTTGGACCTCAGAGAATTGAACAAATTTCTGTTCAAAAGGAAATTCAAGATGATTTCTCTAGGAACTCTGCTGCCATACCTTCAGAGTCAGGATTGGCTTTGTTCTCTAGATCTCAAGGATGCGTACACCCATGTTCTCATCCATCCAACTCACAGAAAGTTCCTTTGGTTGCTTTTTCAAGGAAAGTACTACCAATACAGGGTGCTTCCTTTTGTCCTGGCCTCAGCACCAAGAGTGTTCACGAAATGCATGGCTGTGGTAGCAGCATTTCTCCGCACTCTAGGAATATTTGTCTTCCCCTACTTAGACGACTGGCTCATTCGAGCCCCAACAGAGACAGAGGCCAGGACTTCTCTATCCTGCACAATGTGTATCCTTCAGTATTTGGGTCTGGTCATAAACATCCCAAAATCCAGTCTAACCCCCACTCAGTCTCTAGAGTTCATAGGAGCTTTGCTGGATACCAGAAAAGCAAGGGCCTATCTCCCCCAGGCCCGTTGCCTTCGAATGGTGCAGTTAGCTTCTCAAGCAGTGCTAAAGCCTCTTCTCACTGCCCGAGAAATGCTACAACTATTGGGCCACATGGCATCTACCGTGCATGTGGTTCCCTATGCTCGCCTCCATATGAGAGCAGCCCAGTGGATTTTATCCACTCAATGGACCCAGGCATCAGGATGCCTGTCAGACAAAATAGCAAACACAAATCGCCTTATTTTGTCCCTCCAATGGTGGCAGTCCACTCAAAACCTGTTGCTGGGGTCCCCATTTCAACAACCCTTACCCCAGGCAACTCTCACAACAGATGCTTCTCCGATGGGTTGGGGAGCTCATCTGCAAGACCTCTCCACCCAAGGCACCTGGACTCCACAGGAGACTCATCTACATATCAATCTCTTGGAGCTCAGAGCAATCTTCCTTGCTCTTCGAGTGTTCCACACCCTGCTCAGCTACAAGACAGTCCTCATTCATACAGACAATCAAGTAGCCATGTTCTATGTGAACAAGCAGGGGGGAACAGGCTCTCTGTCGCTTTGCAACAAAGCTTTGCGACTATGGGCCCTCGCCAGAGAGCATCAGATTCATCTCCTAACTTCTCAACTTCTCCTAACTTCCCTAACTTCTCAAAATTAAGTGAATGCATCTCTGACTTGAAGACGTGGCTTTCAAATCATAACCTCATAATTAACCAATCAAAAACTGAAGTCCTCCAAGTATTCATCAATGCCTCCTACACTCCACCTACAACCCTTACGCTTGGTGATTTCACCCTCACCATTAAAAATCAAGTGAAATACCTTGGTCTTATCCTTGATCAAAACTTCACATTTCATGAACACATCAAAAAAACCTGTAATACAATATTTATTTATTTACATTCTCTTATATACCATGCTATTCTGCATCAGTGTGGTTTACATTGAACAAACTGAAATTACATTGAACAGGGCATTATAACTTGGAGATAACCATTTTACAGGGAACATGGGCTATGGAGGGTTAAATGGCTTGTCCAAGACCACAAGGAGCACCTTTTGGGACTAGAAACCCCAGTCCTTCCGGCCCAAGGTTGCTGTCCTCTAGTGGGATTTGAACCCCAGACCTTCTGGCCTGAAGTACCCTGCCCCAACCACTAGGCCATTCCTCCACTCCGCACTAGGCCACTCCTCCACTCCATATATGCTAAACTACGAACCCTTCGAAACCTCCAACCTCTCCTAAACCCAGACTCCTTTCGCACTGTCTGCCAGGCCCTCACTACACCTTCCCTTGACTACTACAATCTCATCTACCATGGTCTCCCGAAGATTAGCTTACACCCCATCCAAATGGCACAGAACACTATAGCTCGGCTCATCACAAATAACCCTAGATACTCACACATAACACCTATCCTCTTTGACTTACACTGGCTCCCCATTCACTCCAGAATCAAATTCAAGGTACTCACCTTCATCCATAAAATCCTTTCCAATGAATCGGCTCCATGCCTTTCCTCACTCCTATCTAATTCCAGCAACAACAGAACACTCCGCACCGTCACCAAAAACCTCCTATCCATCCCAGCTTCTAAAAGAAAATGTAGCCAAACTACCTGTAACCGGGCACTCTCCCTTTATGCCCCCTCTATCTGGAATGCCTTACCACATGACCTTCAGAACTGTTCCAATCACCTTGTTTTCCGGAAGAAATTAAAAACGCACCTCTTCCAGGAACACTTCTCCCTACTCACATAGTTCTCTCCAACTCCTTCTACAAATCTCATTGTAAATAATTCACTGATCAGTTCTCGTTAATCATATATATCATGTAATGTTTTATTCTATGATTATAGTTATAATTTATTGTTCCATGTATACAGTTATATTATACTGTCTGTTGAGTTATATGTAAACCGTCTTGAATTGTAGAAAGACGGTATATAAAAACAGTTAAATAAATAAATCTCCTGGCAGTGTATCTTCCAGGTATACAAAACTCTTGGGCAGACAGACTCAGTCGAGTTCTGCTTCCACACGAGTGGTCTCTGCATGCAGACCAGGTGGCCAAGATTTTTCAAATTTGGGGAACCCCGGACATAGACCTCTTTGCAAGTCCGTTGAATGCCAAACTTCCCCAGTTCTGTTCCAGAATTCCGGCTCAGGGATCTCAGGCCAAGGATACTTTCCTCCTTCACTGGGGTCAAGACTTCCTGTATGCCTTTCCACCCATTCCCCTAATTTCCAAAACCCTGTTCAAGCTTCAGAGAGACAGAGGCCATATGATCCTCATAGCTCCACATTGGCCACGGCAAGTGTGGTACCCTCTGCTTCTACATCTCTCTCAAGCTCCCTACCTGGAGTTAGGGTCTGCTCCAGATCTCCTATCTCAGGAGGACGGAATGTTATGGCATCCCAATCCACAGTCTCTGCATCTCAGGGCTTGGTTGCTGAAGGCCTAGATCTCCATGATATTAACATCCCTCAGCAGGTAAAGGATATCCTTTATGCTTCCAGGAAGCCTTCCACAAGACGCTCTTATGCTTTCAAGTGGAAAAGGTTTACCATATGGTGTTCGCAGAAGGGTCTTAACCCCCTTGCTGTACCTCAGGAATCATTACTGGAGTATCTCCTTCATTTATCCAATTTAGGACTTAAAACTAACTCAGTGAGGGTCCATTTGAGTGCTATTGCAGCTTCCTTCAAGCCCCTAAATGGACAACCTATTTCCTTCCATCCTCTTATAGCAAGATTTATGAGAGGCCTTCTTCTAACTAAGTTTCCCATTAGGCCACCACCGGTGGCATGGGACTTAAACCTGGTTCTTGGCCAGCTCATGAAGCCACCTTTTGAACCATTAGCTACCACCTCCTTGAAATTCCTTTCTTGGAATATTATCTTTCTCATTGCAATCACATCAGCACGTCGCATCAGTGAGTTGCAGGCACTAGTGGCTGATCCACCTTCTACAAGGTTCCATCATGACAAGGTAGTCCTTAGGACTTATCCACGCTTTATGCCAAAGGTGGTCTCACCTTTTCATCTAAACCAAGCGGTCTACCTACCTGTGTTCTTTCCAAGGCCTCATGCATCAAATGCAGAAAGGAATCTTCATACTTTGGACTGTAAAAGAGCTTTAGCCTTTTACTTACAAAGAACACAGCAACATAGAAAGTCCTCTCAACTTTTTGTTGCTTTTGATCCGTCTCATTTGAGACTTCCAGTCTCCAAGAGAACACTATCTAACTGGATTGCTCAGTGTATTTCCTTTGTCTATCAGAGTAAGAATCTTCCTCTGGAGGGCCATGTCACAGCTCACAATGTGAGAGCCATGGCAGCTTCAATGGCTCATCTACACTCTGTGTCTATCAACGACATCTGTCGAGCAGCCACCTGGGCCTCGGTTCATACCTTCACAGCCCATTACTGCTTGGACAAGGACTCCCGCCAGGATGCCTTGTTTGGTCAGGCTGTTCTCCAACACCTGTTCCATACCTAATCAACTCCTACCCACCATCCATGGTTGGATGCCAGATATCCATGGGGGGAAGTGGAGCCCTTTTTTCAGGGGCACACAACTTCTGGGGTCTCTCCCTGGCATCTAAAGCTAGGGAGTCCCCATATGTGAAGACTATATTCCTGCTTGTTCCTGGAGATAGCATAGTTACTCACCTGTAACAGGTGATCTCCGGGAACAGCAGGAATTTAGTCTTCACAACCCACCCACCTCCCCTAGGAGTTGTATCTCTCTAACTCTTTCTCTTTCCCTCTCTCTCTCTCTTTGTCTCAGCTTTAAAACTCAACTGGAGAGAGGCAGTTGGGAAAGGCGGGAAGGCAGCATGCAGGCGCTGTGGGATGCTCCCAAAAGCTTTATAATTGGACGCTGGGGAGCGTTCCCGCACAGGCTCCATCGGTACCGATGATACCCATATGTGAAGACTAAATTCCTGCTGTTCCCGGAGATCACCTGTTACAGGTGAGTAACTATGCTTTCTCCAGGAACAAGCAGGAAGTTGGTCTTCACATATGGGTGACGTCGGCGCTGGCAGAACCCACATGGAGCATTTCCCCAACTTCCAAAGAAAGCCTTTGGAACATTCTATCCCGCATGCATGGTCCCCTTCCTGCTCTAGGGTGCCATCTTGCTCAGTCTCCTTTTTTCCACGGAGCCCAATGAACATCTGTCCTGTTTCCCCAGAAAAAATCCTTGCTATATTCTTAAAAGTCAGCTTTTTCCGGTTTGCGTACCCGTTCCTTTTCCCACCTCGCGCTGGTGCCGGACCTGGCGCTATTCTCGGCTTTTTTCCCTTTTTTCGATCGAAGCTTGCCTCGACTGCACCTTTTTTTGCCCTGGGATCATTGATCCTAGCCGGGTGTTTCCCACCATGTCTCTCGGTGGGTTTAAAAAATGTGACCGCTGCAGTCAAACTATGTCAATAACCAACACCCCTGACTGCTGCCTATGCTGTGTGGGATCGGACCATGACACATCTCCTGTGATCTGTGCCAGGCCATGACACTTAAGACCAATAAAAAGAGGTCTGAGTTGCAGGAGAAACTGTTCCCAAGGTCCAACGACACTGGCTTCCCTGACGCCGAGCTCCAAGCCCAGCACTTCCCATGAGGCCCGAGTATCCTCGGAGTCCCGCAGAGACAGCTACTCCGAGAAGACCCTGGACCCTGAGAGAAAGAAGAAAAAATCCTCAAAGTCTGAGGTTCCAACAGAGAAACCTGATAAAACTGCTCAGAGGGACTCTGGCGGCTCCAAGAAGCGCTCTACCAAGATCCTCAAAAAGGATTCCTTGGCCGGTGGAGACCCTGCAAGGTTCCTCAAGATCGTAGTCCTCATCAAGGAGGCACTCATGAGAGTGTTGGCATCAGATGCGAGATCCTCAGTGCCCGTGCCGAAAGTTGGGGAGCCTTCTGGCTTGAAAATCAGAATGGTGGCCCTGGAGCATAACATCACTGCTATCCTGGCCCTGCAGCAGGCAATGATGGCTGGTTCATCTGCATCATCTGCTCCAACAACCAGCCCCCTCAACTGCAGGGGAGTCCCCGGTCATCGAACCGAGCTCTGAGCACCACCAGTCTTGGGTAAGCCCTCAGTGCTGATCGAGGTCCCGGTTCCGTTCCTTGGGAATCTGATCCTTTCCAGCAAGTTTCTGCAACTCAGACCCCAGGTCCTCCAGAGGCCCATGGTCCCTCGGCACTGACCTCGAGGCAAGGAGTCACAGGGCCTCTGATTCGTCATCATCCCTTGATTCCGAGTGGGAGACCAACGAGGCATCCCTAGAAACCAGACAGCACCAAGATATCCCCTCGGATCCGTCTACCCCAGCATCATTCTCCTCCAGAGGATGTGGCTTTCCACAACTTTATCAAGGATATGGCCAGAGCCTTCTCAGTGCAAACCGAGGTTGGAGGAGTATCCACGCACTGAAGAACTGAAGATTCTCCAGTACGAGTCTCCACCCAAGGAAACTATCACGGTGCCAGTGCAGCCAATCCTTGAGCAGCTCCTGTTAAGAATGTGGGAGACCCTGGCATTGGTATCAATAGTCAGCCAGTGCCTCAATGCCATGTACCATGTCAGGAAAGGGCTGGGGTTCCACAAACCCCAACTCCCACATAACTCCATGGTTGTAGAGTCAACCATGCCAAAACCTAAGAGCCAGAAGATCCATTCTTCTGTTCCCCCTGGTAAGGATGCTAGAGCCCTCAATGCCCTTGGGTGCAAGTGCTACCAGGACTCGATGCTGGGGTGTCAGATCCAGGTCTATGGGTTATACATAGGCATATACCTCAAGGCCCTAACCCAGGAGTTGTCTGGGTTTTCAGCGGGGCTTACCAGGGAATCCCTCCAATGGTTCCAATCCCTTACCTCTGTGATTAAAGATTGCTCCAAGTTCCTTTCCCGGGTGGCCTATGATGGCTTTAAGTCAGTGCCTGAGGTAGCAGTGGCCAGCATTGGCACCCGGCACCAAGCTGGCTGCAGTCTTCGGACCTCGAGCAATGGAATGGGTTCAAGACAAGCTGCTCAACGTCCCCTGTACCGGGGAGAACCTGTTTGGCAAGCCTATGGCCGACAAGACAGCCGAGATAGAGGCCGACGTAGTGACTCGACAGGATCTCGAAAAAGTCATCCTTTCCCTGTAAGAAACCATTGGAAAAAAGACCCCTGTTCCCTAGGAAAAAGGGACCCTTTCATCAGGTCACCACTACCAGCCCTTCTCGGGCCAGCAGCAGGGTTCTCACCCTAAAAGACAAAGCCATGGGGCTCAGAAGCACAAGGCACAGAAGCCCCAGGTTCCAGCTCCTGCCCAGCCCCAGGGGGACTTTTGACTCCTGGGGCAGGGTCTCCCGTCCCCTGGGAGACCTTCACCAGCCCACAGGGGACTGCCTGGCACACTTCACCCACAAGTTAGCCAGTGTCACCTCAGACCAGTGGGTACTGCAAGTGGTAAGGGAGGGATACCTCCTCCACCTACAACAGGTACCACCCAGGTTCTTTCCAGGAGAGCCGGTGCAACCTCTCCTTCACCAAACCCTTCTGCTCTCAGAGCTTGCAGGTCTGCTCAGGGACAATGCAGTAGAGCCTGTACCCAAACATCTATGGGGAAAAGGCTTCTACTGCAGATACTTCCTTGTCCCAAAGAGAACTGGGCGTCTCAGGCCCATACTAGACCTGAGAAACTTAAGCAAGTTTCTGGTGAGGGAGAAGTTCAAGATGCTCTCCCTTGGAACACTGCTGCCTTACCTCCACCATGGAGATGGCTGTGCTCCTTAGACCTAAAGGATGCATACACACACATCTGATCCACCCCTCCCACAGGCAGTACCTACGGTTCATAGTGGGAGGAGGGCACTACCAGTACAAGGTGCTACCCTTCAGCCTGGCCTCCTCGCCAAGGGTCTTTACCAAATGCCGTCTTCCCCTTTCTGGACGACTGGCTCATCAGGGTCAGTACAGCCTCAGAGATCAGTCAGGCCGCAGAACGTGCAACCCTTCTTATGCAGCACGTGGGGTTCGTCATCAACTACCCCAAATCCCATCTCTTTCCAGCCCAAAGTCTGGAGTTCATAGGTGTCCAGTTGGACACATTACAGGTCAAGGCTGTCCTCCCAAGAGAAAGAGCAGAACGCCTCAGGCAACTGGCAGGAGAGGTACGACGCCGCCGATTAGTGCCGGCTTGTCTCCTCCTCCGCCGACTGGGCCATATGGCCTTGACGGTCCATGTCACACCTTCAGCCCACTTATACATGTGGACAGCCCAGTGGTGCCTACGCTTGCAGTGGGCTCAGGCCACGGGCAGGCTATGGGACAGGGTCAGGGTTACCCACCAACTGGCGGAGTCTCTCAAATGGTGGCAAAACCTGTGCCACCTCCAGGCAGGAATACTCTTCCAGGCACCCATGCTGCAGAGGACCCTGGCCACAGATGCCTCCTTCCTGGGTTGAGGGGGCACATTGTGGAGACCGCCACACACAGGGCAGCTGGTCTCAGGAGGAGTCGCTCCTACAGATCAATTCTTCTGGAGCTCAGGGCAATCTTCTTGGCCCTATGAGCATTCCGCCACCGCCTGTGACACCGGCCTATTCTGATCCAGACAGAAAACCAGGTTGTCATGTTTTATATCAACAAGCAGGAGGGAACGGATTCGTACTCCCTCTGCCAGGAAGCGGTGGCACTCCTCTCCTTTGCAGCATGCAACAACATGCTTCTGCGAGCAGTGTACCTCCCGGGCCAGGACAGCTGCCTAGCAGACAGGCTGAGCAGAGTCCTTCACCCACACAAGTGGCGCTTAAACCCCAGAGCAATGAAGCAGCTCTTCCACCTCTGGGGCATGCCCATGATGAACCTATTTGCCCCTCTGGACAATAAGCAACTACCCCGCTTCTGCTCCCGTCAGTCGCACCTGGAGAGAGTGGTGGCAGATGACTTCCTGATCTTATGGTCCAAGAGCCTACTCTGTGCGTTCCCACCGACCCCCCTGGTCGCCAGGACCCTCTTCAAGGTTCAGAGTGAAAGAGCATCAGTTATTCTAAGTGCCCTCAGGTGACCCAAGCAACTTTGATTCCCTCTGCTGCTTTCCATGTTGGTGGCACTCTCAGTCCCTCTGGGATGAGCCAGTAGGAGGGCTCTCTCCTGCACCCCAATCTGGGGTCGCTAACGCTAACAGCGTGGCTGCTGAGTGTTGGCCCCTTTAAGTCTTCCAGGAGAAGTTGAGGAGATCCTACTGGCCTTCCAAAAATTCTCCACCAAACGGGCTTATGCCTTTAAGTGGAGAAGGTTCTCCACCTGGTGTGTGGAAAAGGAGAATCCCTTCTCCTGCCAGATGCAACTAGTACTACAGTACCTACTGCACCTGCCACACATCAGGCTGAAATCTAACTTGGTGAGGGTACATCTGAGCGCCATAGCCACTCACCACCACCCTGTCAAGGGAAAAGCCCTCTCACGCCAGCCCCTGGTCTCTAGGTTCCTCTGGGGCCTCCTGTTATCCAAGCCCCCTCTCCGCTCTCCAGCAGTGGAATGGGACCTCAACGTGGTGCTCTCTCAGCTCACCAAACCACCGTTCGAGCCCCTGGCCCCTTGCCACCTGTGGTACCTGTCTTGGAAAGTGGCTTTTCTGGTGGTCCTCACGTCCGCTGAAAGAGTGAGCGAACTCCAAGCTCTGGTGGCAGATCCATCATATACCAGGTTCTACAAGAACAGGGTAGTGCTCTGCACACACCCCAAATTCCTCCCAAAGGTGGTGTCCCCTTTCCATCTCAACCAAGAGGTGGCTCTCCCCACCTTCTTCCCGTGGCCTCACGCCGGCAAGGAGGAACTATTACTTCATACACTAGATTGCAAATGGACCCTGTCATTCTATTTACAGCGGACTCAGGCCCATTGAAAAGCTCCTCAGCTTTTTGTGTCTTATGACCCCAGCAGACTGGGGCTCCCCGTGACTAAGCAAACTCTGTCCACTTGGGTGGCAGACTTTATTGTCCTCACTTATAAGTGAGCTCGCCTCTCCCTCAAGCACCGGATCACAGCGCATTGCATGAGTGCGATGGCCGCATCGGTGGCCAACCTCCGCTCAGTGCTGGTGACGGAAATCTGCGAGGCCATCACATGGTCTTCAATTCATACATTTGCAGCTCACTACTGCCTGGAGAGTGAGTCCCGCAGGGACAGTGTCTTTGGCCAGGCAATACTCCGTAATATTCTCGGGGTGTAGGCAACTCCTGCCCTCTGACCCTTCGGTGTTCAGGCTACTGGAGTGATAGTATCACTGGACGCTAGGGTCTGCAGATTCTCTCAGTGGGGACTCACATTCTGCAACTCAGGGCCACCTGATTGGTCGCCGTTGGTGCTGTCGTGGTTCAGTTCTTGGCAGCCTGGAGCTAGGAAGTCCCATATGTGAGGACTGACTTCCTGCTTGTTCCTGGAGAAAGCATAGTTACTCACCTGTAACAGGTGTTTCCCAGGGACAGCAGGAATCAGTCCTCACAACTCTCCCTCCTCTCCTGGGAGTTGTCTCCCTATCGTGTTTTAGTTTTTACTGCTGTCCTAGCTATGTCATCTGACTGAACAAGTTGGCATCCTTGGGAAGGAGGGGACCACATATGCATGGTAGCATGTCCCAAAGGCTTTCTTTGAAAGCTGGGAAAATGCTCCGTATGGGTTCCGTCGCTGTCGACATCATTCAAATGTGAGGACGGATTCCTGCTGTCTCTGGAGAACACCTGTTACAGGTGAGTAACTACACTATATTCTAAGTCTTAGAAAAAATGATGATTGCATCATTAAATGAAGGATATTTGCCATCATGTTTAAAGAGGCCCAATGTTCATCCAATTTTTAAGAAAGAATTCAGAGATCTGAGAACTCTGCCTCTCCTCACTACTGAAAGCATGATATTGTAGCACCTCTCCTACCAGCAGCAGCATGGTCAAAGGATTCCTGTGCAGCCTGGAGGGAACATTGCTTGAAAGCTTATAGACTAGGTGTTACTAGTTCAGCTTTCAGAATTTTGTTGATCACAACGTTTTTGATAATTTTCGATTTGATGTTTGCAAGACCTATAGCACAGAGACTTTGCTTGCCTTGGCTGCTGTTTGTTAGTTAAATGATCTTGAGATAAGTAAGGCCGTTCTTGTAGCCTTTTGATAAGTTTCTGCAGAGTATGTTTCTGGTTTAATAGCTAGACTTCAGGCGTTTAGGATTAGTCATGTGTCGTGTCGCTAATGGGGAGGTCTCTTGTCACCGTTGGGTAAGACACTCATTTTCATCCAGACTCTTGCTTGAAAGGGACACTGCAGGATTTACTTGTGCTAATTGTTTTGGCATTGAATTGACTCAGCGGGGGGCCCAGGAGTTGGTCCATAGACTCCAAACTATGGAACGGTGGCACATACTTATATATATTTTTTTTCATATCTTTTTTATGTTAATCTATACTAATCTATCCACAGGGTCACCAGGAGCCGACATCGACTCCACAGTACTTAACAACACAACATACTAATCTGTTTTACTGTAGACATTTTAATTTGTTTTATTATTGGTTGTTTAATTTCATGGTAAATTGTTTTGAATTATTCCGTATGATTGGCGGTCTATCAAATAAACTTAAACCTTAAACTTTCACAAACATGCCCAGTCATCAGCAACACCTGTTGCCTCCAGGGTGAAAGGCATAAAAAAACCCAAAATGTTGGCTTATGTTGTGTTTCATTTTCACACAAAAAGAAGGAAATAATGTGCAGTTGGCCTGAGGAGGTTACAGTCCTTACTAATAAAACTGTCCTTTATTCCATAATTTTACTGCCAGGAAGTATAAGGTATACCTCTTTAAATGTGACCTTTCAACATCAGTCTACCCTGAAAGCCCTAATCTAGTCAGCTGCTACCAAGTCCTGTGATTCCAGAAAGTAGAGAAAAGGGGAAAATTCCTCTTTAGATGTCACTGGCTGCTTTAAACTTTTACTGCATAAGTCAGTCCTGATTTTCCATTCAGCAAGCTGTCTCAATATCCAGTACATCCAAAGCAGTGAAAAAGAAAAAAAAGTCTTTTTAAATCAGGGCTTGGCAGCCTTTAAACTGTTTAGAACAACCCAGCCATTGAAGCTTTCCTAGTCAATAAACAGTCTCTGGGCTCTAGTTAGGTTACATATATACAGCCATACAGTCAAAATATCACCCAATGACTGTTAAAGTCCTCTGGAAAAAACAAAAAAACTCTTTAACAGTCTATAGTCAGGGCTTTACCCTGAAACTGTCTTTCAGACAGGGTATATTGAGCAAAACAAGGTGGGGCGGCATCTGTCCACTGCAACAGCCCAACAAACTCCTGTTGCAAAGCCTGAGTTCCTTCAATTACAGTACCTACCTGAGAGTGGACAACATAAGGAAAGATCTACAAAAACTGGAAGAATGGTGTAATGCTTGGCAGTTACGATTTAATGCGAAGAAGTGCAGTCATGCACTGGGATGCAGAAATCCAAAGGAATTGTATATGGTAGGCGGCAAGAGTTTGGTGTGCACAGACCAGGAGAGGGACCTCTGAGTAATAGTGTCCAAGGAAGTCAAGGTGGTGAAACAATGTGACAAGGCGGTAGTCAAAGCCAGAAAGATGCTAGCTTGCATAGAGAGGAATAACCAGCAGAAAGGAGGTAATGCCCCTATCATGAGGCCTCACTTGGAGTGTTGTATTCACTTTTGGAGACCATATCTCACAAAGCATATAAGGATATAAAAAGATTGAAACAGTTCAGAGGTGTTCTTGTTGTTAAGTGCCGTCAAGTCGAGGTCGACTCATGGCGACCCTCTGCATAGCTGTCCTAAACTGTGTTCAGTCTTCAGTCAGTCATTGTTCATAGAGTGACACCCATAGCTGTTGTTGTATCAATCCATCTCATTGCTCACCTCCCTCTTTTGCGTTGACCTTCGACCTTGCCATGCATGATGTCTTTCTGTAATGATCTCTCTCTTCACATGATGTGTCCACTAGGCGAGCTAGGAGGCGGCAGCGGCGCGGGTGAGTGGCAGCAGCAGATATGGGCAGCTGCGCCGTCCCCCCATCTGCTGCCAATTCCGTTTGTGGGGAGGCGCGCAGTAGCAGTATTTCCAAAAGTGGTGGCATAAAGCTGCTACTTTTGGAAATACTGATGCTGCCCGCCTCCCCCTCCCAAGACAGAATCAGCAGCAGCTGGGTGGGAGCGTTAGCTGGGGGGCAGTGTCAGCTTGGGGGGGCGGCCCCGGGATTTCTGCCTATGGTGGCAGAAACCCTTGGGCCGGCCCTGGATGTGTCCAAAGTATGAAAGTCAAAGTTTTGTCATCTGAGCTTCTAAAGAAAGTTTAGGTTTGCTCTCCTGTAGTACTGACTGCTTTGTTTTTCGGGCAGTACATGGTATACACAGTATTCATCGCCAGCACCATAATTCAGAGGCATCAATTTTCTTCCTGTCTATCTTTTTCACAGTCCAACTTTCGCATTCATACGATGTTATTGAAAATACCATGGCTTGAACAAATCAAATCTTTGTATGGAGAGAGAGAGATCTCTGCTCTTGAGAATCAGGGGCTGCTCTATAATGAGACCGAGTGAGGCGGTGGCCTCAGGCGGCAACTTTTTGGGGATGGCAAAAATTGCCCCCCAAAAGACCGCCTCACTCGGCCTTGAAAAAAAAACAAACAAAAAAAACAATCCGAAGAGCCGCTGCCGCTCCCACGGCAGAAGGAAGTGCCCCATGGCTGCCCAAGCAGAACCCTCTTCTCTCCCTCAGTGCCGCCGGCTTTACAGAGCCACAAAGGGAGAGTTTCCCTTTCTTGCAGCTCTGTTAAGCCTGCCGGCACTGATGGGAAACATCATTTCCTGTTTCCCATCAGCGCCAGCGGGCTTAGCAGAGCCACGAGAAAGGAAAACTCTCCCTTTGTGGCTCTGTAAAGCCAGCAGAGCTGAGGGAGAGAAGAGGGCTCTGCTGGGGTGGCCGCGGGGCACTTCCTTCTGCTGCGGCAGCAGCAGCTACAGCAGCCAGTTTCTTTTCTTTTCAATTTCCGTGGGGTGGGGGAGGCTTAGACTGGAAATGGACTGATGGGGGGGTTAGGACTAGAAGTGGGCTGATGGGGGGTTTAGGACTGGTAATGGGCTATGGGGGATTAGAACTTGAAGTGAGCTGATGGGGGGGGCTAAGACCGGAAATGGGCTGATGGGGGGTTAGGACTGGAAGTGGACTATGGAGGGGGTTAGGACCGCAAGTGGGCTATGGGGGGCTGGGACTGGAAATGGGCTGATTGGAAGGGGGGGCTAGGGCTGGTAATGGGCTATCAGGGGTGGCCAGGACTGGAAATGGGCTGATGGGGGGGGGGGGGGTTAGGACTATTATGGGATGTTGGGGGTTAGAACTGGAAATGGGCTGATCGGGAGGGGGGCTAGGGTTGGTAATGGGCTATCGGGGGTGGCTAAGACTGGAAATGGGTTGATGGTGGAGGTTAGAACTGGAAATGGGCTGATTGGGAGGGGGGCTAGGACTGGAAATGGGTTGATGGGGGGGTTAGAACTGGAACTGGGCTGATGGGGAGTTAGAACTGGAAATGGGCTGATCAGGAGGGGGGCTAGGACTGGTAATGGACTGATTGATGGGGTTAGGCCTAGAAATGGGCTGATTAGGGAGGTTAGGACAGGAAATGGACTGATTGGGGGGCTGGGACTGGAAATGGACTTATTGGGGGAAGGGGGTTTAGGACTGGTAATGGGTTGATTGGGGGGTTAGGACTAGAGTGGGCTGATAAGGGGGATATGACTGGAAATGGGCTGGGACTGGAAATGGGCTAATGGGGGAGGGGAGGAGAGTGCTGCTGGCCCTGGAAGAAAACTAGGGGCTAGGGCTAGGGCTAGAAATGGGCTGATGCGGGAGGATGGTAGAATAGGACTGGAAGAGAGCGGATAATGAGAGCGTCTGCCAGGGGAAGGAGGGGGCAGGAAGGGAGCTGACATGGGGGAAGAGGGGTCTGGAAAGGAGCTGACACTTGGGATGTACTGAAGGTGGACTGGAAGGGAGCTGACACTTGGAGATGGGACTGGTAGGTGGTTGGGTAATGGGGAGGAGACTGGAAGGAAGCTGACATGCAAATGGCATTGGAAGGGGGATGGACAGAGGGTAGGGTGACTGGAAGGGAGCTGACTGGGGGGGGGTGGCTGATATCTGGGATGGTATTTGGACAAGAAGGGGCTGGACAGTGGGGAAGGAGGGGGACTGGAAGGGAATGGACACCAGTGGCAGTCGTGGGAATGCAAGGCGGTTGACATTGGAAGGTACTGGGAGGGGAGGACTGGAAAGGGGGCTGATACTGGGGAGGGTTACAGGAAATGGAAATGGGCTGATGGAAGGAAGTGAAGAAAACAAAAGAAGAGATAAGAAATGGCAGATGGACCATGGACCATGGACCATAGACCACAGAAAGAGAGCTAAGAGAAGACAGGAAAGCAGAAGCCTCAGATCGGGATCAGCATGATCAGAGAATAAAATGGTCAGACAACAAAGGTAGAACAAATAATTTTGTTTAATTTTAGTGATTGGACTTTGTGCTATTTTTATATTTTACACAGTACTGGGGAACTGCATCTCTTATTTATTTGATGTTGTACTGCATTTGGACTCTGGCTTCTTGGGGTTTCAATTTAAGTTTTGTCTACATATTTTTATTTTTACTTTAGATTGTGGTTACTTATTCTGTACTTGGTGAGGGTCAATGTTGTGAGTGTGTGACTGAGGTCAGGTGTTCTGTTAACATGGAGTTTGTACATAAAGATCTATACTGTACTGTAGTAATTTGACTTGTTCAGCTTTTCAAATAGGTTTATGGATGTTCCAGGGCCCACTGTAGTATTTACAGTGACACTTTTTTTGGATGGGCTCCTTATGTGAGTTTTGGAAGTTTGTGCTGGTACGGTATGATAGGTTTTCTCTTTGTTGTAGGGTCTTGTATTAGTTCACAATATGCCTGGTACTGGAGAATAGTGGTTGTTGTTGTTAGTGAAATGATCAGAATCAGATTTTTTAAAAAAATATTGAGTTCTGTGGGTGAATGTCCTGGTTCTGCTCTGCACCTACTGTGAATACAAAATATATGTTGAAAAAGAAAAAGCAGGAACCATAACGCAGTTTATTACAAAATAAAAATTAGTTATAATTTTGTTTTATAAACTGTGCTGTTGGGCTCTTGCTGTCTTTTTGTTCCTTGATGTGCAAACGGGACCGTACCTAGATCTGTTCTCGCGGTGCAGCCACACAGGGCGGAAAGGCTTGGGGGGCACATTTCGGCTGGCTGCTGTTGCCCTGCCGCCGCTGGCAGGACAATAGCAAGCAGCCGAAATGCGCTCCCCAAGCCTTTTCGCAGCACTTTAAGTAGGTCTGGTCCCTCCCTCCTCCGATGCGATGTCAGAGTAGGGAGGGACAGATCTGCTTAAAGTGCCGGTGCCTTTCAGATTGGGCGCATGCCCCCTCCTCCTCCCAATACCTCTGTCCAGCGCTGCCTGCTCTTTCCCTGCTGCCAGCACCGCCATGAAAAAAACAGAGGGCGGCAGCAGCAGGGAAAGAGCAGGCAGCGCTGGACAGAGGTATGGGGGAGAGGGGGGCGTGTGCCCGAACTGCAAGTTGCACAGGGTGCGATTGCAGCTCAATACGGCCCTGTGTGCAAACATCTTGTATTTCCTCCAAATAATCTAATCAGCTTTTTGGTTTGGTCTAGTCTCTGACTGGATTTCTGAAAAAGCCCCGCCCCCTCTAAGGTGGTGGGGGGGTGGGGCATTTCAGACTTCACCTCAGGCAGCAGATTGCCTTGAGCCACCTCTGTTGAGAATCTTGTCTAAGTCCTTCCTAGCCATTCTGCCAAGAGCAATGCATTGTCGGATTTCTTGACTGCTTATCATTTCTTTATTGATAGTTGATCCAAGTAGGTTAAAGTTGTCCACTATTTCAATTTCTTCTCCATCAACGATGAACTTATTGATTTTGCCAGTTGTCAGAATTTTTGTCTTCTTTACATTAAAGTGCAGGCCCATTTTAAGACTGTTCCTTGATATTGAGAAGCACATGTTTCAGATCATCTTCACTTTCAGCCAGTAGTGTGGAATCAGGATAGTGAAGGTTGTTGATGAGTCTTCCACCAATGTTCACACCTCAGTTGTCTTCATACAGTCCTGCTTCTCTGATGATTGTTCTGCATATAAATTAAACAGGTAGGGGGAAAGTATGCAGCCTTGTCGTACACCTTTGCATGATGTTTCTCCTTGTTCCATTCAAAATGTTTCTTCTTGATCAATGCAAAGGTTGTGCAAGAGAACGATCAGGTGTCCTGGGATACCCATGTTTCTTAATGTGGCTGAGTTTCTCATGGTTTACACAGTCAAAAGCCTTGCTGTAGTCAATAGAAGACATAAAGATATCCTTTTGGTATTATTTTGTCTTTTCAAGGATCGATCTCACATCCGCAATGATGTCTCTCGTTCCTCGCCCTTTCCTGAACCCTGCTTACACTTCAGGCAGTTCTCATTCCAAGTATGGTTATAGTCTCTGCTGAATGATCTTGAGTAGAATCTTGCTGGCATGTGGGATCAGAGCGATTGTGCAATAATTTCCACATTCGGTTGGATCACCTTTCTTTAGTATTAGTATAAACACAGATCTTTTCCAGTCAATTAACTATGATGTTATCTTCCAAATTTCCTGGCAGAACCTTGTAAGTATGGCAATAGCTTCATCTGATTGCTGTAATAACTTAATGGGAATGCCATCAATGCCTGGTGCTTTTTTCTTTGATAAGGCTTTCAATACTGCTTCGACTTTTTCTTTCATCACCAATGGTTCCAGATCATAAGGTACAGGTTGAAGCAGCTGTTGGTCCACTTGACCTTTATAGTATAATGACTCTGTATATTCTTTACACCTTTTCTTGATCTTTTCAGCATCATTCAACATGGATATTTAAGCATCTTGTAGTATTCCAATTTGAGGCTTGAATTTTTTCTTTAACTTTCGTAGCTTTAGGAAAGCTGATCTTATTCTTCCTCTAATAGTTTCTGATTCAATTTCTTTGCATGCATCATTGTAGTACTTCTCCTTATCTTGTCTTGCTGCACATTGGAAATCTCTGTTGAATTCTGCGAGTGCCTCTCTTTCTCCTCTGGCTTTATCTTCTCTACATTTCTGGGCAATTTTCAGTTTCTTCAGTAATCTATTTTGGCCGTTTATGCTTTTTCATCTTTTGTAGAGATTTCTCACTGTCTTCCAGCACAATCTTCTTGATGTTATCCCATAACTCTTCTGGAGCTCAGTCATTTCTATCTAAAGCACCAAATCGATGTTGCAGGCAGTCTTTAAATTCCGGTGGTATATTCTCAAGGTTATATTTTGCTACATTCATGAGTGGCTTGCTCTTTTTCAACTTTGTCTTGAGTTTGCATACTAGTAGTTGGTGATCTGTACCACAGTCTGCTCCAGGTTTTGTCTTTACTGAGGGCTTTAAACTAGATTCATTGGGGATGGGTGAAGAAAGTCCTCAGTAAGTGAAAGCCCTCAGGTAAGTGAAACATTAAATACTTTTAGGAAAATGGGTAAAAGGAGCAACATATGGAAAGCAGTTTATATAAATGCCCGTAGCATGAGAAATAAGATCCCAGATGTTGAGGCTTTAATGGGAGTGGCTGACTTGGATTTAGTGGCAGTAACAGAGACATGGTTCACGGATAACCATGGCTGGGATACAACTATACCAGGCTATGCTTTATTCAGAAAGGACAGGGTAGGAAGAAGGAGAGGAGGAGAGGCGCTGTATGTATAAAATAATATTAAAACTATGGAAATACAGGGCTTAGAAGGGAGAGAGGAGGCACTATGGGTTAAATTAAAAAGAGGGAAAAAGAAATCTATTTACATTGGCGTGATATACAGACCTCCCTCACAGGAGGAAGAGGTGGATGAAGAGTTAATAGAAAACATCCTCAGCATTGCCAGGAAAGGGTAAGTGCTACTGATAGGGGATTTCAATATGCCAAATGTTGATTGGCACATCCCTGCTGCAGTATCATCTAGAAGTAAGGAGATCCTGGATTCTCTACAGGGAAAATTATTCAGGCAACTGGTAGCAAAACCCACATCTGAAGGGGCCATACCGAACTTGGTTCTTACCACTGGTGAAAGTGTTTTTGATATAATAATGGGAGATCATCTCGCATTCAGTGATCACCAGATAGTGTCGTTCAGTATTAGGACTACGGCTGATAAAATCCATTCAAAAGCGAAGGTCTTAAACTTTAGGAAATCTAACTTTGCCAAGATGGGCCAATACCTTAAGGAGTCGTTAGCGGGATGGGAACAGCTGTGGGATGTAGAAAAACAGTGGGCAAAACTGAAAGGGGATATTTTAAGGGCAACTAACCTTTTGTTAAAATCGTAAATAAAGGTAAAAGGAAAAGGAGACCTCTATGGTTTTCAAAAGAAGTAACTGAAAAGGTGAAGAATAAGAGGGAGGCCTTCATGAAATACAAGAGATCACAGAGAGAGGAAGTCAGGCATCTATATTTGGAAAATTTTAGAGAAACTAGCAAAGTAGTTAGGAAAGCAAAGATTAAAAAATAGGAGGAAATAGCCAATGCAATAAAATGGGGGGATAAGACATTTTTCAGATATGTTAGTGAGAAGAGGAAGGGCAAAAGTGGTATTGTCAGACTCAAGGGTGAAGGGGAGAAATATGTAGAAGCTGATGAGGATAAAGCAGAATTTCTTAACAAATATTTTTGTTCTGTGTTCACAGATTAAGAATCAGGAGCAGGACCTCGGAAAACAACCACAAACAGGAACAGAAGTGAAGGGCATCTTGAACGATTTTCAGAAGACTGTTCGTGAGGAACTAGCTAAACTTAAAGTAGACAAAGCGATGGGACCGGATGGGATACACCCTAGAATACTGAGGGAACTTGGGGACATTCTAGCAGCTCCACTAACTGACCTTTTCAAAGCCTCGTTGGAGTCAGGAGTGATGCCAAAGGACTGGAGAGAGGTTTATGTGGTGCCTTTACACAAAAGCAGAAGTAAGGATGTGGTTGAAAACTACAGGCCAGTTATTCTAACCTCTGTGGTGAGTAAATTATTGGAAACACTGTTGAGTGAGGTTTCTCGAGTCCAACGGATTACCAGATCTGAAGCAGCATGGATTCACCAGAGGTAGGTTTTGTCAGACAAATTTGATTGATTTCTTTGACTGGGTGTCCAGGGAGTTGAACCGAAGGAGAGCGCTAGATGTGGTATATTTAGATTTCAGTAAAACCTTTGACACTGTTCCACACAGATGACTTATAAACAAACTGAGCACTCTAGGGATGGACCCTTCAGTTATTGCTTGGGTTAGAAATTGGTTGAGTGGGAGGCGGCAAAGGGTACAGGTAAATGGAGCTCACTCTGAGGAGAAAGAGGTTACCAGTGGTGTGCCCCAGAGATCTGTCCTTGGTCCAAATCCACTGGCCAACATTGAAATCGTTACTGACTTTAAAAGGCCCTAATCTGTAGTATCTTGGTGAGCTGAACACGAATATAACATTAAAAAAATTGTATTGGCTCTCATTTTGAAGATATTGCATGTAGTTCATTTTTGATGTTTCACCGTGTAAATTTATCCAGTAGGACATTAACAACATCCCAAATAAGCCTTGAATAATGTAATATTGCATCACATTGCATAATACCAGCATGCACACATCAGAGTTGATTGCATCATTTTCTGATGCAATGCAATACTACTGCCAGACGGCTGCTGAAGCCATCTGACGTCAGCAGTTTACTACACGCAGTCGGAAAGGTTGAGCATTTAAAATATTTCAGACTGTATGCGAGACAGTTTAAGCTACTGTTACATGTAACTTTTACTAATCATATAATTTTAGCCATTTAGGTACAATACAGAACAGTAATGCCGTGAAAGTGCGTTAATACCGTTGACAATTTCTGCTACATTTGTGGGGAAGTGACATTTGTCAACCAGAAGAAAAGTATCACTTCTCAACTGAAGAAGGCATATCATCTTTACTTCGGATGCAAGATTGGTGACCAAGACAAGCTTTGGGCCCTGCATATATGCTGAGCTACATGTACAACACAGCTTTCACAGTGGTTGAATTGCAAAAGACCATCAATACCGTTTGCAGTCCCTATGGTGTGGAGAGAGCCAAGCAACCACACAAATGACTGTTACTTCTGCTTGGTTCCTCCTCTTTCCAGCGGAATAACGAAGCAAAAGAAGTCGAGCATAGTCTACCCAAACATTCCGTCTGCATTGAGACCAGTTCCACATGGTGAGGGACTTCCTATTCCAAAACCTCCATCAGAATATTTCCTTGATTCATCTGATGAGGAGAAGGGTGAGCCGACCTGTTCTTCTCCTGGTCCGTCAGCATGCAGTGACCCAGATTTTCACTGGGATGCATATCAACTCCACACAGAATAACACAGGAAGAACTAAATGACCTGGTTCTTGATTTGGGCTTATCCAAGAACAAGGCAGAATTGCTAGGATCAAGACTCCAACAATGGAATCTTCTAGAAGAAGATGTCAACATTACTTCATATCGAAAGCGCCACCAGCAGTTGGAGCCTTTCTTCAGAAAGGAAAGTAATCTGGTATTCTGTTCCAATATTGAAAGCCTCATGGATGCCTTAAAAATCACTCATGACCCACAAGACTGGAGACTATTTATAGACTCTTCGAAACTGAGTCTGAAGGCTGTGCTTTTGAACAATGGAAACTGTCTTCCATCTATTCCAGTAGCGCATGCCGTCCACATGAAAGAGACATACAATAACTTAAAGCATCTACTGACTTCCATTAACTATATCAAGTACAGCTGGCACCTCTGTGGTGACTTGAAGGTAGTTGCCCTTTTAATGGGACTGCAGCAGGGATATATAAAATACATGTGTTTCTTATGTGAGTGGGATAGCCGAGCAAGGGATTGGCACTACTTGCGGAAGGAATGGAATCGCAGAAAAAATGTAACAGTTGGAGAGAAGAATATCCAGCACCCAGATCTGGTTGAGGCTCACAAAATCCTGCTACCACCCCTTCACATCAAACTAGGTTTGATGAAAAACTTCGTGAAAGCCATGGACCGCATTTCGCCAGCTTTCGATACCTGCATGAAAAATTCCCTCGACTCAGCAAAGCAAAGATTAAAGAGGGAGTTTTTGTGGGTCCTCTTATTCGAAAGCTCTTCAAAGATTACCGGTTCAACAACTTGCTGCAGGGTGATGTGAAACAAGCATGGAATGCTTTTTGCCTAGTGTCAACAAACTTTCTCGGGAATGTTAGGGCAGAAAACTCCAAGGAACTAGTAGAAGACATGCTGATGCAGTATCAGAAACTTGACTGCAATATGTCTCTAAAGATCAATTTCCTTGATTCCCATCTCGATTTTTTTCCTGACAACTGTGGTATGGTTAGTGATGAACAGGGCGAACGTTTTCACCAGGATATCACAACGATGGAGCAAAGATACCAGGGAAAATGGTCCACTACAATGCTGGCTGACTACTGCTGGACACTCCCCAGAGAAGCTCCCGAACAGCTGTACAAGAGACAGGCGAAAAAATCTAAGAAGTAGTCTATGACTTGGTTTTTTACAGGTATTAACCGAAGGTCTATTATATTTACTATTGACATGCATTTCGTGATGTAAACATTAATTCTTGTAGATTACAAAAAAACTAGAGCCAACTTTGCAATTTCACTGTCATATTCGTGTTCAGCATATAAAAATTGATAAGAAATTACTATTTTTATTTCAGTAACATGACTTTTGTAAAATTTTGTTGACCAGTGTTCTTTTTAACATCTTTGTTAGTGATATTGCGGAAGGGCTGTCGGGTAAGGTTTGCCTCTTTGAGAATGATATCAAAATCTGCAATAGAGTAGACACCCAGGAAAGTATAGATAACATGAAGAGGGATCTAGCTAAGCTTGAATAATGGTCTAAAATTTGGTAGCTGAGATTTAATTTTAAAAAATGCAACGTCATGCATTTGGGCTGCAGCAATCCAAGGGAGCAATATTGTATAGGGGGTGAAGTAGTTCTGTCCACAAAAGAAGAGTGTGATTGTGTCTGATGATTTTAAAGTAGCTAAACAGGTAGAAAAGGCAACGGCGAAAGCTAGAAGGATGCTTGGGTGTATAGGGAGAGGAATGGCCAGCAGAAGAAAGGAGGTGATAGTGCCTCTATATAAGTCTTTGGTGCGACCTTATTTGGAGTATTGTGTGCAATTCTGGAGACCGCACCTTCAAAAGGATATAAACAGGTTGGAGTCGGTGCAGAGGGTTGCTACTAAAATGGTTAGTGGTTTTCATTATAAAGCATATGAGGACAGACATAAGGAGCTTAATATGTATACTTTAGAGCAGGGGTCTCAAACTCCAGTCCTGGAGGGCCATAAACCAGTCAGATTTTCAGGGTAACCCTAATGAATATGCATGAGAGATATTTGCATGCACTACCCTTGTATGCAAATGTATCTCATGCATATTCATTAGGAATACCCTGAAAACCTGACTGGTTTGCAGCCCTCCAGGACTGGAGTTTGAGACCCCTGCTTTAGAGGAAAGGCGGGATAAAGGTGATTTGACTGTGATGTTTAAATACCTCCGTGGAATAAATGCACAGGAGGAGAGCCTCTTTTGTTTAAAAGCAGGCTCTTCTACTAGGGGACATAAGATAAGGGTGAAAGGGGATAGACTCAGGAGTAATATACGGAAATATTTTTTATGGAAAGAGTGGTAGATGAGTGGAATAGTCTCCCAGTGGAGGTGATAAAGATGACGACAGTATCTGAATTCAAAAAAGCATGAGACAAACACAGAGGATCTCTTAAGGAAAAAAGGTGACTGTTGTAATGGTTGATATGGAAGGGCAGACTAGATAGGCCATGTGGTCTTTTTCTGCCATCATGTTTCTATGTTATAGCACTTTTCCGTCGTTGACTTCCACAGATGTAGTCAATTTGATTTTTGAACAATCCATTGGGTGAAGTCCATGTGTATAGTCGCCGCTTGTGTTGTTGGAAGAAGATGTTTGAGATGAATAGATCATTATAGTGGTGTTGATGGGCATTCCTCATAGACGAATAGAAATTAGCGTTCACTTATTGCATTATATTTCATTACAGTTCTTGCAAGTTTCTTCTTAATTATAAATGCAACATGATTTCCTCTTTGTCTTTCATTTCCAGCATAGTAGACCATATTATCATCAGATGCAAAGTGCCCGATGCCAGTCCATTTCAGTTCGCTGACACCCAAAAGATCGATTGTATACATTCCATTTCATTCTTGACCTCCTCCAACTTCCCTTGGTTCATGCTTCGTACCTTCCATGTCTCAATATGTAAGACATCTTTGCAGCTGCTGACTCTCATTTCATGCGCAGCTACATCAGCAGTCAGATGTCCTGAGGGCTTTGATCCAACCACATCATAAATGCTGGCTTTATTCGGAAAAGTCTTCAGCTCTTCCCTAGTAGCCAGTTGAGTGCCTTCCGACCTGGGGGTCTCATCTTCCAGCAATTTGTTTTGTTGTGACTATCGATTGGGTTTTTGTGGCAAGATACGGAAGTCGATTGCCAGGCCTTTCCTCCGCGCAGGTAATTCTAGTGTTGTCATTGTCACAGAAGTGTGATCCTCCACTGTCAACACCGTCCCATTCTGCTGCTGCCCAGATGGAAGGTTTGTCTTGGCCTGGTCCCCTCAGCTGAAACCTGTCTATCTTGGGAGACCCTGCCAGTAGTTAAGCTACCAATAGCTTAGCCCTCAGCAACACTGATGCACGGAAGCCCTCACAGCACAACAAGCTGCAAACCAAGTGAAGAATGGTTCAGAGGAAGGAGATCAGAATGATTTGGAGCCCGTGCCAGAAGCCGTATGAGAAAAAACTTGAAAACCTAAATATGTATACACTAGAGGAGAGGAGGGAAAGGAGAGATATGATACAGATGTTTAAACGCTTAAAGAGTATTAATGAACAAACAAATCTTTTTCAAAGACAGGGAAACTGCAAAACTAGAAGACATAAAATGAAGTTTCAAGGAGGTGAACTTAAAAGCAACATCAGGAAATGCTTTTTCACTGAAAGGGTGGTGGATGCTTAGAATGCCCTCCCAATGGAGGTGGTGGGGAAAATACAGTGACGGAATTCAAAATGACATGGAAGACACACGGTGAATCCCTTTATGACAAGAGGATGAAATCAAAACAAACTTAAATATCCTTTATACTTCCACAAATAGAGGAGGGTGGCCTGCATGGAACAGTGGTTACAACTACTCTAGCCACCTTACCGGACTGACCAGATGGACCTACTAGTCTTTATCTGCTGCTGTCATTTATTAGTATACTATGGTTCTCTGTATCATCATCTTCTTACACCCCTTCCTCACTTTCTGGGCCCTCTCTCCTGCCCCCCTCTTAGGCCTTAGAAATCCTTCCCCTACATCTCCTCCTTTTCACTAAGCTCCCTCTTTCCCAAGAGTTTTCACTGTTCTTCCTCTCCCCACCAACGCTTTCACCATGCTCCCTCTGCCTCCCCCACCAAAGCTCTAATTATGCTCACTCACCCCACCACCACCACCAAAGGTCTCACTGGGCTTCATCACCCCATCCCCAAATCTCTCACTGTACTCCTTCTCACCCTCTAGAGATGCTCTCACAGTGCCCCCTTTCACTCTTGCCAACCTTCTCAACACCATCTCCCATGCGCTTCTTACAGTGCCCTCCCAAAAGCTTTCACAGGGCCCCCTCTCTCCCTTCAAGTTCTTACAATGCCCCCTCTCATTGTGCTCCCCCCCCCCCTCCCCATTGCAGCAGGCCTACTCAGTCTTCCTCCTCAGCCAGCATTTAATTCAATGTCTGTTTCTTCCTTGTGTAGGGCCAGTTTTACGGAACAAGCCACTCAACTCTCATGGCTCATACCGCAAAACTGGCCTCGTTTTTTGCAGGAAGTGGATGCTTAGCACCATCTTCGCTTCTCTTTTGGGAATAGGCCATAAGGCAGCGTGGGAGTGCTGGCTTCAGGGCTGAGAGGGAAGAGTTCTACCGTAGTGCTGGTGGTGGTCACAGGACCAGCAAAGGAAACAGCAGCAGGCCACTAGGAGAAGGAAGCTTCTTTGTCTCAGCTTGTGCCACTGCCTCACTCCATGTGCCTCTCTAGGTGATTGCCTAGTCTACCTGATAGTTTCACCAGCCTTGAAGGAAGTGCTCTGATGATAGAGCTGCAGATCTTTAGAAAGTCTCACAAACATTCCTTTCAAAAAGAATGGTATTGGTCAATCATTAAAATCTATTTGGCTCTTTATAGGTAGAAATATCTGATTAATGCATGAAACTGCCTGTAGCATTATCTATACATTTTGTAAAGGGTGGGGGAGGAGGGGAGGCTGAAAAAGTGTACATGATTTGCACCAAAAGTGTGTTTTGTTTCCTGTTATTTAAGCAAGGTGTTAGAGTGCTGTATTTGATTAATGACATACATTATAAATTTTAAAAGGAAAAACAGAAAATGTAGATTTCTCAGTAGAAAATGTTAATAAAGTAGAAGAGAGAGGGAGGAGGTGTATTAGTGTGTGACCAGCCCCTCGCCCCCTCCCCCCTTTTGCAGGCTTTGTGGCTGAATGAAAGTAGGACAAGTTGAAACTACACACCAGCCCTGTTGGGGGTTTTGTATTCTGGGTAATCGCGATCTTATCTATTCCTAGAAGGCCATCATTAAATAAAATGAAAGCAAAGAATAAGAAAACCGCAGATGACAAGAAATGAAAGCTACAGCGGATGAGAGTGAGAGAGATACTTGCAAAGACGGAGGGATAACATAGGAAGGCAAGGCAGAGCTCTAACTGAACACGAGCTCTTCTCATTCATACATCATATGTATGTATATTTAGTAATAGCCACACATAGCACATCTACATACGGTATTATAGGTGTGTATAAAATGCAGCTAGCTGTACAGGTGGAGTGAAGGGGGCCCTAGAGGTTTCTCCTCCAGTCCGATTTCATAACCTCAGCATCTCCATTGCCACCTCTGCAACCCAAGAAGCCGAAACATATCTCCCCCCTAGTCCTGCCCACTACTCACCACTCTCCTCCCTACTATCATCACAGCCTCCGCTTTCCTGCTGCAGATTTTTCAAAACTCTGCTGCAAATGTACAACCTTTTTTCATATATTTGCATATTCATTTTTTTTAACTTTATCTAAAAAAAACATTTTTCTGGCATTTCTTGTGTGCCATTGCCAAGGTATTCTATTTGGACCATTTTGGGGGGTGACAGTTGATGCAAGGAAGGGGACACAGAACAGCACTTTGTTTCTCACCCATCTGCTGGAGATACACTCAGCCAGATGGGTTTTCAGGATTGCTATAATGAATTCAACATAAAAAAACAGAGGTGCTATTCATCACCAGAGACGCCAACTTTACTCCCCCATCCCACGTCAGTGTCAACGAAGCTGATTTGCAAACCAAAGATGCAATAAAATATCTGGGAGTTACCTTGGATCAACATCTTGACATGAAACGCCACATAAGCAACATAGTCAAAGCCGTCTATTTCAAAATCCGTTCACTCAAACACCTACGCTCCCTGTTGGACCCAGATGACTTCCGAACCATATATCAAGCGTTGATCCTGCCGCACTTTGACTTTGCAAATGCCATCTTACAAGGTCTCCCCCAATCCACACTAACCCCCTTACAGTTGGCCATGAATGCCACAGCTAGGGTCCTTTACGGAGCATCCAGAAACGACCACGTGACCCCCATTCTCAAACAGCTGCACTGGCTACCGATCCATGGGAGGATCACCTTCAAAACCCTTCTATTAGCTTTCAAGGCAATCAAAGGTATTTCAACCTCCTCACTCACACATCTTATCCACATTGTCCCTCCCAACAGATCCAGAAGAACAACAGCTGTCAACTTGCTTGCAATACCAAAGGCTTCGACAAAGTCCAACAAGACAACCACAAACAGGGCTTTCAGTTTTTATGTACCCAAATGCTGGAATGCTCTACCCCCTGACATTAGGGCCATAGCCAACCTATATCAGTTCAGGAAGGCTCTCAAAACCCACCTGTTCCTCCAACACTTACCAGACAGCAATTGATCCTAGATATACCTCTCAGGAAATGACCCAATTTAGAAAGAAAGGCCCTTACATACATTATCTGACTTTGACCTATCCTTCCAGTGTAAATAGCTTATGTATATAGTTAACCCTGTTATCCAAGTTTGTACTCCTGTTCGATGTAAAACCTGACAGCTTGTGTTATGGTCGTTAAGTTATGATGTAAACCGCGCTGATGCTATATAGCGCGGTATATAAGAAATTGTAATAAATAAATAAATAAATAAATATTCATGAGATAGATTTGCCACCAGGATCGCACCACACCACCCCTGTCCTGAAGAAAGACAGTACCGTCATTCCAGGCTTCTGTCTTCTGATGCCATTCTGCAAGGAACAGAAAATTCGCCAGGAAGGGCAGAATTTTGTCACCGTAGTCACAAGCGCAGTATTCAGGGGAGCTGAGGGCCCAGCTATTATTCCACATTAACAATTGTCAGGAACAGAGCTCTATCCCACCTTTTCTGTTTCTTCATCCACTCTCCTCTAGTAATGCTTTTATTCCATTTCCCTCTTGTTGCTATTAGTGGGTTCTCCTGAGGTTCTTGCATTTTCGTTTATATTGTGATTTGGTATTCTTGTCTCTGGGTTTCTTCACGTAAAGGAGATTTCGTTAAGGTGCGGCATGTTTTTAATGTGGAAAAGCTGTGGTGTTCCTTTGTTCTTCAGTATGGGTTATTCACTAGACATTCCCATTTTCTGCAACTTAGAGAATCTGCCTCAGAGTTTTTCTGTTATTCGGGGCTTTTTTTGAGGGGGGTTTTGGTGGTTCGGAGTACTGGCACCTTTTCCATTGCCTCCTAAAACTGACCCGGTAAAAGAGCCCATCCTTTGTACACCTCAAACACACACCTACAAGCCGAAGCAGAAACCCCACACTACAGCCCAGTGTTTTAAGTACTAGTGCAGGGTTTCATAATGCGAGTTTAACGCTGACATTTTGTGCTAAGATGCAATATGCGAATTAACCAGTGTGCAAAAAGTCAGCATTCAAATGGGAGAGCAAGTCAAACACATGCGTACAGAAGTCGGCACAAGTTTGGCATGCTGCCCCAGCAGACAGTCTGTCGAACTTCACCTCAGATGATGTTTTTTGGTCCCAGCTGAATCATTACACCTGCCGGAGACTGGGGTGAAGATCCAGCATTAAAAAACAGTGCAAAAACTGAGCTAAGTTTCAGCACAGTTTTTTACATCGGGCGCAATTAAGTGTGCATGGATTAGCATGCCCAGTGCGCTGCAATTTAGCGCAGTGGTTTTTATGGCATTTTTCCAGCACTAGCTTGCTTTCTGCATCAGAGAGCAAGCCTAGCGTTGGAAAAGCACCAGAAAAACAACTTGTCACAAGACAAGTACTATCTTCAGTCCCGCCGGCCCATGGGAGCTCAACCCCTGCAAAATGTGAGAGACACGGCCTATAGAGGCGGAGCTGCTGAGACCATAAAGGTAGAAAAAAAATGTTAGTTCTTGTTTAGTGATTTGACTATGCCAGCTGTGGGAATCTGAATGTGCAGGATCTCTGATACCTTTGCATTTACACAGCGCAGGAGAAATGTATTCTGATTCTATTGCTCTAGAACATCAAGTTATCTGAGCAAAAGTTAACCAATTGGACTGCCTGAATTTTGAAAGCAGACAATTTATCCAATTAAGTCCCAAGGTTAACCAGGTAAGTCATTTTGAATGTTGGATCCATTTAATAATTTTATCTCTTTTGTTTCTTGACTTCTTTTAGTTTATAATCTGTAAAGGGCACCAACATGTCCTTTGCAGAAGATAAACATGAAGACATTTCTAGAGCCCCCACTCCTAAGCTGCAAGTATAATAATGTGATATAATATAAGGGAGGCCGGCCTAACCATTAGGCAAATTAGGCAGTTGCCTAGGGAGGCAGCTTCTGGGAGCGGCAAACAGCAGGACCTTCAAAGCTAAACAAAGATTCTGACAACCATGTTGTGGGGCATAAAGCTTAAGGTTTGCCTAGGACACCAAAACCTTGAACAAATTGGGGCAGGCCCTGAATCTAAGATAGGCTAAGATGTTCCTGAGACTGTGGGAGTTCCCATCTTGTTTTTAGTCTGGGGATCAGCCTGCTTGGTTGAGTGAACTGCTGGCCTCTCTATCATTGGCTAAGCCTTATAAAGAGAGATGAGGTCTCCCAGGTGTAACCTTTACAAAGGGGCTGAGGGAGAACAGACCTGGGAGAGGTCTGGAAGAGAGTTCAGCTGATTTTTGCAGCAGAAAGTCAAGAGGAACCCAGCCCAGGTATACCTGAAGACAGTACGCTGAAAAGGGTTTTGGTGTACCTGAGGGAGGTCTGTGGGACCAAAATGTTGCTTCCCAGCAAACAACCTCGAAAGGCCACGCTTCTCTGTGAAAGATCAGTCTTTTAGTGCAATTTGAGCAGAATGTCAGAAGGTAATGAGAGATTTTGTGATATGTTTGTCTTTTGGGGGAAGTTGGTATTTTTCCTGGGTGCCTTTCCCCAAAGGTACAAAGTTTTGGAAGAGTGTGTTTTTTGGATTTTGCAAAAAGGTCCAAAGCACAGACACAGAAAAATACTTAGTCCAAGTGCTGTGGAGAGATTTTGAGACTGTGTAGATGTGAAGGCCAAAAAATTGTGTTTAGTTTCCCCTATTTACAGGATTTTTTTTGTTTGCTTGGGTGGTTTTTTTTTTTTGTTTCAAAAGACAATATCACTAATAGTGTGCACTATTGATGGCTTGATGGGAAAACAAATACAATTTTAGGATTTTTTTGTTGTTTCGGTTTTAAAACAACATGAAACGTTATTGATATTTCCCATGTCATTTCAGATTTGTGCCTATTTTGAGCATCTTCTAGGGAAAGAAGGATCCACCCAGGGACCTATGAGAAAGGAATAAAGAGTCTGTCCTTCTAAGAGAAAGCGAACGAGGGTCAGTCTGCGTGGTTAGGGCACCTAGCTACAGGTGGAGAAGAAATACCGGCCTAGTTTAAACCTCAACTTTGAAAAGAACTTTGTTAATGGATTATTTTTCCTATTGAACTGTCCACATTTCCACTTTCTCTGTGCACTTTAAATTTTAGGGATTTCCCCCAATAAAGGTGGAAATAAGGATCAACAAACAAGTTGTAGGTGATACCTTTTATTGGACTAAATTAAGGTATCTTTGGCAAGCTTTTAAGAGTTATCCTGCTATCCAGATAGCTTGTCCAGATAGTGGCTGCAAATAGCCACTGTCTAGATAATAACAGTGATTATCTGTATAGTGGCCATGCAATTCGAATATTTAGCGGCAGCCAACATCCGGATGCTGCCAATGAATATCCGGTAGATATTTAAATGCCACAGCTAGCCACTGCGATGTTTAAATATCCGAATCTTTGAATATCAGCCAGTTAGTTGTTTAAGCTTTTTGTTTCTGATTATATTTGAGTGAGTTCTTTGGGTCTTAGAATTATCCTCTACCGTCCATGGTGAGCTCCATTTAAGTATTGTGAACATGGAATTTATTGTTTCCCTGTGTGTTATACCCTTCCTTTTATGCTTGTCTGTGTCTTGGCATGTTCATATGTTTTTATTTTTGATGCGATGGATAATCAAACAAAATATTTATAAACCACCATGATGATTTTGCTTTCAATTGCAGTATATCAGATCTCCAAATTAATAAAAATAAAATGTCATCACTGTCCTCCACTCCAACCTCTGCTCCTTTGAAGCAGCTAGAAATCTGGGGCTATCTCCTCTCTCTGCTTCTTGGGATGGGTGCTACTTAGAGAGCTGCCAAGTCTCACTCATTAGGAGTGTGTCACACTCATTTGAAGGCTTTCTCACTCTCACACTCTTTGAGCCCTTTCTCTCAAGCATTAGAGCCTCAGAGTCACTGCATTGATCCTTTTCGCTGCTTTCAAAAGAGACAAGCCCAAGAGAAGAAAAATCAAGTGGTCCAGCCCATGGGAAGAAATCTGAGCTCGCTCCCTTTCTGTGTCCTGCCTTCTCCTGAGCTTCCTCCCTGTGTCCCGCCTCCTCCTGAGCTCCCTCTCTGTGTCCCGCCTCCTCCTGAGCTCGCTCCCTGTGTCCCACCTCCTTCTGAGCTCTTTCTGTGTCCCGCCTCCTCCTGAGCTCCCTTTCTGTGTCCCGCCTCCTCCTGAGCTCCCTCCCTGTGTCCTGCCTCCTCCTGAGCTCCCTCCCTGTGTCCCGCCTCCTCCTGAACTCCCTCTCTGTGTCCCGCCTCCTCCTGAGCTCCCTCTCTGTGTCCCGCCTCCTCCTGAGCTCCCTCCCTGTGTCCCGCCTCCTCCTGAGCTCCCTCCCCGGGTCCCGCCTCCTCCTGAGCTCCCTCCCTGTGTCCCGCCTCCTCCTAAACTCCCTCTCTGTGTCCCGCCTCCTCCTGAGCTCCCTCTCTGTGTCCCGCCTCCTCCTGAGCTCCCTCCCTGTGTCCCGCCTCCTCCTGAGCTCCCTCCCTGTGTCCCGCCTCCTCCTGAGCTCCCTCCCTGGGTCCCGCCTTCTCCTGAGCTCCCTTCCTGGGTCCCGCCTCCTCCTGAGATCCCTCTCTGTGTCCCGCCTCCTCATGAGCTCCCTCCCTGTGTCCCGCCTCCTCCTGAGCTCCCTCCCTGGGTCCCGCCTCCTCCTGAGCTCCCTTCCTGGGTCCCGCCTCCTCCTGAGCTCCCTTTCTGTGTCCCGCCTCTTCCTGAGCTCCCTTCCTGTGTCTCGCCTCCTCCTGAGCTCTCTCCCTGGGTCCCGCCTCCTCCTGAGCTCTCTCCCTGGGTCCCGCCTCCTCCTGAGCTCCCTCTCTTTGTCCCGCCTCCTCCTGAGCTCCCTTCCTGGGTCCCGCCTTCTCCTGAGCTCCCTCCTTGGGTCCCACCTCCTCCTGAGCTCCCTCCCTGTGTCCCGCCTTCTCCTGAGCTCCCTCCCTGTGTCCCGCCTTCTCCTGAGCTCCCTTCCTGGGTCCCGCCTCCTCCTTTTCCCCTGTACCTACAAATACAGGTGCTGTGAAACCTCTGCACATGTTTTTAGCCACTGAGTGCAGAGCAATTTTCAGCCCAGAGAATTTATC
The DNA here is from genome assembly GCA_033557465.1 of Ichthyophis bannanicus. NCBI lineage: Eukaryota > Metazoa > Chordata > Amphibia > Gymnophiona > Ichthyophiidae > Ichthyophis > Ichthyophis bannanicus. Next base: position 1,103,736,498 of record CM066031.1, read on the forward strand.
TATATTGCCTTCACTATGCCCATCTCCTTTTTATAGGCACCAAAGAAAAGCAAATATCATGTTATGCTATTTTTTTTTCATTTGCAAAGCATATTTAGATCTTTCTAGATATATACCCCAGATGCACCATCTGAAAAAATCTCATTCTTTAGACTTTAATCTCGCACTCTAAGGCAGTAAATCTCACTCTTTGGGATGGCTCACCCTTGGTAGCTGTGAACTTAGGGGGGGACTTCACTAAAGTTCAGGCCTTCATTGACCCTTTCCACCTACATCAGACCCCCATTGAAAAATGTGCTCACCTCTGCCCTACAAGTTTCCTGTTCCTACAGCCGCCTGACAGCTTTATTCCCAACTCCCAGCCCTACATGCAAGCTAGCTCTTCTGTTTGCTGCGTCTCGACCTGCAGGACACACAGAAGGGACCCAGGATATCAATGCTTGACCCAGTACAAGCATTGTGGAACCTGTGTCTTTTGGGGAAACTGCTAGGTACGTATGACCTAGATTGGCCACTGTTGGAAACAGGATACTGGGCTTGATGGACCTTGGTCTGACATAGTATGGCATATCTTATGTTCAGTCCATTTCCTTCATCCGCTATTCTACAGGGCTGTCTTTCGGCCTGCACGGGCAGCTGCAGTGGGGCCTAGTTCAGAAGTACCATTTGTAGCATTCCATAGACAGGTCTGTGAGGAAGGAGGTGCTTACGTTCACAGAAGTAAAACCAGCAGTGCTGATTCTATTAATGTGCTCATCTATCTCAGCAGTGGACCCCAGAAAAATCCATTTCAGCCAATCATATTTCAAATAATATCAACATCCAATATCTGGAGCATTTGGATTCTGGCCACCCCGAGACTGATATAGATTAGTGGGGGCAGGGGCAGAGGTGTGCATGAACTCATGTCCCCCATCCCCTGGCTCAGATTGATGTGGATTGGCAGGAGAAGAGGCATACATTCTGTCCTCCACCAAAATCAGTTTGGAAGGGCTGTCTTTCTCTCTCAACCAAATTCAGGTTGGCTGTCAATGAAATCTTCCCTCCAAACCAGTCTCAGATTGGCAGGGATGGGGAACCTTCAATATGCAGATTGAAGAGAGGTATCTTCCCTCCCCACCAACTCACATAAACACTTCTCTTGTTGCATCCTTCCATCCTTCCAGCATTCTTCCCCTTCCTGCCCCCACCAGCCTCTACCCTCCCCCCCCCCTCCCCATCTTGTTTGGCTACATCTACCTCTTCCTTCTTCTAGCCCATGCAGACCTGGCGTGATGCCTACTTTTCCTTGCCACCTACATGGGCTTATGCAACTTGGCTTCCTCCTTCTTCCAGCCTGCATGGGTTGATTCAACGGATGCCAGCAGCAGCCAGAAATTTCTGGTGTTTCTCTAATCAGTTCATTCAAACATAACATAAGAGTTGCCATATTGGGTCAGACCAAATGTCCATCAAACCCAGTATCCTGTTTCCAACAATGGCCAACCCAGATCACAAGTTCTGGCATATCTCAAGAGTAGCGAGATTCCCAGAGATAAGCAGTGGCTTTCCCCTGGTCTATCGGTTTATGGACTTTTCCTCCAGGAAATTGTCTAAACCTTTTTTAAACCCAGCTATGCTAACTGCTTTTACCACATTACAGAGTCTCCAGGTTAAACCCAGCAAGTTCATAGATGTGATTATCAATCGGCCTCTGCATGAATAGTTACATTTTCTCACAGGTTAATAGGGAACATTGATTACCAAGTGATCCGAGTTGGTGGTCTGAAGTCCTGTGCCTATACCACTGCACCGCCCCCCGTCCCCCGTCCCAGCATCCATCTATTCACTGGGGAGAGGAGGCAGCATTCTGATCCTTTGCTTCAGTGCCACAGTGTGCATTAAAGCGCCTGCCTACGCTCACGGCCTGCTGCTCCTGTCCCCTCTGATGTCACTTCCTGTTTGATGGAATGGCAGGCCATGACTGCACAAGCACACACACGTTGTAATGCGTGCCATGGTGCTGAAGCAGCGGCTGAACTGCTGCTACTGCTGCTTCAAAGGAAGGATTGGCATGCTGTTCACCGGGTCTTCTGCCCTAGGTGACTGCCTAGTTCGCCTACAGGATAGCCCTGCCCGATGGCAGACAGATGAAGTCTTTGCCACAGTTGCGGCAGAGAAACATTGGTAGGTCCAAAGCCCATATGGTCAACCCTGTTCTGATGCCTGTGACTGCATCCATTTGCATGTGTGGTTGGCAGCTTCAGCAGACACTTTGAATGAATGGGCATCCACCTTTCCCTTAGGGTAACTGAGATGAAAACGGATAACTCAAAAGTATCTAAGGGTGGATAGCTGTCAAGGACAGCAACTAAAATGGGAAATAGAAACCATTTCTACATATACATCCAGAAAAGCATATGGCCCTATTAATGCACTAAGCAGATAGTTTATTTTAGAAGCTCTATTCGTGATTTGGACATCTGAAATCATCTCTGGACTTAAACATGCCAGCAGTTTTTAGGACATTTTGGCCTGGACATCCCAGTTAAAGCCTAGACATCCTTTACAAAATGCCCCTTTAAACGAACTGCTCAAATACAGCACTAGCAAATTAAGCTATTTAACTCCAGTATACTTTCTAGTCATGTCTTCTGGAAAATCAGAGAGGTTAATTACACCAATTTATAGTCATAGGGATCCCAGTAATCCAAATAATTATAGACCAAACTGTTCTGCAGTACCTCGTAAAGACTACTACAATTCCTAACAGCAAAAACCTATTTCTTGAGCACCAAGATATTGTCCACATCTTATTTTACAGACTCTGATCAACAAACATGTAAAAAATACCCCGGGGAGATAATATTTGCATGTCTCATTGATTTCAAAAAGATTTTGATTTCATCTGGCACATGGCCTCAACTTGTAAACTCCTGGAGTGGATAGTCCCAGGATAAGGGATCCAGTGGTGGAGATGGCAAGTAGAGGAAGGTCCAGCAGTGGAGGTGGTGAGTGAAACAGCAACCCCAACAGACACCAAAGACTTATACAGAGGCTCTATCACCTCCTTTATCCTGCTGACCTTTCCTTTCTTTGTGTACTCAAGCATTCTTCTAGCTTTTGCTGTCACTTTGCTTGTCTGGTTAATTTAAGATTTGACCACTCCCAGTTCCCGCTCTTCTTTTGTGCACATAACTTCACCCCCATACTATACTACTCCTTGGGGTTTTGTAGACCAAATGAATGACTTTGCAGGGCATTCTAGGAAGATAAAGTTTCTAGATGAAATAAATGACTGCTTCTTGGTTCATGAACTGACAAGAGGAGAAGCTATTTTGTACCTAGTCTTGTCTTACTAATTTGTTATATTTTTTTGATGATATGAATAAACAGGTAGATAAAGGTGAGCCGCTTGATATAATGTATTGGGATTGTCAGAAAGCCTTTGAAAGATCCCGCATGCGAGATCAAGGGGAAGTGCAGCATAAACCTCACTAGCTGTGGTTGGTGGACTGCTGTGCTTTTCTTGGGGGGCGTGGGAAGGGGGATTATAGTCCCCAAGTCTTGCTTGCTACCTTCACGTGCTGACCCTGTTGTACAAAATCTATACTCAATCCCAGCAAGACGACATTACGGTTGAAGTATGGTAGGAACGAAAAAGAAAAATACATACTGGTTGCACGTCGCCCAAGATAAAAGGGTGCCCACCCATAGCTTACTGTATGCACTAGGGCTAATGATGGTGGTTGTGTTAGTGCAAGTGCTGCAGATGTAGATAACATCCCTGCTACAGATAAAGGCCATGGTGAGCGTGTTCATGGACCCACTGTGGCTGGAGATAAACCACGGAAATTAAAATTAAGAGGATTAACTACAGTTAAGTGGACTTCTGCAGATAAAGAAGAGATAATGTACTGCTACTTTTCTGCTACAAACCCTATTTTTAAATCAAGAGGCTATACAAAGAGAATCCACCAAAAACTGGAAGAAAGAGGAAAAATGCCACAAGAAAACTGCAAAAAGCAACAGATGCAAAGTTAAGATCTTTAATTTCACAGATCAAAGTAAAGTAGTATGTGAATGATAACATCTTGAATCAACTAGGGCTTCTGTGAAAAAAAAATATAGACAGGAGAAGACCTAGGTGAGAGTACCAGAAGAAAGGAATACACAGAAAAAGAAAGAGCGGTAGAGGGGGAGATGGAGCTTAGAGATCTGGAACTGCAGGAGAGTGAGGTAACTACAGGACAGCTCAACCAATCAAGAGAAGAGGAGGAAGAGAGGGAGGAGGAAGATCCAGAGGTGGAGGAATTCAAGATCAAACTCCTAGTCCACATGGAAAAAGATGAATGTGCTGGGTTTCAGGCAAGGAAAAGATGACCCAAGTTAAATTTAACACCTAAGGTTACAAGTATGATTATAAAGATGAACAAGGCCATATCTTGTATAAAGAGACCATTTATTGACATCTAAAATAAATTGAATACAGTATTGTGCAGCTAAAATTATTACTGCGAGAATAATACCAGCTAAAGTGCAGGGCCAGAAGAAAAAGAAAACAATAACAGTTCCTCCTTGGAAAAAGCGCATCGAGGGAAAAATACAATCATTGCATGCGGAGGTCTCCCTGACAGACGGGTATCTAAAAGGATTAAGATCATCAAAGATATTAAGGAAGATCCAAGACATTAAGCCGAAGCATGCTGCATTAACAGAAGAAGACCTGAAATTTATATGTTCCAACAATAAATTGAAAGTAGCAGCAGAAGCGCAAAAACTGCGAAAATATGAAGAAAAGAAAGATCAAAATAAGCTATTTAGAGAAAACCCAAAACAATTGTACAGGGAACTGTGACAGAGCATTAAGATGGTAAAAGCACCACCGACCAAAGTCAAAACAGAAAGCTTCTGGAGAAAGCTATACAAGGACCCTATACAACACAATCAAGAAGCAGAATGTTTACCCTGCATACAGGAGCATTTAGAAAAAGCAAACATCAAACCTATGGAATAGCCTGTAGTGCATCGAGGGAAAAATACAATAAATGAGCTGGTAAGCAGGTTAAAGCAAGCCCCAAACTGGAAGAGCCCTGGCCCAAGTGGAGTAACCAACGTTTGGCTCAAACAGTTAACATCAATCCACCCAGACCTGGTGAATTAAAAAATCAATTGTTTATGCAGCCAGACTTAACACCACAATGGTTTACTACAGGAGGAACATTTCTCCTTCCAAAAAGAGACCCTAATAACACTTCCAACAATTATAGCCCAATAACCTGTCTAACTACAATCTGTAAGCTGTTCACTGCAGTAGATGCAGACAGAATATATGATCATATTGAGTCCAATAACATCATGGCAATAGAGCAAAAGGGCAACAAGAGAGGGGCATATGGCACCAAAGACCAGTTAATAAGGCCATCATGGCCAGTGCTAAGAAAAGCAGAAATCTCAGAGATTGATTATAAGAAAGCTTTTGACAGTGTCCCATAGTCATGGATAATAAATTGCCTTGAAATGTATAAAATAAATCCTGGTTTAAAGGGGCACTAAGAGGCGACAAGGTGATAGCGGAGAGAATGAATGAATTCTTTGCTTCAGTCTTTACTGAGGAAGATGTAGGGATGTTACCCATGACTGAAGTGGTATTTAAAGGTGCGGAAGAATTGAAGGAAATATCGATACATCGGGAAGATGTATTACAACTTTTAGATAAACTGAAGAGTAGCAAATCACCTGGGCCGGATGATATACATCCAAGGGTGTTGAAAGAACTGAAATGTGAGATTGCAGACCTGCTATTAGTAATCTGTGAACTATCATTAAAATCATCTGTAATACCTGAAGATTGGAAGATGGCAAACGTAACACCAATTTTTAAAAAGGGTTCCAGGGGTGATCCGGGAAACTACAGACCGGTAAGCCTGACGTCAGTACCGGGAAAGATGGTAGAAACCATCATAAAGAACAAAATTGCTGAACATGTAGATAGTCACGGCTTAATGGGAGACAGCCAACATGGCTTTAGACATGGAAGATCTTGTCTTACTAATCTGTTATGTTTTTTGAAGGTGTGAATGAACAGGTAGACAGAGGTGAGTCAGTTGATATAGTGTATTTGGACTTTCAGAAAGCCTTTGACAAGGTCCCTCATCAGAGACTTTTGACAAAACTAGAGAGTCATGGAATAGGAGGCAGTGTACTATTGTGGATCAGGAACTGGTTAAAGGATAGAAAGCAGAGGGTAGGGCTAAATGGCCAATTTTCCCAATGGAGAAAGGTAAATAGTGGTGTACCCCAGGGATCTGTGCTGGGTCTGCTGCTTTTTGACATATTCATAAATGACCTGGAAAAGGGAATGAGTGAGGTTATCAGATTTGCAGATGATAAAAAGGCTATTTAAAGTTGTTAAAACCCAAGAGGATGGTGGAAAATTGCAAGAGGATCTTGATAAATTGGAAGACTGGGCATCAAAATGGCAGATGAAATTTAATGTGGACAAGTGCAAAGTTATGCACCTAGGGAAGAACAACCCAAACTATGGTTACACGATGCAAGGTTCCACATCAGGAACCCCACCACCCAGGAAAAAGATTTAGGCGTCATTGTGGATAACATGTTAAAAACTTCAGCCCAGTGTGCAGCGGTGGCCAAGAGAGCAAATAGAATGCTAGAAACATAGAAACATAGAAACATGATGACAGAAAAAGACCACAAGGCCCATCTAGTCTGTCCTTCCATAACAACAACTACAACAGTCCACTTTTTACCTTTAGAGATCCTCTGTGTTGGTCCCATGCTTTTTTGAATTCAGTTACTGTCCTCATCTCTACCACCTCCACTGGGAGACTATTCCACGGATCCACTACTCTTTCCGTAAAGAAATATTTCCGCATATCACTCCTGAATCTATCTCCCTTCACCCTCATCCCATGTCCCCTCGTCGCAGAACTTGCTTTCAATTGAAAGAGGCTCTCTCCCTGAACATTTATGCCACGGAGGTATTTAAACATCTCAATCATATCACCTCTATCCCGCCTTTCCTCTAAGGTGTACATATTAAGATCCTTAAGTCTGTCCTCATATGCTTTATAATGAAGACTACTAATCATCTTAGTAGCAACCCTCTGCACCGACTCCATCCTGTTCACATCCTTTTGAAGGTGCGGTCTCCAGAATTGCACACCATACTCCAAATGAGGTCGCACCAAAGACTTATACAGAGGCATTATCACCTCCTTTTTTCTGCTAGGTTACATAAGGAAAGGAATGGAAAATAAAACAAAGGATATTATAATGCCTCTATATCGTTCCATGGTGAGACCGCACCTTGAATATTGTGTGCAATTCTGGTTGCCGTATCTTAAAAAGGATATAGCATTATTAGAAAAGGTTCAGAGAAGAGCCACCAAAATGGTAAAGGGGATGGAAGGATACCCCTATGAAGAAAGGCTAAAAAGGTTAGGGCTCTTTAACCTGGAAAAGAGACAGCTGAGGGGAGATATGATAGAAGTCTATTAATTAATGAACGGAGTGGAACGGGTATACATAGATCGATTGTTTACGTTATCAGAATATAGAAAGACTAGGGGACATGCAATGAAGCTACAGGGTAAACTATTTAAGACTAATAAAAGAAAATATTTTTTCACTCAACGTGTAATCAAACTCTGGAAACTGGAGGATGTAGTAAAGGCTGTTAGTGTAGCTGGGTTTAAAAAAGGTTTGGACAAGTTCCTGGAGGAAAGGTCCATAAACCATTATTAAGAAGGGACCCAGGATATCAATGCTTGACCCAATACAAGCATTGTGGAACCTGTGTCTTGGGGAAACTGCTAGGTACGTATGACCTAGATTGGCCACTGTTGGAAACAGGATACTGGGCTTGATGGACCTTGGTCTGACCCAGTATGACATTTCTTATGTTCTTATGTTTGATAGAGTACATTAAGTTCACCATGACAATGTGGCAAACCACACTCTTTCTGAAATATGAAGATGGTCAGTATATCATTCCTAACATCAGGATCCAGCAAGGAATATTTCAGGGGATTCCCTGTCGCGTCTTCTGTTTTGTGTGTGTTTAATCCAATGAGTACTCTCATCAGTTCTTTGGGATATGGATTTGGCATGGATCCTAAAGAAGGAAACAACCCAGAAACAGCATCTCCTTTATTATTTGTAGACGATCTGAAGCTCTATAGTTCTAGCAACCAACAATTAGCAGAGCAATTCCATGTGGTGAAAAGCTTTTCTGATGATGTCAGGATGACTTTGACCTTGACAAATGTAATAAGGCAACTATTTTTTAGAGGAAAATTGAGCAAAACAAAAAACATCTCTCTGGCTGAAGGCTTTGATATCAAGGACCTTGAACAGGAAGGCGTATATAAATATCTCAGAATAGAAGAAGGAATGACACTCAAGCAGAAATTACTGAGAGAAAAGATAAGTAAAGAATGCTACAGGAGATTAACATCATTATTGACAAGTGCTTTAGCATCATGGAATAAAATACAAGCCATCAATCAGCTGGCAATTCCTGTACTTTCATACAGCTTTGGGGTTGTGGACTGGCTTCTTAAAGATCTTGAAAAACTGAATGTGCGAACACAAAAACTCTTCCATGCCCATGAAGTGATTTACAAGAATCAGTTTATGCCAAAACTATACATCCCTAGAGCTGAAGGAGGGCTAGTACTCATAGAGATTGATTACACATACAGAGCTACTATCATCAGCCTGCAGGCCTATTTAATGACATCCTCTGATCCAAATACACAAAAAGTGCTGAAATATGAGAGTAAATGTCCAGAATCTGTTTCTATCAACAAACTTGGACAAGCGTTCCGACGACTAGACGGAATGAGTGAAAATCCTCAAACACGCACAGGGAAGGAAGTAACAGAATTTTAAAAACAAGAGAAAAAACTCTTCAAGGAATTAGATCAACAAACAAGGAAAAACAAGTGGCAGATTCACAAATATAATGGGAAATACAGAGTGTTACTCCAGGTACCCTTTGTCAATCAAGAACGGACACATGAATGGTTAAGGAGGGGTGAACTGAAAACAAAGGATGAGAGGTTGAAAGTTGCCGCGCAGGACAGCGGCTTACTGATGAGATGGTTTACAGCAAGCATTGAAAGAACTGGCAACACAGACATATGTTGATTCTGTAAGAAAGATCTGGAAACTGTGACTCACCTCATAGCTGGCTGTGAAGTTCTGATGGCAGAAAATCTCTATACAGAAAGACATAATAAATTAGCGCTCCTCATCCATTGGAAACTCTGTAAGCACTACAACATCACTGTGCCTGAAAAGCACTGGGATCATGACCCTAAGAGAATTACAGAGAATGAGGAGGTTATGATCAACTGGGATACTTTCATTCCAATCGATAAAAAGCTGGATACGAGAAAGCTGGATATAGTAGTTATTTATTTATTTATTTAGCTGTATTTATATACCGCTTTTCACTGGGTCAAAGCGGTATATAGTTAAGGAGAAAGTTAAGTTAAGGAGAAAAACACCAGAACGGCATTGATAATAGTTCCAAGTGACTACTCTGTGAATCGTGTGGAGAGGCAGAAGATCCTGAAATACAAGGAAATGCAGTCAGAGACAAGAATATGTGGCAGAAAGATACAGAAATATGTTCCATCATGTTGTGTGCCACAGGCTTGATAAAGAAGAATTTCCAAGCACATTTTGACAAACTACCCATGCACGTTACATTTTACGGACAGGAAGCTCTCTTTGGCACAATGCAAGTACTATGTTGAGCCTTAGCAGTAAATTTGAGAGACTGAGATCATACTCCCCATGCCCTGGCTTAGAGGTGAGGTTCACAACTATCATGTTATGCGCAAAACTAGCCCATTTGGAGAAACTGCCCCGAGACTCTTGGCAAAATTAAAAAGTCAATTAAAAAGGCAGTGGGCTATTGTGGATCAGAAACTGGTTAAAAGATAGAAAGCAAAGAGTAGGGCTAAATGGCCAATTTTCTCAATGGAGAAAGGTGAATAGTGGAGTACCCCAGGGCCTTGTATTGGGCCCACTGCTTTTTAACATATTCATAAATGACCTGGAAATGTGAATAATGAGTGAGGTCATCAAATTTGCAGATGACACAAAGTTGTCAAAACACAAGAGGATGGTGAAAAATCGCATGAGGACTTTGATAATATGGAAGACTAGATGTCCAAATGGCAGATGAAAATCGATGTAGACAAGTACCACAAATAGCGGGGATGTCGGGATGTACATCCCCGCTATTCATCCCCCTGCTACCCCGGTGCAACGGCTCCCAGTACGTTCAGCTGTGTTGTATGGGGAGCTGAAGACAGGGGGGGGGAGGGGACGGTCTGGAGGTGGAGTGAGGGCAGGGCATGGGTGGGGACGTAGGGTAAGACTCTGGACATACAGTGCCGATTCAAAGGTCAGCCCTGTACGACCAGGATCAGCCAGGTAGACGGGGGACTTAATCCACCTCTGAGGTGGAGAAGTCCACTTGGACATCGGGTGATGGTGGCAGATGGCGGGGACAGACAGGTAGGAGGCAAAGGAAGTTCCCTGTAGCCCGACCCTGACCATGGGAGGCCAGATCAGGGGTCAAGCTGTGGGGAAAGAGCATTTTGGGTTGGCAGCCAGGGATCGCGGTGCTATGGCAATGAGATGCCATGGCATTGTGGCTCCATTACGGAGCCAGGCTGAGTTACCTGGGTATGTGATTGGGTGCATGGTCGATCTGAATTGGGGCCCAGCCTGCACATTCAGGCAGTAGACCCAATTCTTTTTTTTTTTTTTTTTATTGTCGTTTTCAGTCAATATACATAACCAAAATACAGTGAAAGGTCAATCCAGAAATGCAATATGCATAACAAAAGAAACATAAGCAAAGGAAATGTATCTAGGATATAGTCCACATTATGGGATCAGTGTTGTCTATACTAATTACAGAATAGAAACATAGGAAAACTAGAGATAATATAATCCCAACATTTAGAGGCAACATTTAATTAAACATCAATCCTGTCTACCACCTGCCGTCCTTAGAAAAAAGTTTCAAGATGAGACACCTCCGTAAAGGTATACATCGCATCCTCCAGACCAACTACACATTTGCAGGGAAAGCGAAGAAAGAAGGAAGCACCCACTGCCAAAACACGGGGCTTAAGCTGTAAAAATTGCCACCGCCGCAGTTGAGTGCTCCTTGACACATCAGGAAAAATACTAATCTTATGCCCACAAAAGTTTGCACATTTAACCTTAAAAAAGGCCCTGAGGATGCGGTGCTTAACCTCCATGGAGGAAAAAGTAACTAACAAGGTGGCACGCGTAAAGATATTATCCTGAGAATCCTCAAGAAAGGCTGTCAAATTATCCATTGTAGAGGCAATTTGATCTAAGCCCCCATCAACCGCATTAATCTTTTTAACAGAAGAGGGAATATAATACAAATGTGAAACATTTAAAGAATCTGAAATGGCTAATACCTCCTTAAGAAATTTTTCAAGCAAAATTCTATGAGATAGCAAAGCTGAATAAGGAAAATTCAAAAACCTCAGATTACAATTACGATAAGAATTCTCCAGGGCTTCTATCTTATTATGCAAAGATAAGGAATCCTTTATAGCGGCAACACTTGTTGCATGCAAAGAGAGAACCTGTGAATCTAACTTGGTAGTAGCCAAATCAACTTGCGCAATTTTCTCGTCAAGATGCCCCAAAGCTTCAGTGGCTTCCTGCGAGTAAGTGCACAAAGAAGTTAATGGAACCAACATTTTCTTATCAATAGCCTGTAAGGCAATCCAAATATCCTGCAACGTAATCTCAGACTCCAAAGAAGAAGCAGGGAGCTCAAAAGACCTACCTGCTTCTAAGAGTTGCACAGGAACTGGCAAAGTAGTAGGTTGGAATTTGATCGCTGAACTTGAGGACATTTTAGGCAAGACTGATATGTTTCCTGGAGCAGGACATACCGGAGGGGATCTGCTGTCAGGACTAAGAGACACCCCTTCGGGAGAAGAGTGAGCTAGAGGAAGGGGAGCGAAGTGCTTATCTAACAGACCGACTGGTTTTGCATCACCAGAAACGGCCTCAGGGGCCTTAGCCCCAGACTTAGCCTTCCGTTTCCCCATAATCCTATCAGCAAGTTAACTACCACTCTCCTACCTGTAAGAGAAACCGCTGATTATCTAAAAAGAAATAATACATGCAATAAGGCGTCTCAGTAGCGTCGAAGTGGCGTCAAAGGGGCAATACAAACCCCTTTGACCACGCCCCTTCGACACACGCCCCGTGTACACGCTCCGCGTCACAGAGGAGACCCGAAGAAATAAGAAGAAGGACCTCACAGATAGGGCTGTCTCAACAGTGCCTGCCCGATGAAAAGGGGGGTAGAGTAGGAAGTCCTCTCCTCTAACGGCAGCAACAGCCTCCCGAACCGATGGCTTGGCTCCAAAATACCTCCTGCAAAGACAGCTGATCCGAGGTTTCACCCTGTCCGGTGCAGATTTAAAGCCCCGAGAGAAGTCCCCGCAGGTAGGGCTGTCTCAACAGTGCCTGCCCGATGAAAAGGGGGGTAGAGTAGGAAGTCCTCTCCTCTAACGGCAGCAACAGCCTCCCGAACTGATGGCTTGGCTCCAAAATACCTCCTGCAAAGACAGCTGATCCGAGGTTTCACCCTGTCCGGTGCAGATTTAAAGCCCCGAGAGAAGTCCCCGCAGGTAGGGCTGTCTCAACAGTGCCTGCCCGATGAAAAGGAGGGTAGAGTAGGAAGTCCTCTCCTCTAACGGCAGCAGCATAGAAACATAGAAACATGATGACAGAAAAAGACCACATGTCCTATCTAGTCTGTCCTTCCATAACAACAACTACAACAGTCCACTTTTTACCTTTAGAGATCCTCTGTGTTGGTCCCATGCTTTTTTGAATTCAGTTACTGTCCTCATCTCTACCACCTCCACTGGGAGACTATTCCATGGATCCACTACTCTTTCGGTAAAGAAATATTTCCGCATATCACTCCTGAATCTATCTCCCTTCACTCTCATCCCATGTCCCCTCGTAGCAGAACTTGCTTTCAATTGAAAGAGGCTCTCTCCCTAAACATTTATGCCACGGAGGTATTTAAACATCTCAATCATATCACCTCTATCTCGCCTTTCCTCTAAGGTGTACATATTAAGATCCTTAAGTCTGTCCTCATATGCTTTATAATGAAGCCCATTAATCATTTTAGTAGCAACCCTCTGCACCAACTCCATCCTGTTCACATCCTTTTGAAGGTGCGGTCTCCAGAATTGCACGCCATACTCCAAATGAGGTCGCACCAAAGACTTATACAGAGGCATTATCACCTCCTTTTTTCTGCTAGCCATTCCTCTCCGTATGCACCCAAGCATCCTTCTAGCTTTTGCCGTCGCCTTTTCTACCTGTTTAGCTACTTTAAGATCATCAGACACAACCACGCCTAGGTCCCGCTCTTCTTTAGTGGACAAAAGTACTTCACCTCCTATACTGTATTGCTCCCTTGGATTGCTGCAGCCCAAATGCATGACCTTACATTTTTTAACATTAAATCCCAGCTGCCAAATTCTAGACCATTCTTCAAGCTTAGCTAGATCCCTCCTCATGTGGGATGAAAAGGGGGGTAGAGTAGGAAGTCCTCTCCTCTAACGGCAGCAACAGCCTCCTCTAACGGCAGCAACAGCCTCCCGAACCGATGGCTTGGCTCCAAAATACCTCCTGCAAAGACAGCTGATCCGAGGTTTCACCCTGTCCGGTGCAGATTTAAAGCCCCGAGAGAAGTCCCCGCAGGTAGGTCTGTCTCAACAGTGCCTGCCCGATGAAAAGGGGGGTAAAGTAGGAAGTCCTCTCCTCTAACGGCAGCAACAGCCTCCCAAACCGTTGGCTTGGCTCCAAAATACCTCCTGCAAAGACAGTTGATCCCCGGTAGACCCAATTCTGATCCCGTGGCCAGGGGCGGCTCAAGGCAATCTGCTGCCTGAGGCGAAGTATGAAAAGGTGCCCCCCTCCCACCTTAGAGGGGGGTGGGACCTTTTCAGAAATCCAATCAGAGACTTAACCAAACCAAAAAGCCGATTAGAAAGGACATGCAAGATGTTTGCACACAGGGCCATATTGAGCTGCAATCGCACCCTGTGTGACTTGCAGCTCGAGCGCATGCCCCTCTTTCTCCCCCCATACCTCCGTCCAGTGCTGCCTGCTCTTTCCCTGCTGCTGCTGCCCTCTTTTTTCATGGTGTTGCCAGCAGCAGGGAAAGAGCAGGCAGCTCTGGACGGAGGTTTGGGGAGGAGGAGGAGGGGACATGCGCCCGATCTGAAAGGCACCGGCACTTTAAGCAGATCTGTCCCTCCCTACTCTGACATCGCGTCAGAGGAGGGAGGGACCAGACTTACTTAAAGTGCTGCAAAAAGGCTTGGGGAGCACATTTCGGCTGCCTGCTAGTGTCCTGCCAGCGGCGGCAGGGCATCAGCAGACAGCCGAAATACACCCCCAAGCCTTTCCGCCCTGTGCGGCTGCACCGCTTGCACAGGGCTAGGTACGGTCCCGTTTGCACACCACGGAACTAAAAGACAGCAAGAACCAACAGCACAGTTTATAAAACTAAATTATAACCCATTTTTATTTTGTTGTTATAAACTGCATTATGGTCCTTGCTTTTTCTTTTTCAACATATATTTTGCATCCACAGTAGGTGCAGAGCAGAACCAGGACATTCACCCACAGAACTCAATGTTTTAAAAAAAAATCTGGTTCTGATTATCTCGCTAACAACAACAACCACTATTCTCTAGTACCAGGCATATTGTGAACTAATACAAAACCTTACAACAAAGAGCAAACCTACCATACCATATCAGCACAAACTTCCAAAACTCACATAAGGAGCCCATCCAAAAAAAGCATCACTGTAAATACTACAGTGGGCCCTGGCACACCCATACACCTATTTGAGAAGCTGAACAAGTCATATTACTACAGTACAGTGTAGATCTTTATGTACAAATGGTATGTTAACAGAACATCTGACTTCAGTCACACACTCGCAACATCGACCCTCACCAAGTACAGAATAAGTAACCACAATCTAAAGTAAAAATAAAAATATGTAGACTAAATTTAAATTGAAACCCCAAGAAGCCAGAGTCCACATGCAGTGCAACATCAGATAAATAATAGCTGCAGTTTCCCATTACTTGCATTCCCATGACTGCCACTGCTGTCCATTCCCTTCCAGTCCCCCTCCTTCCCCACTGTCCAGCCCCTTCTAGTCCAAATACCATCTCAGATATCAGCTCACGTCCACTCTCAGTGCCACCCCCGCAGTCAGCTCCCTTCCAGTCGCCCTACCCTCTGTCCATCCCCCTTCCAGTGCCATTTGCATGTCAGCTCCCTTCCAGCCTCCTCCCCATTACCCTTCTCCCATCCCCAAGTGTCAGCTCCCTTCCAGTCCCCCTTCAGTACATCCCAGGTGTCAGCTCTTTTCCGGCCCCCTCCTTCCCCCATGTCAGCTCCCTTCATGCCCCCTCCTTCCCCTGGCAGACCCTCCCTTTATCCGCTCCCTTCCAGTCCTTTTCTACCATCCTCCCACATCAGCCCATTTGTAGCCCTAGCCCCTAGTTTTCTTCCACGGCCAGCAGAACTCTCCTCCCCTCCCCCATTAACCCATTTCCAGTCCCAGCCCATTTCCAGTCATAGCCCCCTTATCAGCCCACTCTAGTCCTAGCCCCCCAATCAGCCCATTTCCAGTTCTAACCCCCCTCCCGTTCAACCTATTTCCATTCTTAACCCCCCATCAGCCCACCTCCAGTCCTAACCTCCCCCATCAGCCCATTTCCAGTCCTAGCCCCCTTAATCAGCCCATTTCCAGTTCTAACCCCCCCCCCCCCCCCGATCAGTCTATTTCCATTCTTGAACTATAGAACATAATAAAGGGTGCCTTGTAGCAAGGTAGCTGTACATAGAATGCTAGGAATCATAAGGAAAGGAATGGAGAATAAAACCAAGGATATTATAATGCCTCTGTATTGTTCCATGGTGAGACCGCACCTTGAATATTGTGTGCAATTCTCGTTGCCATATCTTGAAAAGGATATAGCAGAATTGGAAAAGGTACAGAGAAGAACCACCAAAATGGTAAAGGGGATGGAAGGATACCCCTATGAGGAAAGGCTTAAAAGGTTAGAAAAGATGGCTGAAGGGATCATGATAGAGGTCTATAAATTAATGAATGGCGTGGAATCGGTAAACATAGATCGGTTGTTTACTCCATCAAAATGTAGGAAGACTAGGGGACATGCAATGAAGCTATAATGTAACCCATTTAAAACTAATAAAAGAAAATATTTTTTCACTCAACGTGTTATCAAACTCTGGAATTAGTTACCAAAGGATGTGATAAAAGCTGTTAGTGTAGCTGGGTTTAAAAAAAGTTTGGACACGTTCCTGAAGGGAAAAGTCCATAAACCATTATTTAGAGGACTAGGGAAATCCACTGCTTGCCCTAGGATAATCATCATGGAATCTGCGTGCCTTTTTGGGAACCTGACAGGGACTTATGACCTGGATTGGCCACTGTTGGTAACAGGATACTGGGCTTGATGGACCTTGCTCTGACCCAGTACGACAGGTCTTACGTTCTTAGGAGCAGTCAGCAAGCATTCTGCAGTCCCTGTTCCTTATATGATCTTGCCTGAAGTTTGAGGTAATGCAAATAGACCTGCCTGCCAGTCACTAGTCAGGGGGAGTGTCCATTGCTCTTGGAGAGGGGGGAGGATGGTCTGGGAGTGTGGTGTGGATGCATGTGTATGCAGTGTATGGATGGGGAGTAAGCCTCTTGGCATATAGACATACTGGTCCCTCCGTGCCATACACTTTTTCCTGCTCTCCCCCTTTCCTGTTTCCCAGTACCCATTCTCCCTCTGTTCCCCCATCCCAATTTTTTCCTTTTTGTCACCCCCCTGCCTTTCATTGTCCTTCCCCAAGGGTCACCCCCTCTCCCTTTATGCACACCCCTTGCTGTCAGTCCTTCTGCGTATCCCCGCCCCTCTCTCACACACACATCTGTTCTCCCCCCCCCCCCCCCCTCTTCTTCTACTGGCAGGAGAGGGCTCCCACCCGCTGGCAGCTCTCTTCTAGGCTGTAGTACTACTAGTCCCCACTAGTGGGAGGCTCTGATATTTGCTGTGTTTGTAGTCTGCAGTATTTCTGCTGGTGTATGGGCCCTCCCCCCCCCCTCACTTGGTCTGCAGCTTGTCGTGCTGTGAGGGCTTGTGTGCATCAGTGATGCTGAGAGCTAAGCTATCAATAGCTTAGCTACTAGCAGGGTCTCTAAAGATAGACAGGTCTCAGCTGAGATGCCAGACTAAGACAAACCACCCATCTGGGCAGCAGCAGAATGGGACGGTGTTGTAAGCGGAGGATCATATTCCTGTGACAAATGCAACAACACTGGAAGTATGGAGCAAACAGAGCTTAAAGATCCCAATTTACCCATGTCTAACAATAGCCAAATTAGCATGAATAAAATACATTCTCTAAAATGCTTGTATGCAAATGCTAGAAGTCTAAAGAATAAGATGGGAGAGTTAGAATATATAGCACTAAATGAAAGGTTAGATATGATTGGAATATCAGAGACATGGTAGAAGAAGGACAACCAGTGGGACACTGTGATACCTGGGTACAAACTATATCGTAATGATAGAGCTGATCAAATTGGTGGAGGGGTTACGCTCTATGTTAGAGAGGGCATTGACTCAGAAAGGATTAAAGTTTTGCAGGAAACAAAATCTGCTGTAGAATCTATATGGATTGAAATTCCATATAAAAGGGGGAAGGCAATGGCAGTGGGGGTGTACTATCGAGCACCTGGCCAGAATGACCAAATGATTGATGAAATGCTCAAAGAAATCAAGGAAGCTAACAAAAGTTACAGCACAGTAATAATAATGGGTGATTTCAATTACCCCGGTATCGACTGGGTCAGTGTCACGTCAGGACATGCTAGGGAGATAAAGTTCCTAGATGAAATAAATGACTACTTCTTGGAGCAGCTGGTTCATGAACCGACCAGAGGGGAAGCCATATTAGACCTAGTCCTTAGTGGAACACCAGATCTAGTGCAAGAGATAAGGGTGTTGGGGCCACTTGGCAATAGTGGTCATAGCATGATCGCCTTTGATTTAATTAGTGGAGGAGGGATAGTGAGGAAATCCACAGTACTACCTTTTAACTTTCGAAAGGGAGACTATGATAAAATGAGGAAAACAGTTAAGAAAAAACTAAAAGGAGCAGTTGCAAAGGTTAAAGACGTACATCAAGCTTGGGTGTTGTTGAAAAATACTATCTTGGAAGCCCAGACCAGCTGTATTCCACGCTTTAAGAAAAGTGGAAGGAAGTCCAAAAAACTGCCAGCATGGTTTAAAGGTGAGGTCAGAGAGGCTGTTGTTGCCAAAAAAGCATCTTTCAGGAAATGGAAAAAAAAAGAGCCAAACGACGAAACCTGGAAACAGCACAAGCACTGGCAAGTTAAATGCAAGGCATTGATAAGGCAGGCAAAGAGAGAATTTGAGAAGAAGCTTGCTGCGGAAGCAAAAACGCGAAATAAAGACCTTTTCAAGTACATTCGTAGCAAAAAACCCGTGAGAGAGTCAGTTGGTCCATTAGATGATAAAGGGGTTAAAGGAGCACTAAGAGGCGACAAGGCGATAGCGGAGAGACTGAATGAATTCTTTGCTTCGGTCTTTACTGAGGAAGATGTAGGGATGTTACCCATGACTGAAGTGGTATTTAAAGGTGCGGAAGAATTGAAGGAAATATCGATACATCGGGAAGATGTCTTACAACTATTAGATAAACTGAAGAGTAGCAAATCACCTGGGCCGGATGGTATACATCCAAGGGTGTTGAAAGAACTGAAATATGAGATTGCAGACCTGCTATCAGTAATCTGTGAACTATCATTAAAATCATCTCTAATACCTGAAGATTGGAGAATCGCCAATGTAACACCAATTTTTAAAAAGGGTTCCAGGGGTGATCCGGGAAACTACAGACCGGTGAGCCTGACGTCAGTACCGGGAAAAATGGTAGAAACCATCATAAAGAATAAAATTACTCAGCATGTAGATAGTCACAACCTAATGGGAGACAGCCAACATGGCTTTAGACAAGGAAGATCTTGTCTTACTAATCTGTTGTTTTTTTGAAGGAGTGAATAAACAGGTGGACAAAGGTGAGTCAGTTGATATTGTGTATCTGGACTTTCAGAAAGCCTTTGACAAGGTCCCTCATCAGAGACTTTTGGCAAAACTAAAGAGTCATGGGATAGGAGGCAGTGTACTATTGTGGATCAGGAGCTGGTTAAAAGATAGAAAGCAGAGGGTAGGGCTAAATGGCCAATTTTCCCAATGGAGAAAGGTGAATAGTGGTGTACCCCAGGGATCTGTGCTGGGTCCGCTGCTTTTTGACATATTCATAAATGACCTGGAAAGTGGAATAACGAGTGAGGTTATCAAATTTGCAGATGACACAAAACTATTTAAAGTTGTTAAAACCCAAGAGGATTGTGAAAAATTGAAAGAGGATCTTGATAGATTGGAAGACTGGGCATCAAAATGGCAGATGAAATTTAATATGGACAAGTGCAAGGTTATGCACCTAGGGAAGAACAGCCCAAACTATGGTTACACGATGCAAGGTTCCACATTAGGAACCACCACCCAGGATAAAGATTTAGGCGTCATTGTGGATACCATGTTAAAACCCTCAGCCCAGTGTGCAGCGGCGGCCAAGAGAGCAAATAGAATGCTAGGTATGATAAGGAAAGGAATGGAAAATAAAACAAAAGATATTATAATGCCTCTATATCGTTCCATGGTGAGACCGCACCTTGAATATTGTGTGCAATTCTGGTCGCCGTATCTTAAAAAGGATATAGCGATTTTAGAAAAGGTTCAGAGAAGAGCCACCAAAATGGTAAAGGGGATGGAAGGATACTCCTATGAAGGCTAAAAAGGTTAGGGCTCTTTAACCTGGAAAAGAGACGGCTGAGGGGAGATATGATAGAAGTCTATAAATTAATGAACGGAGTGGAACGGGTAAACGTAGATCGATTGTTTACGTTATCAGAATATAGAAAGACTAGGGGACATGCAATGAA
Organism: Ichthyophis bannanicus; assembly: GCA_033557465.1. NCBI lineage: Eukaryota > Metazoa > Chordata > Amphibia > Gymnophiona > Ichthyophiidae > Ichthyophis > Ichthyophis bannanicus. Next base: position 1,103,756,677 of record CM066031.1, read on the forward strand.
GCTACAGGGTAAACTATTTAAGACTAATAAAAGAAAATATTTTTTCACTCAACGTGTAATCAAACTCTGGAATTTGTTACCGGAGGATGTAGTAAAGGCTGTTAGTGTAGCTGGGTTTAAAAAAGGTTTGGACAAGTTCCTGGAGGAAAGGTCCATAAACCATTATTAAGAAGTGACCGAAGATATCAATGCTTGACCCAGTACAAGCATTGTGGAACTTGTGTCTCTTGGGGAAACTGCTAGGTACATATGACCTAGATTGGCCACTGTTGGAAACAGAATACTGGGCTTGATGGACCTTGGTCTGACCCAGTATGGCATATCTTATGTTCTTATGTTCTTATGTTCTTAACTACGTGGAAGAAAGGCTTGGCAAATCTACTTCTGAATTTTGCCTCAAAAACCCATTTGATAGTCACAAACAAATTGCACTAGAGTGCTGGAAGATGAGACCCCCAGATGGCTACTGGGGATGAACTGAAGACTTCTCAGAGTAAAGCCAGCATTTATGATATGGTTGGATCTGCTGATGTAGTTGTGCATGAAAAGAGAGTCAGATGTTGCAAAGATATCTTATATATTGGGACATGGAATGTACGAAGCATGAACCAAGGGACGTTGGAGGTGGTCAAGAATGAAATGGAATGTGTACAACTCGATCTGTTGGGTGTCAGTGAACTGAAATGGACTGGCTTTGGGCACTTTGCATCTGATGATCATATGGTTTACTATGCTGGAAATGAAAGACAAAGAAGAAATCGTGTTGTATTTATAGTTAAGAAGAAACTTGCAAGTACTGTAATGAAATACAGTGCAGTCAGAGAATGCTTAATTTCTATTTGTCTATGAGGAATGCCCATCAACACCACTATAATTCAGGTATATGCCCCAACAACAGCTGCAGAAGAGGAAGACGTTGATGAGTTCTATGAACAAGTACAAGCTGAAATTGACAGAACATGCAAACAGGATATCCTGATAGTCATGGGTGACTGGAACGCAAAAGTTGGCAACAAAGAAGACAAAGTGGTTGAAAATATGGACTTGACAACAGAAATGAAGCTGGAGAAAGACTGATAGAATTCTGCAAAACCAATGATCTATTCATCTCAAACACCTTCTTCCAGCAAGACAAAAACTGACTGTACACGTGGACTTCACCCAATGGATTGTACAGAAATCAAATTGACTACATATGTGGAAGACAATGAAGGAAAAGCTCAATAACATCAATAAAGACAAAACCTGGAGCTGACTTTGGTACAGATCACCAACTACTAGTATGCAAACTCAAGCTAAAGTTGAAAAAGAGCAAGCCATTCATGAATGTAGCAAAATGTGCCCTTAGACAATGCCACTGGAATTTAAAGACTGCCTGAGAAATCGATTTGCTGCTTTAGATACAAATGACAGAGTTCCAGAAGAGTTATGGGATGACATCAAGAAGGTTGTATTGGAAGAAAGCAATAAGTCTCTACATTAGGTGAAAAAGCAAAAATGCCAAAATGGATGACTGAAGAAACTCTGAAAATTGTCCAGAAACGTAGAGAAAAAGAGGCAATCGCAGAACTCAACAGAGATTTATAACATGTAGCAAGACAAGACAAGGAGAAGTACTACAAGATATGTGTTTATACCAATACTGAAGAAACGTGACCCGAATGACTGTGGAAATTATCGCACAATTGCTCTGATCCCACATGCCAACAAGATTCTACTCAAGATCATTCAGCAGAGACTACAACCATACCTGGAACAACAACTGCCTGAAGTGCAAGCAGGGTTTAGGAAAGGGAGAGGAATGAGAGACATTATTGCGGATGTGAGATGGATCCTTGAAAAGACAAAAGAATACCAAAAGGATATCTATATGTGTTTTATTGACTACAGCAAGGCTTTTGACTGTGTAAACCATGAGAATCTTTGGGCCACATTAAGAAGCATGGGTATACCAGTACACCTGATCGTTCTCTTGCACAACTTTTACACTGATCAAGAAGTAACAGTTCAAACGGAACTAGGAGAAATGGAATGGTTTAAAATCAGCAAAGGTGTACGACAAGGCTGCATACTTTCCCCCCTACCTCTTTAATTTATATGCAGAACAAATCATCAGAGAAGCAGGACTGTATGAAGACAACAGAAGTGTGAAGATTGGTGGAAGACTCATCAACAACATTCGCTATGCTGATGATACCACATTACTGGCTGAAAGTGAAGACGATTTGAAACATTTGCTTCTCAAGATCAAGGAATATAGTCTTAAAATGGGTCTGCACCTTAATGTTAAGAAGACAAAGATCCTGACAACTGGCAAAATGAATAAGTTCATCGTTGATGAAGATGAAATTGAAATAGTTGACAACTTTAACCTACTTGGATCAACTATCAGTAAAGAAGCAACAAGCAGTCAAGAAATCCGACGACGCATTGCTCTTGGCAGAATGGCTATGAAGGACCTAGACAAGATTCTCAAGAACAGAGATGTCTCTCTCCATTGAAAGATTTGACTTGTTCAAGTCATGGCATTTTCAATAACGTCATATGGATGTGAAAGTTGGACAGTGAAAAAGATAGACAGGAAGAAAACTGATGCCTTTGAATTATGGTGCTGGTGACGAATACTGTGTGTTTCATGGACTGCCTGAAGAACAAACCAGTCCATATTAGAGGAGATCAAATTTAAGCTTTTTTTAGAAGCTCGGATGATAAGACTTCGACTTTCATACTTTGGATACATCATGCGAAAAGAGAGATCATTAGAGAAAGACATCATGCTTGGCAAGATAGAAGGTCAATGCAAAAGAGGAAGGCCATCAATGAGATGAATCGATACAATAACAACAGCTATGGGTGCCAGTCTGTCAACAATGAGCCACCTGACTGAAGATCAAACACAATTTAGGACAACTAAATTGCCATGAGTCGACACCGATTTGACGGCACTTAACAACAACATGGGGTCCATGCCGGCAATTAAATTTAGCACTGCCTGCGTCCTATTGAAATGCATAGGTTTGTTTGTGCAGTGCAAATAAACCTGTGCATATGGACTGACAAAACAGACACATGATTGGAGGCTCCACAATAGGCACTATTGCTAAGCCGAAACATGTCTAAAATGATTGGCTGGTGCCTCTTAGTTCTTCTCTGATCCTTGGGACTCTTCTTTGCTGTCTCTTCCTCGAGCTGTATGGGATCCTCCATCAAGAATCCTCTTCTTTAATCTAGTATGCTTTAGTAGGCAGCTGAGCAGAACCCCGCAAAACACCTCTTTTCGCGGCAGGTGACATATGTTGAGCAGCGAGTTTTCTTTCCTACCTTAAATCGCTTAGCTATATGAATATTGGCTGAATACTGCTGCTGTGTCTATAGCTGGGTGAAACATTTTCCCTCTGCCCTGGCTCTGCCCCAGGCTATACAAATGGTACTGGAGCAGTCAGAGGGAATCTTTAGTGGCGCTATCCATATAGTGCTGCTGAAAAGTCGCAGATAGGAGATTTGTATGTTTAGCAGCTGCCATAAAACACACAAGTCCCTTTAATATCCAGTCCATAAAGGCTAATTTTGTAACAGGAAGCTATTTTATAAAAACACAGGCACTAGAGATGTGAATTGAAACATTTTTCGAATCACTTTGTTTTTGGATCATTTGCCATGTCTGTTCTTTTTTGACTTCTCATTTATTTAGATCATTTATTTCATCCATTGAAGTCAATGAGGCAAACAATTATGCACTCTTAACCATGGGGTTTCCTATCCATTTTCAATTAAACATGCTTAAAGCTTGCTGGCAGACATCTACCATAGAAGTAACAGCACTCAAAGGCATCAGGAGTGCCATGAATACCCTGTGATACCAGTTACATAGCCTTCAGTAATGTAAATACTTGTTTAATATCTTTAATTTGTTCTCTGTAACATAACCAGTTCCCTTGAATTACCTCCGTTTCTTGTACATTTTTAGTTCTATGTAAACCATTTTGATTCAATGATAAAGTGGTATAAAAAACAATAAAATAAATAAAAATAAACTAAAGAGCACTAACAGTTGAATGAAGAGTCAAAGCCACCATGCGAGAGTAAGATGGAAAAGAAGGAGGATGGTGAGGAGAAAACAAAATGGTTGGAGAAGAAAAGAGATGAAAGAGGTGAGGACTGCAGGAAATGAGCAGTATGTGGCAAGTGGGGAAAGGTGAAGCCTAGGGAAGAGGAGAGATGTGTATGAAAAAGAACATAAGAACATAAGATATGCCATACTGGGTCAGACCAAGGTCCATCAAGCCCAGTATTCTGTTTCCAACAGTGGCCAATCTAGGTCATATGTACCTAGAGAAGAGAAGAGCAAGCGGGTTGTGAGAGAAGAGGGCAGAGGAGAACAGGAAATGGTAGGTAGGAGAAAGAAAAAGAGAAGAAATGGGACATAGGAACACAATAAGCAAAAGAAGAAAGGTGGCTGCTGGGTAAAGACATCTACTGGAAAGGCTGGGAGAATAGAACAGGTAAAATAAAGTAAAATTTAAAAAGGAAAGGGGGAGATGAAAAATAAAGAAGCCTACAAAAAGAAAACTTGAATCCTAAACAAAAGAACAAAGAAAATAGAAAATAAATTGAAGACATATCAAGAAAAACAAAGAAAATAAGGATAGTAGATCAAGAAATACAAAGGTCTGAAAATATTTTATTGAACCACCCTGCTGCAACTGAACAGATTGGAGGGTGGAAGCTGGTGGGATTGGGCCTAGGGAGAGTATGTTGGGCGTGGGTATATGAGAGAGAGAGAGGTAAGATAGTTGAGGGGGAGAGAAAGAAAGTTTGTATCCTGTATCCTCCCCACCCCCCCTCTTCCCCAATGCCAATCTGGGCAACGGGGATAGAAAGTTGATCTCCTTCTACCATTCTGTCCTCCCTAGTAATTGTCCTCCCCCAATATGAAAGAAACTATACTTATGTCAAAACCACACCAAAGTGTTTCATCTAACCCTCCATCAGTCAAATGCCTTATAGCAAATAGGTAAATGTAAAGATTAACAAATAAAACCAAAATGAAGATGTACCAAGATGGAAACCACGCTACTTACATGAAATACAAAACTGGGTGATGCATTAGTGCCACTGTGTGGTCAACCTGTAAAATTACAGAAACAGCCAACAATCCAATATGTTTTACTGTTATCTAGCCAGTTTTATTGATTATTTATTCTGATTGCTTTTTACAAGACCCTTTATTGTGTATTCATTATTCTACTCCTTCTGTTCTTGTTTTCTTGTACAGAATTAAATGACATTTCTATTGCCTTGTGAGTTACTGCAGCACTCTAGTCCAGTCAATCACATCTGCAATTATTGATGTTCTGCTTCCTCTGGTTCAGAGAAGGCATCTGAGTCGTTGTTATATGTATTTACTGAAATAATCTGTTTTCTTTTCCAGGAATGAATCCACTAAGACAGCCACTTATTGTTTTCCTGATTGTTTTTAAAGCGCTGCTCTGTATTTATGTTGGAAAAAAATATAACTGTGTTAGAAACATAGAAACATGATGGCAGAAAAAGACCATATGGCATATCTAGTCTGCCCTTCCATATCAACTACAATAGTCCCCTTTTTACCTATAGAGATCTTCTGTGTTTGGCCCATGCTTCCTTGAATTCAGATACTGTCTTCGTCTCTATTACCTCCAATGGGAACCTATTCCACGCATCTACCATTCTGTAAAGAAATATTTCTGCATATTACTCCTGAGTCTATCCTCTTTCACTCTCATCTTATGTCCCCTTGTTGCAGAGCTTGCTTTCAATCAAAAGAGGCTCTCCTCCTGTGCATTTATGCCAAGATCCAATACCCGTAAACATCTCATAAGAATTAATCCTATAAAAGTACCTACACCTAAGCAAAAACCAACATGCAATAATACACCCATAACATGCGTGATACTCAATGCCCATTCTGCTTGAAATAAAACTCAAATCATCAATGACTACCTTATGGACAATCACATAGATGCAGACAATATACTTATGAATCAACTAATTAAACACAACTATAATCTCTTTAGCTCCACAAGAACAATTCAAAGAGGTGGTGGAGTGTTTGTCATCACTAAGCAAACCTTCAAATTCCAAGCTCTTACCTTTACCACAGATAAAGGACTTGGATACATTACTAGTCTCAAATAAGCACTTGCTGCTACTACTTGTTTACAGATTATCCAAGTGCAAATCCAGATATACTTGACATTCTTTTAGAAAAAATATGCAGTCATGATTCACACTCCAGCCAGCTAATTCTACTAGGTGATCCTAACTTCCTCCGAAAACCTCACAAGCTTTCATAGATGCCATGTACTACACACAGATAATCACTGAGCCAACGCGCAGAAAAGGAGACATACTTGACATGATATTTCTACCTCAGCCTCTGCTCAAAACCTGTTCTCCATTACACCTTAAACTACACTCAGTCCCTTGGTCCAATTACAAAGTAATTTCCATCCTATTGCCTCCCCAGACAACTGCATGTGCCACACTACTACTATTGCTATTACTACTACTGAGCATTTGTATAGTGCTACTAGACGTACGCAGCGCTGCACAGACATGTAAGAGATAGTCCCTGCTCATCAGAGCTTACAATCTAGTCAAGACAGGCAACACAACAGGTGTAGACAGGGATACATCTAGGGGCGATGGTAAGAAAACACAAGGAAATCAGGTGAGTCAAGATCCGAAAGCAGCAGCAAAGAGGTGAGTTTTTAGCCTGGATTTGAAAAGGGTCAGAGAAGGCGCCTGACATACAGACTCAGGTAGTTTGTTTCAGGCATAAGGTGCAACAAGATGAAAGGAGCAAAATTTGGAGTTAGCAATAGAAGTGATTTGCCAGAAGAGCGGAGTTCCCGAGGAGGGGTGTAGGGAGAGATAAGAGAGGAAAGGTAGTAAGGAGCTGCAGAGTGAATGCACTTATAGGTCAGCAGTAGAAGTTTGAACCAGATGTGGAAATGGATAGGGAGCCAATGAAGCGACATGAGAAGAGGGATAATATGAGCATGATGAGACTGGCAGAAGATTAGCTGCGCAGCAGAGTGTTGTACAGATTGAAGGGGAGAGAGATGATTCAGTGGGAGACCAGCAAGGAGTAGGTTACAATAGTCAAGATGGGAGGTGATTAGTGAGTGCATAAGTGTCTTAGTAGCATGTTCAGAAAGGAATGGGTGGATTTTCTTGATGTTATAGAGAAAGAAACGGCAGGTTTTAGCTATCAGATGGATGTGTGTGGAGAAGGAGAGAGAGGAGTCAAAGATGACCTCAAGGTTGTGAGTAGAGGACATGGGGAGGAGTAGAGAGTTATCCACAGAGACTGAGAAAGGAGGAAGAGGAGAGGAGGTTTTAGGGGTAAAAATAAGAAGCTCAGTTTTGGCAATGATCAGTTTCAAGTGATGGTGAGACATCAAAGCAGCAAGTCAGGAAGGCAGGCAGAGATCCGGGTCTGGATTGCCAGAGAGATTTCAGGTGTAGCGAGGTAGATCTTGGCATCATCAGCATAAAGATGGTACTGAACGCCATGGGAAGAGATGAGTGCACCAAGGGACTGGGTATAGAGAAAGAGAAGGAGTGGACCAAGACAGATCCTTGTGGTACACCAACTGAGAGTGGGATAGCAGCAGAGGAGGATCCACCATAACAAACACTGAAAAAGCAATGGGAGAGATAAGAGGAGAACCAGGATAGTAGCGAGCCCATAAAATCAAGCAAGGATAGGGTATCAAGGAGAAGGTTGTGGTCAACAGTGTCAAAAGCAGCAGAGAGATCAAGAAGCATGAGGACTGAATTGGCCCTTGGATTTTGCCAGGAACAAGTCACTGGAGACCTTGGCAAGAGCTGTTTCAGTAGGATGTGAAGGACGAAAGCCAGATTGTAAAGGATCCAGGAGGGTTTGAGAGGAGAGAAAGTCAAGGCAATGGCAGTGAACTGCATGTTCAAGTAGTTTAGAAATGAAGAGGAGGAGAGAGATGGGGCAATACTTAGAAGGCCAGTAGGATCAAGTGATGATCTCTTGAGGAGAGGTGAAACTACAACATGCTTGAAGGCTGCAGGGACAGTTGCAGTGAAAAGCGATAAGTTGAGAATATGAGAGATGGGAGGGACAACAGTGGAGGAGATGTGGCTTAGGAAATGGGTGGGAATAGAATCAGAGGAGCAGGTAGTGAGTTTGGAGGAGGAAAAAAGGTGTGCAGTTTCCTCCTCAGAGATCATAGAAAAGGACGAAAGGGTAGCAGAGGTAGAGGGGGAAAGTTGGGAGTGAAGAGGGGAAAGAGAGGAAGTAGCTGACTTTGTGGGGAATTGGAGGGTGATCTTGTGGATATTGTCATGGAAATAGTCAGCCAGGGTTTGGGTAGAAAGGGAGGGAGGGGTCAGAGGCAGAGGCACCTTGAGGGTCAGAGGCAAGAGAGTCAGGTGGGCATAATAGTCTGGTTTTGAGAGAGCTATGGCTGACTGGAAAGAGATAAGCATGAATTTGAAGTGTAGAAAGTCTTCAGGATTTGAGCTAAGCACGCTCAGCTGAACAAGCACATGAATGTAGTTAGTGGGTAGTAGATGAAAGCCAGGGCTGGGGTATAGTTTGCCTCACAGGACGGCAGAGCAAGAGCATCCAGAGCAGAGGAAAGTGCAACATTATAGGAAGTTACTGCCTTTATCAATAGACTCAGATGGCATAGTGGTGGAAGAGATGATGAAACAGTGGAGGAGAGAACCAAAGAGTCAGTAGCATGAAGATTTCCAAAGAGGTTGGAGGAGACAGGACAAGGTTGAGGTGGTGAGTGTTGAAGAGTGAAGCTTAACAGGTGAAGGTCAGATAAGGGAAGAACTGAGGTACAAATAAAACTAAAAGGAGCAGTTGCAAAGGTTAAAGATTTACATCAAGCTTGGGTGTTGTTTAAAAGTACTATCTTGGAAGCCCAGACCAGCTGTATTCCATGCTTTAAGAGAAGTGGAAGGAAGTCCAAAAAACTGCCAACATAGTTTAAAGGTGAGGTCAGAGAGGCTGTTGCCAAAAAAGCATCTTTCAGGAAATGGAAAAAGGAGCCAAATGATGAAAACTAGAAATAACACAAGCACTGGCAAGTTAGATGCAAGGCATTGATAAGGTAGGCAAAGAGAGAATTTGAGAAGAAGCTTGCTGTGGAAGCAAAAACACATAATAAAGACTTTTTCAAGTACATTCGTAGCAAAAAAACTGTGAGAGAGTCAGTTGGACCATTAGATGACAGAGGGGTAAAAGTAGCACTAAGAGGGAACAAGGTCATAGTGGAGAGACTGAATGAATTCTTTGCTTCAGTCTTTACTGAGAAAGATGTAGGAATGTTACCCATGACTGAAATGGTATTTAAAGGAGATGCTGCGGAAGAATTGAAAGAAATATCAATATATTGGGAAGATGTATTACAACTATTTGATAAACTGAAGAGTAGCAAATCACCTGGACCAGATGGTATACATCCAAGGATGTTGAAAGAACTTAAATATGAGATTGCATACCTACTATTAGTAATCTGTGAACTATCATTAAAATCATCTATAATACCTGAAGATTGGAGGATGGCCAATGTAACACCGATTTTTAAAAAGGGTTCCAGGAGTGATCCGGGAAACTACAAACCAGTGAACCTGACATCAGTACTAGATAAAATGGTAGAAACCATCATAAAGAACAATTACTGAACATGTAGATAGTCATGGTTTAGTCATGGGAGACAGCCAACATGGCTTTAGCCAAGGAAAGTCTTGTCTTACTAATCTGTTATGTTATTTTGAAGGTGTGAATAAACAGGTAGACAAAGGTGAGTCGGTTGATATAGTGCATCTGGACTTTCAGAAAGCCTTTGACAAGGTCCCTCATGAGAGACTTGGCAAAATTAAAAAGTCATGGGATAGGAGGAGGTGTACTATTATGGATCAGGAACTGGTTAAAAGATAGAAAGCAGAGGATAGGGCTAAATGGCCAATTTTCCTAATGGATAAAGATGAATAGTGGAGCATCCCAGGGATCTGTGCTGGGTCTGCTGCTTTTTACCATATTCATAAATGACCTGTAAATGGGAATAACGAGTGAGGTTATCAAATTCTGTCCCGGTTGTTAAACCTCTACAAGCTGGTCCTCCTGGCCCTTCCTCCAGCCCCAGTTGAAATTCCTACCTCAGAACGTCTTTGCATGGCTTGCCATGGAAGGACTTCTGCCTCCACAGGCCTCTCTCCCTCTTGCAGCATGCTGGGTTCTTAACCCCTCCCTCTGAGCCATGCCCTTTCAGCTCTGAACTCTGGGCTGCAGTCCCTCTTAAAGGGGGACTGTTGATAATCCCTTTGGAGAGGGACAGATAACATTCTACATACTCCATTACACTATCATTTTGAAGGTATGGTCTCCAGAATTTCACACATTACTCCAAATGAGGTCTCACCAAAGACTTAAGCAAAGGCACTATCACCTCCTTTTTTCTGCTGGCCATTCCTCTCCCTATGCACTCAAGCATCCTTCTGGCTTTCACCGACGCCTTTTCTACCTGCTTAGCCACCTTAAGATCATGAGAAAGAATCACACCCAGGTCCTGTTCTTCTTTTCTGGACAAGAAGTACTTCACCCCTACACTGTACCGCTCACTTGGATTTTTGCAGCCAAAATGCATGACTCTGCATTTTTTAGCTTTAAATCTCAGCTGCCAAATTCTCATCCATTCTTCAAGCTTAGCTAGATCTCTCCTCATGTTATCTACTCCTTCCTGGGTGTCTATTGCAGATTTTGATATCAACTGCAAAAAGGAAAACCTTAGCTGACAGCCCTTCCACAACATCACTAACAAAAATGTTAAAAAGAATGGTTAAACTGTCTAAGTGGGAAGCAGGAGTTTTGTTCTGAGGAACCTGCTGAGTTTGTTTCCGTTTTATTTCTCCTTGTTTGAATGAAAAATGGAAGACCTAGTTTGACTGATCTGAATTGGAGAGAACTTGCTGAGGGAAAGCAGAATTGCAGCCCAGGAATGTTAGTACAGGAGAAGAAGTTTCCAGGACTAGGTAAGAAAAAGTCTTGGTTCGTCTTTGTGAAATCCACGCAAACAGAGGGAAAACCCACCATAGGGGTATAAGTAGCAATAAAAAGGGGATAAGAAGTAATAAAAACCAACCAAATAAAAGAGCTGTTACTTAAACAATATTTAATACAAATATATACACATACAAACATAAATAACCTACAGATAGTAAAGTTAATTTAAAAAACAGCATGTTTCAATCAAATCCTACATTGGGCATAAAATACAGCAAAGTATGGTTGAAACATTATCTCTTCCAAAGGGTGAGGCACATCTGTGAGAAAGCTAAAAGGATTTATTAGTGGAAGGTGGCAATGACTTTTATTAGTTGTATATGTATTTCACTTTATCAGCCCCGATCTGTCCAAGTGATATGGTACATGCCCCTTTTTTCTGCTTTCTCCTGGTGGTTTAATTTTTATTGCCGATATGGACAAGCTCTGTGCTCCTACGTGTTTTGAAGACCTTTATATCAATCTGGATTTGATTGCAGGTTGGATACCCTGAAGTACGTAAGTCCAAATACGTGTTAGGGTATTACCAAAGGAGGAGTGTTTTAAGTGGTTTAATAAGTTTATGACTGTTTTTCATGCAGGTGTGCTTTGCTGATTTTAAGACTTTTCTCCAATGAGGTGGTGAAATGCCTCCTAGAGTGGTACGTTTTTATTTTTATTTCTGATTTTCAGTTCCTGGTAAATTTCATGTTGATATTTCTATTTTGTTTTACTTATACCTCACTCTTTGGAAGAGTTAATGTTTCAACCATACTTTGCTGATGTATTTTATGCTCCTGATGCAGACTTCGGCTGAAACATGTCAGGTTTTTTATGAACTTTTACTATTTGTATTTATTTTATTTAAAAGGATTTATAGCCCGCTCAATCGCTGAGGTGGGTAACAAGAAACATACACATTATATTGTATGGTTATTTATGTTTTTAGGTGTATATGTTTGCAATCATTTTGTTTAAGTAACTACTCTTTTATGTGGTTGGTTCGCTGGGGGCTGCCACGTTTGATTGCTGATGCTTCCTTGTGATGACCAAGCATTCCACCCCATTTCTGCCCTATTAAGCTGTCTGCGCAAAAATGCCTATGTTCAGGAGCTTTAGACCAGTATTTCATAAATCCAGCCAAAAAAACTTCGAAGAATTTTGGATGTCAGAGAAATATAAGTTTATTCCTCAGAAAGGTCCAAGGAAGCCTGTTACAAGGAGGAATTATGCAGGAAAAGTGAGTCTGACGTTTCTAAGCATGAATGGGATGAGAAGAGTGCTCTGGGGGTGCTCAAGATGCATGTCCCTACTTATATAACTCAGTTACCTGCAAAGCAGTGCTAACTTATTTCCAACAAAATATGGCAAATCAAGGTGACATTTCAAGCCAGCCTGGTTCTGTACTCCTGGTTGGAATACAGTGCACTGGAAAATACTGTGTTTGGTTTTGCCTGTCACCATTTCATTGGATAGGATGCAAATAGCATAAGGTCACCTGATGTTCCCAATTTTCGGGGATTGTCCTTGATTTTAGAGCTGTGTCCCTGATTCCTACCTGTTTGGCAGCCTCTTGTCCCAGATACTACTACTACTACTGAGCATTTGTATAGCGCTATAAGTCGTACGCAGTGCTGCAAGTAAGAGACAGTCCCTTCTCATCAGAGCTTACAATCTAGTCAAGACAAACACAGAAGGTGTAGGCAGGGATAAGGCAAGGGAAGGAAAAGGAGGTCAGGAGAATCAAGATCCAAAAGCAGCAGCGAAGAGGTGAGTTTTCAGCCTGGATTGGGAAGAGGGTTAGAGAAGGTGCCTGGCATACAGACACAGGTAGTTTGTTCCAGGCGTAAGGTGCAGCAAGGTGAAAGTAGCAACATCTGAAGATAGCAGTAGATGAGAAGGGAAGAGATAGGAGCAGTTTGCTGGAAGAGCGAAATTCCCGAGGGGGGTTGTAAGGAGAGATGAGAGAAGAAAGGTAGTGAGGAGCTGCAGAATGAATGCATTTATAGGTCAGCAGAAGAAGTTTGAACTGGATGCGGAAACGGATAGGGAGCCAATGAAGTGACTTGAGAAGAGGAGTGTTTTGGCTCTGGACTGTATGGGATATTAGTGATAATTGGTAATTAGGCTCGTTTGTGGGATACAGGGCCCCACAGGAGTAATATGGGCATGACGAGGCTGGCGGAAGATTAGCTGCGCAGCAGAGTGTTGAACAGATTGAAGGGGAAAGAGATGATTCAAAGGGAGACCCGCAAGGAGCAGGTTACAGTAGTCAAGACGGGAGGTGATTAAGGAGTGGATAAGCATTTTAGTAGTGTGTTCAGAAAGGAAGGGGCGGATTTTGCTGATGTTATAGAGAAAGAAGCGGCAGGTCTTAGCTATCAGATGGATGTGTGTGGAGAAAGAGAGAGAGGAGTCAAAGATGACCCCAAGGTTGTGAGTAGAGGACACAGGGAGGAGTAGAGAGTTATCCACAGAGACCGAGAAAGGAAGAAGAGAAGGGGAGGTTTTAGGGGGAAGGATGAGAAGTTCAGTCTTGGCCATGTTCAATTTCAAGTGGCAGTGAGACATCCAGGCAGCAGTGTCAGAAAGGCAGGCTGAGATCCGGGTCTGGTTTGCCGGAGAGATTTCAGGTGTAGAGAGGTAGATCTGGGAGTCATCAGCATATAGATGGTACTGAAAGATATGGGAAGAGATAAGCACACCAAGGGACTGGGTATATTGAGAGAAAAGGAGTGGACCCAGGGCAGATCCTTGGGGTACCCCAACTGGGAGCGGGGTAGCAGAGGAGGAAGAGCCACAAGAACACACACAGAAAGAGCGAAGGGAGAGATAGGAGGAGAACCAGGATAGTACAGAGCCCCTAAAAACGAGCGAGGACAGGGTATCGAGGAGAAGGTTGTGGTGAACAGTGTCAAAAGCAGCAGAGAGGTCAAGAAGGATGAGGACAAAGTAAAGGCCCTTTGGAGTTTGCCAGAAACAAGTCGCTGGAGACTTTGGCAAGAGCCGTTTCAATAGAGTCTAAAGGACGAAAGCCAGACTGTAAGGGATCCAGGAGGGCATGAGAGGAGAGGAAGTCGAGGCAGCGGCAGTGAACAGCAAGTTCAAGTAGTTTAGAAATGAAGGGAAGGAGAGAGATGGGTCGATAATTAGAAGGACAGGTGGGATCAAGTGAGGGTTTCTTGAGGAGAGGTGAGACCACAGCATGCTTGAAGTCTGCAGGGACTGTTGCAGTGGAGAGCGATAGGTTGAGAATATGAGAAATGGAGGGGATAACGGTGGAGGAGATGGGGCTTAGGAGACGGGTGGGGATAGGATCAGAGGAGCAGGTGGTGAGTTTGGAGGAAGAAAGAAGGTGTGCAGTTTCCTTTTCAGAGATCACAGGAAAGGAAGAGAGGGTAGCAGAGATCACAGGAAGGGAAGAGAGGGTAGCAGAGGTGGGGGAGGAGAGCTGGGAGTGGAGGAGGGGAAGTAGCTGACTTTGTGGGGAATTGGAGGGTGATCTTGTGGATTTTGTCATGGAAGTAGTCAGCCAGGGTTTGGGCAGAAAGGGAGGGAGGGATCAAAGGCGGAGGCACCTTGAGGAGATAGCTGAGAGTAGTAAAGAGACAGCAAGGATCAGAGGCAAGAGAGTTAGTCAAATGGGCATAGTAGTCTTGTTTGGCAAGAGCTATGGCTGACTGGAAAGAGACAAGCAAGAATTTGAAGAGTAGAAAGTCTGCAGGGGAGCTGGATTTGAGCCAAGCATGCTCAGCAGAACGGGCACAGGAACGTAGATAGCGGGTAGTGGATGAAAGCCAGGGCTGGGGTGCAGAACGTCTCACAGGATGTGGCATGGGTGGAGCGAGAGCATCCAGAGCCGAGGAGAGTGCAGCATTATAGGAAGTTACTGCCTCGTCAACAGACTTGGATGACATAGTGGCAGAAAGGGATGAAGAAATAGTGGAAGAGAGAGCCAAGGTATCAATAGCAAGAAGATTTCTAAATAGGTTGGAGAAGACAGGACGAGGCTGAGGCAGCGGGTGATGAAGATTAAAGCTTAAAAGGTGATGGTCAGATAAGGGAAGAACTGAGCTATAGAAGTTCGAGGGTAAGCAACTAGAGGAAAATATCAGGTCCAGGCAGTGGCCATGCTGGTGAGTGAGGGCAGTGGAACAAAGTTGGAGGTGAAACGAGGAGGTAAGGGAGAGGAGCTTTAAAGCATAAGGTTCAGAGGGGTTATCGACATGAATGTTAAAATCCCCAAGAATAAGAGTGGGGGAAGAGGAATCCAGAAAGAAGGAAAGCCACAAGTCAAAGTCAGTGAGGAAGGTAGGTAGAAGCAGACTTGTCAGGAGGTCGATAAATAACAGCCACCCGGAGAGGAAGTGGAGTGAAAAGGTGAATGGAGTGGACTTCAAAGGAGAGAAAAGAGTGAGACTGAGGCAGCAGGAGGGGTTGGAATTGGCAAGAGGGAGAAAGTAGAAGCCCAACACCACCACCATGGCCAGTGGGACGAGGCGTGTGGGAGAACTGATAGCCCCCATCGCAGAGAGCAGCAGTAGATGCAGTATTATCTGGGAGGAGCCAGGTCTCAGTTAGGGCAAGAAGATGTAGAGCATTAGAGATAAAGAGATCATGAGTAAAAGCAAGTTTATTAGAGACCGAGTGTGCATTCCACAAGGCACATGAGAAAGGGAGAGTGGAAGGGGAAACGAGATGGATATGGATAAGATTAGAGATGTTGCATGATGATCTCTTCTTAGAGTGAGACAGAAATCTAGGGGGGCCAGGATTGGGGTTGATATCTCCGGATGAGAGAAGGAAAAGGAGTAGCAGAGTACGGGGTAAAGGGGAGACAGTACGGCGGAAACGATGGTGAGGTTGCCTTAGAGAGAGGGGAGATGGCTGAATGAGAGGGAGAAAGCGATGAAGCTCAAGAGCTGATGATTGGTTAGAAGACAGAATGGAGGGGGAAGTGAGGATGGTAAAGGGGGGATAAGGAGGGAAGGAGTGAAGGTGCTGGTAGGAGGGGAAACAGTTAGGGAATATGAAGAAAAGGAAGACAACGTGATGTGGAGCCATAGAAGAGGAACAGAGAGGGGCTATGCAGCGTATGTTATCTTACAAGCAGTGAGGTAGCAATAGAGGCTCCAGGCTGTGCAGCATATAGCAATGAGGTAGCAATGGAGTCTACAGGCTGTGCAGTGCAGGTTGTTTTGCTTATCTTTTCCTGGAGGGTTGTTGGCGTCTGTTGAGAAGGCTTTGGTCCGCTTGTTTGTTGGTGAGGGTGTCCGGGAGTCTGCCTCTGTGCTCCGCCGAAGGGCCATGCCAAAGGGCCCTCTGGCAAGGCCCTCCAGCAAAGGGGACAGAGGGGATAGAAACAAAAATTATTTTCAATTTAGAAATTTGAATATATCACGTTTTAGAATTTACATCGATAATCTCTATATTTTGCATAGTAGAGAGGAAATGCATCACTGTTTCTATTTCTCTATTTGCTTGGAAGTGTTTATTGCTGTTATGGGGGGGGAGGGGGCAGGGTAATGACTCCTCTTCCCTCCTCCTAGCCTTGTCACTCAAACCTGGAACTAAATTGTCCCTTCCTCCCCTCCCCTCCCCCCCCCCCCCACTTCAGATAATTGTCCCAGATTTGCCTGCAAAAAATTCTACCAAGAGCACATGGTTCAGAAAGATGTATCCTTGAAGGATACTAGCGAAAGAGTGAAGTTGGGGCATCTTGGTAGGGAGCTTCCAATAAAGATAAAAGTAATCCAGGTGCCTTTAAGTACAGTTACAAGAATTGTATTGGTCTTTCCTGAGTAATGGATCTAGTGTTCAGATATCTACTATTTACTCCACTTCAACTTGCAGCTATACTAGGGGGAACTATGGCGTCTTGAATTTAACAGACTCACCCTTCCACTGTGTAGTCTCAGACCAACATAGCGCTCTTAATCACACCAAATAGTGAAAACAAATAGCGCTTTACTAGCATCAATGACTACTGGGAAGTTGTCTTTTTTGTCTTTTCTATGTGATTGACTATTTCTTAATACACCATTCGTGTTCCAACCCCTTCATATATTCACATCTTGAAAAAGTTTTTTAAATTAGTATTAAACAAGCTTATCTTATCTCATATCCACTGATGTTTAGTGGGTTTCTCCTTCTCATTGAATTTTCCACTCTCAACGCCTCTCTCGGCGCCGCTACGTTTCACTCCTTTATGGAGTTTCATCAGGAGATCTATTGTTAACTGCTGCCCATGTCTCACTACTCAGTTTCTCAGCCAAAATGCCGCGCCTTTAAGTACAGAGCAGACATAGCAGAAAGATTCCAAATTACTCATCAGCTGATAACCAGATTGTTAATATGAATAAAGTACAACTTCTAAAATGCCTGTATGTAAATGCTAGAAGTCTAAAAAATAAGATGAGAGAGCAAGAATATACTGTATAGCACCAAATGAAAGGTTAGATATAACTGGCATCTCAGAGACCTGGTGGAAGGAGGACACTAATGGGATACTCTGATACCTGGCTACAAACTATATTGCAATGATAGGGAATATCAAATTGGTGGAGGGGTTGCGCTCTTTGTTAGAGAGGGTGTGGAGTCACACAGGATAAAGGTTTTGCAAGAAACAAAACACACTGTAGAATCTCTATAGATAGAAATCCCAAGTAAAAAGGGGAAAGCGATGGCAGTGGGGAGATGTTACCATCCACCTGGCCAGAATGAACAGATGAATGATGAAAGGCTAAAAGAAATCAGGGAAGCTAACAAACATTACAACACAGTAATGATGGGTGATTTTAATTACCCCAGTATCAACTGAGTCAATGTCACTGCAGGACATGCTAGGGAGATAAAGTTTCTAAACAAAATAAATGACTGCTTCTTGGAGCAACTGGTTCATGAACCGACAAGAGTGGAAGCTATTTTGGACCTAGTCCTTAGTGGAACACCGGATCTGGTGCAAGAGATAACAGTGTTAGGGCCACTTGACAATAGTGATCATAGCATGATTGTATTTGATTTAATAAATGGATGAAAGACGGCAAGGAAATCCACAGTACTACCGTTTACTTTCAAAAGGGAGACTGTAATAAAATGAGGAAAATAGTTAAGAAAACACTAAAAGAAGCAGCTGCAAAGGTTAAAGGTTTATGTCAAGCATGGGCGTTGTTTAAAAAATATATCTTGGAAACCCAGGCCACATGTATTCCATGCTTTAAGAAAGGTGGAAGGAAGGCAAAAAACTACCAGCATGGTTTAAAGGTGAGGTCAGAGAGGCTGTTGTAGCCAAAAAAGCATCTTTCAGGAAATAGAAAAAGGAGCCAAATGACGAAAACAGAAACAACATAAGCACTGGCAAGTTAGCTGCAAGGCATTGATAAGGCAGGCAAAGAGAGAATTTGAAAAAAAAGCTTGCCATGGAAGCAAAAATGGTTTATGGTTTAGGCACTTAATATACAGCCCTTTACTGTGTATATCAGAGCGGTTTACAGATATATGCTAACAGACACTTTTTATTTCCTCGTCCGCAAAGGGCTCACAATCTAAACGTACCTGAGGCAATGGAGGGTTAAGTGGCTTGCCCAAGGCCGGAGTGGCCAAGGGAGAGCCCTAGATGTGGTGTATTTAGATTTTAGTAAAGCCTTTGACAATTTTCCACACAGGCGACTTATAAACAAACTGAGCACCCTAGGGATGTACCCTAAAGTTACTGCTTGGGTTAGAAATTGGTTGGGTGGGAGGCGACAGAGAGTACAAGTAAATGGAGCTCACTCTGAGGAGAAGGATGCTACCAGTGGTGTGCCCCAGGGATCTGTCCTTGGTCCGATTCTTTTTAACATCTTTGTTAGTGATATAGCGGAAGGGCTGTCGGGTAAGGTTTGCCTCTTTGCGGATGATACCAAAATCTGCAATAGACACCCAGGAAGGTGTAGATAACATGAGGAGGGAGCTAGCTAAGCTTGAAGAATGGTCTAGAATTTGGCAGCAGGGATTTAATGTTAAAAAATACAAGGTCATGCATTTGGGTTGCAGCAATCCAAGGGAGCAATATAGTATAGGGGGTGAAGTACTTTTGTCCACTAAAGAAGAGCGGGACCTCAGTGTGGTTGTGTCTGATGATCTTAAAGTAGCTAAACAGGTAGAAAATTCAGATAATTGTAATGTAAATATATGTGTAAATAGTTAATATGGTTATCCAAGTTGAGATCCCTGTTATTTGTAATTACGGTGTAATCCCCCACCGTAAAATACCTTGATGTTCCATGTAAACCGCACTGATATCAAATAACGCAGTATATAAGAGAAATAAATAAAATAAAATAAAATAAAAGGTGACAGCAAAAGCTAGAAGGATGCTTGGGTGCATAGGGAGAGGAATGGCTAGCAGAAAAAAGGAGGTGATAGTGCCTCTGTATAAGTCTTTGGTGCGACCTCATTTGGAGTATTATGGACAATTCGGGAGACGGCACCTTCAAAAGGATATAAACAGGATGGAGTCAGTACAGAGGGTGGCTACTAAAATGGTTAGTGGTCTTCATTATGAAGTATATGAGGACAGACTTAAGGATCTTAATATGTACACCTTAGAGGAAAGGCAGAATAGAGGTGATAAGATTGAGACATTTAAATACCTCCATGGCATAAATTCCCAGGGGAAGAGCCTCTTTCGATTGAAAGCAAGTTCTGCTACGAGGGGACATGGGATGGGGGTGAAAGGGGATAGATTCAGGAGTGATATGCGGAAATATTTCTTTAAGGAAAAAGTGATGGTGTTGTGGAATAGTCTTCCAGTTGAGGTGGTAGAGATGAGGACATTATCTGAATTCAAAAAAGCATGGGACAAACACAGAGGATCTCTAAAGGTAAAAAGGGGACTGTTGTAGTTGTTGATATGGAAGGACAGACTAGATAGGCCATGTGGTCTTTTTCTGTCGTCATTTTTCTATGTTTCTATGGGACTAGAGACCCCAGTCCCTCTGGTCTGAGGTTACTTGTCCCTATGTGAGAATTGAACCCCCAACCCTTTGACCTGAGGTAACCTGTCCCAATCACTGAGATACTCCTCCCTTTAAAACATTAAAAACTTTTTTGAGTACATTTATAGCAAAAAAAAAAACTATGAGAGAGTCTGTTGGATCATTAGATGATAGAGGAGTAACTGGGGTGCTAAGGGAGGACAGCCATAGCAGAGAGACTGAATGAGTTCTTTGCTTAGGTCTTTACTGAAGAAGATGTAGGGAAGTTACCCATGCCTGAAATGGTATTTAAAGGTGATGTATCAGAAGAACTGAAATACATTTTGATAAACTGGGAAGATGTATTACAACTATTTGATAAAGAGTAGCAAATCACCTGGATTGGATGGTATACATCCTAGGGTATTGAAAGAACTGCAGTATGAGATCTCAGACTTACTATTATTAATCTGTAAACTATCATTAAAATCATTGTAGTATCTGAAGATTGGAGAATGGCCAGTATAATGCCAATTTTTAAAAAGAGTTCCAGGGGTGATCCAGGAAACTACAGACCGTGAGCCTGTCGTCAGTACTAGGCAAATAGTAGAAACTATTATAAAGAATAAAATTACTGAACATGTACATAGTCATGGTTTAATGGGAGATTTATCCAAGGAAGATCTTGTCTTACTAATATGTTATATTTTTTGAAGGTGTGAATAAACAGGTAGACAAAGGTGAGCCAGTTAAAAAATGTATCTGGATTTTCAGAAAGCCTTTGATAAGGTCCTTCATGAAAGACTCTTGGCAAAATTAAAAAGCCATGGGATAGGAGGCTGTGCACTATTGTGGATCAGGCACTGGTTAAAAGATAGAAAGCAGAGAGTAGGGCTAAATGGCCAATTTTCCCAATGGAAAAAAGTGAATAGTGGAATACTCCAGGGCTCTGTATTAGGCCTGCTGCTTTTTAACATTCATAAATGACCTGTAAATGGGAATAGTGAGTGAGTTGATCACATTTGCAGATGACACAAAACTATTCAAAGTTGTTAAAATACAAGAGGATTGTGAAAAATTGCAAGAGGACCTTGATAAATTGGAAGACTGGTTGTCCAAATGGCAGATGAAATTTATTGTGGACAAGTGCAAAGTTATGCACCTAGGAAAGAACAACTCAAACTATGGTTATACAATGCAAAGTTCCACATTATGAGCCACCACCCAGGAAAAGTATTTAGACGTCATCGTGGATAGTATGTTGTAACCTCCACCCAGTGTGCAGCGGCGGTGGCCAAGGAGGCAAATAGAATGCTAGGAATCATAAACAAAGGAATAGAGAACAAAACAAAGGATATTCTAATGCCTCTATATTGTTCCATGGTGCGACTGCACCTGGAATATTGTGTGCAAGTCTGGTCGCCATAGCTTAAAAAGGATATAGCAGAATTAGAACAGGTACAGAGAAGAACCACCAAAATGGGAAAGGGGATGGAAGGATACCTCTATGAGGAAAAGCTTAAAAGGGTTAGGGCTCTTCAATTTGGAAAAGCGACAACTGAAGGGATATATGATAGAGGTCTATAAATTCATGAGTGGAGTAGAACTGGTAAACATAGATTGGTTGTTTATTCCATCAAAAAATATAAAGACTAGGGGACATGTAATGAAGTTACAATATAACCCATTTAAGACTAATAAGAGAAAATATTTTTTTTCACTCAGTGTGTAATCAAACTCTTGAATTTGTTACCAGAGGATGTAATAAAAGCTGTTAGTACAGCTGGGTTTAAAAAAGGTTTGGACAAGTTCCTGGAGGAAAGGTCCATAAACCATTATTAAATTGGATCCTGGAAATCCACTGCTTACCCCAATACAAGCATCGTGGAATTTATGTACTTTTTTGGGAACCTGCCAGGTACTTGTGACCTGGATTGGCCACTGTTGGAAATAGGATACTGGGCTTGATGGACCTTGGTCTGACCCAGTATGGCATTTCTTATATTCTTATGTTCACATGTTTCCCCAGAAGAGGTTATGATCCTTTCTGATGGCCTCTATAACTTTTTTCACTGTATGTGGCGCTACTCAGTATTTGTGTCTAATACAACATAAAACATAGAGAAACCTCAGGCTCTGGAAGGTTATCCCTGTTCATCAGCTCTCAAAAGCCTGCCCAAGAAACAAGCTTTAAATCTGAAAAGAAGAATTCTGTTCTAAATGGGAGACAGTTCCAAAAAACTGGAGCCAAATAAGTGAAGGATGAATGACGTGGACTCCAGCCAAATTTTTGAGAGGGGAAGCGACTAACAAATTACAGTATGTCATAAGGAACTACGGTCTCGAGCTGGGCTGTAGGTTATAAGTAAGTCAGAAAGTAAATAGGGGGTCTTTGTACAGAATTCCTGATGAGCTAAAATTAAAATCTTAAATTTAACTATATGCAACAGGATACCAACAAAGTCTAGCCAAAAAAAGGGATAACTTGATCTGACTTATGAGCAAAATAAAGCAATTTAGCTGTGGTATCATCTGTTAATCAAAGTCATTTTAGAGCAGTAATTGTGAGTACATTATAGAGGGCATTGTAGTATGGGTCATAAATTGAAGATCCTTTGGTTGCAGTAAAGATCCGATAGAAAAGGTATTTACTCACTTGTAGCAGGTGTTCTCTGTGGACAACAGGAATACGTCCTAACACATGAGTGGCTTCCTCCGGTGGAACCCACGTGGGAACGGTCCTCAGCTCCTATTGGAAGCCTTTAGGAGGCTCCACCGCATCTGTGCACCTTCTTCCCGCCTGCCACTGCGGTGCCATCTTAAAACCAGTCTGATTGTGTAGCTGTAGCAGAATACAACTCCTTTGGGAGGTGGGAAGGTTGTGAGGATTTATTCCTGCTGTCCACGGAGAACACCCGCTACAGGCGAGTAACTACCTTTTCTCCATGGGCAAGCAAGAATGAGTCCTCACGTATGGGACTCCTTAGCCACCAGCTATCGAAAACTGAGGAGAATACAGAAAAGCCCAAGAGGGGGAAAAATTCATTCACTTAATGGCAATGGGCCATAGGAACTCATACTACAAATTATGTACAATAGCAGTGTTCTCTTCCCTCTTTTTTTTGGTAGCCTGGACAGAATAGAATTGGCTTAGGGGGGATGGAGTTGGATTCTAATCCCCAAACAGATTCTGGAGTACAGACTGGCTGAAGTTGTTGTCGCACCGGGAGTCCCCATCTGGACAGTAGTGAGATGTGAATGTGTGGACAAAAGACCATGTCACAGCTCTGCAGATCTCTTCTATGGAGTACAAGCATATGTTGCTAGGAAATTGAAAGAGAGCGTTTGTAAACCCTAGCTTGTTGGGATCTAAAGAAACAAAAATGTGGCCGGACTTTTGTCTGCTTCAAGTAGAAGGCTAAGGCTCGCTTGCAGTCCAAAATGTGCAATGCAGCTTCCCCTTTGTTGGGCATGAGGCCTTGGGAAAACTGTTGGTAGAACAATTGACTAAGATAGAAATTTGATACCACTTTTGGAAGGAATTTAGGATGAGTATGGAGGACCACTCTATTATGATGGAATTTTGGTTTAAGATGGATGAACTACTAGAGCCTGAAGCTCGCTCACTCTGTGTGCTGAAGTGGCTGCCACCAAGAACAATACCTTCCAGGTCAAAAACTTCATAGGGCAGGAACTGAGTAGCTCAAAGGGAGCTTTCATGAGCTGTGCATGAACCACATTGAGATCCCAAGACATTGCAGGAGGTTTGTATGTAGGCTTCAAGAGAAGCAATCCCCGCATGAAGTGAACAACTAAAGGCTGCACCAAGATGGACTACCCTTCCACACCTCGATGATAACTTCCAATTGCACTGAGGTGGATCCTGACAGAACTGGACTTAAGTCCCGATTCGGAAAAGTGGAAAAGATACTCAAGCAGTTTATTTGTGAGAAAGACGAAAGGATCTAGGGTCTGGGCCTCACACCAGACAGCAAACCTCTTCCATTTGCAGGTATAAGATTTTCTCATTGAGGCCCTCTTAGAGGCTAAAAGGACATTGGTCACACAGGCCTTAAGGTTGAGCTTAGACATTAGCCTCTCAACATCCATACCATGAGGACCAAGGACTGGATGTTGGGGTGCAACATCCTCCCGTCTTCCTTCGAAATCAGATCTGGCGCATGGCACAGTTGGAGTGGCTCCTGACTGGAGAGCTGTAGCAGGAGAGGAAATAATGGCTGCCTAGGCCATAGGGAGCAATGAGAATCATTGTGCCCCTGTCTGTTAGGAGCTTCAGGATGGTCTTTGCAATGAGAGGAATTGGAGGATACGCATACAGAAGACCTTCTCTCCAATGTAGGAGAAAAGCATCCAAGCATAGTCTGCTGTGTGATCTTACCCTGGAACAGAACTGATCCACCTGGGTATTCTGCAGAGTGGCGAACAGATCTATCAAGGGGGTGCTCTTCTCCTGAAAGATGAGAGCTGCAGTCTCCTTGTCCAGTGTTCATTCGTGTGGTTGAAGGATTCATTTCAGTTTGTCTGCCAAAGTGTTTTGTTCGCCTGGCAAGTCCATCCCATATGTGATCGCAAACTTCCACAATGTGACTGCTTCCCAGCACAGGAGGTACGAGCCCATTCCTCCCTGCTTGTTGATGTAGAACATGGCAACTTGATTGTCGGTCTGAATCAGAATGATTTGGTTGGCCAGCCAATCTCAGAAAGCCTTTAGAGCATTTGCTGCAGCTCTTAATTCCAAAAAAATTGATCGGGTAGAGACTTTCTTGGATGGGCCAATTGCCCTAGGTTTGAAACCCATCGAGATGAGCTCCCCACCCTGGCTTGGATGTGTCTGTCGTCAAAACATTTTGCGGTGGATCCATCTGGTAATGGAGACCTCTGGCAAATTGTGGTGGATTGTCCACCATTGCAGTGACTGAATGAGAGGATTGGTGACACACAGAATCCCTGAGTTAATCTGTGGCTTGGGTCCATTAAGTCTTCGGTCCACTGAGCCTGCCTCATATGAAGGCATGCCAAGGATGTGACGTGCACGGTAGAGGCCATGTGGCCTAGTACAGTTAACAACCTCCGAGCTGTTACCTGCTGACTCAATTCAGTCTCCCACACTAGTGCTATAGTCTGTGAAGTTGGTCATGTGGGAAGAAGGCTCTTGCCTGACTCATGTCGAGCAGAGCTCCTATGAATTCCAACTGCTGGGTGGGTTGAAGGTGGGACTTGGGGTAATTTATAACAAACCCTAACAATTCCAACACCTGAACAGTCAATCGTGTTGATTCTTGAACCCATTCTGGAATGCTATCCTTGAAAAGTCAATCATCCAGATAGGGGAAGACAAACATTCCCAGCATCCAGAGGTAAGCAGCTACTACTGCAAGACATTTTGTGAAAATGCGAGGTGCTGAGGCTAGACCAAAAGACAGCACTCAGTACTGGATGTGTTTTCCCTCAGGATGAATCTGAGATACCTCCTGAGAGCGGGATGTATCTGAATATCAGTGTACGCATCCTTCAGATTCAGGGAGCATAGCCAATATCCTTTTTGAATATAGGGAAGCAGGGTGCCCAGAGAAATCATTCTAAAATTTTCTCTTACCAAGTATGTGTTCAGATCTATTATTTATTTATTTAATGATTCTTCAATACCTCCTTTCATGATATCAAAGTGGTTTACAATGAACATATCAACGAAATACGTGGAACAAGTATGGTTAACAACAACATATATGGATCTAGGATGGGATGGTGTCCCCTTGTTTTCTTGGAGATCAGGAAGTACTTGGAATAAAACGCTTGCCCTCTTTGCTGTGGTGGCACGAGCTCGATTGCGAGATCTGACAAGAGGGCAGTGAATTCGCACCCACCACCTAGACAAGGTGTTAGAGAGAACTAGGGAGGAGTCTTCTGTCTAGGTACTGTAGTGAGGAATGCCCTCAAGAAGAGATGGAAATAGGGGAAAATCCTGTTGGAGGAAATAACACTGCACTGACACACAGGATTTTCAAGTCAGAGATGAAAAAAACACAGCTCTCTGCTGAGCTCAGGCCACACCTCAACTCAGAGGAGGAGACAGGCTTGTTCACTGATTGGGCACGCCCAGGGGAAGGTCAGGGAGTGCAGGGAAGTGAACCCATTTTAAATCCTCAAGCAATGCAGAGAGAGGGGAGAGAGAGGAGAGAGACGGGAGAGACGAGAGAGACGAAAGAGACGGGAAGCAGTTCAGGAAGGAGTTCAGGAATTACTGCCAGAAGGATAAGCAAGCTAGAACCTTGGACCAGAGCAGAACCTGGGAGCAGTGAACATTGGAGCAAGGAACAACCTTGGAAGAAACGTTACTGCAAGGTAGAGCCTGGAAACAAGAAAGCTAGCAGAGCAAACCCGTGGAGTAACGGTAGTTGGACCTACAGCAGTCAAGGCTATAACGGCAGCAGAGAATGCCAAGGGGAAAGCTATCAGCCTAACAATTACCAGAAGGGCAGTGGAAATAGCAATAAGAAAGCTGAGTTCCAGAACCTGGGAGATAGCAGGAGAAAAGGTACCAGCACTTATCTAAAAGTTCATGTCAAAGGTAAAGCTGATATTTCTTATTTCAACTCCTTGCTTGAGAAGCCTTTTACTTATGCTAATGTCCAAAAGACAAACCGAGCACAGTCAGCTAATAGCAAGTGGGGGAAGGGACTTACCTTTGCTGAGAGCTATCCCTCTGATAAAAGCAGGACAGCTGAACCCCCTGGGGTGGGAGCCATAAGCAAGCTTTTATCAGAAAAGGAGGATGGTTATCCTAATGAAAATGTGCACAGACAAGCTGAATTGCTTTTAAGCCAACTTCAGGAGTTTCTGGAAAGAAAGTCAGGGAAAGATAATAAACCTGACAAAGATACCACTAACTCTAGCTCTGAAGAAAGTATGCAGGTGGATGTTTGTTTGCCTACAATAGAATATGATCCTTCTGCCATGGACTGTTCAACATGTCTAATAGAAGACAGCAGGGTTAAAGAGCATTGAAAACTGTATGAAGGAATACAGAGTAAGTTTGCCATACCTGCTGCCACATTGGAAAACTTTACAAGTTGTTTAACAAGCTTAATCACCTGTTGAAAGTAAGAAGCCGTGCTGTAAAGAAAAGCAGCTGTTTCAGTTTATGTGTTTTTCCTTGAGTGACCAAATGAGGCAGTGCCTAGTGAAAAGTCAGAGGAACTGTGAAACAGCCAAATAGTGCTGAGTTAATTTCTGTTGCATTTCCTGTGTTTCTGTTTCAACCTTTATATTGGAGTTGCATCCTTTTTGCGTTTGTTGTACTGAACTTTGATGCGCTGGAGAAAAATCCCCACAAATAAATATTCTTGCAGCCTTTACTACTCGAGTCATAACTACAGCTCAGTCCTTAAGGGAGACAAGCAACTACAGGTCCCAGAATTCCTGGTGACAACTGACACAGCTTTATTCCAAAAAAGGACATTCCAAAGGCCACTCCTGCCTGTAAGCCCTTGGGCCCAGGTAGGAGCGTTTGCAGTACATGTTGGTACCAATGACATAGGACAGTGTGAGGGGGAGGTTCTGGAGGCCAAATTTAGGCAGGAAGTTGAAATCCAGAACTTCCAGGGTAGCATTCTCAGAAATACTTCCCGTTCCACGCAGGGCCGGCCCGTCCATTGTGCAATAATGTTGTTCGCATAGAGACCCGCGCGAACTTCATTTTTGCACGATGGATGGCTGCAGAGGGAGGTGGGGAAGCATGCGCGAGGCCCCGGCTCCCTCTGCACAGCCGCCAGCGTGAAGAGTCTTTTCCCTCAAGCTGGCGGCTGTTTCTGTGAAGCCGCAAATACCGGGAAAGATTAAAAGTCATTTTCCGGCATTTGCAGCTTCACAGAAACAGCCACCAGCGTGAGGGGAAAGACTCTTCACCCTGGCGGCTGTGCAGAGGGAGCCGGGGCCTCGCGCAGGCTTCTCGGCTCGCTCTGCAGCTCCTTAGATGGCTGCGGGGCTCTTCAGGGGGGGAGCTAGGACTGGAATCAGGCTGTGATAATGGGGGGGGGGGGACTTAAACTAGAAATGGGCTGTGATGGGGGGAACTTGGACTGGAAATGGGCTGTGATGGGGGCGCTAGGACTGGAATACAGCTGTGATGGGGGAAACCTGGACTGGAAATTGGCTGTGATGAGGGGAACATGGACTGGAAATGGGCTGTGATGGTGGGGGGCTGGGACTGGAATTGGGCTGTGATGCGGGGGAAACTTGGACTTGAAATGGGCTGTGATGGTGGGGAACCTGGACTGGAAATGGGCTGTGATGGGGGGGGGGGCTAGGACTGAAATCAGGCTGTGATGGCGGAAAACATGGACTGGAAATGGGCTGTGATGGTGGGGGGCTAGGACTGGAAATAGTCTGTGATGGGGGAAACTTGGACTGGAAATGGGGTGTGATGGGAGGGCGAGGATTGGAAGTGGGCTGATGAGGAGCTGGAATAGGACTGTTAATGGGCTGATGGGGGGAGCTTGGATTTCAAATGGGTGATGGGTTGGAATAGGACTGGAAATGGACTGATGGGGGGAGCTTGGACTGCAAATGTGTGATGGGCTGGAATAGGACTGGAAATGGGCTGAAAGGGGCTGCAATAGGACTGGACGTGGGCTGATGGGAGCTGGAATAGGGCTGGAAATGGGCTGATGGGGGAGCTTGGAATGTTAATGGGCTGATGGGGGGGCTGGAATGGGACTGGATATGGGAGGCTGGGACTGGAAATGGGCTGATATGGGGGCATGGGAGAATGGGACTAGAAGGGAGTGGATGCTGGGTGGGTCTAGAACTAGAAGGGAGCTGATTTGGGGGGAGGACTAGATAGGGAATGAGAATGGAGAGGAGAAAAGATATTTTGTGTGGGAGGGAAGAAAAATCTATGATGGGCCGAGTATTAGGAGAGTAAGTGGGGATTTAGAATTTGAGTGGATGATAAAGGAATAAGGAAAGAAATGGGGGAAAAAAGCAAAAGGGGAAAGATCAGTATGTTAAAGCAGATATAGAAAGAGAATGGAAAAAATCTAGAAGAGAGAAAAAAGGACAAATGGACAGCTCGCAGAAGACACAAAGAAACCAGAAGAAAGTGACTGGAGCAATTGCAACTGAAAAATAAAATGGCCAAACAAAAGGTAGAAAAATACTTTTTATTTTGAATTTATTAACTGGAATATGTCAGGTCTGGGAAATGTGTATTGCTAACATCTTTGCATTTTTGTATAGTGCAAGAGGAAATTAATTTATAGTTCTATTTCTCCAGTGTGGTTGACAATTTCATGTTTGGCTTTTGGGGTTCCCAATTTAATTATTTTCTTCCTATTTCTAAATTGTGATCCCTTGTTCTTTGTGTGGTGACAGTCTATGTTCTGCATGTGTAACCAAGCTGAGGTATTCTGTTCATGTAGTTTCTATTTGACAGTCTCACTTGTTCTCTTTCCCCAGTAAGAGATGTATTGGTATTCTCTGAGATGTATTGGTTTAATATTTGCTGTGTTGTCCTTTTGATAGGTAGGTTTTGGTGCTTTGTGAGTCCTGGTAGTGCTGTTATGATACAATGGGTTTGCTATGGGTTCTAAATGGTCAGTGTTTATAGTGCTTCCTAATGGGCCTGGCGGTTCTCACTGCAGTTTAGTAATATAGAAATCTGTTAGTCTTTCTTTTTCCAGACACTCATTAAGAGGCATGTTTACTAAAAGCGCATGTTAACATTATGCAAATATTTATGCAATTGAGGCTCCTTATGCAAATGAGGCCCACGATTAATCTCCACACATGGCCCTGCACCCCCCTTGGGCCACCCCTGGTTCCACACGCAGGGCCCAAAAGGTAGGCAGAGCTCTGGATTCTCAATGCGTGGATGAGACGATGGTGCAAAGAAGAGGGTTTTGGACTTGTTAGGAACTGGGAAGCATTCTGGGGGAAAGAGGGGCTTTTCCAAAGGGATGGGCTCCACCTTAACTGAGATGGAACCAGGCTGCTGGCATTAACCTTTAAAAAGGAGAGAGAGCAGCTTTTAAACTAGATAATAGGGGAGAACCGACAGTTGCCCAAGAGCGCATGGTTCGGAATGATGTATCCATAAAGGATACTAGCAAAAGATTGAAGTTAGGGCATATCAACAGAGAGGTTCCAATAAAGTAAATAATGACCCAAATGCCCTTAAGTACAGAGCAGACCGAACTTAAAGATTCCAAATTCCCCCTGCCTACCGATAACCAGATTACTATGAATAAAATACGACCTCTAAAATGCTTGTATGCAAATGCTAGAAGTCTAAAAAATAAGATGGGAGAGTTAGAATATATAGCACTAAATGAGAGGTTAAATATGGTTGGTATCTTAGAGACCTGGTGGAAGGAAGAAAAACACTGTGATACCTGGGTACAAATTATATCGTAATGATAGAGTATATCAAATTAGTGGAGGGGTTGCGTTCTTTGTTAGAGAGGGCATTGCGTCACACAGGATTAAAGTGTTGCAGGAAACAAAATACATGGCATAATCTCTATGGATTTAAATTCCATGTAAAAAGGGGAAGGCGATGGCAGTGGGGTTGTACTACCAACCGTCTGCTGGCCAAAATGAACAAATGGATGATGAAATGCTCAGAGAAATCAGGGAAGATAACAAAAGCTACAATACAGTATTAATAAAGGGTGATTTCAATTACCCCCATATCGATTGGGTCAGTGTCACAGCAGGACATGCTAAGGAGATAAAGTTTCTAGATGAAATAAATGACTGCTCCTTGGAGCAGCTGGTTCATGAACTGACCAGAGGGGAAGCCATTTTGAACCTAGTCCTTAGTGGAACACAAGATTTTGTGCAAGAGATAAAGGTGTTGGGGTCACTTGGCAATAATGATCATAGCATGATCGCGTTTGATTTTATAAATGGAGGAAGGACGGCAAGGAAATCCATAGTACTACCTTTTAACTTTCAAAAGGGAGACTATGATAAAATGAGGAAAACAGTTAAGAATAAACTAAAAGGAGCAGCTACAAAGGTTAAAGATTTACATCAAACATGGTTGTTGTTTAAAAATACTATCTTGTAAGTCCAGACCAGCTGTATTCCATGCTTTAAGAAAGGTGGAAGGAAGTCCAAAAACCTGCCAGCATGGTTAAAAGGTGAGGTAAGAGAGGCTGTGTAGCTAAAAATGCATCTTTGAGGAAATGGAAAAAGTAGCCAAATGACAAAAACTGGAAACAACATAAGAACATAAGATATGTCATACTAGGTAAGACCAAGGTCCATCAAGCCCAGTATCCTGTTTTCAACAGTGGCCAATCTAGGTCATAAGTACCTAGCAGTCTTCCCAAAGGACACAGGTTCCTCAATGCTTATATTGGGTCAAGCAGTGATATCCTAGGTCCCTTTTAATAATGGTTTATGGACCTTTCCTCCAGGAACTTGTCCAAACCTTTTTTAAACCCAGCTACACTAACAGCTTTTACTACTTTCTCTGGTAACAAATTCCAGAATTTGATTACACGTTGAGTTTAAAAATATTTTCTCTTATTAGTCTTAAATAGGTTACTCTGTAGCTTCATTGAATGTCCCCTAGTCTTTCTATATTCTGATGACATAAGAACATAAGATATGCCATACTGGGTCAGACCAAGGTCCATCAAGCCCAGTATCCTGTTAGCAACAGTGGCCAATCTAGGTCATACGTACCTAGCAGTTTCCCCAAAAGACACGGGTTCCGCAATGCTTGTACTGGGTCAAGCATTGATATCCTGGGTCCCTTCTTAATAATGGTTTATGGACCTTTCCTCCAGGAACTTGTCCAAACCTTTTTTAAACCCAGCTACACTAACAGCATTTACTACATCCTCCGGTAACAAATTCCAGAGTTTGATTACACGTTGAGTGAAAAAATATTTTCTTTTATTAGTCTTAAATAGTTTACCCTGTAGCTTCATTGCATGTCCGCTAATCTTTCTATATTCTGATAACGTAAACAATCGAGCTACGTTTACCCGTTCCACTCCGTTCATTAATTTATAGACTTCTATCATATCTCCCCTCAGCCGTCTCTTTTCCAGGTTAAAGAGCCCTAACCTTTTTAGCCTTTCTTCATAGGAGTATCCTTCCATCCCCTTTACCATTTTGGTGGCTCTTCTCTGAACCTTTTCTAATAACTCTATATCCTTTTTAAGATACAGCGACCAGAATTGCACACAGTATTCAAGGTGCGGTCTCACCATGGAACGATATAGAGTCATTATAATATCTTTTGTTTTATTTTCCATTCCTTTCCTTATGATACCTAGCATTCTATTTGCTCTCTTGGCTGCCACTGCACACTGGGCCGAGGGTTTTAACATGTTATCCACAATGACGCCTAAATCTTTTTCCTGGGTGGTGATTCCTAATGTGGAACCTTGCATTGTGTAACCATAGTTTGGGTTGTTCTTCCCTAGGTGCATAACTTTGCACTTGTCCACATTAAATTTCATCTGCCATTTTGATGCCCAGTCTTCTAATTTATCAAGATCCTCTTGCAATTTTCCACAATCCTCTTGGGTTTTAACAACTTTAAATAGTTTTGTGTCATCTGCAAATTTGATAACCTCACTCGTTATTCCACTTTCCAGGTCATTTATGAATATGTCAAAAAGCAGCAGACCCAGCACAGATCCCTGAGGTACACCACTATTCACCTTTCTCCATTGGGAAAATTGGCCATTTAGCCCAACCCTCTGCTTTCTATCTTTTAACCAGTTCTTGATCCACAGTAGTACACTGTCTGCTATCCCATGACTCTTTAGTTTTGCCAACAGTCTCTGATGAGGGACCTTGTCAAAGGTTTTCTGAAAGTCCAGATACACTATATCAACCGACTCACCTTTGTCCACCTGTTTATTCACACTTTCAAAAAAACATAACAGGTTAGTAAGACAAGATCTTCCTTGTCTAAAGCCATGTTGGCTGTCTCCCATTAGGCCATGACTATCTACATGCTGAGTAATTTTATTCTTTATGATGTTTCTACCATTTTTCCTGGTACTGACATGAGGCTCACCGGTCTGTAGTTTCCCGGATAACCCCTGGAACCCTTTTTAAAAATTGGTGTTACATTGGCGATCCTCCAATCTTCAGGTATTAGAGATGATTTTAATGATAGTTCACAGATTACTAATAGCAGGTCTGCAATCTCATATTTCAGTTCTTTCAACACCCTTGGATGTATACCATCCGGCCCAGGTGATTTGCTACTCTTCAGTTTATCTAATAGTTGTAATTCATCTTCCCGATGTATCGATATTTCCTTCAATTCTTCCACACCTTTAAATACCACTTCAGTCATGGGTAACATCCCTACATCTTCCTCAGTAAAGACCGAAGCAAAGAATTCATTCAGTCTCTCCGCTATCGCCTTGTTGCCTCTTAATGCCACTTTAACTCCTCTATCATCTAATGGACCAACTGACTCTCTCACAGGTTTTTTGCAGTTGATCTACATTTACCCGTTCCATTCCATTCATTAATTTATAAACCTCTATCATATCTCCCCTCAGCCGTCTCTTTTCCAGGTTGAAGAGCCCTAATCTTTTTAGCCTCTCTTCATAGGAGTATCCTTCCATCTCCTTTAGCATTTTGGTGGCTCTTCTCTGTACCTTTTCTAATAGCTCTATATCCTTTTTAAGATACGGCGACCAGAATTGCACACAATATTCAAGGTGCGGTCACACCATGGAACGATACAGAGGCATTATAATATCCTTTGTTTTATTTTCCATTCCTTTCCTTATAATACCTAGCATTCTATTTGCTCTCTTGGCCGCCGCTGCACACTGGGTGGAGGGTTTTAATATGTTATCCATGATGACGCCTAAATCTTTTTCCCGGGTGTTGGTTCCCAATGTGGAACTTTGTATCGTGTAATGATAGTTTGGGTTGTTCTTTCCTATGTACATAACTTTGCACTTGTCCACATTAAATTTCAGCTGCCATTTGGATGCCCAGTCTTCCAATTAATCAAGATCCTCTTGCAATTTTCCACAATCCTCTTGGGTTTTAACGACTTTAAATAGTTTTGTGTTATCTGTAAATTTGATTACCTCACTCGTTATTCCCTTTTCTGGGTCATTTATGAATATGTCAAAAAGCAGCGAACCCAGCACAAATCCCTGGGGTACTTCACTATTCACCTTTTTTCCATTGAGAAAATTGGCCATTTAGCCCTACCCTCTGCTTTCTATCTTTTAACCAGTTCCTGATCCACAATAGTACACTGCCTCCTATCCCATGACTTTTTAGTTTTGCCAAAAGTCTCTGATGAGGGACCTTGCATTGGCAAATTAGATGCAAGGCATTGATAAGGCAGGCAAAGAGAGAATTTGAGAAGAAGCTTGCCGTGGAAGCAAAAATGCGCAATAAAGACTTTTTCAAGTACATTTGCAGCAAAAAATCTTTGAGAGAGTCAGTTGGACCATTAGATGGTAGAGGGGTAAAAGGGACACTAAGAGGGGACAATATCATAGTGGAGAGACTGAATGAATTCTTTGCTTTGCTCTTTATTGAAGAAGATATAGGGAAGTTACCCATGATTGAAATGGTGATGCATTGGAAGAATTAACAGTAACAGAAATATCAGTAAACCAAGAAGATATATTACAACTATTTGATAAACTAAACAGTAGCAAATCAACTGAACCAGATGGTATGCACCCAAGGGTGTTGAAAGAATTGAAATAAGAGATTTCAGATCTACTATTATTTATCTGGGAATTATTATTAAAATAATCTGTAGTACCGGAAGATTGGCAAATGGCCAATGTAATGCCAATTTTTAAAAAGGGCTCCATGGGTGATCCAGGAAAATACAGGCTGGTGAGCCTGACATCAATACTGGGCAAAATGATAGAAACCATTATAAAGAACAAAATTATTGAACATGCAGATAATCATTGTTTAATGGGAGAAAGTCAACATGGCTTTAGCCAAGGAAGATCTTGTCTTACTAATCTGTTATTTTTTTTTAAAGGTGTGAATAAACAGGTAGACAAAGGTGAACCGGTCAGTATAATGTATCTGGATTTCAGAAAGCCTTTGACAAGGTCCCTCATGAGAGACTCTTGGCGAAGTTAAAAAGTCATGGGATAGAAGGTAGTGTACTATTGTGGATATGGTTAAAAGATAGAAAGCAGGGCTAAATGGCCAGTTTTCTCAATGGAGAAAGGTTAATAGTGGAGTACCCCAGGGATCTGGGTTGGGTTCATTGGAAATGGGAATAACAAGTAAGGTAGTCAAATTTGCAGATGACACAACATTATTCAAAGTGCAAACCCAAGAGGATTGTGAAAAATTGCAAGAGGACCTTGATAAATTGGAATACTGGACGTTCAAATGGCAGATGAAATTTAATGTAGACAAGTGCAAAGATATGCATCTAGGAAAGAAAACCTAAACTATGGTTCCATGATGCAAGGTTCCACATTAGGAACCACCACCCAGGAAAAGGATTTAGGCTTCATCGTGGATAACACGTTGAAACCCTCTGCCCAGTGTGCAGCAGCAGCCCACAAGGCAAATAAAATGCTAGAAATCATAAGGAAAGAAATGGAGAATAAAACAAAGGATATTATAATGCCGCTGTATCGTTCGATGGTGCTACCACACCTTGAATATTGTGTGCAATTCTGGTCGCCGTATCTTAAAAAGGATATAGCGGAATTAGAAAAGGTACAGAGAAGAGCCTCCAAAATGGTAAAAAGGATTGAAGGATACCCCTATGAGGAGAGGCTTGAAAGATTAGGGCTTTTCAACCTGGAAAAGAGACGGCTGAGGGGAGATATGATAGAGGTCTATAAATTCATGAATGGAGCAGAATTGGTAAACATAGATTGGTTGTTTACTCCATCAATTAAGCTACAGTGCAATGAAGCTACAGTGTAACCCGATGCAATGAAGCTACAGTGTAACCCGATGCAATGAAGCTACAGTGTAACCCGTTTTAAGACTAATAAGAGAAAATATTATTTTCACCACGTGTAATCAAGAGGATGTAGTAAAATCTGTTAATGTATCTGGGTTTAAAAAAGGTTTGGACAAGTTCCTGGAGGAATATTCCATAAACCATTATTAAAGAGGACCCAGGTAATCCACTGCTTGCCCCAATACAAGCATTATGGAACCTGTCTGTCTTTTTGGGAAACTGCTAGGTACTTGTGGCCTGGATTGGCCACTGTTGGAAATAGGATACTGGGCTTGATGGACCTTGGTCTGACACAGTATGGCATTTCTTATGTTCTGAAGCAGTTTCTGATGCAGAGGGTCGAGGTGATATACCCTCCGGAGGCAGTTTAGGGGCAAATCCAATAAATGTAATTTGTAACCGCTCTGGACTTTCTGTAGAACCCATGAGTCTGAGATTATGACAGGCCACCTTTGGGCAAAGAGATTGAGCCTTTTCCTGACCGGAGGGTTTCCCACGGAGGTTACTGGCTATGCTCCGAAGGATCCAGTTAAAACCCCGCCCCCCGATTTTGGCTGAGAAGCCAGCTGGGCTTTCTGAGGCTTTTCTCAACACTGTTGCAGGTGAGGAGCCTGTTTGGTTTGGTAGGTTTGGGCCCCAGGAAAGTACCTACACCTACGAAAGTAAAAGGTCTTTTTCTGTCCCCCCTCCTTGATACCTCCTGCAATAGGAGGCTGGCTTGGATGTGTGCCTTGAGAGATTACAAAGAGTGACATGCTGCTTTTCAATGAAGCCAGCCTTCTCTTCAACCTCTTCTCTGAAGAGATTCTCTTCATAGCACAGCATGTCATCAAGCTTGTTCTGCACCGATTGTCCCAGGTCTGAGGACTGGAGCCAGACAAGTCTCCAGGCACCACTACCATGGCAGAAGCTCTTGATGCTGTTTTGAAGAAGTCATAGGTCACCCAGACCATGAACTTCGAGCAGTCCTTGCCGTGAGCCACTAGGGAATGATACTGTTCCAATTTCTCTGGAGGGAGAAACTGAAACAGCTCAGAGAGGTCGCGCATGACATTCTTCAAGAACATGCCCATGCAGAGTTAGTAAGAAGCCATGCAGATTATGAACATGGAGCTCTGAAAATACTTTCTTCCTAAGGAGTCCAATGTCTGAGCCTCCATCCCCAGGGGCACGGAGGAATGGAGCAGAACTGGTAAACATAGATTGGTTGTTTACTCCATCAATTAAGCTAGAAACACTTGGATCGCTTAAGGGTGGATTCGAGCACAAGGAATGGTGAGGAAGCTGAGGTTTCTCAAATCCATGAGACTTCTGAACTCTGTACATGGAATCAATCCTTCTACTCACTGGAGGCACAGTGAGGGGGTTCTCCTACATTCTCATCTGCACTCCCTGCAGGATGCGGTGCACGGGCACTGTCATGGCCTCCTTAGGGGTTGAGGAGTATTGCAGGATCTCCAGCTCTTCTACACTGGGTTCATCCTCAGTCTCAAAGAAAATGGTATGGCTTTGGCCATGTCCCTTACAAAATCCTCGAGGATCATACCCTCAGGAAAGGACTTATGCCACTCATGAGGTGAAGAAGGGTCCAATGGAAATTCAGGAGACCTGTCTTCTGACACATCTTTAGATTCCACATCGGTTACCCAATCTTCTGAATCAGACTCAGAGAGGAAACATAGAAACATAGAAACATGATGACAGAAAAAGACCACATGGCCTATCTAGTCTGTCCTTCCATAACAACAACTACAACAGTCCACTTTTTACCTTTAGAGATCCTCTGTGTTGGTCCCATGCTTTTTTTGAATTCAGTTACTGTCCTCATCTCTACCACCTCCACTGGGAGACTATTCCATGGATCCACTACTCTTTCTGTAAAGAAATATTTCCGCATATCACTCCTGAATCTATCTCCCTTCACCCTCATCCCATGTCTCCTCGTAGCAGAACTTGCTTTCAATTGAAAGAGGCTCTCTCCCTGAACATTTATGCCACGGAGGTATTTAAACATCTCAATCATATCACCTCTATCCCGCCTTTCCTCTAAGGTGTACATATTAAGATCCTTAAGTCTGTCCTCATGTAAACC
This sequence comes from Ichthyophis bannanicus, assembly GCA_033557465.1. Taxonomy (NCBI): domain Eukaryota; kingdom Metazoa; phylum Chordata; class Amphibia; order Gymnophiona; family Ichthyophiidae; genus Ichthyophis; species Ichthyophis bannanicus. The sequence goes on from CM066031.1 coordinate 1,103,794,782, forward strand.
TGTTTAATGTATACCCAGCTGTTCATTGTAAGCACTGATCAATATTTGGTAAGTGTAGTTTCTGTTCATTGTAAACCGCGCTGATGTCGAATAGTGCGGTATAAAAGAAACTGTAAATAAAAAATAATAAAAAAATATGCTTTATAATGAAGCCCATTAATCATTTTAGTAGCAACCCTCTGCACCGACTCTATCCTGTTCACATCCTTTTGAAGGTGCGGTCTCCAGAATTGCACACCATACTCCAAATGAGGTCGCACCAAAGACTTATACAGAGGCATTATCACCTCCTTTTTTCTGCTAGCCATTCCTCTCCCTATGCACCCAAGCATCCTTCTAGCTTTTGCTGTCGCCTTTTCTACCTGTTTAGCTACTTTAAGATCATCAGACACAACCACGCCTAGGTCCCCGCTCTTCTTTAGTGGACAAAAGTACTTCACCTCCTATACTGTATTGCTCCCTTGGATTGCTGCAGCCCAAATGCATGACCTTACATTTTTTAACATTAAATCCCAGCTGCCAAATTCTAGACCATTCTTCAAGCTTAGCTAGATCCCTCCTCATGTTATCTACACCTTCCTGGGTGTCTACTCTATTGCAGATTTTGGTATCATCTGCAAAGAGGCAAACCTTACCCGACAGCCCTTCCGCTATATCACTAACAAAGATGTTAAAAAGAATCGGACCAAGGACAGATCCCTGGGGCACACCACTGGTAACATCCTTCTCCTCAGAGTGAGCTCCATTTACTTGTACTCTTTGTCGCCTCCCACCCAACCAATTTCTAACCCAAGCAGTAACTTTAGGGTCCATCCCTAGGGTGCTCAGTTTGTTTATAAGTCGCCTGTGAGGAACAGTGTCAAAGGCTTTACTGAAATCTAAATACACCACATCTAGAGCTCTCCCTCGGTCCAACTCCCTGGTCACCCAGTCAAAGAAATCAATCAGATTTGTCTGACAAGACCTGCCTCTGGTGAATCCATGCTGCCTCGGATCCTGTAATCCGCTGGACTCCAGAAACCTCACTATTTTCTCTTTCAGCAGCGTTTCCAATAATTTACTCACCACCGAAGTTAAACTAACCGGCCTGTAGTTTTCAACCACATCCTTACTTCCGCTTTTGTGTAAAGGCACCACATGAGCCTCTCTCCAGTCCTTTGGCACCACTCCCGACTCCAATGAGGCATTGAAAAGGTCAGTCAGTGGAGTTGCTAGAACGTCCCCAAGTTCCCTCAGTATTCTAGGGTGTATCCCATCCGGTCCCATCGCTTTGTCTACTTTAAGTTGAGCTAGTTTCTCACGAACACAGTCTTCTGAAAATTGTTCAAGATGTCCCTCGCTTCTGTTCTTATTTGTGGGTGTTTTCTGAGGTCCTGCTCCTGGTTCTTCATCTGTGAACACAGAACAAAAATATTTGTTAAGCAATTCCGCTTTATCCTTATCAGCTTCTACATATTCCCCCCCTGCACCCTTGAGTCTGACAATACCACTTTTGCCCTTCCTCTTCTCACTAATATATCTGAAAAATGTCTTATCCCCCCATTTTATTGCATTGGCTATTTCCTCCTCCTTTTGAATCTTTGCCTTCTTGACTACTTTGCTAGCTTCTCTAAGTTTTTCCAAATACAGATGCCTGTCTTCCTCTCTGTGATCTCTTGTATTTCATGAAGGCCTCCCTCTTTTTCTTCACTTTTTCAGCTACTTCCTTCGAAAACCATAGCGGTCTTCTGTTCCTTTTGCCTTTATTTACCATTTTAACAAAAAGGTTGGTTGCCTTTAAAATACCCCCTTTCAGTTTTGCCCACTGTTTTTCTTTTTTTTTTTTTCTTTTTTTTTTAAATCTTTTATTTATGCTATTTTCTTGAATACAACACAATCATTAAGAAAATGAAAAAAACATCAAAATGATCCATAGAATAATTTAAATCACATAACAAGAAACACATCAAGAGAGAGAAGCCAGCCCATACAATATAAAAGAAGCAATAAAGAAAAAGGAAATCAGGAGTTAATACTCCACAATAGGGAGCAAATATACTAATCCATTCCCTCACACTACTTCCCAACAATTTCCCTTTCACTCAGAAAAGTAGATAATGATGAAACATCAGTAAATACATAAGTCTGCCCCTCAAAAGTTATAATACAGCGACATGGAAATTTTAAAAAGAAATTAGCTCCCAATACCACTACTCTAGTTTTTAAACTCAAAAACTGCTTACGACGGAGTTGAGTATGGCGGCCGACATCCGGAAAAACCTGGACTTTAAATCCACAGAAAAGGGCCTCCTTACATTTGAAATAGGCCCTTAACACACGCAATTTTATAGATTCAGAACCAAACTGCACCACAAGGGTGCAACGCTTGGAAATGATATCTTTTGAGTCCTCCAAAAAAGCTGTGAGGTCCTGGCCAGCAGAACTGGGGGAAGGTACAGAACCACCAACTCCCAATGGTGTTGAACCAGGACTTCGTATTAAATAATACATATGGCTAATATCCACACTATCTTGCAAATGTAAAACCTCAGAAAAATATTTCTCAAGCAAAATTTTTGGAGACAGCAGATGGGTCATAGGGAAATTGAGAAAACGAAGGTAACACACTCTACATTGATTCTCCAGCGCTTCCACTCGATAAGACAAAAGGGAGGAATCACGAATTAAAGCAATTCCTGTATCCCGAGAGGATTTAAGCTGGGAATCAGATAGTGCAACCAAATTAGTTAATGATCCCAACTGCTGGTCCACACTTTTCAATTTACATACAACATCTTGTGAAAATTTACATAATGATGACACGGCTGAAGTTAATCGACAATCAATATTTTGGATAGCAGTCCATATGTCTTTTAATGTCACTTCCTCAGAAGGGGGAGCAACAGGCAAGACGTCGGCAGACACCAAATACACCGGAAGTGGCAATGGAGGAGAAACTTCAGAAGGGCCTTCCAATATAGTGGATGAAAAGGGAGCTTGCGGGAGAGGAGGGGGAGACCGGGACTCAGGGCTTAATGAAACCCCTTCCGGTGACAGGATAGCAGGCAGCGAGGGAGTCAAGTGTTTGTCCATTGGGCCCATCACCTTACCTCCTTTTTCACTCTCATTCAGCTTGGGACCAAGCTTCCCCTTCCTCTTACCCATAACGTCGGACCAAACACTCGAGCCTCCAGCTCCGTTCAACACTCCTCACGTGCGCCGAAGGGGGCGCAAAAGGGGCGTGACCTGCCCCTTGGTCCACGCCCCTTAGGCCACGCCATGCAGGCCGCGACACGCGGCCGCGTATAGGAACCTCTGGGCTTTATACAGCAGGTAGGGGGGGTCCTCCAGCCCTGGGATCGTCCTCCAAGATGCCTGCCCGATATTCCTCAGCACCATAAGAACATAAGATATGCCATACTGGGTCAGACCAAGGTCCATCAAGCCCAGTATTCTGTTTCCAACAGTGGCCAAACTAGGTCATATGTACCTAGCAGTTTCCCCAAGAGACACAAGTTCCACAATGCTTGTACTGGGTCAAGCATTGATATCTTCGGTCACTTCTTAATAATGGTTTATGGACCTTTCCTCCAGGAACTTGTCCAAACCTTTTTTAAACCCAGCTACACTAACAGCCTTTACTACATCCTCCGGTAACAAATTCCAGAGTTTGATTACACGTTGAGTGAAAAAGTATTTTCTTTTATTAGTCTTAAATAGTTTACCCTGTAGCTTCATTGCATGTCCCCTAGTCTTTCTATATTCTGATAACTTAAACAATCGATCTACGTTTACCCGTTCCATTCCGTTCATTAATTTATAGACTTCTATCATATCTCCCCTCAGCCGTCTCTTTTCCAGTTTAAAGAGCCCTAACCTTTTTAGCCTTTCTTCATAGGAGTATCCTTCCATCCCCTTTACCATTTTGGTGGCTCTTCTCTGAACCTTTTCTAAAATCGCTATATCCTTTTTAAGATACGGCGACCAGAATTGCACACAATATTCAAGGTGCGGTCTCACCATGGAACGATATAGAGGCATTATAATATCTTTTGTTCTATTTTCCATTCCTTTCCTTATCATACCTAGCATTCTATTTGCTCTCTTGGCCGCCGCTGCACACTGGGCCGAGGGTTTTAACATGGTATCCACAATGACGCCTAAATCTTTTTCCTGGGTGGTGGTTCCTAATGTGGAACCTTGCATCGTGTAACCATAGTTTGGGTTGTTCTTCCCTAGGTGCATAACCTTGCACTTGTCCACATTAAATTTCATCTGCCATTTTGATGCCCAGTCTTCCAATTTATCAAGATCCTCTTGCAATTTTTCACAATCCTCTTCGGTTTTAACAACTTTAAATAGTTTTGTGTCATCTGCAAATTTGATAACCTCACTCGTTATTCCACTTTCCATGTCATTTATGAATATGTCAAAAAGCAGCGGACCCAGCACAGATCCCTGGGGTACACCACTATTCACCTTTCTCCATTGGGAAAATTGGCCATTTAGCCCTACCCTCTGCTTTCTATCTTTTAACCAGTTCCTGATCCACAATAGTACACTGCCTCCTATCCCATGACTCTTTAGTTTTGCCAAAAGTCTCACGCTGCACAGCTCCGCCAAAATATCATAAGCGGCAGCTCCCTCAAGCAGCAGGCTCACTCTCCACCCAAGCGCAGGTACCTCTGGGCTTTATACAGCAGGTAGGGGGGGTCCTCCAGCCCTGGGATCATCCTCCAAGATGCCTGCCCGATATTCCTCAGCACCAGACTCACGCTGCACAGCTCCGCCAGAATATCATAAGCGGCAGCTCCCTCAAGCAGCAGGCTCACTCTCCACCCAAGCGCAGGTACCTCTGGGCTTTATACAGCAGGTAGGGGGGGTCCTCCAGCCCTGGGATCGTCCTCCAAGATGCCTGCCCGATATTCCTCAGCACCAGACTCACGCTGCACAGCTCCGCCAGAATATCATAAGCGGCAGCTCCCTCAAGCAGCAGGCTCACTCTCCACCCAAGCGCAGGTACCTCTGGGCTTTATACAGCAGGTAGGGGGGGGGTCCTCCAGCCCTGGGATCGTCCTCCAAGATGCCTGCCCGATATTCCTCAGCACCAGACTCACGCTGCACAGCTCCGCCAGAATATCATAAGCGGCAGCTCCCTCAAGCAGCAGGCTCACTCTCCACCCAAGCGCAGGTACCTCTGGGCTTTATACAGCAGGTAGGGGGGGTCCTCCAGCCCTGGGATCATCCTCCAAGATGCCTGCCCGATATTCCTCAGCACCAGACTCACGCTGCACAGCTCCGCCAGAATATCATAAGCGGCAGCTCCCTCAAGCAGCAGGCTCACTCTCCACCCAAGCGCAGGTACCTCTGGGCTTTATACAGCAGGTAGGGGGGGTCCTCCAGCCCTGGGATCGTCCTCCAAGATGCCTGCCCGATATTCCTCAGCACCAGACTCACGCTGCACAGCTCCGCCAGAATATCATAAGCGGCAGCTCCCTCAAGCAGCAGGCTCACTCTCCACCCAAGCGCAGGTACCTCTGGGCTTTATACAGCAGGTAGGGGGGGGGTCCTCCAGCCCTGGGATCGTCCTCCAAGATGCCTGCCCGATATTCCTCAGCACCAGACTCACGCTGCACAGCTCCGCCAGAATATCATAAGCGGCAGCTCCCTCAAGCAGCAGGCTCACTCTCCCATTGCCCACTGTTTTTCTACATCCCCCAGCTGTTCCCATCCCACTAACGACTCCCTGAGGTATTGGCCCATCTTCACAAAGTTAGTCTTCCTAAAGTCTAAGATCCTCACCTTGGAATGGATTCTAACAGCCCTAGTCCTAATACTGAACCACTCCATCTGGTGATCACTGGATGCAAAATGATCTCCCACTACAACATCAGAAACACTTTCACCATTGGTAAGCACCAAGTCCAGTATGGCCCCTTCACGTGTGGGGTCTGTTACCAATTGCCTGAATAGTTCGCCCTGTAGAGAATTCAGGATCTCCTTACTTCTAGATGATACTGCAGCAGGAATGTGCCAATCAACATCTGGCATATTGAAATCTCCTATCAGTAGCACTTCCCCTAGCAATGCTGCGTATGTCTTCAATTAACTCTCTGTCCACCTCTTCCTCTTGTGAGGGAGGTCTGTATATCACACCAATGCAAATAGATTTCTCTTTCCCTCTTTCTAGTTTAACCCACAATGCCTCCTCTCTCCCTTTTAAGCTCTGTAATTCCAAAGCTTTAATAGTAGTTTTTACATATAGTGCCACTCCTCCTCCCCTTCTTCCTACCCTGTTCTTTCTGAATAAAGTATAGCCAGGTATAGTTACATCCCAGTCATGGTTTTCTGTGAACCTTGTTTCTGTAACTGCCACTAAATCCAAGTCAGCCACTCCCACCAAAGCTTCAACTTCAGGGATCTTATTTCCCATGCTACGGGCATTAATACACACTGCTTTCCATATGTTACCCCTGTTACCCATTTCCATAAAGGTATTTAATGTATCACCTACCTGGGGGCTTTCACTTACCTGGGGGCTTTCTTCACCCATCCCCAACGAATCTAGTTTAAAGCCCTCTTCAGTAGATTAGCCAGTCTACTACCAAAGATGCGTTGACCAGTCTGTGCCTGGATCTCTCTCCAGATCCAAGAGGATTGGGAGGTCCTTCAAAGGCAATTATGCACCGATGCTCTTCTAGATTTTGAAGGTACATCGGACCCTGAAATGCTAGAGAGGAATATCAACCAGGCAAGCACCAGTGTTGGGGCCCTTTGATGCCTTCATGTTGATGCATCTCCCACAGGCAAGGCATGCACCTTGAGGATTGGCTGTATGGTGGTTGATGCCAATGCAGCTGATGTTGATGCCCCAGCATGCTGCACTGCCAAGAGTGCATCAGTGCATTCCTTGAGAGCTTGCAGAAGGTGCTTTTCCATGGCTGCCAATTCCAAAAGCTGTGCAGCCACAGCAACTGACCGATGTACCCAACATCTGTACAGAGGTATTGGCGGCTTGGTCTAGGCTCTCAGTATACTGTCAGTGCTTCTCTGATGTATTGGAGGATGACCTCTCTTCCCATTGGGGCAACTTTGAGGGGCACTCAGATGGGCTCTCATCTCTCTCGATGCCATGCCTCAATGGGCTCCAATGCTGGTGTACCAGAGTCTTCACTCAGTGCTTGGTTCAATCACCCTTCCTCATCGATGAAGACAAAGCCAAATCCTTCCTCATCTTTGGGTGGAGATTGATCGATGGCCGATGCTCTGGGGCACTATGGGTGCTCGGCTGTGAGTGGGCTCAAGAACTCCTCGATGTCGATGCACTGCCAGCCTCCAATTCTGCCTGGGAAGCCATAGAGACCGGAGCCATCGATGCCAAAGATGATAGATCAGACTTCTAAATGCCAAAAAGTGATTTGCGCTGCTTCTCTCAACCTTTGAGTCCGCTTTTTGTCATTGGCAAAAACAAATTACAAGAAGAGGGTTTATAATCGGGTCCCAGGCATTGGAGGTACACTATGGATATCCGTGGTGTATATTGTCCTAGCATATCTGGGAACACTTTTTGAACCTACTGACCAGTTTCTGAGACATGTTGCCCAGGAAGATGGCCGCAGCAAAATCAAATGGCTCGATTTCGACAAGGTAGGCCCAGCCAGTGCACCAGCGTCTAAGAGGGCAGAGGTTAGGGTTGCCAAATGGCTCCAGATGCGCCCGACAGGCTTGATTCAGTCCTGGGTTTACCCCATTGCATGCAGGGACATGTAGTCTTGCTTTTATTATGGGGTGCAATGGAAAAATTAGAACTACATGACCCTGCATGCAATGGGGTAAACCTAGGACTGGATCAAGTGTGTCGGGCGCATCTGGAGTCAGTTGGCAACCCTTGCAGAGGTATCGCGGAAAAAAGAAAGAAAAATGAAACAATTGAAAATTAGAAAAGGAAAAGTTAAAAGAGAAACAGCAATGGCAGACGATAGGATGAAAAACCCAGAAGCGCAAAATCCCCCTGGGGTAAAAATGATTTTCCAAGTGGAGGATGACTGGAACTCGTCTGTTGGGTCTCATGTTAAAATTAAGACTGGTTTTAAGATGGCACCACGGTGGCAGGCAGGTAGGAGGCACACAAGCACGGTGGAGCCTCCCAAAAGCTTCCAAAAAGAGCCGGGGAGTGTTCTTGCGTGGGTTCCATCGGAGGATGTCACCCATACATGAGGACTCCTTCCTGCTTGTCCCAGAGAATGCATTTTCCAAATTGCAAAAAAAGGAAATTTCATCACTGCTGTGATCTGAGAATTAAAAGTAAAAAAATAATTGAATTGGACATCCAGGGTCTACTACACTGATTCTTGAATTAATATTGATTTGCCCCAAAAACTTGGTGAAATTGATGGAAGAGGAGATTTCCTAGCAATTCAAGCAACTTCAGACTTTGTGGGACTTATGCAAGCATTTCACTCTTATCATCTTTCTGGCCTGGAAAAGAAAGTGAATAAAGTGTGCAGTCAGTAGCTTGCCAAGGTCGGAAGGGATGTGCCTATGTAATTGTGGAATTTGAGTGGAGTAAAAGAGGTGAACTACCTTTAGGGAGTGAGAAGATGGGAGATGTAGAAATGTATTAAAGAACTTGGGGTTTTCTTAAGCCGGAAGTTTGGGTGACTGCCCAACCGGAGTCTCCTTGACAGAAGACAAGAGAGAAAGTGAGAGATGCCTGGAGGTATTTGTCAGGGTGGTAACAAGCTGCCATTATGCTGCAAAGAAGAAGAAAAATGGAATCTGCTCTACAGATCTCGAGAATTTCAGCAGTGAGGAGTGCTAAATTAGGAGCCAAAGAGGGGGGCAAGAGAGAAGGAATCAGAGCGTAACAGAAGAGGAAAATTGTTATTGTATTTCATTTTACTTTGTAGTTTGCCTTTTGTGAAGATAACAGATGTATGCTCCAGTAAAGATACTGTATATGTTTTCTACGTACAGACTTCTGGAATGGCCAGTGGATTTGGTGAAGAGTCTGGGGAGGAAGGTGAGACTAGTAATTGCCTTAGTTTCCTGGATACACAATCCTCCCCTTGCCAATCACAAGGTGGGGAGAAGTCTTCTCCTCCACATACTATCTGTGGTCCCTGGAGCTATGGCAAACAGTCCATGCAGAGACAGGCCGCACACGCATTAATCTGTCTTATGTGGAACAATGCCTTTGAGAATTATCATCTTAGTTATAATAATATGGGAGATGACAGTAGATAAAATGGAAATAGCCCATGTAGTCTGCTCAGTGAGGTGGTTCGGGTTTTAACTGCCTCTCTGGGCAGGTGACACACTATGGGGCTGAGTTTCTAAGGGAGCTGCGTACAGACATGTGCTATTTACGCGCATAAGCCACTATTTTCAAGGACTTATGCGAGTGCTTTAGGCGGGCACTATCTGAAGGCACACACACAAGTCCTATCATGCATAATTTGTGTGGGCATACACAGGGACAGAGTTTGGGTAGAGAGTAGGCAGAGCACAAATTTACATGTGTAAGTTATTAAATAGTATAACTCGGGCATGTTCTTAAAAAGCCTGGGCATTTACACCTGCAGGCCTGCCTGGCTTCAGACTTCATTTCCCTCCCTGGCTCTGATCAAGTATGAAAGCACTCGTGAGACTGCCTTTTTCCCCGCGGCCCCAGCTTTTTGGAATATTTACCCGCTTCTATTAGGACCGAACATGATTTTAAACGTTTTAAGAAAGCACTCAAAATGTTTCTTTTCGAGTCTGCTTTCGGCCTCCTGCCCTCCTCCTCATGAGAGGTAGCTGTTTCAATATGGTACTGGGAAGTCCAATACCTACCCTTCCCCTCCCCCCTCCATCACCCAACCCTTTTTCCCTTGTTAGTTGTATTTTTATTTGTATTTTTGTCCTGTAAGCTTTACTCATTATCTTTTCTATCATGCACAATGACGTTCTTTTATTTTATGTATTTCTGTAAACTGCTTAGCTTGTTTTTCAGTTTGTGATATATAAAATAAAAATAATCATAACCATAACTGCTGCGACTAGTTTGACATACTTTTCCACACCGCTTCTGTCCCTATTTCATAAAGTAAACTATGCACACACTTTACTTAATAAAATAGACTTCAAATATACACATGGAGCCCGATGCAGTAACAGGCACGTCTGGCCTGCAGCCCATACAGAATGGAAACGGGACCTGATTTCAAAACCACAGGTAGAGAGGCACCCGCTGTTTCAGAATCAGGGTGATATACATCCCCGTGCGTAGCCAATGTGGAGAAAATATATGTAGCAGAGACTCCCCTTCGCCATGCAGATCCGCCTCTGATTGCAGTACGTGCAGCTCCAAGGCCAATGGCCACACCAGCCAATAACAGCATTGCTGGCATACTGTCCCAACTTATTAATTTATCGCTCCAAAAAATAAAAATAAAAATTAAATACCCTTCAATGCTTAATAAACCTTTCTCTATTATTTGTTCATAAGATATATGGCTAGGTCTCAGACTTCCCGGCACTGAAAAGCTTACTGCCAATGAACTTTTTCTTAGCAGAACCGTGCCAACTAGCATCAATGACCTGCCAAAATCATGCAATGAACAAAGTATGTAAAAATCTATGTGTATAAGATGTCACCAAAAATTAATAGAAATATATCCAAACTTCTTTCCATGTAAGGGTGAATCTTTGCACATTCCAATGGATTAAAAAGACTTATCTTAAATAGTTAGAGTCCAAAAGATGTCCCAGGCTCTGCGTGATGTACCTGTGGGGATGGTCCTACAGTTCCGCCCACAGAAACATGACCCTCCTCTCTGGAACCCGTAGGGCCGACATGCATCATGTGCTGTCCAGGACAGGATGCACCCCTCCTCCCTACCGCCCTGACACATCCCATTCAGCATATGGCAGCCGCGGTATAGCGGAGCTGATTCTGCTGTAAGTCCTGCCTTTATTCTACAGTCCGGCATGAATACACTGTACGTCAACGGGGACATTGGGGGATGGTCATGGGCCTTTCCTGAATACCCATTCTGCGTCTCGCTGGCTAACCATGTCCCTGATCTGCCCCTCCCTGCTCACCGTCTACGATCCTGGTACTCGCGCCGTGTGTGTGTAGGGCCGCAGAGCCACAGAATACGGTGCTGCATGTTTTGGGGGGGGGGGGTGGATATCTATACCACACGTTTAGCTGCCCTATTCGCCTTTCAGAATGACCCCCATGCCAAATGCGCATTATCTCCTCAGGAGTTTATAGAATTACTCTCCATGAGTATAATTTTATAAAGTGGCGCCTACTAAACATGTGTTTTCACGTGCGAACTTTACACCTATTTTACAAAGTCAAGTGCACACGTGCGGCCAGCGTAAGCATGAAACCACGCACTTTGGAAAGCATGTGTTTGTTAAGTATTAATATTTTTGAGTATTTAAATGTCTGTATCATATCTCTCCTGCCCCTCAGTAAAGCTTTTGACACTGTTCCGCACAGGCAGCATAAAAAAATTGAGCACCCTAAGAATGGGCCCTGGTTGAGTGGGAGACAACAAAGGATACAGGTAAATGAAGTTCTCCCTGAGGAGAAGGATGTTTTAAGTGGTGTGCCACAGAGATCTGTCCTTGGTCTGAATCCTTTTAACATTTTTATAAGTGATAATGTGGAAGGGCTGTCGAGTAAAGTTCGCCTCTTTGTGAATTAAACCAAAATCTGAAATAGTGTAGATGCCTAGGAAGATGTAGATAAGCTTCAAGAATGGTCAAGAATTTGGCAACTAAGATTTAATGTTAAAAAATGCAGGGTCATGCATCTGGGCTGCAATAATCCAAGTGAGTGGTACAGTATAGGGGACATACTGTCCACAAGTGGAACTTGGGGGTTGATTGTTTCTGATGATCATATGGTGTTTAAACAGGTATAAAAGGCAATGACGAAAGCCAAAAGGATGCTTGGGTGCCCAGGGAGAGGAATGGCCAGCAGAAGAAAGGAGGTGATAGTGCCTCTGTTTAAGTCTCTGGTGCGATCTCATTTGGAGTATTGTGTGCAATTCTGGAGACCGCACCTTCAAAAGGATATGAACAGGATGGAGTCTGTGCAGAGGGTGGCTACGAAAATGGTCCGTGATCATCACAAGGCATATGAGAACAGACTTAAAGATCTCATACATGTATACTTTGGAAGAAAGGTGAGAGAGGGGAGACATTATAGAGATGTTCAAAGACCTCCATGGCATAAATGCACAGGAAGAGAGCCTTTTTCAGGTGAAGGAAAGCTGCAATGAGAGGGCATAGGATGAAGGTGAAAGGGGATAGATTCAAGACAGCGTGGGAAAAACACAGAAGACCTCTAAGGGAACATAGGAGCTATAAAGCTTAATAGTTGATATGGAAGGGCAGACTGGATAGGCCGTATGGTTTTATCTGCCATCATTTTTCCTCTGTTTGTGTTTCCTCTCCTCTAGAATATACATATTTAGTTCCTTAAATATTATTGTGTGTATTTTGCTGACAGTCACTCTTATGAGTTGCCAGAAAATCTGTAGTGATATTATTATCCAATAAGAGACACCTGCCGCAGCTCCTAGAGGCTGATGGAATAAGGAGTACTAAGACCGTGCACCCCTAGGGCCGGACTGTGCACACATTTTTCTATGTGCGGTTTAGCAGCTGATACAGGAGAGACTTTTGTGCACAGAAAATCAGCGTGTGTAAGAATGTGTGGTGTTACCGCACTGCCATTTCAATCCTCTGTTAATGAAGACCTTAGCTATTACCCCTCAAGGCAGAGAACAGCACACAAGCTCTGAAGGCTTCATAGAGTAGTTTTTTAATACTAGGAATTTGCCTCCTGGTCTGAGGTGTAGTACAGTACTAGTCTTAGTATAGATCGCATTGCGAGCTTCGTGTGCTAGCATGACTTACCTGAGATTAATCTTCTTGCTCGCCTACCTCACCCAAATGCCTCCAAACCTCCAGTATGTTAAAAAAAATATATAGTGGCTGAATGGACTCCCCAACCCCCAGTGCCTTTAAATTGTAGAAGGCTGAGTGGACCCCCTCCCAACCCCCAATATACTAAAAAAGATACAGCAGCTTTGTGGACTCCCTAAACCCCAATACCTTAAAATCTGTAGCAGGCCAAGTGAGCCTGTCCTCCTGACCCCCCAATATAGTGGCCGAATGAATCACCACCCCCAATGTCTTAAAAAATGTAGTGGCCCAAGTGGACCCCTTCCCAACCCCCCCATATATTATAAATAAGTGCAGCGATAGTAAAAGAGAGTCTGGGGCCTGAATATTAAGTGACATTATAGCCAATACTTGACATTCATTATTTCACTCCGCCTCAGCAATGACTGGTCCGTTGACAGAGAAGGGGCTGATCCCTACTCAGTATTCACGACTGAATTACTTAACACTATGGGGCCTCTATAATAAGCAGAGCAGTAAGAATGTGCACTGAAAATCAGCTCACAGTTTCTAAACGTACACTAAAAATAACCACTTTAGTCTTAACGCTGTGCATGTTATTGTGATGGTAAAACGAGGCAGGCAGACAGAAACATGTGCACAGATAGCTGCGGTGATATGCGGGCAGTTCTCTTCATTGAGTCTCTCTGTGAACAAATGTTTAATGTATCCACCGCGCTTTAGCAATGATTTGTCAGAGAAGGGACTAATCCCCGTTTAGGCCATGTTTACTAAACGTTAGCAGGTGTTGCTGCAACTCCCATGTTCTCCCTATGCGCACGGTGGGAAATAGCACACACTACCTCCTGTTAGCATGTGTGAACGTTTAGTAAACATGGCCCTTAGTCTTCTCCCAAGCTTTTAATGCCCATAGAAATTGATTAATCGGGCACATACACACCCTCTAACTCAGCGATTCCCAAACTTGAGGTCGGGACCGCAGTTGGGGTCACATCATCAGCGGATGAGGTCCACAGAAACATTTATTTATTTATTTAAACGGATTTATATACCACTTTATCCTGAAATCAAAGCGGTTTACACATCAACCAAATCAAACTGTAATGTCAGTGGGGATAGGCATGCAGTGGGTATATCACGAGTGAGTAAGTGTGTGGGTAATGTATAAATGATTTCTTGGTGAGCTAGTTACAGAGTGAGCTATGTACAAAAAAGAAACATGGCCATGTCCCCATCTCTGTAGACTTTCACTGTGACCTATGCCAAGTCACCAGTCAGCATGTGGCCTCTGAGCCAGTGAACATTCATAGGCCCGTTGCCCCCTCCTGGGTAAGTTTCCTGTTAGGCTGCAATCCGTGCTGAGTACTGGGGTCTGTAAGCACACGCTGCACACTGACACGAGGGACCCTGCGCTGACGGCTGCTGCTGTTGCCACTACTGTTGCTGCTGCTTCCTGCTTTGGATGAGCGGAGGGAGGGGAAGGAGGCTGGAGATCTGCCAGTTGGATTTCATTGTCATATAGGGTCACGTGAATTTTCAGTTGTTAAAATGGGGTCATATGGATAAAGGTTTGAAAAGCACGGCTCTAACTGAGACCAGTTCCACAACTGTATATATAATGTACTGTCAATCCACCTTGTCTGTCTGTATGTCCCAAATACACATCCCCTCTGCTGTGCATTAAGAGTTAATTCCCCACTGCCCGATCCTGGCCTTAGGAGGCCGGATCGGGGGTCAGGCTGCGGGGAATTAATTTTTTTTAGCAGTGGCCGGCATCGCGGCTTTTAAATGGAGCCGCAGTGCCATGGCAACAGAACTCCATGGCGCCGCAGCTCCATTTAAAAGCCCTGGCTGAGTTAGCCAGGCTGTGGCTGTACCTGCAGACCGGGACTGAATCGCAGTCCCAGCCTGCATGTATAGGCCTGTTTGCGATTCTGATCCCGCAGGGCTAGATGTGCCCCACGGGATCAGAATCGCAATCTCCTTTGTACTTCTGGGTCAGCCCAGATGTACAAAGGAGATGTACGTGTGGGACAGAATCGGGCCCATAATGTAAACTACCTATGTCCAGCTACCCCTGCTGTACACCACCTTGGCAAATCTCTTCATAAAGACATCTCTTCGTAATTTTAATAATGTTTTTAATTTTAATAATGTTTTTTATAATGTTTTTAATTTTAATAATGTTTTTAGTTCCCCTGTTGCTCCAAGTTTATGCTCCTGTTACAATGTATGTTCCAAGTTTAAACTCCTGTTACAATGTAAGCACAGAACAGACTTCTGACTGTGCACCCTTGTTGTATGTAAACCGCACTGATAACAAATAGCGCGGTATATAAAAGTTATAAAATAAATAAATAAATAAAATAAAGAAATTCCGTTTTGAATAGTGAATAGTGATTAGTCTCTTCCCTGAGAAGTGGCCAGTCATTGCTGATGTGCAGAGAATAAGTTGAGATTTGTGCACAGAGAGCCCCGTTTTGCACGCACATTTTTCTGTCTGCATATTTTTTTTAGTCCAGCATGTCATTAGTTTAGTGCATCGGGAGTCAAGTGGTTATTTTTAGCACATGGTAAGAAACTGTGCACTGATTTTCAGCACCCACTTTTAGCATCCAGCTTATGACACGGGTACTATAGTCAGTTATAACTAGAACTAATATAAAAAGCAAACTTGCAGACGCTTTCAAATGTTTGGAAAAATCTTGGAGCTTCAATTTTCAAGAACAATACATTTGTACATGCCTTTTACCAGTAGAAGAAAGAACAGACAACAGCAGAATGACCGTTCTGGGTTGGTCTGCTGGTTCAGGTTGCATATGCCGTGCCCTGTCATAACATAAGAACATAAGATGTGCCATACTGGGGCAGACCAAGGGTCCATCAAGCCCAGTATCCCATTTCCAACAGTGGCCAATCTAGGTCACCACTACCTGTCAGGCTCCCATGCTGCTTAACCCAGGGGTAAGCAATGGATTTCCCTGGTCCACTTTAATAATGATTTATGGACTTTTCCTCCAGGAACTTGTCCAAACCTCTTTAAATCCAGCTCCACTAACAGCTTTTACTACATCCTCCAGCAATGAATTCCAGAGCTTGATTACGCAGCTTTTCACTCTCCGGGCCAGTTGGCATAGGGATGCTCTGGTTGCAGCCTTCTTAGTCCCTGAATTGGCGGGAATCATGCTCATTGCTGAAGGGTGACACTTAGTGGCTGGATTCAGAGCCCATCACTGCAAAGTCCTAGGAGGAGCCCTGTGGACTGTCACTATAATGAACAGACCAAGTGAGCTGAAAGGGGCTGTAAAATGGGGAACATGCCTAGGAATTTGTGAATGAAGATTCATGACTCCAGATAGCAGCCCTAGTTCCAAATGAGTCGAAGGCGCAAGGATCCGAAGGAAATTATTGGGTCAAAAGAGAAGAACACTGCTAAAACAAAATAAAAATTACACTGTACAGATATAAAATCATCACATATTTAACTGTTAAAGTATAAAAGCATCCAGTTACAAACAGATAACTCAATTACTTTCCAATAAATGATGCCTGGCCGCTGGTCTCAGGTCAACATCCACACCGGTATGAGCCAGGATGCAGAATGAAGTGCTCTACCATCATCCCCGTCCTACAGCATAGCAAGGGGACTCCAAACAAAGCCTGATAGAACAAATATTACACTGTCCTTACGGCATAGCATTAAAAAGCACATTGAGCATCTCTAAGGATCCACTATCAGTGCTCGCAGGGACCTCCCACAGGTTCGGCTAGTCCTGGTGTTTATGGACTTAATTTCTTGTACGCTGTTTTCACATACAGAGATTTCTGTTTCTGAATTAGTTACTATAGCACTCAGTTCTGGATTACTAAATCCACCGTTGCTCCTGTTTAAGTCGCACTGTGGAACTACTCAGAGACTGAATGTGAACTGGTTTTCTATCGTCTTTACAATCCTGGAGGTGATTGCAAAACTCCATCCATATACGTTTAGTCCAGCATCAGTAACTACTGGAATATGTGATCCAGAAAAGAAACATCCTAAGAGTAAGCTGCTATGGCCGTGGCACCCCACATGAGCCTGATCTTGTCTGATCTCAGACGCTAAGCTGGGTCAGGCCTGGCTAGTACTGGGATGGGAGACCACTTTGGAATACCAGGGACTGTAAACTCACTGCATGCAATCTACTTCTGGCTGCACTGTGCCAAAAAAGCCCAGGGGATGAGTCAGCATTGACTGGACGGCATAAAAAACCAAACGTAAGATTTGTTAGTACAAACTTCATGAGAAACTCCCTCTCCAATCTCCTTTTAGTGTGAATCCAGAAAGCACGGTGTGCATTCGCTACCACTATGGTGTGAAAGAATGGCAGGTAATCTGGAGCCAGGCAGGCTCTTTACTGTGATGGCACAAAGCTGCTGAAATTGGCCATGCTTCAGCAAGCAGCCGTTGAGACACCGCTGCAAACAACACCTCATCTCAGGAGGAAACATCCCAGTAATCCCCAAGGTCATTTCACCTCTGCAAACAGCCTGTCACAGAATTCCTGGAAGTTTTGTTTGTGCACTGTACAGGAATATGCTTTTACTTTTAAAAAAAGGTAGTTGAGGTCACTTGGCCATCTTTTTGTTTTTTCTTTCGTTTAGCACAGTTTCTGATCTGCATTTTAGCAGGAAGAAAGATTTGTTATTTCTTCAACAAAAGAGCTCAGGAAAGACACTACCTCTCTGGCTTTGAGCTGTCACTTGATTTAAAATGTAGTTGGTCAGGAGCAAGTTGTAGTTACCTACAGCACCCAAGGAGGATCACGAGCTCAGTCCATCTCTATTTCTCACCACCGAGGATCCCAGAAGAATGTGCTTTTCATTACTTAATGTCTCAGATTTTGCAGTTCTATTTTCCAAATCAAATGAATCACTGTAAATGACAGCTTTACTGGTCCCACGACAGACTGGGGACTTTATCGAGTGCAATATGTTTGAGGACTTTTGAAAACCAAAGGCACAGAGAAAGTAATCTCCTCTGCGCTGCGAGTTCTGCCCTAGCAACCCTACTGGGCAGATTGGAAGGACCATGTTATTTTATTTATTTAATTAGCAAGGTTTATATACCGTCTTTCACCATCGTCAAGGCGGTTTATATTGAACAAAGGTAAAATTTTACATTGAACAACTGAACTTATGTACAAATAACTAGTAACTTTATACAGTTAGGTAGATGATACAATACATCTATCATTGTTTCTGAGGTCAAGTTAGGTATAAGTATAAAACTTTGGTTTCTTGATTTTATTGTTGTTGATGGGTTTTATGGGAGTTGGGGGGGGAGGTAAAGTGCTCGACAAATAGAAGGGTTTCCGACATTTTCTGAATGTGGGAGGTCTGTGATGGTATGTATTGTGTCTGGGAGAGCATTCCAGGCTGATGGTGCATAGAGTTCGAAGGCTCCTGCACAGGCTTGCTGGGTTGATTTTGTTCTTGCATGGGGGATGATTAAGGTGTTCGTAGTAGCTTGTCTTCTTGCACGGTTATGTTGTGGTATTTGGAGCAATGTGCTTAGGTGAGATGGAGGATTGCTGTTCATTGCTTTATGTACTATTAGACGTGTTTTGAATTTGATTCGGCTAGCAAGTGGGAGCCAATGCAGTTGGCAGGTGGGTGTCATGTGATCAAATTTTGATGTTCCCATGAGGATGTGTGCTGCGGTGTGCAGCACTGTATGGAGGGGGACCAGGGTTGAATGAGGCAGGCCTTGGTAGATGGAGTAACAGTAGTCTATGTCTGTCAGGCTTAGGGCTTGGAATGCTGAGTGGAAGTCTGGTGGATTGAGGAGGGGGCGTAGTCATTGGAGTGTTGTTATTTTGTGGTAGACAGCTTTCATGGTGTGTTGTATTTGCGATTTGAGGGAGAGGTGTTTGTCCAATGTGATTCCAAGATACTTGATTTTGGGTTGTATCTGTACTTTGTTATTGTTTATGGTGATGGAGTCTGGAGGGGCGAAGCTGGTGTCTTTTGTAATGAAAAGAGCTTCAGTCTTTTTGTAATTGATGGTGAAGTTGTTTTTTTCTAACCATTGGGAGATGTCCTCGAGGCATTGGGTGAGTTTTGTGTTATTGGGTTGTTCCTGGTTGAATGGTCCGTAGAGCATGATGTCGTCCGCATCGATGTGGAAGTTGATGTATGGGTTCTGATGACTTGACAGAGTGTTTGTAGGTAGATGTTGAAGAGCAATGGAGATATGGTGGATCCTTGTGGTACACCTTGAGTCTGCCGATACAGGAGGGATATGTCGTGTGCAATTTTTATTTGTTGCTGCCTGTTGGTGAGGTAGGATTTAAACCACTTAAGTACAATGTTTTGAATTCTGGTGGCTTGGAGGCATTGAAGAAGGATGTGATGATTTACTGTGTCAAAAGCTGCTGATATGTTAAGGAATATCATGATGTATCCTTGTGCTTTGCTCTGCATTCCTTTTATTAGTGTGTCTAGGAGTAAGACCATCAATGTTTCTACACCATGAAGCAGGCACAAACCATGCTGCTGGAGATCGAGGAGGTTGTTTATATCAATGTGCTCCTGGAGTTGATGCTGTACTGTTTTCTCGATGACTTTTTTTTAAGAATGGGAGACTGGTGATGGGCCTGTATGATGCTGGATCCATCAGGACAAGGTTGGGTTTTTTGAGTGTCGGTCAGATGGAGGATAACTTCAGTTGTTCTGGCACGTGTCCTTGTTGAAGTATGAATTGTGTGAGTTTTGTGATTATGGGCTGAGCTCCTGCTTGGTTGCTTTGATCCAGCTGACTGGGCATGGATCAAGGGGGATGGTGTGGTGTTGGTCTTTATCTGTTGTTATTTAGAATTGGGGGGCATATTTAACAGCAGGAGCCAGCACATTTAAAGCAGCTGGCCATTGTCGCTTTAAGTTAAACTCAGATATTCAAAGCCAGGGCCTTATCTGGCCACTGGTATTGAATATTCAGTATGCCTGGATAGCATTTTAGCTATCCGGTCAGCGGTGCCATCGCTACTAGCTGGATAGTTAAACTGGCTAAAGTTAGGCCTGCTTTTATTTCACCTAACTTTAGCCAGTTTAAGTCAACTGGGCAGTGGCTGAATATTGCTGCCCCCCTGACCTGCCTCTGGAGCACCCTGCTGCTAAGCAGTTATCGGTGAGGCATTCAAACCAGATAGTAGGGGATATTTAGCAGCGGTAAATGGTTTAGTGCCGCTGAATATCCCACTGACCATGGTTTAACCAGTCATTGGAAAACCAGAAGAGGCACAACATCAGCAGCTGTGCAAGCTTTACTCACGCATACATATACATACAAACGCATGTATACACACACACACACACACTAACACTAACACTACAGAATAGGTGCAGCACAAGCAGTGGCAATAGCAGCTTCCCTCACACACCCTGCCAGCCATCCTCCGCCCTGATGTATTAAGTGAGAAGGGAGGTTTGTCTCTTTTCCTCATCTGTCTTCTGAGACTGCAAAACCAAGTGCCAGTGTAATGATGTGTTCTGCCATGTTGGACATCTGTCCAGTTGGAAACGGATCAGCACCATTGACCTATGCCATAGAAAGGACTACAGTTCAGCAATCTTTTGAGGGCATTCCATGGTCATTGGTGGCTGGATTCCATATCTGCTGGTGCCTCCTGCCTTTTCATTCTCCTGAGAGTTCATCTAAGTCAAATTTGCAACAAAATCAGCAGATTTCCAGCAGAGCCCAGAGAAGGGGATGGGGTGCAGAGGATCCTGGGAGCGTGAAAATGTTCCATCACCACAGGAGCAGGGATGGGACTGCAAGGGGACAAGCACGACTCACCCATCCAGACCAATGCATTTTGACAGACTGTGTGAAAATAAAATCCTTCTGGAAAACAAAATAACACTTTGCCTTTAAGAAAAAATGGGAATAAACATAAACGTAAACTATAGCTTGGAAGGTGATTGAAACCTGTTTCCTGTTTGTGTCTTGGAATTCATTTTCTTTCTCAAACTGCACCCAGGAATACTATAAGCTGCCCATATGGCAATCTTTCATGCATCTGGAGTAAGTCCTTGTAAATCATCCATAGCAATAGACTTGATTTTCCTGACACTGAGTTGTGGTTGAAATCAGACTCTATGAAGTTTGCGGAGTGGGAAGGAATTTGGGCTTGGTGTCATCGTGAAGAGGGCTGGCGGAAGTCCCATTCCTTTTCAGTGGTCTTCTGAGCCTTGAAATGGTTTGAGAGTTTATTAGCAGTGCAGGTAAGGCTTTCTCCAAAATGCGCTCTGCTGGAAAGGAAAAAGAGGAAGAATTAAAATGACAGGTCTTATGAAAATAAAAGCCTGTCTTTAGAGTTAGTTCAGACCTTTCCAGTGTGCTTCGTACCCTGCTGCTGGGTTGGGCTCTGCTTTATGGGAACATATGTACCACACAGTATTCCAAGAACACTCAAGCAATAGACAGACTTTGTAGCCATGAAAAATTTTTACTGATAACAGACCTGCTTTCAAAATGTAAGCAGCTTTGCTGTAATTACTCCATACAGTGAAGAGCTGTCACCCTGCTCATTGAGTTTTACAAAATGGTTCATGTTGATTGTGATGCAATTAATGACTATGCATGCTAGACAAAGCAGTCTGATCCCATTGCATATGAGATGATCTGTGATGTGATTCTCAGCATGGTTTCTCCCAGGGATCCAGGGGAGCAACTTACAGAAAAAGGACAGCTTGTTGGGTTGCATTTAGCTCATCCCTCTTCAGGGTGCATTTAGGTGCAGTATGCTTTTCCTGTCCCCAGAGGCATGGGCAAAACCTTTTGCCTGTGAGAGCCACGTAAATTAACCTCTGTCCCCCCCTCCCCGATGCTGATGTTGTGTGTGGCAGAAGGTTGGTCTGGAAATGGCTCCCTCCTTTCAGCTGCCTAGGCACAGAGTGGTTACAGCTAAGGGCCCGATGTTTTATGCACTCTCTCCTTTAGCAGAACCATTAATTTGTGATGTTTCCAGACTAATCTTAATTAATCTCAATGCAGTAAGAGGTTTAGCATGCCAAAAATTAAAAGTAAAACCATCACGTTAAAGAACAGCACAGTGAACCTTCAAAATGCATGCAAATGGATGAATTTATTTTTATTACTCTTGATGGATAGTTACAACAAAACAAATTGTGCTATGGTGCTGGAAGATGAGACCCCCAGGTCGGAAGGCACTCAACTAGCTACTGGGGAAGAGCTGAAGACTTTTCAGAGTAAAGCCAGCATTTATGATGTGGTTGGATCAAAGCCCTCGGGAAGTCTGACTGCTGATGTAGCTGCGCTTGAAATGAGAGTCAGAAGCTGTAAAGATGTCTTACACATTGGAACATGGAACGTACGAAGCATGAACCAAGGGAAGTTGGAGGTGGTCAAGAATGAAATGGAACGTGTACAACTTGATCTGTTGGGTTTCAGCGAACTGAAATGGACTGGCATGGGGCACTTTGCATCAGATGATCACATGGTCTACTATGCTGGAAATGAAAGACAAAGAAGAAATGGTGTTGCATTTATAATAAAGAAGAAACTTGCAAGAACTGTAATGAAATACAATGCAGTCAGCGAACGCTTAATCTCTATTCGTCTACGAGGATTGCCTATCAACACAACTATAATTCAAGTATATGCCCCAACAACAGCTGCAGAAGAGAATGAAATTGAAGAGTTCTATGAACAAGTACAAGCTGAAATTGACAGAACATGCAAACAGGATATCCTGGTAGTCATGGGTGACTGGAACGCAAACGTTGGCAACAAAGAAGAAGGCAAAGTAGTTGGAAAATATGGACTTGGCAACAGAAATGAAGCTGGAGAAAGACTGATAGAATTCTGCAAGACCAATGATCTATTCATCTCAAACACCTTCTTCCAGCAACACGAGCGGCGACTGTACACATGGACTTCACCGAATGGATTATATAAAAATCAAATTGACTACATATGTGGAAGTCAACGATGGAAAAGCTCTGTAACATCAACAAAGACAAAACCTGGAGCTGACTGTGGTACAGATCATCAACTACTAGTATGCAAACTCAAGCTAAAGTTGAAAAAGAGCAAACCACTCATGAATGCAGCAAAATATGACCTTGAGAATATACCACTGGAATTTAAAGACTGCCTGCAAAATAGATTTGCTGCTTTAGATACAAATGACAGAGCTCCGGAAGAGTTATGGAATGACATCAAGAAGGTTGTGTTGGAAGAAAGCGAGAAGTCTCTACAAAAGATGAAAAAGCAAAAACGGCCAAAATGGATGACGGAAGAAACTCTGAAAATTGCCCAGAAACGCAGAGAAGCTAAAGCCAGAGGAGAAAGAAAGACAATCACAGAACTCAACAGAGATTTCCAACGTGCAGCAAGACAGGACAAGGAAAAGTACTACAATGACACTTGCAAGGAAATAGAAGCAGAAACTATTAGAGGAAGAACAAGATCGGCTTTCCTAAAGCTACGAGAGTTAAAGAAAAAGTTCCAGCCTCGAATTGGAATGTTACAAGATGCTCAAGGTTCTATGTTGAATGATGCTGAGAAGATCAAGAAAAGGTGGAAGGAATATACAGAGTTTTTATATGATAAAGATCAAGTGGACCAACAGCCGTTTCAACCTGTACCTTATGATCGGGAACCATTGGTGATGAAAGAAGAAGTTGAAGCAGCATTGAAAGCCTTATCAAAGAACAAAGCACCAGGCATTGATAGCATTCCCATAGAGGTATTGCAGCAATCTGATGCAGCTGTTACCGTACTCACAAGACTCTGCCAAGAAATATGGAAGACAACATCATGGCCAACTGACTGGAAAAGATCTGTGTTTATACCAATACTAAAGAAAGGTGATCCAACTGACTGTGGAAATTATCGCACAATCGCTCTGATCCCACATGCCAGCAAGATTCTACTGAAGATTATTCAAAAGAGATTACAACCATACCTGGAACAAGAACTACCTGAAGTGCAAGCAGGGTGCAGGAAAGGGCGAGGAACGAGAGACATCATTGCGGATGTGAGATGGATCCTTGAAAAGACTAAAGAATACCAAAAGGATATCTATTTGTGCTTTATCGACTATAGCAAGGCTTTTGACTGTGTAAACCATGAGAAACTCTGGGCCACATTAAGAAGCATGGGTATACCAGAACACCTGATCGTTCTCTTGCGCAATCTGTACATTGATCAAGAAGCAACAGTTCGAACGGAACAAGGAGAAACAGAATGGTTTAAAATAAGCAAAGGTGTAAGACAAGGCTGCATACTTTCCCCCTACCTGTTTAATTTGTATGCAGAACAAATCATCAGAGAAGCAGGATTGTATGAAGACAGCAGAGGTGTGAAGATTGGTGGAAGAGTCATCAACAACCTTCGCTATGCTGATGATACCACATTACTGGCTGAAAGTGAAAATGATCTGAAACATTTGCTTCTCACAATCAAAGAACATAGTCTCAAAATGGGCCTGCACCTTAATGTAAAGAAGACAAAGATCATGACAACTGGCAAAATCAACAGGTTCATCGTTGAAGGAGAAGAAATTGAAATTGTGAACAACTTTAACCTACTTGGATCAACTATCAATAAAGAAGCAACAAGCAATCAAGAAATCAGACGACGCATTGCTCTTGGCAGAATGGCTATGAAAGACCTAGATAAGATTCTCAAGAGCAGAGATGTCTCTCTCCATACAAAGATTCGACTTGTTCAAGCCATGGTTTTTTCAATAACATCATATGGATGTGAAAGCTGGACATTGAAAAAGACAGACAGGAAGAAAATTGATGCCTTTGAATTATGGTGCTGGCGGCGAATACTGTGTATACCATGGACTGCTCGAAGAACAAACCAGTCGGTACTAGAGGAGATCAAACCTAGGCTTTCTTTAGAAGCTCAGATGACAAGACTTCGACTTTCATACTTTGGACACATCACGCGAAGAGAGAGATCATTAGAGAAAGACATTATGCTTGGCAAGATAGAAGGTCAACGCAAAAGAGGAAGGCCAGCAATGAGATGGATCGATACAATAACAGCAGCTACGGGTACCAGTCTGTCAACAATGAGCCGCCTGACTGGAGACCGAACACAATTTAGGATAGCTATCCAGAGGGTCGCCATGAGTCGACTCCGACTCGACGGCACTTATCTTTATCTTTATCTTTAATTACATTTAATATACCGCCCTTGTCGAAACGTAAGGGCGGTTTACAATAAAATAATATAAATAAAAGCATTAAAAACAGAAAAGAAATCCATTAAAATAAAGAAAAGATGGACCAAAGAGGTCACAAAACACATCAAACAAAAGACAGACCAAACAAACAAAGGAGACATAATCAGACAAAGACAAAAGAACAAAACTATTGGGAGGGAAGGTCATAAGCCTGTTGAAACAACAACAACAACAACAACAACAACAACTCTTGATGTGAAAAAAAAACATGCTTAATTTGGCATTTTTTTTTACTTCTCTGACAATGCTGAATCTTTACTCCTCTTACCCCCTCAACCCAACAAAGATCTATCTGGTAGCCCTAGTGGGTAGTGGGTTACTAAACTCATCACCCCCAAAATGTTTTCCACGGTGGCCCTAGTGGGCCCCCAGACTCCCCATGGAGTGGTGTATCCTAACGGTTAGAGCACTGGGCTGCGAACCAAGGAATTCAAGGCTCAAATGGCATTGTATGCTGCTTCTTGTGACCCCCTTAACTCTGCATTGCTTCAGTTACAAATTTACGGGCCGATGCAGGAAGAATAACATGCCCTTTGTGCGCAGATAACGAAACTTTTAAGCACACGTTCTGGCATGCGAAATGCAGAAAAGAAACTGACACGCACGTAAACAGCAAAAGTAAAGTATGCACATACAGTAACGCCAAGCGTATTTAAATTATAGGCAAATGAGTTATGTGTATTAAAATGGCATGCTAATATTATCTGTGCCTAATGCAGAGAAACGTGTAGAGGATTACATAACCAGTCAAAGCTTCAATATCTCTATACCTGGTTTGAGGTGTCTTAAACGTCTTGCATGTGCCCCCGACAGTAATTTGATGGTATTGGGGCATTTCTCGATATCTGGATCATCTGAGATGAAATGTCAAACTTCCCCTCAGATGATCCGGATATCAGAGAAAGCCCCTGGTACTATCAAAATACTATTGGGGATGGTCACGTGATGCGGAGCTGAGAGTGAGATGTGTGGCGGTGGCTCTCCCGGGTCCCCGTGGCTTATAGTGCTATTAAAACTTAGTACCCACCTCATCTAAGGAGTAATTTGGATGTGGAAAGCATGGCGGCAAAGGCGGAAACAAAAAAAGCAGCCAGAAGTCAAACAAGTGCGGTGAAGGCAGCACATACATCACAGCAGCCAACGATGGCTGAGTGTTTGACAGGCCAAGATGGTGGCAAAACACGTGTGGCGGAGGGCCTGACAACGCCGGGGAGGTCGACAGGGAGCATGGCAGCTGCTGGCGGTGTGGATGCTGTACCCCCCAAAACGGCCATGGTGTTAGCGGCAATTAAGGAAAGCAGTACTGATCTGCCAGGCAGGCTATCAACCATCCAGGGAGAGTTGCAGGCAGTACATGCTGAATTGCAAGCGGCAGTGACCAGAATTGAGCAGGCAGAACAGTGGATGTCGTATGTGGAAGATGAAGTACAGGTGCTTAAGAGAGAGGACGTGAGTCACTTGGAGCAACTAAAAAAACTTTGGGCCAAAGTGGACGACCTGGAGAATCGCTCTAGGAGGTCGAATCTGAGGATTTTGGGGCCTCCCAGAGGGTGGTGGAGAGAAAGAGATGCCTGAACATGTGGAGCACTTGTTGCAGAGCTGGTTCCAGGACCCTCCCCCCCCCCCTTCCTTTGGGCCTGGTGGTGGAAAGAGCACACAGAGTCCCTGGGGGTAGAGGTCAGCCTAGAGACAGGCCGAGACCAGTGCTGGCCAAGATTTTAAGTTTTCGTCATCGGGACTGGAACTTATGACAGGTCCGAAAGCTCGGGCCGATTCCTTATCAGAACACGAAAGTGTGGATTTTCCCGGATTACAGTGCTGAACTGGATAAAAAGCAACAAGCCTTTCGAGAGGTAAAGAGGCGCCTGTCAAATCATAATATTCCGCAGGCATTGCTTTACCCCGCACGATTGCGAGTGGATTGGAAGGGGGAGCGGATTTTTTTTAAGGGTTAAAAGAGTTGAAAGAATTCTTGCATCTTCATTTCCCGGATGATCCCCCGTTGATCGGAGAGAGGCTGAGGAATAGAGAAGGGAAGACATGGGACTTAAACGAGGTGTAGGCTTTTTTTTTCTTAAAAGTCTTGTTTTCCCTTCTTTCTTTTTTTCCTTTAATAATCACATTTCAGGTCCCAGTGATGTGGGCTTTATCAGAATTAATTTTCTTCTGGTTTTTTTTTCCCTTCTGTATAATGTTAATTCATGTATTTCCTAAGATTGTCCTGTACCTCATGGTTGGTTGTAATATCAATTATAAACTCAATAAAAAAAAAACAAAAACAAAAAAAACGAGGAAGGCCTCATGAAGAGCTATGAGAGGAACCACTGGAGAGTAGTGGCGGCATTTGCTCAGAGCGATGAGGAGGAGGCCAAAACAACAGCTTCAGCGCCGGACTGAAATGTAATGGAATGAACTGTTACTAAGGTGAGGGAGGGGAATGTGGGTGGGGTGGGTAGTAGTTGTGGAGGGGGGAAGTGGGTGTCTGGAGGAGTCCAGGGGCCTGAGGGGGGGCACTGTCTGGATATAAGAGACCCCTTGAGAACAGGTATCTGACCCAGAAGAAGGTGGTGAGGGCCACGTGTGGGGTCCCCAGTTACCAGAGGGCAAAAGAGTTAATGACACCACAGGGGGAGGCCAAGAGTGGTGAGATTAGCTGCAGGAGACCTCCCCCCCCCCCCCCCATCTCGGTGGGGCTGGCTCCATGGCTTCTCCTGGAGGATGCCCTCTGATGGTTCAGGTGTCTATTGAATTTGGTTGTTTTGTTTATTTACAGCAAGCCTGTGCATCCATTCTGAACAGTGGGGTGATTTTTCGCCCTCTAGTGACCTCTAGTTGTCCGTTAAATTTGTGCCGAAACCCGGGATCACCCCCTTATTTAGGGGTACGGGTGGGTCTTTATGACCGAGATTAAAATTTAAAGGGTTTGGATTCCCCTCGGGACAAGAGGGAGACAGGTTCTCGGTATAAGATAGAAGCCGGATGAATAGAAGTGAGTAACAAATTCCCTAGGAAGATGACGGTGGTGTAAGCGGAGTCGTGAGTATATATATAATTAACCAAGCTTGGTAAGTATAGTATTGTTTATAAGTTTTCATTTTTATAGTAATGTTTAAGTAGATTCTAATACTATATCCAGGACTGAGTGGAGAATGTTTGAGACTGTACGTGTCGTTTGACGCGAAGCGTGTGGGTGTTCTTACTCACGTTTCCATACCCCCGCGAGGGGATTGGCAGGGTCTGAACGAAGTGAACATTTTTTGTCTGAAAGGTATCCTGGACATTTTGTGTACTTACCTTCCTCTGTAGATAAAGAGGTTGGATATTGAGATCCTTAAACAAAAGGTTGCACGTAGGAATAATGTCTCTGTTTAAAAGAAAGAAGGGTGATAATCAGGTGTTACTGGTACATCAGGTTTCCCCAGTGACTCCGGTTGAACAAATGATGAGAGATAATCCCTTATTAGGAAAGGAGATACTGGAAGTTTGTCTTAAATGGGCAAAATGAAGTGCTGCTCCTGGGACTCCTCTTGGCTGGCCACCAGAGGGGTCTTTTGAAGGTCGTTCTTTAGTAAAAATTAGGGATTATGTTTTGTTTCATAAGACTGGGGCCAGTCAACTCAAACACCTAAGATATATTTCCATGTGGATGAAGCAGGTAGATCTAAGTACCCTTAGCAGTGAAGACCCTCCCCCTTATTGGACAACGGAGGGTCGAACAATGGCAGCTTTAGGTTATTCAGATCCCCCTGTGACCAAAACACCTGACCAGCAGGATACGAAACGAAAACAAAAACTAGATCCCGATTTAAGTGAAAAGCAGTCCCAAATTCCCCGGGAAAAGGATAGGACACCCACTTTCTCTTTTAGAGATAGTCCAGACTATAGACCATTGTACCCCAGTAAGGAACTTGAGGACCTAATACAAAATAAACCCCGGAGAGATTTTCGGCGCTCTCGCTCCGAATCCCCCCGGCGGGATCCGGTAACAGGATGGGTCCAAGTAAAGGGAAAATTACACTTGACCCCTGATACAAGTCCCGAGTCCATAACTCAGGAAAGGTGCGAACAATCTTTACTGGGGGCCGAAGGGCCTAATAAATCCTCGAAACATTCTACTCCCCATGTTCATGATTCTTTTAGTCTTGACACTTTATCCAAAATGGCAGCAGGAAAATCCCCCGTTAGAATTGTTCAAAGAGAAGGAGAGTGGGATATGAATTATTTATCTAAACGTACATATGATAGTTCCCAGGACATTATCGATCGGGTGGCAAAAACCTTTGAATCTCTATTAATGCCTGTACAAGCTCCAATGGGAAAGACTCAGACAGACAAGACTCCCGCAGATTTTATATTTAATGAAGAGGGAGGGGAAGGTTTCTATGTGTATCATTGGAGCTTAAACTTACATGGTTGAGCTGAGCACATACACGGAAGTAAGAAAATGTATATAAGTGACAAGAATATTGTACTGGGGGGGAGGAGAAATTCTGGAGGTGCCTAGTAATGTTAAGGATTGTGACAGGCTTTTTACACAAGGTGGGGAGGGGAGGAAAGGGAAGTTGGGGTGGCTTAGATAAGGGGGAATGAGTGTTAAGATTACTTCCCTCAATGTTGGAGGGATGCAAACCCCGCGCAGAAGGAGATTGGTAATGCAGGAGTTGCCTACCTACTCTGCAGATATTTACCTGCTGCAGAAAACCCATCTGACAAAGAGATATAGCGAGGATGAGGGTTAGCTGGACGTCAGAGATATTTCACTCTCCAGGGAAATCCAATAGTGCCGGGGTGGCTGTGCTGATAAAACAGGGCCTTCAATATCAAGTACAACACCAGTGGAGAGACACGCAGGGCAGAGGACTAGCATTGGAGATGTAGATACAAGGACTAAAGCTTTGCTTGGTCAGCATATATGCACCCAACATGGGACGGAGGCGTTTCTTGTCACAGCTTATTCGGAGGTTTAGTAGCTGGACCACCTACCCGATCTTATATGGAGGAGATTTCAATGTGGTGATAAGTAGGGAGGAGGATCACTTATTGCAAGGGCAAGGACGGGGGCTAGGGGGAGTAGTCCTCAGGGCACTACTAGGAAAAGGCAGATTGGTGGATATCTGGAGATGGCGGAATCCTGGGGCAAAGGGCTATACCTGTTTTTCATCAACGTATGGATCTTATTCACATATTGATCATTTTTGGGGGGAGAGGCTGCTTTGTCCTCGAGTGGATAGATGTGAAATAGGTAATGTCACGTGGTTGGATCATGCTTCGGTGCACTTGTGGCTGGGGGTGGACGGAGAGGTAGGGCGGCCCGGCTTGACTTGGAGATTGAATCTGTCATTGATAGTGAAAGGGGGAGGAGATAGTGAGGTTGTGGCTGCTATAAAGGATTATATGCTTCATAAAGATGTGGAAGACATGTCACCGTTGATATTGTAGGACGCTTTAAAGGCGGTTCTGCGGGGGCTGTTTATAGCATGGGGGGCGCGTCGGAAGACAGAAAGAGGTAAGTATAGACAGGAATTAGAGGAAGAAATTAAGCAGCTGGAGTCGGCTCTGACGCAGTCACCCTCGGAGGAGACCACAAATACACTGGTGGTTAAAAGAGGAAAGATGAAAAGATTTCTGAGAGAGGAGATTGAGGTGCTGGTCAAGGGGTCCAACTGTACATATTATGCCAGGGCGGGGAAGATAGATTGCTTGTTAGCATATCAGCTGAAACAAAGGCGAGAACAAAATATTATACTGCAGGTCAAAGACGAGCAGGGCCAGGGGAAGCAAGATCAAAAAGATATAGAGGAGGTGTTTGTAAAATTCTATACCAAGCTATACGGGTCTGAATTTGGGGAGGGAGGAGTCAGTTGATGAATACTTGCGGGGAAAGGTAGGTAAGGGCTTAACAGAGGAGCAGCAGAAGGAGATGGATAGTCCGGTGTCTGAGGTAGAGATAGGAAAGGCCATTCAGAGTTTGCCCCTTCATAAGACTGCGGGCCCGGATGGCTTCCCACCGGAATTTTATAAAGCATACAGCGAGAGTCTAGTGCCGATTCTGAGTAGGGTTTTCAATAGGATCAGGGAGTCAGGTAAGGAGCCAGAGTCATTCTTAGAGGCGCATGTTATGTTGATACATAAGAAAGGAAAGGACCCTTGTAGCCCAGGGTCCTACAGACCGATTTCATTGCTGAATATGGATGCAAAGTTGCTAGCCAAAATATATGCGACTCGGTTAAATAGGTTGGCCCCAGAGCTTATTCATATAGACCAAACTGGATTTATAGCGGGGAGGAATGGGTCTGATAATGTGAGAAGAGTGCTAGGCCTGGTACAACATTGTGATCGGCTGGAGGGGCAGCCAACCGCGTTCCTCGCCTTAGATGCCAAAAAGGCTTTTGATCGGTTTGAGTGGGTTTTTTTGCAGAAGGTCCTGCGGGTTCTTAACTTTGGACAGAGTTATTTTACAGGTGATAACTGCACTTTATAGTAGACCTACGGCGAGACTGAGGGTGAATGGGCAGTTGTCCACTCAGTTTGCGTTGTGTAGAGGAACTCGTCAGGGATGCCCCCTTGCTGTTTGCGTTGTTGGAACCTTTTGCTCAGGCGATTCGACTGAATGGTGAGATTCAAGGTATATGGGTGGGAGGAGTTGAACATAAAGTGGTGATGTATGCGGATGATACGCTCCTTTTCCTGACCAATCTGGAGCATTCATTGGCGGCATTTAGAGAGGAATATCAGGAGTTTGCAAAGATGTCGGGCTACAAGTTGAACGTCTCTAAACCGTTATTCTCCCATTTCATTTCCATGCATTATATGCAGGTGCATATTATATGCAGGTGCGCGTTATATGCGCTAAAATACGGTAAATGGGAGCAGGAATCATTAAGTTATCTAGGGATGAAAATTCCAGTACGGCTTTCGCAATTGTATCAGCTGCACTTCCCCCCATTATTAAAAGAACTTCGTGAGGAAGCGCGTACCTGGTCCTCCTTGACACCCTCCCTGTTGGTTCGGATTAATGTGGTAAAAATGAATGTGTTTCCGAGGCTCATGTACTTATTCTTAATGTTGCCGTGTCGTATCCCAGATGTTTTCTTTAAAGATTTGAATAGGCTGATAGCGGCGTTTATATGGAATGGGAAGAGAGGGAGGGTTGCTCTGAAAATGCTGATGGCTCCGAGAGAGGCAGGGGGCCTATCGCTCCCCAATTGCAAGTTGTATTATTGAGCGGCGCAGGTACAATCGGTATATTACTGGTGGAAAGCATTTCCTCACCAGCATTGGATCCCCCTAGAGGTGGCCCAAGTGGATTTGGCTAATATCGGGGCCTTGCCTTTTTCTGGCGGAGCAGGGAAAAGTAGTGGAGTAAAGACGCATCCTATAATAGGCCAGACAGTGGAGGCATGGCAGAAAATTTGTAAGAGGGTTGTTTTCGATAGTGCAAGCTTGCAGTTGGCGTTTATGACTCAGGAAGATCTGTTCCCACCATATGCGATGGATCCGGGTAGGTTTGGGTGGCTTAAGGAGAATGGTATGGAAAGAGTGCTGGATTTCATTGGAGAGAAGAGGTTCTTGACGAGGAACGAGATTATTGCTAAATGCTGACAGAGCCCTCCGAGGCTTTTCTCTATCTTCCAGATAGAGCACTTTCTGGCATGCCATAGGACCTGGAATCGCTGCATTGGATGGAATCTTTTTTTATACAACCCCGAAAGAATCAAGGGTTGGTGGCCCAGCTGTATGGGTTGCTTCAGGGGGAGCCCTGGGGTTGTCATGCTTACCAGAGAGACTGGATTAGAGATTTAGAGAGGAGTTGGGCAGAGGAACAATGGGAGGCTATATGGATCAATACCCCAAGAATTACAATATGCCTCGCACACCTGAATACACAATATAAATGGCTATTTCGGCTGTATCTCACCCCCAGCCAGCTTCATGCTATGCATCTCAAAGATTCCGATGAATGCTGGCAGGAGTGTGCTAAAAGGGGGACCCCGATACATGTAGCTTGGGAGTGTGCTAAAGTGCAGGTCTTTTGGAAGGGGGTGCTGGCTGTGGCCAGGGTGGTGACGGGGGAGGCCCTGGAACTGGACCCGGCACTTATGTTACTGGGATACCCAGAGGTTTGTCTGAATAAGAAATCTCTGGTCAGCTTCTTCTACTTGGCAGCGAGATTGGCTATAGCAGCAAAGTGGAAGAACACGGAGGCTCCTACCACACTAGAGTGGTATAATAAGGTAGCTTGCATTATGGAATTGGAGCGAGGAGTGGCATTGGGCAAAGGGTTGTTGGAGGAATATGAACAGCTATGGTCCCCATTTAAAGACTATGCTACGCAGTGGGAGCAAGAGGGGGTGGGTTAGAGTAGCTAAGGCATATGGCATGGGATATGTGATATTATGGGATAACTGAGAGGGCCAGAGCGGGGTGGGTATGGGAAGGGTTAGGGGAGATCTCCGGAGAAAGAATGTCAGACACCCCCCCCCCCCCCCCCACGGAGGAGAAGTAGTGTGGGAGAGATTCTGTCACGATCCTAGGTTGTGTGTGTGTTTGGCTTGGTTGAGAATTGATAAGGTTATTGTTAATTAAGCTCTACATATGTAGTGCCTTGGCACAGAGTATAATAAAGGGACAAGTGTGTAAGGGGGGTTAGGAGAAGGGGTGTATTTGCCAGGGTACTGGGATGCTTGGGTCGGTTTATGTGGGGTACATCTGTAATACTGGCATATGATAAGATTGATCTCCTTGTAATATGTAAATTAATTTAAAAAAAAAACAAAATAAAAATAAAGAAGAGAAAAAAAATACTATTTGGGGGCCAGTGCCCCTGAAACTGACCCCCAACAGAAACCAAATCCCTGGTAGCTCAGTGGGCCCCAATTCCCGCAAGCACCCAATTAAAAATAATCCTAGTGACTCAGTGACCCTGAACCCCTCACCCCCTCCCAGTACCTTTAAAATGGAGCAGAAATGTTGCTCATGTGCTCCCGCCCCTGTACCGCCTTCTTGAAAAATGACGGCTCCAGGCCCCATGCAATGCATCCTGGGGAGGCCTGATATGTGGGGTAGTTGCAGTAAGCGGTACCTTATGCAACTACCCCACATATCAGGGGCAGCAGGCCAAGGGACAGGGGCATGGCCCGCGTAAGCAAAAAGCCCCCAAGCCCCAGGCACCGGCTCTGGCCCAGCCTGGAGGGGGGTTTTGACTCCCAGAGCATAGTTCCTCTCTCCAAGGAAGCAAGGCCATGCACAGGAGGAAGGCTGACCCTGTATGCCCACAGGTGGCCAGCCACCACAACAGATACCTGGGTTCTGCAGATAGTCCAAATGGGCTATCGGCTACATCTCACCCAGGCACCCCCCTCTTACTTTCCAGGGGAGCCTCTCAGACCCCCTCTTCACAGGTGCCCCAAAACCTGCAGGGAAAGGGCTTCTACTCCAGGTATTTTCTGATACCAAAGAGAACTGGAGGCCTAAGACCCATCCTCGACCTGCGAAACTTAAACAAGTTCCTGGTGAGGGAAAAGTTCAAGATGCTTTCCCTTGGAATATTGCTGCCTTACCTCCGCCAGGGAGACTGGCTATGCTCCTTAGACCTAAAGGATGCTTATACACACATCCTCATTCATCCAGACCACAGACAATATCTACGATTTGTGGTGGGAGGAAACCATTTTCAGTACAAGGTGCTTCCATTTTGCCTAGCCTCTGCACCCAGCATGTTCACAAAGTGCCTAGCGGTGGTGGCGGCCTTCCTAAGAAACCCAGGGGTATTTGTCTTCCCCTACTTGGACGATTGGCTCATCAGAGCCCAGTCAGCCCTGGAAGCCCAACAGGCCACATCTCGCACTATCCAGTTGCTACAGCACCTAGGGTTTGTGATCAATTACACAAAGTCCACTCTGGTTCCCTCTCAAGGACTGGAGTTCATAGGAGCAAGGTTAGACACCCTTCAAGCAAGGGCTTATCTACTGAAAGACAGGGCACAGAGACTTGTGGCCCTAGTGCAGCAAATGAGTTGCAGATCCCAGATCTCAGCAAGACACTTTCTGCGCCTCCTTGGTCACATGGCCTCCATGGTACATGTGACACCCAATGCCCACCTCTACATGAGAACAGCTGAGTGGTGCCTCAGGGACCAGTGGACACAGGACACAGGCAGATTCAGAGACAGCATCAAGGTGTCCAAATGACTGGTGCAGTCGTTGACATGGTGGCTTCAGCCATACAACCTACTGGAGGGAGTGCCTTTCCAGCCTCCCCCGCACATGAGAGTGCTGACTACAGATGCATCCTTGCTGGGCTGGGGAGCCCATTGCCAGGAATTGTGCACTCAGGGTGTGTGGTCTCCACAGGAGAGCACACAACAGATCAATCTCCTAGAGCTTCGAGCTATCCGCCTAGCTCTACGGACCTTCTGTCAAACCCTGGCTCATCAGTCTGCCTTAATTCAGACAGACAATCAAGTGGCAATGTTATTTGTGAACAAGCAGGAAGGCACAGGGTCTCGCATCCTCTGTCAAGAGACCCTGGGCCTATGCTCTTTTGCAGTCAACCAGGGTATGCACCTCAAAGCAGTTTACTTGCCAAGTCAGGAGAACTTCTTAGACGACAAGCTAAGCAGAATTCTCCAGCCGCACGAGTGGCAACTAGATCCCAACATAGTCCAGCAGCTGTTCCAGTGCTGGGGGCGACCATCCATAGATCTGTTTGCGAGCCCACAGAATCACCAGCTGCCCTGCTTCTGCTCCAGACAACCACACTCATGCAGGGTGGCTGCAGATGCTTTCCTAATATCATGGTCTGTGGGCCTCCTGTATGCGTTTCCTCCTATACCCCTGGTGGCCCGGACTCTATTCAAGATCCTTCAGGACAAAGCCTCGGTCATCCTGGTAGCACCCAGATGGCTGAAACAGCCATGGTTTCCGCTGCAGATTCAACTGGCAGCAGAGGCTCCAATTCCTCTGGGATTACACCCCAACCTACTGTCGCAG
Source organism: Ichthyophis bannanicus (assembly GCA_033557465.1). NCBI lineage: Eukaryota > Metazoa > Chordata > Amphibia > Gymnophiona > Ichthyophiidae > Ichthyophis > Ichthyophis bannanicus. The sequence continues at coordinate 1,103,830,948 of CM066031.1, forward strand.
GAGGGGGGCACTCTTCTGCATCCCAACCTCAGGTTTCTCAACTGATGGCATGGCTGCTGAAAGGGTAGTCCTCGCACCACTTCTCCTCCCTAAAAATGTAGAGGATGTACTGCTAGCCTCAATAAGGCAATCGACTAGGAAAACCTATGCGTTTAAGTGACATAGGTTTGAGGTGTGGCGTGATAAGCAGAGTGAAAACCCTTTCTCCTCCCAAGTGTCAGCGGTGTTGCAGTACCTGTTTCACCTCTCAGATTTAGGCCTCGAGTCAAACTCTGTCCGAGTCCACCTTAGTGCCTTATCAGCACACCACTCTCCAGTGGAAGGACAACCTCTTTCTGTACACTCTTTGGTGTCCAGGTTCCTGAGACGTTTACTTCTGCTGAAGCCCCTGGTTTGTCCCCCGGTGACCGAATGGGATTTGAATGTGGTCTTAGAGCAGCTTACTCGCCCACCTTTTGAGCCGATGGCTACCTGCCATCTCCACTTCCTCTCTTGGAAAGCGCTTTTCTTGGTGGCACTCGCATCGGCCAGACGAGTGAGTGAGCTGCGGGCTCTGGTTTCTGATAGACCGTACACATGGTTCTATAGGAACAGGGTGGTGCATCGCACTCAGCCCAAGTTCCTTCCGAAAGTGGTCTCCTCGTTCCACCTCAACCAGGAGGTGGTACTTCTGACCTTCTTTCCCAGGCCGCATGACAGTCAGGCAGAAGTAGTTCTGCACACCCTGCACTGTAAGAGGACTTTGGCCTTCTACATGGAGCGTACGTGGGGACATCGAAGGGCTTCTCAGCTCTTCGTCTCTTATGACCCCAGTAAGCTGGGGATGCCTGTCTCCAAGCGTATGTTGTCCACCTGGGTGGCAGATTGTATCGCCTGGGCATACAGGGCGGCCACTCTCCCATTGCAGGGTCGAGTCACGGCCCACTGGGTCAGGGCTAAGGCGACATCAGTGGCTCACTTCTGCTCTGTTCTGCTGGCAAGCATCTGCTGGGCCGCCACCTGGTCCTCAAGCCAGACTTATGCGGCCCATTACTGCCTGGATAGGGAGTCCCAATGGGACAGTGCTTTCGGCCAGGCTGTACTCCGTAACATGTTTAAGGTTTAGGCAACTCCTACCCTCCAACCCTTTGGTGTCAGGCTATCGAAGTGTTACGTTCTCAGTTGAACTCCTATCATGGCTGCTGCGGCTCTTCTAGAGGGAGCCTATTTTCGTTTATGGGTTCTTGGTAGCCTGTAGCTAGGGAGTCCCATATGTGAGGACTGACTTCCTGCTTGTTCCCGGAGAATGCATAGTTACTCATCTGTAACAGATGTTCTCCGGGGACAGCAGGAATCAGTCCTCATGACCCTCCCTCCTATTATTATTATTTTTGTTCTTTTGCCGTCTTTTTAGCTATGTCATTTGACTGAGCAAGATGGCACCCTTGGGCGGGAAGGGGACCGTGCATGTGTAATGCAATCCAAAAGGCTTTCTTAGAAAGCTGGGGATTTCCTCCACATGAGGGCTCTGTCGGCGCCGACGTGACCCATATGTGAGGACTGATTCCTGCTGTCCCTGGAGAACACCTGTTACAGGTGAGTAACTATGCTTTAGTGCAATTTTTTGGGAGCGAATGTGGATGATACTTTTTTTGCATATTAAATGAATTTTAAGTTTTGAGGAGAAATGTGTTGTATTAATAATATTGGATAATTAGCAGATATTTCAAAATTTAATGATGAACTGCTTTTGAGTGTTCTGTGTGATCACATTTTTCCCTTAGACTACCAAAAATATGTACTCCACTTTAGATGTTTGCAGCACTATACTGATAGACATAGGAGAGAGTACCTACTCAAGGGAACTTGCAGTCTAATTGACATAATGACTACTACAACAAACATGTTTAATGCAAGAAGGCTAATAATTGGATTGTAGGTGGGAGCACGACGCAGTAAGGTTATTCCCGGCATACAGTGCCTGACGATAGAAAGCAGTGAAATTAGTGATGGAGAAGGACGGCAGAGATAAGAGCATGAAGAGAGATGAGGAAGGCTGCAGGAGGAGAGACGAGAGGTAGTGTGGTGATGTAGCATGAAAACACTTGTAGGTTAGAGGAACGCGTTTGAACTGAACGCGGAAGCAGATAAGGAGCCAATGGGGTGCCAAAGGAGGAGGGGTAACAAGCCATAATGATAGTGCAAGATAATAAGTGGCACAGCTGAATTTTGAATCAACTGTAGCAGAGTAAGATGGTTTAGCCAGTGACCTGTGAGGAGCAGGTTGCAATAGTCTAAGTAGGAGGAAAAGAGAATGTGGGTAAAGCTCTTGACAAGGATAGTCAGGAAAAAACCAAAGCATTTTAACAATATTTTGGATACCCGCAGAGAAACAGAGAAGAGTCAAAGATGCCTGCAGGAGCGGGGACCGAGGGACAGTGTAATCCACCGAGCTAGAAGAGTATGGCAGGGGGAAAGTGCATTTGGTAAGACAGAGAAAGAGAAGTTCTGTCTTGGATATGTTACGCTTGAGCTGGACCCTCGTTAGAAGAAAGGGAAGAGATAGTAGCATAAGCAGGACTTAGTGTCTACACTGCCAATCAGCAAGGAGGGTTGAGGCTGCCAAATGGACAAATGAAATGTTAGAAATCTTAGTGGAAATGTAGGTAACAAAGTAGCCAGGTCTGTCTGTCAGGCTGCAATGAAAGGATTAACTAATAGCTGGGTTTATCTGGCAGGTAACCTGTCTGACATGCTACTCATAGGAACTAAAAGGCTGGACGTTTGGGCACAGCCGGCTCTAGAGCATGCAACACAGCACTGCCTGAACCAGGGTTGCAAAGGGCTGCCTAAAATACAATTCTCACAATGACATTGGTTGATGCAGCTTGTCCGATCATGCAGTTGTGAGAACCCAATCTGCTCCTTTGTCTTCCCAGGTATGTGCTAGTGGAAGTATAGGTGCATGATTTCTGTCAGATCCTACAAAGGCAGAAATCTGGAGCCGCTGAAACTTTCACAGGCCCCCACCACTGCTTGCTGCTACTCACCCTAAACCTGCTGCCCAAGAAGAGAGAGCACGCTGCAACTTTGCCGCCTGTGCCAAGGAGCCGTTGCTGAAAGAAAGAGAGAAGGCATTTGCCTGTGCCAAGCAGCTGCTGCTTCCACTGCTGAAAGAGAGTACAGTAGGATGCTGGGTTGGAGGGAAGAGAGAGATGAAGGAAAGCTGGATGTGGGGAACCGAGAAAGAGGGAGGTGCTGAGGAAGGGGAGAAGATAAAGGTGAATGCTGAGCAGGAGATGGGAAAGACTCTGGGTGGGGCAAGGCAGAGAGGTCGGGGGGGGGGGGAACTACTAAAAGGATTTGTGAAAATCATGGCAACCCATTTCCTAGTGGTTCCAGTTTTGTCCTGAGGGACACCCTTCATACAGAGAATCTGCAAGCAGCAGGTGCACTTCCATACGTGCTTGCCTGCTCTATAGGTCTTGGATTGACCCTGGGAGTTAAATGTTTTCCCGGCTACTTTCTTGGGCTAACATCAAGTCAGCTTTATTACAGCAATACAAAGTCACTCAGGAATTTAGCAACTCTCCTACAAAAAAAATCTCGAAGCAATCTGGGAATTGAAGCTGGCCCGGCTCTCCTCTGTAGCAGCCCTGGGCCGCAGGGAGGGCCCGATCTCTGTTTCTTAAAATATGACTTGCAAAGGAAAGCCCAAAACCACAGAAAAGAGAGAGAGATCTTTCACAATTTGCTAACAGGATGTATCCAGGATGACATTTATTTTCTAAGCCTATGCGCTCTGCCTCTAAACTCTGTTTGTACATTGCTGTAGCCAGGCTTAGCACAGTGATTGTGTACTTAAGCACTAACTTATGGGTGTATGCCTGAATTCATATTCAAAACTCCCCTGAGAAAATAAATATTTCAGTTTTGAAGAGTAACTTGTCAAGTCCCTGTTTTGATTCTGTTACTTTTCAGTTTATTCTGCACACTCTGTCTCTTGTCTAAGTCCTGTTTTTCCTTTGCAAATGCAGAAAACTGTGCATGCACGCCCCTTCAAATATATTTCAGTATCAAAGACAAGCATGCCAACCCATTAGGCTCCAAGTTCCGTAGAATGGTTTTCACAAACTATTTTTGCCTGTGTTTCTTCTCAAGTGTTTTTAAACACATGCTTTAATTTTGAAATTGATAATGATGTGCCGCCGCCACACCCCAGTTTCTCAAAACTCAGTCCGATGTCCCCTACAGGTGATATTAAAAAGCCAGAGTCATCAGAATGTTGATGTTATTAGCCCTCGGACAACAGAAGTAGGCCGTGTCATTTGTTAGATGGCTTCCAATGCTCGTACCTGACTGGCCCAATGGCCCAGTGGTGCTATGGTGCTGGACACCAAAGTTTGATTGCTAAGCCCAGCTCCTGTTCTGTGGATTGGCTGGAGCTACAGGGTGTTACAGTGGTGGCGGTCACAGCCAAACAGCTCAAAAAGATGGTTGGCCTTATGAAAAGAATTCGTAACTTCCCAGTACCAGAGAAGTACCCTCTGAACATCCACAAGGCGAAAATCCTTATCCTTCCCCTAATACTGATCCTTAGAGTAGGAGGACAGGCAAACCACCTGGTTCACCTGAAAGGGAGAATTCACCTTAGGCAAGAAGGAAGGCACAGGCTGAATGGAAATGGCTTCCTCAGAAAAAGATAGGTAAAGATCTCGGCAAGACAGAGTCTGCAGCTCAGAAATCTGCCTTGCAGAACAAATCACAACCAAGAAGGCCGTCTTGAGTGTCAAATCCTTCAGAGTAGCACGCTTCAACAGCTCAAAAGGTTCCAACATCAGGGCCCTGAGCAATAGACACAGATCCCAGGAAGGGACCACAGATCAGAAGGGAGGACAAAGATGTTGAACCCCCCCCCCCCCCAAAGAAAGCTCAAATATCCGAGTGTAAGGCTAGAGAATTACCAGCCACTAGACCTCTGAAACAGGCCACAGCTACCACCTGAACCTTTGGGGAACTAAGAGAAAAACTCTTCTCCAGACCACCCTGCAGAAAGGCCAACAGGGATAGCACTCTTGGCTGCTTCAGGAGCCATCTGCCTTGTGCCATTCCATTGCCCAAAGAGGCACTAGACCCACATGTATGCGAAGTTGGTAGACCTCCAGGCTCTAAGCAGAGTGGAAAACACTGCTGTAGAGTAGCCCTTATATGTTAGCTGTTTTCTGTCAAGATCCAAGCCATAAACGAGAAGGGAATTGGGTCCTCCAGGATGATTGGTCCCTGATGCAATAGGACCTGAGATGAAGGCAAAACAAAGAGGTGGTGCTTGCAGGAGCCGCATTAGATCACTGAACCACGCTCTCCTCAGCTAATACGATGCCACCAGTATAATCCTTCCCAGGTGGCGCTGTATACACTAAATCACACACTACACCAGAGGCCACAGAGGAAACACATTCAGCAGGCGTTGACTTGGCTAAGGTTGAGCCAGGGTGCAATGAAGTGGGTCACCATCAGATCCATCTCGGGGGAACCACAGCGGCACAGAATCAACTGAAACACCTCCTGACTCACTCTCACTCTCCTGGATCCAGAGAGCAAAGGCTGAGAAAGTCTGCTGCCACACCGTCCATCCCAAAAGAAAATCAGGCTAGGCAGATAGAACAAAATCAAGTTCTGAATTTTTTGTCAGATCGTTTGTAAAAAGAGATAACAATCCCTCTTGAAACAAAAACTTTCCTTTTTTATTTATTTCTATTTTTTTTTCAAATGTTCTTTTAATCACTTTAAATAAGCAGTAAAAAAAATAGCAACACTTAGGAGTATGTTTACAAAGCAGAGATATCGCATGGAGGCCGCTATTGCTGCTTTGTAAACATACCCTTTAGCTTGAAGTAGCAGCACTCAAGTTCAGACGACCATAGCCAAGATCCCACAAGGGGTATGCAACAGCACAGCACCGTGTTTCGAACCATTCAAGCTCTAAATTTAAACCTTTGGGGGTCACAGTCTATAAGGAAAAAAAATACATCATTGTTTAATCATCTGCAGATGAGCCCCCTATGTTTTACGAGTATCGAAATGTGCTCCCAGGAACTCCAAGGACTGTGAAGGCAACAACTGGCTCTTTTCCCGATTGATCACCCAGCTGAGGCTTTCCAAAAAGGACACCACTCAGGTCACTATCTGAGACATCTCTGAATGAGAAAGAGCCAGTTGTCTAGTTATGGGTGCACACAAATCCCTTGGAGCCATAGTGCCACAGCTGTAACCACCATGACGTTGGAGAATATCCATGGGGAGGACGAGAACCCAAATGGGAGGGCAACGAACTGAAAGTGAGAGCCAAGCATGGCAAAATGCAGATACTTTGCTGATCCTCCCAGTTCGGGATATGAAAATATGCCTGAGCCAAATCCAGAAATGCCAGGAACTCCACTAAGTGCATAGATCACAAATCTCAAGGTTTCCATCCAGAAGTGCAGGATGTGCAAGTGCTCGTTGACACCCTTGAGGTCCAGAATAGGTTGGAAGGATCTGTCCTTATTTGGCACCACAAACTAGATGGAAGACCTGCCCTTGCCCTGATTGTCTGGGGGAACTGGCATCAAGCCTTCAGGAGCAGCAACTTGTCCAAGATGGTCCGCACAGCGGCCCTTTTGATTGCAGACCTACAAAGGGAGATGACAAAGGCGTCCAGGATCAGCTCTTTGCATTCCAGAACATAGCCATCCTGAATGGTGTCTAGCACCCAGCGATCCATGGTGACCTCAAAGCCAGCCCCCAACCAGGAAACAGGTTCCCAAAACTTCATTGCACAGCATAGAAGGGTCCTCCTCTGGAGGAGAATGAGTCCCTGAGCCCATGCACTTCAGGAAAGGACTGAGAATGAGTCTGAAGTGCATAAGCAGAAGGGGAGAAAGGCTTTCCAGGTTGGCAGCGACAGGAGTTCCGAGACCCCCAGGAGTCTGACCAACATGCCTGCGGGGAGCAGGCAGAGGTGGATGGGAAAGGGGCTCCTGTCCGCTTCACATGCCCATTGGACCTGTCCTCCAGAAGGCGGTAAGTTTTCGCTTCACCAAGATCCTTCACCAGCTTCTCCAAATTGGCCCCCAAAAGAAGCTTTCCTTTAAAGGCCAGTTGGGTCAACCGGGATTTGGAAATGTGTCCACCACCCAATGTAGGAGCCAAATTCAACACCTTGTCACCATCGACAGGGCACTATCCTTGACTACTAAACGTACCAGGTCAAACATGGCATCAGCAAGGAAGGCCATAGCCAACTCCAAAAATGGGGTAGTATCACCCGGTGGAAGAGACTGAATCCACTGGAGCAGGGCTCGAGATGTCAGACCTGCACATACTGCCAACTGAGAAATAGCAGCCGCAGCAGCGAACTGGTTCTTCAGCAACAAATCCACTTTTCGGTCCAGAGTATCCTTTAAGGTTGATCCACTTTTCACAGGAATGGTGGTCCTTCTGTTAACCATCACAACCTTAGCATCCACCTTGGGAATATCAAACCACACAATGCACTTCTTCTCCAGGAGAGCATACATCTTCTTATATGCCCTTAGGCAGGGAGTCTGGGGAATTCCACTCTGACCCGATCATGTCCTTGAGCACCCCTAGGAACGGGAAGACAGTAGTGGATTTCCACACCCCTTGACTCCTACTCCATGCTTGAAGCATCCACTTAAGCTCAAGGTGGATGAGACCCTGACAACCAACATCACCAGTTCCTCCTTTCAGAACAGGTGGATATCAACAGCCTCTTCACAATCCTCCAAAGGTGAGAGTACTTCTTCATCCACATCACAGCCCAAAACCGAGACATTTATTTATTTATTATGATGAATCAAAGTTGCAGCTGATCCCCATCTCCAGGGGATGCCTATTGTTGGAATGCTTAGCCATAGGCAATCAAACTGGGCTTCCACTCTCAGCCTCTCCCTCACGAGACTGCTCAGGGGAACTCAGAGGTCACAGGGTCTGAATTTCTACACCAGATGACCAAGCCTGTTGTAAAAAAGGAAAAGAATTCCATGGAGGACAACCTGGACCCCTGAAGCTCTCCTCTCAGAAATAGCCTCCCAACAACAGGGGACATAGCCACTGCCCAACCCCTAAAAGATAAGGAGCAGCTGACAATGCAGTCACGAAAACCTCTGGCCGGCTGGTCATCCTTACCCCCAGCACCATCCGCCACCTTCTGCCCTGGGACTGGCAAGAAGTCCACAAAACAAACACATGTACTGTCTCGCTGAAGATCACAAAGCACACAGGGGCGAGAAAGTAAAAGGTCCTTTATTAATAGGCCCCTGCATGGCTGCATTTCACCATAGCCTTCGTCTGAAGGTGCCTCAAAGAGAACAAAATGATATACATCAAAACTCATATCAAGCAACTTATATCCAAAATAATGAATATAAATAAGAATAAATATATTAAAACACAACATAAAAATAAACCATAAACCCAAGGGTAAACAAGGTAAAACAAAACAGGTCATATGGGATGTCGATCCTAAACATGCAAATAAACCATATCGATAATAGAAAACATGTATAAAAATATGATAAGAAACAGGACAATAGCAAGTTTAAGAAAATTAAGTAAAACAGCCAATTAGGCTTAAAATATTAGGCCAAGGGAGGAAAAAGTGCAAAGTGCATTATGCATATAATAGAGGAAAACCATAAGTAGCAAAAAAGAGCGTGTGGAGGGATGGGCATCGTACAAACCTACTCAAAACTCTTGGACCTATTGGAATAAAACATCTCTGCAGTAGAAATGTAAGCACAATCCACTGTAAGGGACAATATATTATACAAATCAATAAAAACATGACAATGAAGGCAAAAGCAAAAAGAAAAACAAAATGCAATGGATTAAAATTAAACACAAATAATGAACAAACAAACTTCTTCCAAAGATGGAGAAGCTGTAAAACTAGAGGGCATAACATGAAGCTGCAAGGGGGTAAATTGAAAGCCAATGTCAGGAAATACTTTTTCACTGAAAGGGTTGTGGAGGCTTGGAATGCCCTCCCGATGGAAGTGTTGGGGGCAAATACAGTGACAGAATTCAAAATTTCATGGGACAGACACAGTGGATCCCTTTACAGCAACAGGATAAAATCAAAATAAACTTATCTAACTAATTTCTCAACATACAGGGTTGTCCTACACGGAGCGGTGGGTTCACCCCTAAAACAAAGACATGGGGAGGGGTGGCCTGCATGGAGCACAGGTGCACCTACTCTTGTCATCTTACTGGGCAGACTAGATGGACCATACTGGTCTTTATCTGCCGTCATTTACTATGTTACTATGTTACATCTACAATGCCCAATAAAACTGAAATTGATATTAAAACCAATTAAGAACAAGTATAATCCGTGTAAAAAAAATTAAAAAACAGAAAAGGAACATGTAAAAATGCATTGTAGGCAAACAGGTATGGACTGCATAGACAATCATATAGTGTGAATTGTTGAAACGGCAAGAATTGCTTCTAAAAACGTCAGAGTCCAACCAGAGGAATCCCAAAAAAGAGGAGGACCAAAATCAAGACCAAATTAAAGCTGGCATTGCTAAATTTTAAACATCGAGAAGATGTAAACAATAGAACATATAAAACCTGATAAGGTCTCCAATATTCCCAAACGGAATTCCCAAACGGAAAAACAAAATTCAGAAAAGTTTTAAGGACAAAATGTTGGAGAAAAAATGACAGCGTGTAAAAGTTGAGCATATTGGTATAGCAATTACGCTAGAAAAATGCTAATACATGTAAACAAAAGTATATTATCAAAGACTTGCCTGAAAAATTGCAGCATAGAGAGATGGATTCTTGCGCAGGGAAAGAAAATCGCCAACCTTTGAACTATTTAAATGAACCACGGACCACCAAAAAGGCACGGACTAATCAGAAAGAGGTAATAATCTTAAATGAATATGCATGAATGGAAACACAGGCACTACATCTGTCCAGGAATACCTCAGAATGTAACAATGGAAAGTGCTTCAATGAATACATAAAAGAAAACCATGTAAACCCACGCAATAACCAGAAAGAGAAGTATATAGCACACTACCTTAGCAAACAACAAAACAAACTGCAGGTCGCAAATTCACAATGATGATCCGTAACAGTGACACCCCTTTATAGCAACAAACTATCTATTCAAAAGATCACTGTTAGTACAATTTAAAGTTGATCACATATTCACGATTGTATGGACACACAGCAGACCAAAGAATAAACTTGCACACCCATAGGAAACCTTAGGGACACCAAATCTAACAACATAATGGACACTAATTTACCAACAGTGCTCATGAGGAAACATAACCAAAAGTTAATGTGGACTCAAGGAGCACCCAATAAATCAAATGCTGAGGGCGACATTATAAGCAAGTTGCTATCACATGAGACAAAATCAACCAAGAGGTTATAATCATTGAAAATGTAAAATACCAAGTCACATTCTATTCAACATTAATATCCATAAAAACCAAAAACTATAACATGACCAAAAAAGAAAAGTAAAACAAATACAACCAAAAGGCAAACGTCTTATACAAAGATGAGCACGATCGTGGAAATGAACCCAGAAAGCATGAGGAGAACAATAGGGAAAGAGTAATGCTGATGAATACTATCCATAAAAACATAATATACAGGTAAAGCAAGAGATAAATATCACCAGTCTTAAAATACTGCAGTGCAGAAAAAAAAGCAAAACATTATCAATACAACAATAACTAAAAAAATAAAAGGACCATAATTGTAAAAGAAGAATGTCCAGAGGAACCATATTGTGATGAGTAACCAGAGAGAAAAAAGAGAAAAGGGAGTTAGGGGGAAGGGAGGGGAAAAAGGAAAAGGTGGGGGGGGGGGGGAGGGAGAAGAGGAGTAGGGAAAGAGGGGAGAGGGAGACGGAGGAGGAGAAGAGAGAAAGACAGAGGAAGAGAGAGAGAGAAAAAAAAGAGAAAAGGGGGAGGGGGTAAGGGAAAAGGGGAAAAGGGAAGGAAGCGGAGGAGGGGGGAAAGGGGTGGGGGAAGGGGAAGGGGAGGGGGAAAAGGGGGGGGGAAGAAAGAGATGGGGAAAGGGGAAAGGCAACCGAACATCTTTAGTTCCCTAAGATAACTGAAAAATCCTGGTCTACATTCAGGCCATATGGAGCCATAGTATTAAGTTCAAAGTTATACCGTTGTTCCAAGCATAACAGATTCTGATCTCGATCTCCTCCCTGCCAATGACAATGATGAGATCAGCCCTTGGTACTCACCCCCTGAGAGCCCCAGGCCGAAATCCATGTCGGGCTCAGCTCTACTCCCCTGTAACTGTTTCTTTTGCTTTGCTGGCACTGCTTTTATGGTGGCTTGTAGGCAGATCCCTCTAAGAGTCTTCTGCAATCTTCAGAAGAGAGCCGGGGGGGGGGGGGGGAACAGAGGAGGAGAGGGGAGGCACTGAGGCTATGTGAGGCTGCTGAACTCTTCCAAATCCTTCCATTTTTCTGGCTGCTCAACAGGCTCTTATCAAGGTAAGAGCATGGAGCTGAACCAATTTTCTCTCCTCCTATGGCTACCAAAAAGACCGCAGTCTAGTAGAACTTCCCATGTCACGCTCAAGTGAGAGAATCACTCTCAAGCTAGTCCTTCACGAGCTTTTAAATCAATATTTTCCTCTCAGTTCTTCAGATTTTCTTCAATGAGGGGAAAATCCATCCACCATCTGCTGGAGACAAAGAAATACTGAAGAGAACTCTGTTGTCATTGAAACCTGGACTTTTCATTATTCTTTGTCTCCACCAATCTTCTGGTAGGGGAACACAACCGACTTGTCTAGACTGGTCTAGCAGTACAATAATGAATATCTAACATGATATTATACAGGTATAACTGTATAACTCACTACAGTCATGTTTCCCAGTTACTAAAAACCATCCTATTCCAAGAATATCTCAAAACAGAAACAAACTCCCACCACTGACTGCACCAATCCCCTAACCCATCCATCATGAACATAAGATCAACAACTGTGTTACTTTGTCCATGTCTATGTCCATCTTTTGTCGAAATCATCAATGTTGCCCACCTGGTGCCGGCCCTACCCTATATCTGATTATCTCCCCCCCCCCCCCCTTTATGTTACACCGCTTTGACCCGGTGAAAAGCGGGATATAAATACAGTTAAATAAATAAATTATGGGTCTGGTTATTACTTGGATGGGAGACCACCTTGGAATACCAGGTGCTGTAGACTTACTGCATGGAGGAAAGGCTTGGCAATCTACTTCTGGTTGCCAGAAAAATCCAGGGGATAGTCATTAGACGGACAGCTGTCGCTAGAGGTCAACATCAACTTGACAGCACTTAACAAGAACTATATAACTCAATATTCTCTTTCCCACCATTTTTTCAGTAAAAGTAGTTTTATTAATTTTCAAAAGTATTTGCATATAAATATATAGAGAACCATAGGGTCCTGCTTTATCAGTGGCCCTACCAGAGACTGCTTTCTGACCCTTCTGCACCCCATCCTGTTTCTAGAACAGGAGGGAGCATTCAGACCAGTAATGTAATACTGGGAGGATCCTTGCCTGAAGATGGAAGCAAAGAGGAGGAGTTGGAAATTGCAGGGAACTTGCAAAGAGTATAAAGATCAAGCCCAAATTTGAATCCTGGTCTTTGGCTCCAAAGGCATTGTACCACAGCCTGGTGCCTCTGATGTCGCTGACCCCTGGTGTTGGGCGAAAAACCTGGAGAAGAGGAGGAGGAGGATTGGAGCAACCCCTGGCCATGTCATGAGGGCTACTGAAGAAAGGTGTCTGAGGCCACTTAAGCTGAAGCACTCAAGGCGTCTTCGGGACAGTGCTCCAGAAGAAAGAAAATCTACAGAGAGCTACCACATTCAGAAGATTCTGGCTTGGAGAGTGCCCAGGTACTGAGGGAGAATAGTGCCTGCAACTCATTTCAGAGGACTTAATGTTTGCTTCCTGTAAGGAGAATTTCAAAGTTGATCTCACCACAGAGAAAGCCAAGGATCTGGACTGGTAAACATACTGAGACTTTAAGTGTACAGAATACAGATGTTGGATCGTTGATTCATCTTCTTTGGAAGAGTTGTGACCTTCATATATCTTGTGACTGTGTAATATATTTGAGTGAATCCAGTAAATTGTATTTGTGTTTTAGAACAAGCATATTGAGACTGGACTGAACGTTGCTGGTTCTCTTTTGAAAGGGGAGGAATGAGTGTTGTCAGAGTGCAATAGGCCTCCCAAGAATATCCTGGTCCAGCCCCCAAGAACCTTTGCAAACCCCAGGAGTCAGACTCTGCACTGTGCCCCTAGACCAGCGATGGCGAACCTATGGCACGCGTGCCAGCTGTGGCACGCGAAGGCCTTGCAGCTGGCACGCGGGAAGGTCCGCAATCGAAAAAAAAAAAAACAACCCTGTCTGCTGCCGCTGTCGGGGCCGCCGCGGCAGAATCGAGCATGCCGCGGGGCCCCCCTGTACCCGGCAGATCCTGCCCTCCCCGTAGCAGCTCTCTCTTTGGAGCTACAGTCAGACGCGCCGGCTTGCAGAGCGCGAAGGGAAGAGTTTCCCTTTCGCGACTCTGTTAAGCCCGCGGGGGCTGATGGGAACTTCCCATCAGCCCCCGCGGGCTTAACAGAGCAGCGAGGGAACTCTTCCCTCGCGCTCTGCAAGCCGGCGCGTCTGACTGCAGCTCCAAAGAGAGAGCTGCTACGGGGAGGGCAGGCTCTGCCGGGTGGGTACAGGGGGGCCCCACGGCACGCTCGATTCTGCCGCGGCGGCCCCGACAGCGGCAGCAGACAGGTTTTCTTTTTTTTTTAATTTTCCCTGGGCTGGGCTGGGCTGGGCTGGGGGGGGGGGGTTAGGAGTGGTGATGGGCTTGGCTGGGCTGGGGGGGGGTTAGGAGTGGTGATGGGCTGGGCTGGGCTGGGCTGGGGGGGTTAGGAGTGGTGATGGGCTGGAGGGGTTAGGAGTGGTGATGGGCTGGGCTGGGCTGGGGGGGGTTAGGAGTGGTGATGGGCTGGGCTGGGCTGGGGGGGGTTAGGAGTAGTGATGGGCTGGGCTGGGCTGGGGGGTGTTAGGAGTAGTGATGGGCTGGGGTGGGGGGGGTTAGGAGTGGTGATGGGCACTGGGCTGGGGGGGTTAGGAGTGGTGATGGACACTGGGCTGGCTGGGGGGGGTTAGGAGTGGTGATGGGCACTGGGCTGGCTGGGGGGGTTAGGAGTGGTGATGGGCGCTGGGGGGGTTAGGAGTGGTGATAGGCGCTGGGGGGCTTAAACTAAAAATTGAGTGATGGGGGATTAGGACTGGGAGTGGGCTGATGGGGAGGTTAGGACTGGAAATGGGCTGGTGGGATTAGGACTGGGAGTGGGCTATGGGGGGGCTAGGACTGGTAATGGGTTGGGGGGGTTGCTCGGCCTGGACAGGGGCTGAGTGGACGGGGGCTTGAACTGCAAATAGCTGTTGGGGATGGGGCTTGGAATGGAAATGGGCTGAGGGGAAGTGGCGGGCTTGAACTGCAAATAGCTGATGGGGACGGGGCTTGGAATGGAAATGGGCTGAGGGGAAGTGGGGGGCTTGAAGAAGGGAATGGATGCTGGGTGAGACTGGAACTAGAAGGGAGCTGATGTTGGGGGAGGATTAGAATGGGATGGGGCTGGGAGAGTAAAATGGAGAGGGGAAAAATATTTTGTGTAGGAGGGATGAAAAATCTACAATTGGCCAGGTATTGGGAGAGTAATTGGGGATTGAGGATGGAGGGGTAAAATTTGTGTGGATGAAATAGGAATGAGGAAAGAGCAAAAGGAGAAAGATTAGTATGTTAAAGCAGATGTAGAGAGAGAGAGAATGGAAAAAAAACTAGAAGAGAGAAGAAAGGACAAATGGACAGCAGACGATGGAGAGTTAGCAGAAAACATGAAGAAACCAGAAGAAAATGGCTGGACCAATTGCAACTGAAAAAAAAATGCACAAAAGGTAGAAAGATATCTCTTTATTTTGAATTTATTAACTGGAATATGTCAGCTCTGGGAAATGTGCATCATTAACATCTGCGCTTTGTTTGGTACAAGAGGAAATTCCTATTTGACGTTGCCACTTGTTCTCTTTCCCCAGTATTCACTGAAATGTATTGGTTTAATATTTGCAGTGTTGCCTTTTGATAGGTAGGGTATGGTGCTTTGTGAGTCCTGGTAATGCTGTCAGGATACGGCGGGTTTGCTATGGGTTCTAAATGGGCAGCGTTTGTAGTAGTTCCTAATGTGCCTGGCGGTTGGCACTGGATTATAGTAATGTAGAAATCTTTTAGTCTTTCTTTATCCATACACTCATTAAGAGACATGTTTACTAAAAGTTAGTGTATGGTAACATTATGCAAATATTTATGCAAATAAGACCACTTATGCAAATGACGTGCTGGCACTTTGAGGAAATTCTTTGGTTTTGTGCGGCAGTTTGGGCACTCGGGCTCAAAAAGGTTAGCCATCACTGCCCTAGACTGTCTTGCAACACTGCACACTGCTGAAAGCAACATACAGCTCGACAGTAGTTACAATTTGAGCCAGGTCTTTGCTGTCAATTAATAAGAATACACAATTGAAGTCCGAATAGTAACCTGGAATTTTACTTGGAAAAATGTTTTACATGCTTAGCAATCTAAGTTGCTGCAACTGAGTGAGCATATACAGTATGTGGGAGTCTTCACTCTTCAGGCCAAATTCCCGTTTAAGTTAAAATAAAATGAAAAGAAGAAAGATTGATTCAAGATCACCTGGCAATTTGGTTTTAATTAAAATGGTTGCAAATTACACTTAAGCTGGCAGCTTAATTGCACAGTATCTACAATTTTCAGCTTCATTTCCTTGACAGCTGCTGAAAGTGAGCAAAAGAACAAAAGAATATAAAAACTGCCATACTAGATTATACCAAGGTCCGTCGAGCCCAGTACCCTGTTTCCAACAGTGGCCAATCCAAGTCACAAGTACCTGGCAGATTCCTAAAGAGGCACACAGGTTCCACAATGTCTGTCCCAGGGTAAGCAATGGATTTCCCAGGTCATCTTTTAATAATGGTTTATAGACCTTTCCTCCTGGAACTTGTCCAAATCTATTTTAAATCCAGATACACAAACAACCTTCACAACATCCTCCGGTAACAAATTCCAGAGTTTGATTATGCATTGAGTGAAAAAATATTTTCTCTTATTAGTCTTAAATGGGTTACACTGTAGCTTCATTAGGTGTCCCCTAGTCTTTCTACTTTTTGATGGCGTAAACAATTATTCTCCGTTTACCAATTCAACTCTATTCATTAATTTATAGGCCTCTATCATATCCCCCTCAGCTGTCTCTATCCAAGTTGAAAAACCCCTAACATTTTTTTTTATTTTTTTATTTCTAAATTTAACAACATTACAAGGAAAAAATACCACCATAACAGTATTCACAATACTATTATTAAGAGGAAAAAAGTAATAATTTAGTCCACATTAAGGAGAGCCACATTATAACAAAGGAAAATAATTACAAAACATCCAAATGGTCCTGAAAATACAATCATAAGCTCAAATACATTGTCAGGAGAATCAGGAAAATCAAGAATTTATCCAAAATTACATTATTTATTTTTAAGAAAATTCTGTAATTGCTCGACCTCAGAAAATACAAAACGATTACCTTGAAATAAGACCTGGCATTTACAGGGAAACTTCAAATGGAAGGAGGCTCCCAAGGACAACACTTGCGCTCGCAACTGCAAAAAAGCTTTGCGTCGCGCTTGAGTAGCCCTGGAAACGTCAGGAAATATTTGAATAGGTTGGCCACAAAATTTCATAGATTTCTGTTTAAAATATGACCTCAAAACTCTCTCCTTATCCATGTGTAATACAAAAGTAACCCTAACATTTTTAAGCCTTTCCTCATAGGGGTATCCTTCCATCCCCTTTACCATTTTGGTGGCTCTTCTCTGTACCTTTTCTAATTCCATTATATCCTTTTTAAGATATGGCGACCAGAATTGCACACGATATTCAAGGTGTGGTCGCACCATGAACAATACAGAAGCATTATAATATCCTTTGTTTTATTCTCCATTCCTTTCCTTATGATTCCTAGTATTCTATTTGCTTTCTTGGATGCCACTACACACTGGGCGGAGGGTTTCAACATATTATCCAGGATGACACCTAAATCTTTTTCCGGGGTGGTGGTTCCTAATGTGGAAACTTGCCTCGTGTAACCGTAGTTTGGATTGTTCTTTCCTAGGTGCATATATTTGTCTTGTCCACATTAAATTTCATCTGCCATTTGGACATCCAGTCTTCCAATTTATCAAGGTCCCCTTGCAAATTTTCATAATCCTCTTGTGTTTTAACAGTTTTGAATAATTTTGTATCATCTGCAAATTTGATCACCTCACTCGTTATTCCCATTTCTAGGTCATTTATGAATATGTTAAAAAGCAGCAGGCCCAGCATAGATCCCTGGGGTAATCCTCTAGTCACCTTTCTCCATTGAGAAAATAAATTGGCCATTAGCCCTACTCTCTGCTTTCTATCTTTTAATCAGTTCCTGATCCACAATAGTACACTGCCTCCAATCCCATGACTTTTTAATTTAGCCAAGAGTCTCTTATGAGGGACCTTGTCAAAGGCTTGTTGAAAATCCAGATACACTTTATCAACCAGCTCACTTTGGTCTACCTGTTTATTCACACCTTCAAAAAAATATAACAGATTAGTAAGAAGAATTTCCTTGGCTAAAGCCATGTTGGCTGTCTCCCATGACTACACCATGACTATCTACATGTTCAGTAATTTTGTTCTTTATGATGGTTCCTACCATTTTTCCTGGTACTGATGTCAGGCTCACCGGTTTGTTGTTTCCTGGATCACCCCTGAAATCCTTTTTAAAAATTGGTGTTACATTGGCCATCCTCCAATCTTCAGGTATTACAGATGATTTTAATGATAGTTCACAGATTACTAATAGTTGGTCTGCAATCTCATATTTCAGTTCTTTCAGCACTCTCAGATGTATACCATCTAGTCCAGGTGCTCTACTACTCTTCACTTTATCAAATACTTGTAATACATCTTTCTGGTTTATCGATATTTCTTTCAATTCTTCCGATATATCACCTTTAAAAACCATTTTAGGTATGGATAACTTCCCTACATCTTCTTCAGTAAAGACCAAAGCATAGAATTTATTCAGTCACTCTGCTATGGCCTCCTCCCTTAGCGCCCCTTTTATCCTTCTATCATCCAGTAGTCCAACTGATTCTCTCACGGGTTTTTTGCTACGAATGTACTTGAAAAAGATTTTATTATGCATTTTTGCTTTCATGGCAAGTTTTTATTTTCAAATTCTTTCTTTGCCTGCCTTATCAATGCCTTGCATCTTACTTTCCTGTTCTTATGTTGTTTCCCATTTTCGTCATTTGGCTCCTTTTTTCCATTTCCTGAAAAATGCTTTTTTGGCAACAGCAGCCTTTCTGAACTCACCTTTAAACCATGCTGGACGTTTTTTGGCTTTCTTTCCACTTTTCTTAAAGTGTGGAATATATCTGGTCTGGGCTTCCAAGACAGTATTTTTTAAAAAATGCCGATGCTATAAATATTTAACCTTTGCAGCTGCTCCTTTTAGTTTTGTCTTAACTATTTTCCTCGGTTTATCATAGTCTCCCTTTTGAAAGTGGATTTCCTTGCAATCCTGCTTCTATTTATTATTTATTTATTTAGCTAGGCTTTTATACCACTTTTTACCTGGTCAAAGAGGTTTTAAGTACACAGAACAAGAGAAAATTTAGTTAACAAATAACAGAACTGCTTGAACAAGTAATTCACTAGTTACATAAGGGTCTATTCTGAGCAACAAATAGTGTGCACGTCCATCCCCGCTATTTGTCTGCCTTTCTTGTCCCTGCCAAGCCTCTCCGTATGAACAGGGAGTTTGTAAGGGGAAGCTAGATGGGGGGGGGGGAGGAGGAGGCAGAGACGGGGCGAGCCGGTCTGCAGCCTTGGATATGCAGGGCCAATTCTGATGTCGGTCCAGTATGTCTGGGGCCGGCAGGCTGAACGGAGAACTTATTCCACTTCTGAGGTGGAATAAGTTCCCCTAGACGGGTGCTTTCAGCATGCCTGGATGCAGCAAAAGCAGGAGGCGGTAGAGAGGATTTTCCGCAGCCCGACCCTGGCCTTGGGAGGCCAGATCAGGGGTCGGGCTGCGGGGAATGCAGAATCTTTTCTGGCAGCTGGAGATTGCGGACGCCATGGCACCACGGCTCCATTCAGGAGCCCTGACTGAGTTAGCCGGGCAGGTGTCTGTAGGTGCAGGCCACCTAGAATTGGGTCTGGGCCTGCACGTACAGGCCTAGATGAGATTCTGATCCCGAGGAGGACTAGAAGTGCCCCACGAGATCAGAATCCCATCTATCTCTGTGCGCCCGGTTCCAACCGAACACACAGAGGCCGGAACGTCCACGATAGAATAGGCCTCCACATATCTAAGGCCAGTTATTTCCAAACAATGAACTAATGAACTATATACACTAGGACAGCTATTTGTTTTGCTATTTACAGGTGTAGGTTTTGTCTTGAAGGTGTTTGTCTTTTTGGTGTCCTGTTGATTATTTGGTTAGGTGGTGGGATCAAAGTGATCAGAGAAAGAGTGGGTTTTCAAGTGTTTGAGGAAGGAGGGAGGTCGGTGATGTTCCTTATTGTGTCTGGTAGGGAGTTCCACAGGGATGGTGCTTACAGTTTGAATGTTCTGTGCTGGGGCGGCCCAAGGTGGGTGTGGGGCCATGTGCGGAGATTCATTGCGGGATCTCGTTTGCATAATGAGCCTCGTTTGCGTAAATATTTGCATAATATTAGCATGCGCTTTTAGTAAACATGCCTCTTAATGAGTCTCTGGATAAAGAAAGACTACCAGATTTCTAAATTACTATAGTCCAGTTCCAACTGCCAGGCCCATTAGGAAGAACTATAAACACTGCCCATTTAGAACCCATAGCAAACCTGCAGTATCCTAACAGCACTACCAGGACTTACAAAGGACCAAACCCTACCTATCAAAAGGACAACACGGAAAATATTAAACCAATACATCTCAGAGAATACCAATACATCTTCTACTGGGGAAAGAGAACAAGTGGGACTGTCAAATAGAAACTACATAAACCAAATACCTCAGTTCGATTACACATGCAGAACATAGACCGTCTCTCTCATCCGCTGCCGTGCCTCAAGTTTCTTCTTTAGCTCTCGCTCGGCCAGCAGCTGACGCTGCCATTCTCTATCCTGTTCTGACTGAATAGCTTTCATGAACATAGACCATCACCACACAAAGAACAAGGGATCACAATTTAGAAATAGGAAGATAATTAAATTGGGAACCCTAAAAGCCAAACATGAAATGTACACCATCACTGAACAAATAAAACTATAAATTAATTTCCTCTTGCACTAAATAAAAATGCAAAGATGTTAACGATGCACATTTCCCAGACCTGACATATTCCAGTTAATAAATTCAAATTAAAAAGTATTTTTCTACCTTTTGTTTGGGCATTTTATTTTTCAGTTGCAATTGCTTCAGTCACTTTGTTCTGGTTTCTTTGTGTTTTCTGCTAACTCTCCATTGTCTGCTATCCATTTGTCCTTTCTTCTCTCTTCTAGATTTTTTCCATTCTCTCTCTATATCTGCTTTAACCTACTGATCTTTCCCCTTTTGCTCTTTCCCAATTTCTTTCTTTATTCTTTTATCATCCACTCAAATTTCACCCCTCTATTCTCAATCCCCACTTAGTCTCCCAATATCCGGCCAATCATAGATTTTTCTTCCCTCCCACACAAAATATCTTTTCCCATCTCCATCCTCATTCCCCATCCCCTTCGTCCTCTCCCAAAATCAGCTCCCTTCTAGTTCTAGACCCACTCAGCATCTGCTCCCTTCTAGTCCCATTCTCCCATGCTACCACATCAGCCCATTTCCAGTCCTAGAACCCCATATGTTCCTTTCCAGTCCTATTCCACCCCCCCCATCAGCCCATATCCAGTCCAAGCTCCCCCCATCAGCCAATTTCCAATCCTAGCCCTCCCCCCAATATCAGCCCATTTCCAGTCCTATTCCAGCCCCCATCAGCCCATTTCCAGTCCAAGCTCCCCCCATCAGCCAATTTCCAATCCTAGCCCCCATCAGCCAATTTCCAATCCTATTCCAGCCCCCCCATCAGTCCATTTCCAGTCCAAACTTCCCCCCCCCCACCATCACAGCCCATATGCAGTCCAAGCGCCCCCATCACAGCCCACTTCCAGTCCTAGCGCCTCCTCCCCCCTGCCCTCCTGCTGAAGAGCCCTGCGGCCATCTATAGGACTTCAGAGGGAGCCGGGGAAGCCCGCGTGAGGCCCCCTCTACACAGCTAACAGCGTGAGGAGTTTTCCCTCACGCTGGCGGCTGTTTCAGTGAAGCGTGCTGAGTGCTGGGAAAGATTAAAGGTCATTTCCCGGCACTCGTGCGCTTCACTGAAACAGCCGCCAGCGTGAGGGAAACACTTCACGCTGGCGGCTGTGCAGAGGGAGCCGGGGCCTTGTGCGGGCTTCCCCAGCTCCCTCTGAAGCTATCCATTATGTGAGAATGGAGTTCACATGGAGCCCTGTGCGAACAACATTTTCGCACAATGAACAAGCTGGCCCTAGTTCTGTGGCAAGTTTGTGAATTGCTCTTTTTTTTAAATCGTGGTATTTGAGTTTGTTTAGTGCAGCAGATCTTCTTGGTTTATTTGTACTGAGTTTCTGAAGGAGGGTTTGGAGGTGAGTGGCGGGGTGTGAGTGTAGCGCTTTGTGCATTATTAGTAAGGATTTATACTGTATTCTGCTGGGGAGGGGCAGCCAGTGAAGATGCTTTAGGATAGGAGTGATGTGGTCATATTTAGCGGCTCCCTAGATTGTATGTGCCGCAATGTGAAGTGCAGATTGAAGTGGGAGGAGATGGTTTATTGTAATCCCTGGTAGATAATGTTGCATTTGATTTATTAAATCAAATGTGATCATGCTATGATCACTATCGCCAAGTGGCCGCAACACCCTTATCTTTTGCACCAGATCCTGTGTTCCACTAAGGACTAGGTCCGAAATAGCTTCCTCTCTTGTCGGTTCATGAACCAGCTGTTCCAAGAAACAGAGCTGAAAGGTCAAACTACTTACAGCCGCTTCAGGTTCTTCTGCCAGGGTGAGACTGTTGGAGAAACAATCATTTAAGCTAAAAGGGATTGCTGGAGCTTCTGTGGAATATCCTTTTCTATTCGTCTCTCCTCATTACCAAAATTAGAGCATTCTAAAGAGCAACCCTTGCATTAAATTGAGTTAAACTGCCACAATCAAATCAAAAATATCCCTGCTGCATGAGATATTTTGTGGGAAGTTAATTATGTCCCCTGAGGCTCCGAATGATCCAACCTACTCCAGGTGACTGTGGCTCCCAGGCTGACCCCAACTCCAACAACTGCCAGCCAGGCTGACTCCCACTCGCACACCACAGCAGGGTCTATACCGCAACCTATGTCCTAGGTACTGACCTTCAAAGATGCAGCCAGGGCAGTCTATGCTGTGTTGTTACAGCAGGTCTTAGTATGCGGCTGCTGCTTTTTGGTACTAGACACAGAGGGGGAGGGTGACATGTGCAGGGGTACAAGTAGACAGGACATAGGTAGTAACATGGGCAGGCAAGACTAATTAATTTGACCTCACTCTTGACCCATCAACAATGAACTGAAACCACACACATAGAAACCACCTTTGAGCTTTTATGAGCAAAGCCTGGCTGGACACCATATGCCTAGCTGGCAGCAGCCGTTAAGGGAATCGGCCAGAGCACTCTGCCATTTCTGCTAGCTAGAGCGCCCAATCACTCATTGCCTTCACAGTCTCGCTTGTTCTTTTAGCTCGGGTACCGGCCCTTAGTTGCAACAAGGAATCTGGGTACATTTTTTTTTTGTATAACAAGCATAATTTCGGTAACATCACCATAACATGTTCAAAGAGTCTCTCTCTTAGTACATAATCCAAATGCATTCTCCTAGTCTTGTCCTTCACCATCACCTAACAGAAGTCACTGCCTATAAGAAGGCTTACTTGAAATGAAAAGAAGATGGGTAGATGGGTGACAGCGGATTGTGGAAAGAGAAGGGGATGAGGAGTGTTGTTACACTCCCTTTAAGCTCCCTGTGAGCTGCGCCTTGCCTCCCCCACATTCCCGCCCCTCCTCTCGTGACTCATCACAATGCAATACCAGTGGCACAAACTGAGCGCATGCAAACAAAGGGAGGAGCACCCAGTGGGGAAGCTGCAGTATGACCAAGAAATGCTCTCTTCAGGGGATGCCTACAGCCCTGTTGCAGCAGGCTCCCTTGCATTTCAGTCTTGAGCCAGCATCGTTGCAACTACGAGGTGGAGGAGTAAGGTGGACATCTGAGGAAGCAGCAAAAAAATGAAAAGTGGCCACAACCACTAACCTGGCTGAATTGGGTCTGGACTCTCCTGAGCAAAGAACAGAGGAGGGACCAGTCATTTGCATCTAGCCCAACAAAGTGTACTGCAGCCCCCGTACAGAGGACTGAGAAGAGTATAGACAAAAATAGTGTCACAAGAAGTGTGCAATCCAAGATCCTCCAGCACGTACTTCTGTGCTTGTCTTGCAGCTACACTGGCTGTGATATGGGGGCAGCCACCTCTAAAAGGTAAAACTTGTAATGTACATGTCGTTGGCCTGACCCTATGGAAGCCATCGGATATTACAGTGTTGGGTTACTTCTTGTAACAGGACGCTGTACAAGAAGCTGTAAAACCAAACCATCTGGTCCAAAACTGGGCAGTTCATTACCCTACTCCTGCACACAGGTCTGGGACGTGATGGGCGATACCATGTCACCTTGCTGGAGCCCAAAGCATTCTCAGTCTCTCTCTCACATGAGTCCATTCGTCTTAAGCCAGAGTCACCATCCTTTACATGACCTAAATTATACTCGTCTTGATGTTTCTGATGAACACTGCTTCAGGGAAATAAAAGACCACATGCCCCGACAGCACTGTATAAACATTTCATTCTAGTTTCCCTGGTCTCAGGCTTTCTTGTTATCCAAACAACGGAAAGCTATGTGCAGAACGTATCGTAAGCTGACCCATCAATACAGGTTGTCCCCTTTAGTTGACTACAGGTCTGAATACTTCTTTCTAGAAGAAAACCTCATTTTCAGGTGTCATATTAAATTTCTGCATTTATCCAAATGGAAAACTAGCCCTGTAGAAATGAAAATTATTCCCTGCAATTAACGAAAATTATTAAACCAATAGAAGCCTTCTGCATCTTGCACAGCCATTCAGTCCAAAAAAGGAATACTTTAGGGTGTTAAGCAGGGGTCTCTTACCTATGAACTTTATCCACTGCTTTATATTGGTGATATGTGGATAGCTCCCTGTTTCCTCTCCAGAGAAGCTGAGACTGTATGTAGCCGGGGAGCTGCCACTGAGGCCATAGGCAACCCTACAGATACAAAGTCAGTTCTTTGCTTGGAAGCGGAGAGGTTCTCTCTCTGGTTTTGATACACATTCCCCCTTGTGTTTGTCCTTCGGAAGCTGCTGGAGATTCTCCCGGAAAGCCTTCGCACCAGGCCTAGTACTCCTCCTGCCTCCTTCTTGCTTAGCCCTACATCATCCTGCAGCTCTTCGGGAGGCACCTCGATGTTCCCCGTGTACCAGAAGACCCACCAGATCAGGCTCAGGAAGATGATGATGGACCCCGCGTAAATGAGGAAGTCGTAAAAGAAGATATTAGCAAACACCCCGACAAGGAGGACCACCAGCCCCAAAACATCAAAGGCCACCGCTAGCCAAAAGCAGCAAGAGCAACGCCCGATCCCAGCATTGGTGAACGCCATGGCAAGGATGAGCAGAGCAGAAACTAAGTTAGTGTTGAAACAGCAGCGTGCCCTTCCGAAAGAGAGGAACCAGCACTGGGTGTGCCTGGTCAAAGTTCAAAGTAAAGCACTAAGAGAGTTCAATTTATTCATATCGTGCAGGTGCCTATCCCAGATATCTGATGTTATGGACACGGAAGTGTTCTGCTGCTTATTGCAGCTGATGGGACTGAAAGGAAATAATTAACTAGAAATCAAATAAGGGAAACTCTGCAAGCTGTATGGAATAAAGCGACGGCTGCTGGGGACGGAGAGGATGGGTGATGTCACTCTCTGTGTTCTGGGAGACTGCAAAGTCACTAAAATTATTCTCAGACTTGACAGCACCGGAGTGTATCATCTGAATGTGTTTGGTACACACACAAAAGATTTGCTGCCGGATTTACATTTCTAAGCCATGGATGCAACTTTGATTATTATACTGAGAAAATGCCAAGGTAACAGGAAGACAGGAGCCTCGTTTTAACTTTGAATTGCTGACTGATTTATAGTAGACTGGGTCATATCTGTTGTTTTAGGTGTATATGCGAGCTGTATCATGATGTAAGATGGTGTCCCTTTTCTTTATTTTTATTTTACCTGTTTATATTTAACTAATGTCTTTCTTCCTTGTCTTCCACTTCCTCCACAAAGTGCCAGAAAGAACTTTCCTGAGAGCAATCCAAAGGGTTCACTGAATCTCACGCAGTCGATGTATTCAGCAGGTGTGTTCGGCCTCCAACTCTTATCTCACAGCTAGAGAATGAGCTGAGTTACCACTCTGAAGCCTTTCCACTGGCTTCCTTGTCAACCTCGCCCTTGCAACAAAAGACACAAATTTAATTGCTCACTTTCTGAAGGGAGAAGCAGATCTCCAGTCAAGATTTAACTTTCTAGGTAAGTAAATTCCCTACTAGTTGCTACCGTATAAGCAATAGATCTGTCTTCCTGTTCCTTACAGTCTTAAAAGAAAGCTGGCAAATAGGAGCTTGCTGTGGAGATTTTAAATTAATTTCTGTTAGATTTTGGCGGTCTCTAAGCAGGCAAATAGCAGGTTGTTTAGAGGTTTTGTATTGATCCGGTTTAGGTTTAGCTAGGCTCTTACAGTTCTAAAACAAAACAGACAGGCATTTGCTTGGTTTAAAGGTTTTCAGGTACTCATAACATTTTGTGCTTAACTGCCTTAAACAGGAAGGCCACTCATCTTTGCAAAAGGGGGGAAAACTGTTACCTTGGGATTAATATGTGTTAACAAAGGTATTGCTAGGTAGGTAGAATACCTGAAAAGGTCACTGTAGCAGAGTAATTGCACTGTTAGTCATCAAAGGGGTTTGTTGGAAGCATTTCCTCTAGAAACAAGATATATATTCTGCGAAGATTTCAGATACTCTCTATTCAGAGGGAAAGCTGAGAGAGGATAAAGCCTCTATCGGTAAGTGATCATTACTTCACTGGTAAACTTTGTGACTTAAAGTTGGGGAAAGAAAGGAACTTGTGGATTTATTTGGAAAAGTCTGAGTTCATTGTTGTTGTTGTTAAGTGCCGTCGAGTCGGAGTCGACTCATGGCGACCCTCTGGATAGCTATCCTAAATTGTGTTCGGTCTTGAGTCAGGCGGCTCATTGTTGACAGACTGGTACCCGTAGCTGCTGTTATTGTATCGATCCATCTCATTGCTGGCCTTCCTCTTTTGTGCTGACCTTCTATCTTGCCAAGCATGATGTCTTTCTCTAATGATCTCTCTCTTCGCATGATGTGTCCAAAGTATGAAAGTCGAAGTCTTGTCATCTGAGCTTCTAAAGAAAGCTTAGGTTTGATCTCCTCTAGTACTGACTGGTTTGTTCTTCGGGCAGTCCATGGTATACACAGTATTCGCCGCCAGCACCATAATTCAAAGGCATCAATTTTCTTCCTGTCTATCTTTTTCACTGTCCAGTTTTCACATCCATATGTTGTTATTGAAAATACCATGGCTTGAACAAGTCAAATCTTTGTATGGAGAGAGACATCTCTGCTCTTGAGGATCTTATCTAGGTCTTTCATAGCCATTCTGACAAGAGCAATGCGTCGTCTGATTTCTTGACTGCTTGTTGCTTCTTTATTGATAGTTGATCCAAGTAGGTTAAAGTTGTTCACGATTTCAATTTCTTCTCCTTCAACGATGAACCTGTTGATTATGCCAGTTGTCATGATCTTTGTCTTCTTTACATTAAGGTGCAGACCCATTTTGAGACTATGTTCTTTGATTGTGAGAAGCAAATGTTTCAGATCATCTTCGCTTTCAGCCAGTAATGTGGTATCATCAGCATAGCGAAGGTTGTTGAAGAGTCTTCCACCAATCTTCACACCTCTGTTGTCGTCATACAATCCTGCTTCTCTGAAGATTTGTTCTGTATATAAATTAAACAGGTAGGGGGAAAGTATGCAGCCTTACACCTTTGCTTATTTTAAACCATTCTGTTTCTCCTTGTTCCGTTCGAACTGCTGCTTCTTGATCAATGTACAGATTGTGCAAGAGTACGATCAGGTGTTCTGGTATACCCATACTTCTTAATATGGCCCAGAGTTTCTCATGATTTACACAGTCAAAAGCCTTGCTATAGTCGATAAAGCACAAATAGATATCCTTTTGGTATTCTTTAGTCTTTTCAAGGATCCATCTCACATCCGCAATGATGTCTCTCGTTCCTCGCCCTTTCCTGCACCCTGCTTGCACTTCAGGTAGTTCTTGTTCCAGGTATGGTTGTAGCCTCTTTTGAATAATCTTCAGTAAAATCTTGTTGGCATGTGGGATCAGAGCGATTGTGCGATAATTTCCACAGTCAGTTGGATCACCTTTCTTTAGTATTGGTATAAACACAGATCTTTTCCAGTCAGTTGGCCATGATGTTGTCTTCCATATTTCTTGGCAGAGCCTTGTAGGTACGGTAACAGCTGCATCAGATTGCTGTAATACTTCTATGGGAATGCTATCAATGCCTGGTGCTTTGTTCTTTGATAAGGCTTTCAATGCTGCTTTAACTTCTTCTTTCATCACCAATGGTTCCTGATCATAAGGTACAGGTTGAAACGGCTGTTGGTCCACTTGATCTTTATCATATAAAAACTCTGTATATTCCTTCCACCTTTTCTTTATCTTCTCAGCATCATTCAACATTCAACATAGAGAAAGTGAAATTTCATACTATAGTCTACTTTAATCAAGAAGTAGCATAAAACATACCACATAATCCTAAAGGCCTTTATATTAGTTTAGGTAGCCCTACTTCCTTAACAACTCTAAACAATTAAACTCACTAATACAAAGATATAGACAGCAGTCCAGCAGTGAGACAGGGGCTATCCAGTCTTTTGCAATGAGTGCCACAGGTAGTATTATCTCCCAGTTGATGAGAGGTTATATGTCTGCGCTCAATATAAAGAGCTTCTGGCTCTCAGAGAACAAGTCAGATCTCCTAGATGCTAGAGTAGCAGACTTGGAAGAGCTGAGGAAGACAGAGAGGTATACAGAGGAGACCTAAAGGGACATAGTAGAAAAGTCCCATAGCCAGTCTGGCAGCCTTAGAGGAGAGAAGTTACCTGTAAGGAGAGCGTCTGCTTAATGTGCAAGGAAATAATCCTGTAGCCAGGATCTTCCCTCTAAAGGATGCAATATCCTCTCATACTGAAGATGTGTCTTCAAGGCTTTCTGCCTAGGAGGGAAGGGTCAGGACCGCCATTTTAGTTGATGATTCATCATTAGGCATGTAGATAGCTGGGTGGCTGGTGGGCATGAGGATTGCTTGGTGCAAAGATAGCAGACTTCACGTGTCACCTAGATAGGATTCTAGTCAGTGCTGGGGCAGAGCCTGCTGTCTTGATACAAATATTATATGTATAATTCTCCAAGTTCATTGTTCCTGTTCATTTTAAAGTTTTTGTTGTTATAATGTAAATCGCCTTGAATGTAAGATAGGGCAGTATAGAAAACCTGTTAAATAAATAAATAAATAGATACACACACACACACACATATGTGGGCATCAATGGCATAAGAAAGTGTGGGAAAGAAGTTTTGGAATTCAAAGTTAGGCTTTTAGGTAGAACGTTGAAATCCAGGACCACTAGAATACATTCTCAGAAATACTGCCTGTTCCACGTGCAGGATCCAAGAAGCAGGCAGAGTTCCGGAGTCTCAATACATGGATGAGATGATGGTGCAGGAAGAGGGCTTTACATTTGTCAGGAACTAGGAATGTCAACAGTCATCCAGGAGCACATGGTTCAGAATAATCATAATATAACTTTGAAGGATTCTACCAAAACAGGAAGGTTAGGGCATCCCAACAGATAAATTGCAATAAAGGTAAAAGTAGTCCAGGTGTCCTTAAGTAAACAGTAGACAGAATTACCCCTGTCAACTAAAAATGTATTTTGAAATGCCTTTAAACAAGTGCTAGGAGTCTAAAAAATAAGATGGGAAAGTTCTATATAGCACTGAACAAAGAAGTAGCTAGATAGCCAATGGGACACTGTGACACCAGGGTAAATATGATATCACAATGATAGAGTAGATCAAATTGGTAGAGGGATGGCACTGTATGTTAAGAGGGTATTGAGTCAAGCAGGATAAACATTTTGCAGGAAACAAAATGCTCTGTAGAATCACAATGGACAGAAATTCCATGTGAGAAGAGGAAGGGAATAGCAATGGGGGTGTACTACCATCCCCTTGACCAATGTAAACAGACAGATGATGAAATACTAACAGAAATTAGGGAAGCTAACAAAATTGGCAACACAGTAATGATGGGTGATTTCAATTACCCTGGTATCAACTGGGTGAATGTCACATCAGAACATGCTAGGGAGATAAAGTTTCTGGATGAATTAAATGACTGCTTTATGGAGCAGTTGCTTTAGGAAGTGACATGAGGGGAAGCTATTTTGGACCTAATCCTTAGTGGAACACCAGGATCTGGTACCAGAGATGAATGTGTGGGACACCTTGGCACTAGTGATCATAAGATGATAAAATTTGATATGATGTCAGCACGATACAAAGAAAGTTTTGTTTAATTTATTAATAATCGTTATATACTGCCCTTTGGCATGGTCAACTGAGCAGTTTCCAAATAATAGTTAAAAACAAATAGCAATAAAAAACTGCATAAAGTAAAGTGAATATTACAACTAGAAAAAAAGTCAGGCACAATCTCAAACCAAATATTAAACCTCAGATGACACCAAGGCTTGCACAGGGGGCTCAGCCTCATGCAGCCTAAAAATTAATAAACATCATGAAAAGCCAGTTAAAACAAATAGGCTTTAAACCAGATTGTCATTTGAATAATTAGTTTCTAATATGAGATACAGAGTGTAGAGACAAGATAATGAAAGGCAGAGTCATGGGTAATTCTAACCATGCTAAAGCCAGAGCAAGCGAGGGCAGTATTGGACTGGGAGTGAAGATATTGTTGAGGCTTCTTTGGAATTAGAACATTTTCCAGATATTAAGGAATCCCCTGATATAGGGGGATATTTTAGAAGCTCCATTCATGAGTTGGACGTATGAAAAAGGGCATATAGATGTGCAAATCATGGAGACTTCCCCGGAACCATTTTAGAAAGCTGGGTACAGACATTCCTGGCCTGAGAACATCCATTAGGAGGGGGGAGGAGAACAAGAAATGTTATCGGACAGCAGCATGTCTGAAACTTTCTGGTTTGCGGGAGTCCTTGTATGGGGGTCTATCTACCCTGACTGCAAGACATTTTTCTTTTCGTACTTAAAGACTGGTTGCAGAGATACAGTACATTTGAGGAGAGAGTCATGCACTTATGTTATCTATGAAATTTTACTATCCAGATGGAACCTTCACCTGAATTTGTGTGTGATCTGCCTTTTTGAAGAATCGGGGGAATGCGCTATAAATATTTTCATTGCCATTT
Source organism: Ichthyophis bannanicus (assembly GCA_033557465.1). Lineage (NCBI taxonomy): Eukaryota > Metazoa > Chordata > Amphibia > Gymnophiona > Ichthyophiidae > Ichthyophis > Ichthyophis bannanicus. Next base: position 1,103,861,855 of record CM066031.1, read on the forward strand.
ACATCAGTAAAGACACCTCATATTCAAAAGGATTTAGCCTGTTTGCAGGATCTCCTAACCTGATAAACAGTGCTGTGGGGGATATTCACCGGAATAGTGCCAAAGTGGTTCCTGGGCAGTCCAAACCTTACTGTATCCGGCGTAAGTGGCCGCACAAAGTCAGATCATGAAAAAGGCTGTCCTACCTTTATGAAGTTTTTCCATCCAGACAGTGGGTGAATATTGCCGCTATCCCAGTGGTGGTCAGTGCTGAAACCAGATATTCAGTGCCAAAAGATATCTGGATTCTGGCGCTGGATATCCAGATTCAATTTCATCGTCATGGCCAGCACTTAAAAAAGCACCGATCGTGGAGTTTGAATATTAACCCGTTTGGGAATTACACTTTCTGCATCCCATGTACCAATTAATCAGACAAATTGAACAGGCGCATAGATCTCTGACATTCATTGGTAATGCATACAATTGTATTTTTATTACTTTGTTTACTAAATGAGCTAGGTGGTTAAATGTATAATTGAACTGATATGCAGGGGGATTTTTTTTATCATTGTTTTTGCCCCTACTTTTATCTGGAACTTAATCCTAGCCATCTGTTCCTTTTGTTCCTGTCCTTGTTTTGACTGCATTATCCCTGCTGCGGGCAAACTACACATTTCTGCCGCTAGGGGTCACCCTGACCTTGCTGTCTCCAGGGCGACCAGGTAATCTTTCCCAGGTTATGGAGCTTTTTTCTATTGTTACTCAGTTTGCACAGGTTGCTCAGACAGCTGCATGCATTGCTCTGGGGAACTGGTGGAAGATTACACATTCATAGAAAGTAAGTGCCTGGCGGGGATAGCACGTCTCCCTACAGAGAGAGAAATAACTTGTGCCTTTCAAGTCAACTCTGGCTGGCAAGGGCGAGGTTGAGAGAGAAGCAGACGGACAGGCTTCAGAGCGAGGACATGGTTTAGGTAACAGAGCCCATGTTTGTTTTACTCTGAAAGCGAGGTCAGAGCTGAAGAGTGCACCTGTGAGATACAGTCACTGCGCAGGCTCCAGTGAGCCCTCTGGATTCCTTTCTGGTAAGTCCCTTCCAGGGCTTCCACTTCCTGGAGGAGAAAGAAGAACGACAGATGGATATTGCAGAGACATATCGGTGACCAATTCAATGGGAATTGAGGGAGCTAAGATCAAAGTGGACAGTGGCTAGAGCAGTAACTTCTGAATGCTGTACCTAGAGAGGAAGTGGTCCATCATATACAATTTTGTAGAGGTGTGTGAGCTGTGTTAAAGGGATAGCCTGCGGATCGAGTTTCTGCCAACTCACCTGATGTTGATAGGAAAGGAAACAAGTCTGATCACGTCTCCAGGAAACATACACCTGAACATAAGCCTCAGCATCTGCTTCTGGCAGTCTCGTCTCTTCAGACCGATGCTGTTGACAAGGGGCTCTGTTGATTTTTGATGGGTTAGCTGCACTTTTTCAACCTACCTCCCTGGGTCTGGGGTCGGTTTCTCTCTTATGATGGAGGGAGTCTTGGAATAGTGCAGATATCTCCGTCCTGCCTGCTCTTACCATGGTATTCATCCGTGCCAGGCTGGGACGCTGCCCTTCCTGCTTCTGGTTGGCGGTGGCCTTTGACATTTTGGGGCTGGCAGTCCTCCTCACTGGGGTTTTTGCCAACATCTTCTTTTATGACTTCCTCATCTATACGGGGGCCATTGTCATCTTCCTTAGCCTGATCTGGTGGATCTTCTGGTACACGGGGAACATCGAGGTGCCCCTTGAAGAGCTGCAGGACAATGTGGGGCTGAGCAGGAGGGAGGAGGGTGGGGTGCTGGGCATGGTGAGGAGACTTTCCGGGAGAATTTCCAGCAGCTTTCGTAGGACACAAAGTAGTTCTTGGGGTAACAATGGACAAAAGACAAGCATTAGGTCAGATACTCTGTCCATGGCATCAGTACCCCAACTGAAAACAGTCTCAGCGTCCCTGAACAAGGAGCGAGTGGGTCAGAGCTCTCCTCGAGCAATGCATTCCTCCCCAATATAAATCCAGTAACAGGTAAGAAGCTTGGTTTGCATGAAGGCCTACTTACTATGCATATTTCTTTGTTAACATTTTTAAGTGTTTTGTTTATGAGACGAATGACATTACAAAAAAGGAACATCTCCATAATGTACAGGAGCCATCTATACATTTGTTTTATAAACCAACAAACAGAAAATGCAGCTAGAGGAGCCAAAAGAAACTGCAGTCTGAACCTAGACATCCATCATGATCTGTCCATATATAATATGAGTTCTCCATCCACACAAAGAGGCAGAGCCATACCAAGGGCTGTGCGAGGAGTGCGGCTGCACAGGGCACAAGCACAGAAGGGGGCACTGAAATCATCACTGGGCTTTCAGGAAGCCCAAAAAGAGTGAGTTACTGAATGTGGCTGGGTGCAGGGGGGCACCAGATTCATTAGTCACACAGGTCGCATTTCTAGCTTAGTATGGTCCTGCAAACAGAGGGTAATTTCAAATGGAGTCATGCAAAGACATGTGCTGTCAACACACATAAATTGCCTGTTTTCAATCATTTATGTGTGATCGGCCTTTACATGCATACTCTATCCAGTCGTTATTCTGAAAGTTTATGCGTCAGGCCGATGGCACATACTTTCAATGTGGGCATTCACATAGGCAGAACTTGGGTGGAAGGCAAATTTACATGCATAAATTATAAAATATTGTAATTTGCTTGTGCTCTTTAAAAATCCAGGCATGAGCATTTACGTTAGCTCTAGGTTTAGTGTAAGTGATCGCACCTAGATTTGCTGCGCATATTCCACCACTTACGCCTCTGTTTTATGAAGTGTGCGTGCACTTGACAGTATAAAATAGGTGTGATTGACGCATGTTAAACCACGCCATTAGCTAGGCGTGACTTTATAAAATTACCCTCAAGGGGGCTTATTTCATCGTATGGCTGTTTTATAGAAGTCTTTCTCCCCTAACATGAAACTGGACCATCGTAACTGGGAGAACATTCAATGAATTGGTTCCTCCACTGTTAATCATCAGTCCACCCAAATATCCTTTTTAAAAAATTTTTGAACATAGCACCCAGTGTCCTTAAAATAGTGGTAATCCTCAAATGCATTCCATCATCCCAACATATGTCAGGTAATCTCCAACGTATACTAAATCCACCTAGTTCCTGCCTCCATCATGCAACACGAATGAATGAGGCAAGAACTGGATGGACCGATTTAATCTTTGTTGCTCTGTTACTTTTTGCACACGTACGCAGTTTTATAAAATCCCTCTTCTGCATGTAGAAAGGCTTTACTTTTGAAAAAAACCTTAATAAAATTACCCGTAAATGCACAAGAAACATTTATATATCTTTATATCTTTGGGACAGAGAGTTGGCAAAGTTAAATATCGGGCCCCAAGAGACCAGGGTTCAAGTCCCACTAGCACTCCTTATGGCCTTGGGCAAGTCACTTAACCCTCCATTGCCTCAGAAGAATCCAGTCTATCAATGTCCCTGTCTAATGTACATTACCAAGTTTAAGTTGCAATGTAAACTGCTTTGACAAAATATGATAAAAGCAGCATTAAAAAACCTGTTAAAGAAATAAAATATAAAATCCTACATCTATAGAGAAAATCTACCTATTGTACTAGCACTAACTTCCAAAACCTACATAAGGAGCCTACCTAAAAAAAGCATCACTGTAAATATTGCAGCGGGCCCTGGAATATCCAATATCTATTTGAAAAACTGAACAATTCAGATTGCTACAGTACAGATCCCTACGTACAAACTCCAAAGCTCGAAAAGTCTGAACTCAACAGCGATGACGCTATTAGGCTACTAAACAAAATTAAACTGAGATGTTGCCTTAAGTTTTGAAATTTTCTTGAATGTGAAGATACAAAATATTTTAAATTTCAGAATAGCAGCGTAAAGAACACAAAACTGCAAATCTCAGAGACAATCCATATTCCAGTATCCCCCAACCAGCACCCTACATTTGACTACACCAAGAACCCAGAACACAGGACCCGTAGAGCAAATCTACTTTTCCATTACAGCACTAACTTGCAAACTCACACAACATGGAGAGTACCCAGAAAAGGGCAGCACCATAAATATTGCAGTGCGCCCTAGAACATCATATTCCTATTCAGAAAACTGAACAAGTTGAATTACTACAGATCCCTACATAGAAACTCCATGCTAACAGAACATGTGGCCTCAGTCACACATGCAGAACAGAGAGATCTTCATCAAGTAGGGAATATATCAGTACAAACTAAAAACAGACATATGTAGACAAAAAATGCTTTTACCCCATTACTCTTAGGTTTGCAAGATTCTTTCCCAAAATGATACTTTACTGCAGAGTGAGGCGAGAAAAAGAACTCTCACACGCAGGCATCTGTATTGTTGGCAGAAACTAACATAATGGCTCAGTGGAAGTAGTGTGAGTGCAACTGATGACACCTCAGTGTGTGATCTTAGTTGCACCGGCAGCTGTTTTGCCACACTGAAATGCAGTAACTGCAGGGGGATGTAACTGCCTCCCTGCAATTAGTCTACGGCCCCACGTAATCAAACTCCGGAATTAGTTACCGGAGGATCATAGTAAAAGCTGTTAGTGTAGCTGGGTTTAAAAAAGGTTTTCACAAGTTTCTGGAGGAAAGGTGCATAAACTATTATTAAAGAGGACCCAGGAAATCCACTGCTCGCCCTGTGTACGTTTTTGGGAGCCTGCCAGGTACTTGTGACCTGGCTTGGCCACTGTTGGAGACAAGATACTGGACTTGATGGACACTGGTCTGACTCAGTATGGCATTTCTTATGTTCATATGTTACCAGCGCAAAGCTTAGGAAACATACTGCTAAATATGCCAAACAAGAGGGGCTCAACAGCACCATGCAGCACCTCCCACTTTCACATAACAAGAGCAACTTGGCACCAACACAGCACCTCCTACCCTCTGAAAAAACAGGAAATGCAAGATGCTCGTACTCCAAGGAACTAAAAGAAAAAGTGAAAATCAGAGCGCATTTTATAATACCAAATTATCAGATTATAACTCATTTTATTTTGTTATAAACTGCATTCTCTTTCTTTTTGAATATATATTCTGCATCCACAGAAACCTCTCCGTGGACAATGCATGCAGAGCAGGGGGTAGGACATTCACCCACAGAATTCAATAGATTAACAAACATTCTGATTTGAGAGAAGACGGACATGGGGTAAATAGGTTGAGAAAGAGACGTGGAGATGTTAGACATGGGAGTAATAGGGAGGGGAGAATATGTTATGGAGATGGGGTAAATGCTGGTTGTAGAGGGACAGGAATGGAGATGGCAGACATGGAAAGGAATAGAGAGCGGAGGTAATGGATGGAGGGAAAGAGAAAGCCAGAGAGACACTGGATGGGTGATGAGAGATGTTATACATGGAGAGTGAGCAAAAGACGGGGGAATAATGAACCAGGGAAGAAGAGCTGGGGAATGGAAGGACTGGGGTGGCACTGAATATCCGGTGATCACCGTAAAAGCCGGAAGCTGCCAATGCTAACCGGGCAGCAGTGATATTGGATGCTACCCTGTTAGCGATCTGTGCCTTAAAAATAGGCAAGGTTTTCCTTGCTTATCTTTAAGGTGCAGATCACTAATCGGGCAGCATCCAATATCGCTGCTGCTCGGTTAGTGCTATTCTCCGTCTCTGCTCTGCCCCAGAATGCCCCGATGCTAACTGGATAACATCAGGGCACGTAGGGGACTTTGGAGGGAATATCCAACGGCACTAACTGTGTAAGTGTCGTTGAATATCCCCAACTAAAGCATCTACATGGTTTACTGGGCTGTAAAACGTGTAGATGCCTTTCGAAAATCGGGCCCTTGGTTCCTAAGTCAGTGCCCTAACTATTAGGCTATTCCTCCACTCCTATTAGTTCACAATATGCCTGGTAGAAGAGAATGTTTGTTAGTGAGATGGCCAGAATCAGATTTGGGTTTTTTTGGGGGCGTTTTAAATTAGATATTGAGTTTTGTGGGTGGATGTCCTAGTTCTGCTCTGCACCTGTTGTTGAGGGAGGGGTTCTGTGAATGCAAAATATATGTTCAAAAAGAAAAAGCAAGAACAATAACACAGTGTATAACAAAATAAAAATTAGTTATAATTTGGTGTTATAAACTGTGCTGTGGATCTCACTCTTTCTTTTAGTTCCATGGTGTACAAATATCTTTTCATTTCCTCCACATTATCTAATTGACGTTTTGATTTGATTCAGTCCTTGACTGGAGTTTTGAGAAGCCTCCAACCCCCCCCCCCCCCCCGCCCCTTCCCAGTTCTGGTGGGGGAGATGTGCCATCTCATCCCTCGCCTCAGGCAGCAGATTGCCTTGAGCCGCCCCTGTCTGTAGTCTTAATATTACTTTTTACATAAAGTGCCACTTCTCCCTTTCTTCCTACCTTGTCCTTCCTCAATAAATTATAGCCGGTATAATTACATCCCAGTCATGGTTTTCTGTGAACTATATCTCCATAACTTAAGATCCAGAATCTCATTTACCATACTACGGGCAGTAATACACACCGCTTTCCAGATGTTGCTTCTTTTTCTCATTTCTACAGATATATTTAATATTTTATTTGAGGGCCATTACTTACCTGGGGCTTTCTTTATCCATCTCCAATGACTGTAGTTTAAAGCCCTCTCCAGGATTTCCAAGTGTAGGCGCTGCCATTTCACAGCACATCTGCACACCACCTCTTCTAACATTGACTTGGATTTTCAGATGTTTTCACTTCACTTCCCAACCACCCCCTAAATGGCCTTTTTTAAAATGTGCCCTTTTTTTTGGGGGGGGGGGGAGTAGAGGGGTAATGGTTTTGGCTTAGTTAAGGTAATACTTTCAACTGAAATCAAGTGTACCACAAGATTTAATTCAGCTAACGTTTGCAGATCCTCAGGCCAAAAATTTTGTGGGTGTATCTTAGGATCAAGAGGAAAATCCACTTTAGAAATAAATATCCATCAAATTTGTATAATCCATTTCAAGCCTGAGCTACAGGATAGTTCTTTTGCAATTAAAAGAAGGCTCTCGCCTCACCGCGATTCTTCCAACATAATTTAGATCTGTTCCTATCACATGATATCAGCTAACCTGTATGCAAGTCTCTAACAGAAGCCCATAGGAAGCAATTGGAGCTATGGTAAAAATCTTACAGATATTTCCCCCCCCCTCCCCCCGCCAAACAAAAAAAAAAGAGCCTATGGTGTAGCAGATGATCCAAGACACAGCAAACATGCAATATTTTGATGGGGCACAGTGGGGGAGAGGGGGGACTAGGGGGGCAGGCTGTGCAGCACAATGGAAGTTAAAGGGATGTGGGCCAGAGCTATGGTGTCTGGCCGTAAGCGGAACAAGGCTGGAGCCCTGTATACACTGTAATGGAGAGAGCAAGGAGTGTGTGCGTGTGTGTGTGTGTGTGTGTGTGTGCTTGTGTGGAAAAGACTTTCAGATGGGAGGGAGGAGTACAGATCTGGAAGTCAAGAACTATATGAAAATATGAGAACCTGGAAAAATATGGAAAATTTCAGAAAATAAAACTACATCTGATTTGCATTTGTCTTTATGGAAACTTTGTGGAATAACCAAGAAGAAACCATCACATGAAAAATTTCCTTCCGGAATGAACAGTAAATGGTTCTACAGCACTGTTTAAAAGATGGTTGTTAGTGCAGAATGTTTTCTAGTGAGCCGCACCCTCCTTGCAGTGTGAGGAGCCGCTCCCAGGAACATCTTCAGGTAAAGGCAGAGAAAAGACAGCACGTGGGTTGTTGTCGTTTCAGATCCTTAGCAAACAGCTGCGTGCAGAGAAACAGGAGTAAGTGGCCACACAGGTACAGAGTGGTTTTATAAAGTCCTGCGCAGCTAAAGCATGTTTTTCTGTGTGTGTTTCATGCCTGTTTTATAAACTTAAGGACGTGTGTGCTTGACTGATAAAATAGATGCCACTAATTAACTGCAGAGGCCTCTATCTTTCCCACATTGCGACTAAGAGAGGGAAGTAAACATTGGGGATGAAGGGGATATCCCCCTCCCTAAATGCCCCCTGAAAAGAGAAGGGAAAAAGGAGCATTATTTTCCCTATTTGTGTCGGGGAGCAGGTGTAAATCTGGACATGAAGAATTTTAGTCTGACACACTGGGGATATATATATTTATTTATTTAATACTCTTATATACCGCGCTATTGGACATCAGTGCGGTTTACATGGAACATCAAAGCAGTTTTACAGTGGGGTTACACCGTAAATTACAGATAAGAGGGAGATTAACTTGGATAACATGTTAACTATATACACATGTGTAGATTTTGGTGCTGTGTTGGCCACTCTCCGATATGCCCCTGTGCAACATAGACATGATACGGACATCCAAGTGTAAAATGGCCTTTTACACGTGGATGCGATTTACACACGTAAGTGTTGTATTTCCATGTGTAAATTGCAGAAAGGTTTTCCTAAAATTACCCCCGTAACTTTGTCATTTAGCAGCTGAATATCACTGCTAAATGGATAGGTTTGGCACTCCCTCTGCCACTCCTCTAATCTGGCACCTTTTAATATAGATATCTGGTCATTTAAAGAGTTAAATGGCCCAAAATTATCCATAAAAACATCAAACGTGCAGATCAATGAGGATCCTGTTTTGACTGTGTCTGCTTCAGGAACAAATACAGTTCCTTCAAAAATAGCCGTGTCATCTGCACAGCTCATCTAAAATTATTCACTGGTAGCCGGTGGATATAGAACTTTGTTGATTTTTTTAAATTATGGGGCCCTTTTCCTGCTTGAATGGTAAAAATGAATCTCCAGGAACAAGCAGGAATGTAGTCTTCACATATGGGTATCGTTGGTACCGACGGAGCCTGCGCGGGAACGCTCCCCAGCGTCCAATAGGAACGCTTTTGGGAGCATCCCTCAGCACATGCACGCTGCCTTCCCACCTTTCCAACTGTCCCTCTTCAGTTCTTCATTTTCCGTGGAGCCGACAGGACCCATACCCTGTCACCGCAGAAAATTCCGTCTTTAAAATTGTTTTCTTGTGGTTGTGTTTCCCTCCGCACGACGCCTGCCGGTTCTTTTCTTTAAAAAAAAAAAACTTGAACTGTTTCTCTTCAGAAACTTTTCTTTATCGGTGCTAGGTGCCATTTTGGGCATTAGGCCCCATATTCCTGAAATATGGAAAAACCAACTAGTGGTTTCAAAAAATGTACTAAGTGTGGCGGTACCATTTCCGTCACTGACACCCATGATTGGTGTCTTAAATGTTTAGGGCCTAAACATTCTCCATCTGAATGTCTCTCCTGTATGGGGATGACTAAAAGGGGAAGACAGAACCGGGCTGCAAAGCTCGGTACCCTCTTTTCCTCAGATGCCAGATCCATTGCATCGACATCTTCAAGGGCCTCCTCTTCCTCCCATGGATCTCAGGTAACTAAACATAAAAGCCGGTCCTCAAAGGGTAGCTCTCCTCCTAAGCATCGAGAGGCCATTGGCATTGCCCTTGAGGGAACCACACCGGCAAAACAGCCCCAGCGGGAGGATTTGGCTTCCAAAGCATCAATGGGGGCTTCAGGATGTTCTCGAGGCCTCGACCTTGCAAGAACTACCTGTGCCATGGTCATGGGTCCCGGCCGTTTTCACCGATACCGACACCCAGGCATCGGCAGCGTCGATAGACCAGAGGTTCCTCGCTATTGAACGCAGTATCGCAGCTCTGCTCACAGCTGCGGTACCGTTGACACCTATGGTTCAAAAGGCATCGGTACCGACATTGATACCGGTGCCGGTACAGACACCAGTACAGGCCCCGGTGGGAATTCTTCCCACGCCATCTTTGGCTGGAATCGACAGATCGGTACCGGATCAACTCGGTTCCGACTTCGATCGATACCGGGACCGTGCTTTGCATGAGCATCGCGGTCAGGAATACTTCGAATCCTCCGATTCCGAAGACTCTGACAATTCTGCTGGTACCAGAGGGTTTCTCCTGGAAGATCCCTCTTCTCCCCAATGCAGAATGTCACCTCCAGAGGACATGTCTTTTCAGGATTTTATTTGTGATATGACCAAGGGCCTTTCAATCACGGTAGCTCCTGAAGAGGAACCCAGAGCAAAGGAATTGGAGATTCTCCAATATCCTAAAGCTCCAAAGGAAGCAGCTACTCTGCCCATCCATGAAATTCTGCATAACTTGATGCTCAGAATGTGGGAGACGCCTCTGACTACATTTCCTCATTCTAGGAGACTTGATACTATGTATCGAGTTCTGCCATGTCCTGGATTTCAAAAGACTCAGCTGCCACACCATTCAATGGTGGTGGAGTCAGCCATGCTTAGGATGAAAAGTGCAAAGAGGCATGCATCCAATCCCCCAGGTCGTGAATGCAGGACTCTGGATGCTTTTGGGCGCCAAACCTTTCAGGCTTCCATGCTTTCAGCTAGGATCAGTTCATATATACTGTATATGGCAGGGGTCTCAAACTCAAATTGCTTTTAGGGCCAAATGAGGACTTGTAAAGTAACCCACGGGCTGCATAAGATGCGGGGCCTCATTTGCATAAATATTTGCATAATGTTACCATACAAAGCGCAGACGTTAATGATGCACATTTCCCAGAGCTGACATATTCCAGTTAATAAATTCAAAATAGATATTTTTCTACATTTTGTGCATTTTTTTCAGTTGCAATTGTTCCAGCCACTTTCTTCTGGTTTCTTCGTGTCTTCTGCTAACTCTCCATCGTCTGCTGTCCATTTGTCCTTTCTTCTCTCTTCTATTTTTTTTTTCCATTCTCTCTCTACATCTGCTTTAACATACTAATCTTTCTCCTTTTGTTCCTTCCTCATTCCTATTTCATCCACTCAAATTTTACCCCTCCATCCTCAATCCCCACTTACTCTCCCAATACCCGGCCAATTGTAGATTTTTCTTCCCTCCCACACAAAATATTTTTCCCCTCTCCATTTCACTCTCCCAGCCCCATCCCATTCTAATCCTCCCCCAACATCAGCTCCCTTCTAGTTCCAGCCCCACCCAGCATCCGCTCCCTTCTAGTCCCTGCATCAGCCCATTTCCAGTCCTATCCTAGCCCCACCATCAGCCCATTTCCTGTCCTAGCTCCCCCCCCCACTAAGCCCAATTCCAGTCCTAGCAACCCCCCAGTCCATTACCATATCTTGCCCCCCCATAGCCCATTACCAGTCCTAAGCCCCCCAACAGCCCACTTCCTGTCCTAACCCTCCCATCACCCCATTTTCATTCTTAGCCCCCCCATAGCCCATTACCAGTCCTAACCCACCAATCAGCCAACCTCCAGCCCTAACCCCATCTGCCCATTTCCAGTTCTAGCCCCCACCATAGCCCATTACCAGTCCTACCCCCCACCCCGCTGCCATTAGCCCACTTCCAGTCCTAACCCCCCATTAACCCATTTCAGTCTTAGCCCCTCCGTAGCTCATTACCAGTCCTAACTCCCTCCCATCAGCCCACCTCCAGTCCTTCCTAACCCCCATCAGCCCATTTCCAGTCCTATCCCCCCCCCCCCCCATCAGCCCAAGTAAATAAAATTTTTTTTTAAAAAACCTGGCTTCTGCTGCTGCTGCTGCCACGGTGGCAGCGGCAGAATCAACTGTCAATTTTTTTTTAAAAACTGGCTTCTGCTGCTGCAGCCGCAGCCCCTTCCCCTCTGTCCGGAAGAGCCCTGAGTCTGCTCCATCACCGGCGGGCTTTTCAAGCCACGAAGAGAGTATTTCCCTCTCGCGCGGCTTGAAGTTAAAAGCCGCGCGAGAGGGAAATACTCTCTTCGCGGCTTGAAAAGCCCGCCGCTGATGGAGCAGACTCACGGCTCTTCCGGACAGAGGGGAAGGGGCCGCGGGACAGCTGATTCTGCTGCTGTCACGGCTGCAGCAGAAGCCAGTTTTTTTTTTTTTTAATTGACAGTTGATTCTGCTGCTGCCACGGCGGCAGCAGCAGAAGCCAGGGGTTTTTTTTTTTGTTTCCCTCCATCGCGGGCCGCACAAAGCTCTCTCGTGGGCCTCATGCGGCCCGCAGGCCGCGTGTTTGAGACCCCGGATATATGGGAATGTTCCTTAAAGAAGTTACAGGAGACTTGGAGCTTATGAGCCCATTTCTCCCAGATGACAAGAGACAAGACTTTCTTGCTCTAGTTAAGCATGCTCAAGATGTCTCCAAGTTTGTAAATCGTGCAGCCTTTGACTGCTTTGAATGCATCAGCAGAACCTCTGCTATTGCCATTGGGGCATGACGGATTACCTGGCTTCAGGCATCAGACTTGGAGACTTGGGTACAGGACAAGTTAGGCAACATTCCTTGCACGGGAGAGAATCTCTTTGGCAAGAACTGGCAGGAGAAGGCTAACGAGTTAGATGCTGACAATTCCACTCTAGATAGATTCTCAAAATCTACAGCCACTCCAGCCAAAAAGAAGCCTTATAAAAAACCCTCTTAAAGCAAAAAGCGGAAATTTTATCCTTCCTATACCCAGCAGAGTCAAACTCAGGGTCAGGTTGCCCAAAAGAGACAAACTAGACAGCAAAAGAAGCTAAAAGGCCTGAGAGCCCAACCAGCTCCGCAGGTTCACCCCCCCCCCTCAAGGGCTTTGACTCCTTCCTAGAGAGCTTATCCTTCCTGCCTCTGAGGGGTCCCCAACCCCCCAATATCCCAGGCAGGTTATGCCACTTTGCCAGCAGATGGCATCAGATAACAGCAGAAGATTGGACTCTGTCCATTGTAGGAGATGGGTGCAAGCTTCATTTCCACAGCATGCCCCCTCCTACAATTCTAAGGCAATTCAATTTTCAAACCTCAGCAGACAATCTGCTAAATCACGAGGTCTCAACACTTCTTGCCCAAGGGGCAATAGAAGAGGTACCCATTCTTCAACGGGGTGCAGGGTTCTACTCCCCCTATTTTCTTATTCCAAAGAAAACAGGAGGACACAAACCCATTCTAGACCTCAGAGAATTGAACAAATACCTGTTCCAAGAGAAGTTCAAAATGATTTCTCTAGGAACTCTTCTGCCATACCTTCAAAGCCAGGATTGGCTTTGCTCTCTAGACTTAAAGGATGCATACACTCACATTCTAATCCATCCAGATCACAGGAAATTCTTGCGATTCCTTTTCAAGGGAAAACATTTCCAGTACAGGGTTCTTCCCTTTGGTCTAACTTCAGCACCAAGGGTATTCACGAAATGCATGGCAGTAGTAGCTGCATTTCTGCGAACCCTGGGGATATTCGTCTTCCCTTACTTAGACGACTGGCTCATTTGAGCCCCTACAGTTGCAGAGGCCAGCACTGCACTGTCTCGCACAATGCGAATCCTCCAATATTTGGGGTTGGTAATAAACTTCCCAAAATCCCAACTTGTTCCTTCCCAATGCCTGGAATTCATAGGGGCCTGTCTAGATACCAGACAGGCAAAGGCTTTCCTTCCACAGGCCCGGTGCCTTCGCATAATGCAACTAGCTTCTCAAGCAGCAGGGAAATCTTCCCTAACTGCTCGGGAGCTACTACAGTTACTGGGACATATGGCATCCACAGTTCATGTAGTCCCATATGCTCGCCTCCACATGCGAGCAGCTCAGTGGACCCTATCCACACAGTGGACACAGGACACATATCAGACAAAATAATAAACTCTCAACAGCTAATTTTGTCCCTCCAATGGTGGCAATCACTAGAAAATCTGACAGTGGGGTCTCCTTTTCATCAACCCCTCTTTCAGGCCACCCTAACAACAGATGCATGACAGGTGGGTTGGGGAGCACACCTGAATCATTTCTCTACACAGGGCACCTGGTCTCCACAGGAGGCTGATCTACATATAAACCTCCTGGAATTAAGAGCAATCTATTTAGCTCTTCAAGTATTCCTTGTCCAGCTCAGCTACAAGACAGTCCTAGTCCAGACGGACAATCAAGTAGCCATGTTCTATGTGAACAAGCAGGGCGGAACAGGCTCTCTGTCGTTATGCAACGAAGCTTGGAGACTGTGGGCCCTCGCCAGAGAGTATCAAATTCACCTTCTAGTGGTATATCTTCCAGGCATTCAAAACCTTTGGGCAGACAAACTCAGTCGAGTACTGCTGCCTCACGAGTGGTCTCTCCACCTAGACAAGGTGGCAAAGATATTTCATTTCTGGGGCACTCCAGACATAGACCTCTTTGCAAATCCACTGAATGCCAAACTTCCCCGGTTCTGTTCCAGGATTCCGGCTCACAATTGTCAGGCAAGGGATGCCTTCCTCCTTCATTGGGGGCAGGACTTCTTTTATGCCCTCCCACCCATTCCCCTCATCCCCAAAACACTCTTCAAGCTTCAGAGAGACAGGGGTCGTATGATTCTCATAGCGCCACGATGGCCATGCCAAGCGTAGTATCCCCTGCTTCTACATCTCTCTCAAGCTACACCTCTGGAGTTAGGGCATGCTCCAGATCTCCTTTCCCAAGAGAAAAGGACTCTATGGCACCCGAGCTCCCAGTCACTGCATCTCACTGCCTGGTTGCTGAAGACTTAGAAATCCAGGATTTCAACCTGTCCCAACGGGTAAAGGATATCCTTTAGGCTTCTAGAAAACTTTCCACAAGAAGGTCTCATGCCTTCAAGTGGAAACATTTGACTATATGGTGTTCCAAGAAGGGTTTAAACCCCCTTGTCATACCTTTAGAATCGATACTAGAGTATCTCCTTCACTTATCGATTTCTGGTCTAAAGACCAATTCGGTAAGAGTCCATCTTAGTGCAATTGCAGCTTCTTATAAGCCTCTGAATGGACAACCTATTTCCTCTCATCCATTTATATCCAGATTTATGAGAGGTCTTCTATTAACCAAACCTCCCATTAAGCCACCACCAGTGGCATGGGATCTAAATCTAGTTCTCAGGCAGCTCATGAAGCCGCCTTTTGAGCCCTTAGCCACTACAACCCTTACGTTTTTGACCTGGAAGGTCATCTTCCTAATTGCAATCACCTCTGCACGTCGCATTAGTGAACTGCAAGCTTTAGTGGCTGATCCTCCTTATACTAGGTTTCACCATGATAAGGTTGTTCTTAGAACTCATCCACACTTTATGCCAAAGGTGGTTTCACCTTTTCATTTAAATCAATCAATTTATCTTCCTGTATTTTTTCTGAGGCCTCACACCTCTAATGCAGAAAGAAACCTTCATACTTTGGATTGTAAAAGAGCCTTAGCCTTTTACCTACAGAGAACACAGCAACATAGAGAGTCTTCGCAACTTTTTATAGCTTTTGACGCTAGTCATTTGGGACTTCCAGTCTCCAAAAGAACTTTATCTAAATGGATTGCCCAATGCATATCCTTCGCTTATGAGAGTAAGGGTTTTCCTCTTCTCTGCCATGTCACAGCTCATAACATGAGAGCCATGGCAACTTCCATGGCTAATCTCCACTCTGTGTCTATCGATGACATTTGTCGAGCAGCCACCTGGGCTTCGGTACACACCTTCACAGCCCACTACTGCCTGGATAAAGCCTCCCGTCGGGATGCCTTCTTTGGCCAAGCTGTTCTTCAAAATCTCTTTCAGATCTAATTCAACTCCTACCCACCAACCCTGGTGGAATGCCAGAGATCCATGGGAGGAAGGATGCCTACCTTTCTAGGGTGGCACCTTCCTGGGGCTATCTCCCTGGCATCTTCAGCTAGGGAGTCCCCATATGTGAAGACTACATTCCTGCTTGTTCCTGGAGATAGCGTAGTTACTCACCTGTAACAGATGATCTCCGGGAACAGCAGGAAATTAGTCTTCACAACCCACCCACCTCCCCTAGGAATTGTCTCTCTAACTCTTTGTCTCTTTCCTCTCTCCCTCTATCCTTTCACTCAGCTACAAACTTAATTGAAGAGGGACAGTTGGAAAGGCGGGAAGGCAGCGCGCATGTGCTGAGGGATGCTCCCAAAAGCGTTCCTATTGGACGCTGGGGAGCGTTCCCACACAGGCTCCGTCGGTACCTACGATACCCATATGTGAAGACTAAATTCCTGCTGTTCCCGGAGATCACCTGTTACAGGTGAGTAACTACGCTATGTGCAGTAAGTGCAATGGCTATGTGCTAACTGCAGGGGGTGTGCCGGGCGTGTCCCCTGCAGCTACTGCACAGAAGCATTCCTTACTACCCATTAAGTGTAATCACAATTAGCATCGGTGAATGCGCAGCTGACAGCATGCAATACAGCACCATGCACTAACTAAATGTTCCTCCCACACCAGTTCACCCATAAGGTTTTGAAGAACAGCTTGGCCAAAGAAGGCATCCCGACGGGAGGCTTTATCGAGGCAGTAGTGGGCTGTGAAGGTGTGTACCGAAGCCCAGGTGGCTGCTCGACAAAT
Source organism: Ichthyophis bannanicus (assembly GCA_033557465.1). Classification (NCBI taxonomy): domain Eukaryota; kingdom Metazoa; phylum Chordata; class Amphibia; order Gymnophiona; family Ichthyophiidae; genus Ichthyophis; species Ichthyophis bannanicus. The sequence continues at coordinate 1,103,878,305 of CM066031.1, forward strand.
GTCATCAATAGACACAGAGTGGAGATTAGCCATTGAAGCTGCCATGGCCCTGACATTATGAGCTGTGACATGGTCCTGAAGAGGAAGACCCTTACTCTCATAAGTAAAGAATATGCATTGGGCAATCCATTTAGATAAAGTTCTTTTGGAGACTGGAAGTCCCAAATGACTAGAGTCAAAAGCTATAAAAAGTTGCAAAGACTCTCTGTTGCTGTGTTCTCTGTCTCTGTCCCAGTTCCCAGCCCATTAACAGTCTATAATTAGTGCAGGTTGCCAGGACAGTGACGGTTACTGCAGGTGGCACTAAGAGTGTGTGCTTATTCCTGCCTTAAATGCTTAGCACGCTTCAGCAAAGGGCCCCTATATGTATAGTGCTGGGCTGAATATCCGATCGCACGGCCATATAACGTGGGACTGTGCTTGGCCAGACTTTACAATTTTCCAGACAGCAGCAAAATTCAGATAACTTAACTGCCAATCGCTTGTCACCAGCAGGGGGCGTTCTGGGGCATGTCTGTGCCACTCCCTGACTTCTTTCTGGCTTCCAGTGGCGCTTATGGTTTAGGCATTTGATATATCACCCGTTACAGCACTTTACAGATATATGCAAACAGGCACTTTTTTGTCCCCGAAGGGCTCACAATCTAAGGGTACCTGAGGCAATGGAGGGTTAAATGGCTTGCCCAAGGCCACAAGGAATGGCCCTGGGACTAGAGACCCCGATCCCTCCAGCCTGAGGTTACTTGTTCCTATGTGGTAATTGAACCTCTGGCCTGAGGTAACCTGTCCCAACCATTGGGTCACTCCTCCCTCTTATCACAGATAGCACAAAAAATATCCTACAAGCCCCACTTCTCACTAGCAGTCTCTACCTCTTTACTCTGAGGGACTAGTCCAGAACTAGGAGACGGAGATCTCCCAGCTCTCCTTTCCTGCTTTGTAGCTGCTTATAAAGCATCAGATTTTAGATACGCTTGTCGCACCAACCCTCCTTAGAACTCCATCAGTCAAAGAAAGGGCGATGTTCAGTGCACTTCAGCAAAACGCCAGCCAGAAGAAAAACACAATGGCAAATCCAGTCCTGGCTTTCTGTGAAATCCAAAGACCAGGGCTAACCGGCCCTCTTTCCTTTCACTCTGCCAGTAGGCCTAGCCATTTCCTCTGCTTGGTAGCACAGACAGAAACAGCAGCTTTAGACGTTTTCAACAGTGGCAAGAAGGAGACGCAGAGAAAGCCAAACCCCCTCACTTGACTAGCCCATCGGCTTTATAAGCACCTTTTTCGATCTGTTTTGGAGGCTGTCTCCTTTCCTCTAATCCTTACGCATAAGCTGTGCTGTGACTTGCCTCTGCTCCTGGCTCTGGCTTCCAATGCGATGTGCTTGGATCTGGGGAGGGGGAGAGGGACATCCTCTGGCGTCACTTATCCTCTTCTTCCCCACCCCAAAGAGGAATCGATCGTGCTCCCTCTGGGCTCCCCAGAATGCTATTTCTCCCCTGCTCTTCCATCAGCGGCCACCAGGAGGCTGCTCACCACAGGATGCAAGGAAGGGCAGCAAGAAAACTGCAGGCGCTCGAGGAAGAAAGGTCCTGGATGAGCACACAAGCTGCCACTAGTGCCTCTTTCTTGCCCATAGGCTGTAGCAAGTCTGCGTGCATATTTCTTTCTATCCTTGTAGTCTACAGGGCCAAGGTGGAAGGAAGTGCGTGCAGGCAGAGCCTCCAGCCAAACTCGGCGGACTCGCACCAAGCCGTAACTGCCTTTCTCCAGTGGAGGTTGTGGCGGTGGCAGTTAATTTTTTTAATTTAAAGGAGAGGACAAGAAAATCAAAGGCGCCAGAAAAAGATTTATTTATTTATTTGTGTGGTTTTTATACCGCTATTTCTGGTAATCATAGCGGTTTACAATTGAACAACACGTACATAAAACAGTTTAACAATAAAACTAGTGTTATAACATAATATAACAAGCTTACATATTCAACTGAGTTAACTTATTTACATATTTACATTTTTAATGATTTCTATTTACCATGGTGACCTGGTGCCTGGGAGTAAATGTTCTTATATTTGGTTCCGAGCCTGGGCTTGGCAGGCTTCATTTCTGTTCACAAACTTCACCACAGGCCCAGAACGCTATCCACTCACACACACACACACACACACACACACACACTCTACTCTCCTCCCCAAAAAGACAAAATTACCAAAAATCTCTTAAAACACTTCTTCTCAAAACCCTTGTCACAAAACATTGCAAAGTAGATCCCCCTGCTTTGTACGAAGAATTGTTAATTGTAAACCGCACTGATTTTAAATAGCGTGGTATAGAAAAGCTATAAATAAATTCCTCTCTGGGTGCTAGGGATTCACTAGGGTTTGGTTCCTGACATTAGGAATAGACCTCCCTGTGGTTAAGATAAGAACATAAGAAATGCCATAGTGGGTTAGACCAAGGTCCATCAACCCAGTATCCTGTTTCCAGTCCAGATCACAAGTACCTGGCAGGTACCCAAAGTCCACAGCTTCCACAATGCACATCCTGGGGTAAAATAAATGGATTTCTTGGTCCTCTTTAATAATGGTTTATGGACTTTTCCTACAGGAACTTGTCCAAACCTTTTTTAAACCCAGCAACACTAACAACTTTTAGTACATTCTCCGGTAATGAATTCTAGAGTTTGATTACATATTGAGTGAAAAAAATATTTTCTCATGTTAGTCTTAACTAGCTTACATTGTAGCTTCATTGCATGCCCTCTAGTCTTTTTGATGGTATAAACAACTGATCTACATTTACTCATCCCACTCCATTCATTAATTTATAGACCTCTATCATATCTCCCCTCAGCCTTCTCTTTTCCAAGTTGAAGAGCCCTAACCTTTTAAGTCTTTCCTTATAGGGGTATCCTTCCATCCCCTTTACCATTCTGGTAGGATGCATCAAGTTGGTCTTGCATCACTTCCTAAGGGATACTCAATCATTACATGGATTTTCACTCCAGGACCTCCCTTAGGTCTGCACCCCTTCAAATCTGCCAAGCTGGCAAAGGCATCTCCTCGTCCTCTATAAGGCCTGGCTGGCAACCACCATATAGCCCTGTGGCACAGCTTTAATCTGGGGTGTATTTATAATGGCAGCAATGTCTAGCAGAACGTCTGTTTCCTCAGCACAGACTCCCTGCCCAGGACCTTTCACAGCAAACACGTTGTCCTCCTGTTAGCTTTCCAAACACTGATAGTTCCTTAATTCCTTAATAAAATCTGTAGCAGCATTCTTTCCATCAAGGTCCTATCTCACTTCAGGATCTGACCTCTAAGCCTCCTTGCATTCACCTGAGTGCTCCTTCTGTTTCATCATGCAGCCCTCCTCCTACAGTCTAGCTTTTTTGTTTTATTCAGCAGACTGCCATTTGGTTCCAATTCCTCAGTTACCTTCACCTGTGCACCGAACTTTAACTGCCTCCTTGCTAAATTTCCCCAAATACCTTTCTCCAATATGAGCTCCCTTCCACCAGTTCAGGACTCTCAAGTACTAAATCTCCTCAGTGTTTTGATATGTTCTCATGGGCTCCCTCTAGCTGTGAACATCTGCATACCTTGTGACAAGCTGCCCAGTTTATCACAATGCATAAATAGATAGCTATTGAGCATGATATCACAGCTCCTATCTCTGTCCTCATCGCCCATCAGATACCTCTCTAACTCCCTCTGCTGAGCAACTGGCCTCTTATTTCAGTTCAAAGGTCATTGATCTTCAACATGACCTTCTAATAGCACATCCTACCCCATTTGTCTCTCCGATCATGGATATGCTTGTTGACCCTTTCTTTCTGCGCCCCGGGACATTCCCAACTCACTTGCTCATTGTAGGCACACTTTTACTCCTTTTTCTCATCACGATTTTACTAGGGCAATCAGCTCATGAAGATCATAAAAAAATAGTTCAGAATTCTTGTGAATCTTTCAGATGTGAGATCTGATCAGACTCAGAAAAAGTAGAGTGATATTCTTGTTTCTAAATGTTTAAAATTTGCTAGCAAGGAGGTGTAATTAATTTCTTAAGTGTGCACAGGAATTCTCATTTCTTTTTGTTTGTTTGTTTTATTTCATTTGAGCTTTTATGGAAAGTAAATATGGGAGACTTTTGGCTTATGGGTCACGCACCTCTCCTGGCTTAGTGGTTGTAATGTAGTCTCTGTTTACCAGGTGGAAAGCTTGCTGGACTGGAAAGGGCTGAACAGAAGCCTCTAGGGCTTGGCAAGGTCTCAATTTAAGGCTCAGACTCTGGGATTACCAACCGATGGTTATCAGTCTCTTAAATCTTTAACCTCCAAAAGATTAGACTGCAACGTTAGGGGTAGTTTCTCGAGGCCTGTTTATTTATGAGAATCAAAACAGTGACAAACTCCAGTCCACAGATAGTTCATAGTGAATGAAAATGACAGCTTCTTAAATAAAATATGTGTTTTGTTTCATTTCTTCAAAATAAAAAAACAGCAAACATTAAAAAAACATGAAAAACAAAACAAAAAGAAAAAACATGTAGTTCGACAATGTGCTGCTGCCAAACCTATTTTTAAAACCCCTCTTCATGCCACGCTCCTTTGTTATTCTATCTGCCATTTTTAAGGGCACGAGTGAATCCCCTTTCGCTTCTCCCCACCATTGCTATTTCTGAAGATGGCAGTGGCCAAGCTGAAGACCTGCACCATCCTCTACTGTACTAGAAATAGCAGGCAGGGGGCAGGAGCAAGAGGGTGTGACTCCTGTCCATAGGAGATGATGGAGGGGGTAAGTGAAGGGTCCAGGGAGATCCAGGAGGAGTGAGGGAGGGGTCAACATCGAGGGCCCATGGAGGGGATGGAAGAATGTGGATGGCTGATAAAGACAAAATGGGGGCCAATATTTAAAAAGAGTTAGGAAATTGACTAAATTGTTAAATGACCCAACACTAGCCATACATTTGTGGGCTGTTTGGGGTAGCATGACAACATGCTAAAAACCTATCAGGACAGCAGCGATATTTGTACTACTGTCCATTTATTCAGTGCCACTATCTAAAGCTAGCACAGTACTGAATACACAGAATAGGATAAGCGCTGGCACTTAGGACAGTCACTATACAAGTTGAAAATCCAGACCTAAAGTAAAGTAACGGGAAACAAACAGCATTTCCTGCTTTTTTGCTACACTTTGTTTCGGAAATGAAATGACATGAAATAGGAAATGTTATTCATATTTTCTGTTTCATTTCAAATGACAGCACATCCATAATCTCCAAAAATGGGCAGCCTACAGGTTGACTGGCAAATACTGCACACTACCAGGCAGAGTAGCTGGGTTCAATTCCCGGGCCCGGCTCTTGCCTCTCCAGGCCTGGTTGTGACTGAGGGTGCCGCAGAGACAGCATAAGCAGGGACTGTCTCTTCATGTCTCTGTTCAGCACTGCGTAAGCCCGGTAGTGCTATACAAGTGATTTGTAGTAGTAGAGTTGGGATGCCTGCAACACCAACCCATGGAGGAAACCAAGGTCTCGTCCCCTGGCAAAGGACCATTTACCCCGTGGACATGGTCATGGAGATTAAAAACGGGAGAGTGACAACCTAGGTGACGGCAAATGACTGCCATAGTTCCTGCATAAGTGCAGCCATGACAGCTGGTTCCAGTTATGCATGAAGTCAAAAAGGCCAGGAGGACACTGAAACAAAGGCCTTATAAACCCAGCTGGGGTTCAGATGACACATGGTATGGAGTCGCTCTGTCATCGCTCAGACGGCATCTGAAGAATGAATCTTATGTGGTCCTGAAAGTTTCTTTATATTTTTACTGTAGGATATTTCTAATGTTGGTTTGTTAGGGGAACAGAGAATAAGATTTTCAACAAAACTAAATAAATCTTGGAGACAGAAAGTAACCCCAAGAAGAGTAATGGGTCAATATTCAATAGCAGTGGTGAGCCTAATTTTTTAAAATACCAGCTGCAGATTTTTAAAAAGATATGCGTATATTCAGAGGTCTGCAATCAAGACGTTTTGATTTCTTATTCCTTATTGCTATTTGAATGTTTCTATATTTGGTCATTCATGTTGAAAGTGTAGAGAATGTATAGATCAGCAAAACAAATCTCTAATGCATTTTGAACGGATTTTATAAGCAACAAAATGTGAAATATGTGCAGAGGTGGGAAGACTTTTACAGGGCTCTGCATGTGCTAAGGTTCATCCTCAGCAGTCGGCTTTTCTGTTTTTTAAATCCTAGCCACTGCAGCTGAAAACAACCCAGATAGTCAGAGCTGGTGTGCAGACAGTGAGCAGGGCTGACTATCTGGCTTCAGTGTTGACCTAAGGTGTTATCTGGATAGCGGCAATATGAAACCTGCTATCCATAGGGCTAGCTAGATAAATTGAGGTCAGCTTCTCAAATGTCTGAAATTTGTCTGGATAGTTTATCCAGGAACGACTAAATATCCCGCTATCCAGATAAGTACTGGCCCTTTCCAAGCTCCGCCCAGGTCACCCTGGCACTATTTGGATAGTGCTGAGTGGGGGGGGGGGGCAGAGGGAATATTCAGTGGCACTGTGCGAGAGCACCTCTGAAAACAGCTCTCGCCGGCACTCATCCATTAAGCAGGCAGGGCCAGATTGACGATGTCGACGCTCATGGACAAGAGCAGACAGCAGATCCTAGACCAAGGTGATGGGGGAGGTCAGAGAGTGTAGAGCCAGAAGAGGAGATGGAGGCCTCCTTAGTGCTATGGTCAGGCCCTTTGGAAGCAGCACATGCTCATGGCCTAACGTACATCGCAGCAGGCTCCTCTTTGGCCTGGGCATTTGCTGCCCTAGACAGCCGTCTATGCTTCCTACACCTGAATCTCAGGCTGTGAGCAGGTGCTGTGACATGAATAAGTGCCTTTCAAAACTGACCCCTTACTTTCTGGATTTGATGCTCACTAACGTGCCCTTCCCTTTGTTTTTCAGTATCACTGGAGAGACCCGCCTTCGCAGCTCTGCTGTAAGTTGTTAAGCTGGAGCACAGAGATGCAGTGAGGACTCCGCGGCTTCACTTGGACGTTACACTCAACTGAAGGGATGATCACAATCCCGCATCAATATGAAAGGACCTTTATTCTGCCCTCCCTGTAATCTACCTGCTACTTGCGGCAACTCACTGTTCAAAAGGAATTGGTGCATAATGACTCATTAATTAAGACTCTTAGAGAAATGCTAACTTGGTTTACATTCTTGAAGTATTCTTTTCTCAGACCAAGATGGGTTTTTTCTTATAAATCTGGTCCTGTTATAGCCTCTTGAGTCGAGATGTGTGACAAAAGTTTCTTTGGACTTTTTGTTTGAAAATTTTAGTGTTGGTGAAAATGATCATGCCAGACTACATCTAGCATAAGGTCAACAGTGCTCGCCTCTCCCAAAACAGCTCCTCCCCCACTACAGTACTTGCACAGGACGGCCCAGGCCTGTCAGGGAATGGCGGTTTGTCTCCTGAAGTGAGAGGGCAGGGAGAGCTTACTTAAGATAGGCTACCAGACTGTCCTCAGTAAATACTGGTTTAAGGTCAGTACTAATCTGGGCCACAATGAGAAAACCAAGCTGGAGGTAGAAGGGGCAGGTTTGAGAAGTGAGAAAGAATAAGTCACTTAATTGAATCTCAAACAAAAAATTCTGTTCTCAAAAATTACCATACATTAGCATGTTCCTCCCCCGAACAAAAGAATCTACAAATGTACCACTAATCATTTTCTTTTATGATTGAGAAACGGTGGAAGTTTTGCTTATGGGATAAATATTGTCCCAAATAAAAAACTAAACTCTTGTCCCCCAAAAATGAAGGCATAGACTAATGGTTGGAGCACTGGCTTGGTAACCAAGAGAATAGGGTTTGATTCCCACTCATACTCCTTGTGGTCTTGGGCAAGTCACCTAACCCTCCATTGCCTCAGAAAAATCGAAATTATCCATGACCCTGCTTAATGTACATGACCAAGTTACAATGTAAACCGCTTTGACTGAAATGATAAAGCAGTATAAAAAAAACAGTTAAATAAATAAAAGAAAAATGTGCCCGCTAAAAGAGGTGCAAACAACCTTGCAGGACGTTTGCTCAATCAGTAAATTCAGAGCTGCCAAGTTGTCCCTTTTTAGAAGGAAGACATTTTGGCCAGTTCTGGTTTTGAACCTACATCCCCAGTTCATTGTAGTAATTGCAGAACCTGATCTGCCCACGGAAATCAATACTGCAGGTCCCATAATGCACTAGGAGAGGATTGTAAGGAATCCAGGACCAATCCAAAATTTCCCTCATGAAACTGGGTAGCTTGGCAGCTTTGTAAATCTACTGCAAACAAGATACTATACTCTTGTCATGCAGCACTCCCTCAAAATGATCTTTAAAAGCTTTGTGGATCAAAGTCATCCCTACCATAGACTAGTGAGAGGGTTTAATGCAGAGATTTCTTTCAACAAAGACTGTCTGCTCAGCACACGGATAGCTCCAAGCAAGACTGGCTTTGATGTTACACAGTAAGGGGAAAAACAATCCGATGGAAGAGTATTCTACGTCAAATGTAAAGGACATTTCACCTTTCACCTGTAGAACCTTTATTGTAAGATTCCTCTGCAGCTAAGGATTTTTGTGCCACTTATTAAACCTCTTGTCGAGAGAAACATTGGCTCCCTCTGGACTCCTGCTAGAGGCAGGCTCTTCTTTTCCTTTGAGCTTTCCTGTTCCTGGGTGCACTTCACTAGTAAAACTCTTGCCCCGGCAGGATTTTGGCTGCTAGAGCTCTGCTTGGGAGGCTCCTGCCCTGAAAGCACGCCACTCACACTCCGAGCATTGGACTCACACTCTGGGCATTGGACTCACACTCTGGGCATTGGACTGAACCTATGTCTGGCTTGCTTGAATTGCCTGTTTGCAACCTGGTCAGCAGTAATATTGAGCTGCTCACCAGATTACAAAACCGGCTAAAGTTAGACAGCCATTCATCTGTCCTTAACCAGCCTGTGGCTCAATATCATCGCTGACTGGTTAACCCATGGTGCCACCTTCCATCAGAAATGATAGAGAGGAAGACAGGCATCTGTATTTGGAAAAACTTAGAGAAGCTAGCAAAGAAGTCAAGAAGGCAAAAATGGGGGGATAAGACATTTTTCAGATATATTAGAAGAGGAAGGGCAAAAGTGGTATTGTTAGACTCAAGGGTGCAGGGGAGGAATATGTAGAAGCTGATAAGGATAAAGCAGAATTGCTTAACAAATATTTTTGTTCTGTGTTCACAGATGAAGAACCAGGAGCAGGACCTCAGAAAACACCCACAAATAGGAACAAAAGCGAGAGACATCTTGAACAATTTTCAGTAAACCGTGTTCGTGAGAAACTAGCTCAACTTAAAGTAGACAAAGCGATGGGACCGGATGGGATACACCCTAGAATACTGAGGGAACTTGGGGATGTTCTAGCAACTCCACTGACTGACCTTTTCAATGCCTCGTTGGAGTCGGGAGTGGTGCCAAAGGACTGGAGAGAGGCTCATGTGGTGCCTTTACACAAAAGCGGAAGTAAGGATGTGGTTGAAAACTACAGGCCAGTTAGTTTAACTTTGGTGGTGAGTAAATTATTGGAAATGCTGCTGAAAGAGAAAATAGTGAGGTTTCTGAAGTCCAGCGGATTACAGGATCCGAGGCAGCATGGGTTCACCAGAGGCAGGTCTTGTCAGACAAATCTGATTGATTTCTTTGACTGGGTGACCAGGGAGTTGGACCGAGGGAGAGCTCTAGATGTGGTGTATTTAGATTTCAGTAAAGCCTTTGACACTGTTCCTCACAGGCGACTTATAAACAAACTGAGCACCCTAGGAATGGACCCTAAAGTTACTGCTTGGGTTAGAAATTGGTTGGGTGGGAGGCGACAAATAGTACAAGTAAATGGAGCTCACTCCGAGGAGAGGGATGTTACCAGTGGTGTGCTCCAGAGATCTGTCCTTGGTCCGATTCTTTTTTTTTTTTTTTTATTGAAAGACTGCCAAAGAATACAATGATACAAAAACCACAAAGCTTCTTCAAAAAGAGTGCAACAGTAACAACACAGCATCAGGTCACAGGAGTAACCTACAATATGTCTTCATTTTTACAAGTTTATAATAAAGAAACCGGGACCCCCAGCCCCCCCCAACCACCCGTCCCCCCCCAAAGACATCCCAATCCCGGGGCCCCCCACCTCCCAACCCCCCCTACTATGGCTCGCTAAAGCTAGGGCTCGGGACAGAGGTGAGCTAGGAGACACACCCAGGGATCCTACCTCCTGAGCGGACGGCATACTACCCACATTTATCCCAAACAATCACGCACCATAACGAGAAAGGAAGGGCGCCCATACCAGTTCAAAGCGGGCCAGACGCATCCTGTTAACCGCTACCCCCCGTTCCATGGAGTATGTATCCCACATGCGTTCCAGCCAAACCTGGAAAGAGGGGGCCAGAGCCTGCTTCCACGCCGCCGCCAGGGATAATCGGGCCGCATTCAGACCGTGCCGGAGTAAGGCAAGTTGCAGAGCCCGGGCCCCCGGCACGGAGGCCCCAAAAAGAAAAATCCCCGGGTCCCAAGGGATACTCAGTCCCAGAAGCATCTGTATCCGGGATTGTACACCTCTCCAAAAAGCACGAATACGGGGACACGCCCACCAAATATGTCCCAGGGTACCTCGTTGCCCACAGTTACGCCAACATAAACCCCCAGCCCCGGGGTACATACGAGCAATCCGCGCCGGGGTCATATACCAACGGTACAGCAGTTTGTAGTTTGTTTCTCGGGCATTAGTCGCTACCGAACTCTTCCACAGACGCGTTTCCACTGTCTCCCACTGCTGATCAGTATAAGAGAGGTTTAAATCAGAATTCCAAAGCACCCTATGACGTGCGGGACGCGCCTGGGCCCCCTGCAAATGGGCATACAATGTCGCCACCAGACCCCTCACAGTAGCACTCCAGATCCGTCAGGTCCCGAGCAACTTGGGGCCGGACGGACCCGGAATTGACCCAAAGCGTCACTTGCATATATTGATAATAATGCCCAGACGGGAGGTTAAATTCATCCTGCAACGCACGAAAGGGCTGCAGCCGACCATCAGCAAAAATTTGGCCGACCCGGCTGAGGCCAAGGTGCCCCCAACGCCGAAAAACCACGTCACTCAGACCCGGTGGGAAAGAAGCGTTATCAACTATAGGGGCTAAAGGGGATAGATCCACGTCACGAGGTCGAAAATGCTGGTCCCAACATCGGAGGGTATGAAGGACGTAGGGATTACTGGTGCATTTGCCGCGGCGAAGTTGTGGTCCAAGCCACAGCCAGTCCCCTAACCCCGCTCCCCCCGCCAAACTCATTTCCAGCTGCACCCAGCGCTTAGAGCTATCAGCAATCATCCATTCCACCCCCGCCAGACATTGCGCCGCCACATAATACCAATGTAAATTGGGCATTCCCATACCGCCGGAACGCGTGCGGGCAAAGAGAACTTGCCGCGCTAGGTGCGGGCGACGATAATGCCACACAAACTTCATAAGCAACTGTTGCCAGGTCGCCAGCGTGGCTCGTGGGACGGAGAGCGGGAGAACCTGAAAGAAGTAAAGGAAGCGGGGGACAATCACCATCTTGACTACGGCTATGCGCCCAAACCAGGAAAGAAGCAGACCGTTCCAAGCCTCTAAGTCCCGCCGGACCTGTCGAAGCAAGGGATCATAGTTAGCCTTAAAAAGAGCCACCCGGTCTATGGCTAGATTCACCCCTAAGTATCGCAGGGCTCCTGACACCCATCGCAAAGGATAAGCCGCTTGAAGTTCCGCACAGACCGCCCTGGGGACCCCAACATTCAAAATCTCTGATTTAGTGTAATTGATTTTGAAGCCGGAGACTCGGGAAAAATTTGTAAACAGCTGCATCGCAATTGGGAGAGAGGCAGTCGGGTTCACCAAGGATAAGATGATATCATCCGCAAAAAGCGCGATCCGATATTCCGCAGGACCAATGCGGACCCCTCGCAAACCTGGGTGATCTCGAAAGCTCTGAGCCAAAGGTTCCATCGTTAGGGCAAAGAGCAGGGGCGACAGAGGGCAACCTTGTCGTGTGCCTCTTTCCAAAAAGAAGTGTCTCGAGTGTCCCCCATTAACTCGAACGCATGCCTGAGGCTGCTGATAAAGGCTGCGAACCCAACCAATATAATTGGGGCCAAAGCCCATTATCTCCAGAACACACCATAAGTAACCCCAATCCACCAGGTCGAATGATTTTTCTGCGTCAATTCCCACTAACAACGCTGGCTGTGAGTCTCGTTGAGCCACGTGAATAACCTGCAACATACGCCGAATGTTATCGGCGGCCTGGCGGCCCGGCACAAAGCCAACCTGGTCAGGGTGAACCAAACCTGGAAGGACCCGATTCAGATGCGCAGCCAGCACAGAGGCAAAGATTTTAACGTCAACGTTTAACAAGGAGATGGGGCGGTACGACGCCGCATCGTGCAAGGGCTTACCGGGTTTGGGTATCATCACGATCAATGCCTCACGTTGGGATGGGGGAAGGGAAGCTGCCCTTAAGACCTCGTTAAACAGACAGGTCAAGGATGGTGCTAGGTGTGCACGGAACTTCTTATAGTATTCTGCCGGAAAACCATCACTACCCGGGGCGCTACCAGTTTTCAGATGTCGGACTGCATTTTCCACTTCGTCAATCGTAAATTCCGAGTCCAACTGAGCCCGGTCAGAGTCAGAAAGACGCGGTAGAGCGGTCCCCTGAAGATAATCCTTCACGTGATCCCTACCAGTAGGCTCCGCTGTATAAAGCCGCTCCAAATAATCGGCAAAGAGATCACGGATCTCCCGGGAGAGAACCCTTCTCTGTCCCCCAGCATCGCACAATTCGCGGACCGCTCTCGAGGACTGCTGTTGACGCAGGCGCAAAGCCAGAAGGCGGCCAGTTTTATTCCCATGTTCATAAAACGTTTGCCTTAATTTCCGGCGCTTATTGTCTAATTCTCTCTGCATGCAGGCATCTAAATTCGCTCGAACTGTCCGCCACTGGCGGAGAACTTGCCTCGATCCAGTTCGGGCGTGCTCCAAGCCTAGGCGAGCAGATTCCCTCACCAAATGATCATGAGCGCGCGTCCACATTTTGCGCGTGCGGGATGCCTCAGCCATAAGTTGACCGCGGGCTGTAGCCTTATAAGCATCCCATACCGTGGGAAGGGGAACATCCCCAGTATCATTAAGCTCAAAGAATTCCTTAATAAAACAGGCATGGTCATGCACTGCGCCCTGCCGTCGCAGGAATCTCGCATCTAAACGCCAGAGGCGGCGAAACTCACTATACGTGCCGTCCGGGAGGGTAAACCAGCATGGGGCATGATCTGACCAGGTCAGCGCTCCAAGTCCGGCCTGCACTCTCCCGCCCATCAGGCGCTGATCCAGTAGAAAATAATCAATGCGAGTATGAACCTGATGGACCGGAGAGTAGTAAGTATAACCCCGCTCTCCCACATGAGTGTCTCTCCATATGTCCTGCAGGCCCAAGTCAAACATCAAGCGTTGAAGGGCTCTTGCAGGGCCCCTCATTCCCCCCCCAGTGCGACCCGTAGAATCCAAATGGGGCACTAAGTGCGTATTACAATCCCCACCCAAAACAATAGGGCCTTTTGCAAAATCCGCCAGTAGGGCTTTCAATTGTGTAAAAAATGGCCCCTGACCTGTATTTGGCGCATAAATATTAGCTAAAGTTAGCAAATGTCCGTCTAGGCGAACATTCAGAAAAAGCCACCTCCCCAGAGTGTCTCGTTTGATCTCTTCAATCTGTAGGGAGAGGCTCTGGTGGAATAGTAGGGCCATCCCCCGCTTCTTCCGGCCCTGTGTATCGGAGGCCACCTGCACTTCAGTGTATGGGGATCGCTTAAGCCAGCCCTGCTGAGAGTTCTGGAGATGGGTCTCCTGCAGGTAAACAATGTCCCCACGCAAGGTGCGCAATTCTGAGAACAGCAGGGATCGCTTCCTCGGGGAGTTAAGACCCTTAACATTTAAAGAGATGAAGCGCACCATTAAGGATTACGTCCTAACCCCACACATCCACTTTCCTCCCAGAAAATCCCAATGGGAGCTCCCCCCAGCAACCCCAGAAAATTAGTGAACCGGGCCCGCCTATTCCACCCTCCAAGAACAAAAGCCATAGACCCTCCTCCCCAGCCCAAACATCCCCCCCAGCTCCATATTGAGAAAAAAACCCCTCCCGCCCACCCACCCATCTCCCCCCCCCTTCCCGTCAATACCACCTGCCTGTCTAGGTTAATACAGGACACGGTAAATTGACCACAAACCCCATACTCCCCAGAACCCCACAGAGTGAAAACTCAACCTAAACATAGAAAAACATTCCCCCCAGTGCTCCCCCACCCACCCCGGATCATCAATCCCATCATGCCCCCCCATCAGATCAATAACATCAGCAAAACATTTGCAAATCAACCGCCGCCCCCTACGAATAGTGGAGTGGGGACCCCAAGCTAATCCTGACCACCTTGTGTCCAAAAATCAGGGGACCCGTTGGTTGAGACTCCCTAAAAAAGAAAAAGTAAAAGGAGCTCTTCAAAGCCACAAGAGTGTCAAGCGGGCTTGCCCACTCGGGTCCACTTGGAGTGCTGGGGCTTAGGGGGCGGCGGATGAGGCTGGGCATTATCATCAACTAGGCCCGCCTGGCGAAGAGCTCGCCAAGCTTCAGAGTAGTCCTATGCAGAGATCTTTTTGTTGCCCAAAAGAAAGTTCATCCTAAAGGGGAAGGACCAAGAATAGCGAATCCCCTTGCTGTTCAAGACCGCCGAGACTGGTTTCATCTCTCTCCGGTGCGCCAAAGTGAATGCCGAGAGGTCCTGGTAAATGGACACTGTCGCGTCCTGGAAGCGGACCGTCTTCTTCTCCCGGCCTCGTCGTATAAGAAGCTCAGCATCAGAATAGCGCAGAAATCTTGCAATGACATCGCGTGGTTGGTTGTTGGGGGTTTTTCCCAAAGCGCGGTGAACCCGCTCTATTTCCATTCCAGAAGCGTGCGTAGCCAGCTCCTCCTCCGAAAGCAACTCCGCTATCAGCAGCTTAAGCACTGTCGGCAGGTCTTCCCCGCCCGCCCCCCCCGCCTCTGGAATTCCACGAAAACGCACATTGTTGCGGCGGGAGTGGTTTTCAATGTCATCAATTTTATAAGTCAGCTCCATTGCCTGCGCACGCTGCCTGTCGAGAGCACATTGTAAATCCATCAGAGTCCCATCATGATCAACCACTTTGGTCTCCACGTCCTCTACTCGGGCTCCCAGTTCCTTGACGTCGGTCCGGAGTTCTGCAACATCTTTCATCAAATCTTCCCGTAATGTGCGGAACTCATTGGCTAATCCTGCGAAGCCCTTACGGAGCTCTTGTTTAATTTGAGCCGAGGTGAGTTGCTTGTGAGGATCCAGTTCCTCTTCACTTACAGTCTCATCGTCGGAACCCGATGGAGGGGATTGGCCGTGCGGGCTGCTTGAGGCTCCAGGTTTACTCTGCAGACGTTGGGAGGAGCGGATCCCCTCCCGAGTTTCAGAATTTTTGGCTTTAGCAGCCATCGCACAGAGTCACCCGGCTCACACAGTGTTAGGAGAAAGTTAGAGCCAATGCCAGCAACAGTGAGGGCACCAAAGGAGTGACGGCGCACGAGTCACACCAGCCCGCCTAGTAGCCACCACTACACAGTGTCAGGAGAGGCGCACAAGCAATGTCAGCAAAACAGAAGGCACTGGTGAAACAGCGAGGCAGAGAGTAATAAGCTGGCTCTGGTTCTCCTGGAGGGACAGCCTGGCACAGATTGGAATCAGAAGGCAATAGGAAGCGGTGTGGGGCTGCACCAGCAAAAGCCCACAGCTGGAGGTCGTGGAGCTTCAATGAGAGGCCTGGGGTCAGAGAGATCGCGTGTATGCAGGCCTGCAGGGCACCCAGATTTCAATCAAGAGGAAGGAGGCCTCGGTAGGACACTGAGCTGCCACAGAGAGATAGCCCCGGCCACCAGCTCCAACCGCGGTGCAGAGGAGATGCAGGAGAAGAGGCAGTCCTCAAACTTACCCCCCTCAAGATGACTCGTGGTAATGAGAGAGATGCCAGATGCCGGTAGTCGTCGCGGCAGTTATCATGCGGATTCCACTTGTTTCTGGTCGGTCTCCCCGAGAATGCTTCAGTGCGACAGCTGAGCACCACAGGCTTGAGGATGCGGGCCCCCCCCCCCCCGCTGAGCGGGCAACCGCCCATTCGGCAGGCAGTGAAAAAGACCCGGCCCGTAGGCCCCGTAGGAGTCGATCAGGCAATGTGCGACTGCGCCGGATACAGCAGCAGCTAGACCAGCGGCAGGAGACCGCGTGCAGCAGGCCGCGCCGCGATTGCAAAGTCTTCGGCTCCTCAGCCACCGGAGGTCCCGCGGAGACGCCAAATCCTGTTCCTAGGGGGATCGCTGATGTTCTCCGATCCAGGGAAGGTACGGGGTGAGGGCAAAATGCGGCTGTTAGCTGATGTTTGCAGAAATTAGGGGGTTGAGGGGACGGAGCTTTAACAGAGTGCGACCATCTTGCAGCGGGCTCACCTACGATTCTTTTTTAACATCTTTGTTAGTGATATAGCGGAAGGGCTGTCTGGTAAGATTTGCCTCTTTGCGGATGATACCAAAATCTGCAATAGAGTAGACACCCAGGAAGGTGTAGATAACATGAGGAAGGATCTAGCTAAGCTTGAAGAATGGTCTAGAATTTGGCAACTGGGATTTAATGTTAAAAAATGTAAGGTCATGCATTTGGGCTGCAGCAATCCAAGGGAGCAATATAGTATAGGGGGTGAAGTACTTTTGTCCACTAAAGTAGAGCGGGACCTAGGCGTGGTTGTGTCTGATGATCTTAAAGTAGCTAAACAGGTAGAAAAGGCGACGGCAAAAGCTAAAAGGATGCTTGGGTGCATAGGGAGAGGAATGGCTAGCAGAAAAAAGGAGGTGATAATGCCTCTGTATAAGTCTTTGGTGCGACCTCATTTGGAGTATAGTGTGCAATTCTGGAGACCGCACCTTCAAAAGGATGTGAACAGGATGGAGTCGGTGCAGAGGGTGGCTACTAAAATGATTAGTGGTCTTCATTATAAAGCATATGAGGACAGACTGAAGGATCTTAATATGTACACCTTAGAGGAAAGGCGGGATAGAGGTGATATGATTGAGATGTTTAAATGCCTCCGTGGCATAAATGTTCAGGGAGAGAGCCTCTTTCAATTGAAAGCAAGTTCTGCTACGAGGGGACATGGGATGAGGGTGAAGGGAGATAGATTCAGGAGTGATATGTGGAAATATTTCTTTACGGAAAGAGTAGTGGATCCGTGGAATAGTCTCCCAGTGGAGGTGGTAGAGATGAGGACAGTAACTGAATTCAAAAAAGCATGGGACCAACACAGAGGATCTCTAAAGGTAAAAAGGGGACTGTTGTAGTTGTTGATATGGAAGGACAGACTAGATAGGCCATGTGGTCTTTTTCTGTCATCATATTTCTATGTTTCTTTGTTTCTATAGAGTGTGGTCCTATGATGCAGCATTTTTGGAAAGTAGACATATGTAAGTTTTGGCTGGTGGGTGGGTTCCAAAACCTTCCTAGTGCACTGGGATCTAATATCGTCTCAGTGGAACATAAGGGTGGGTGTAGTGGATCAGCCTGAGGTGAAGCACTCACTGGAGAGGACTAATTAGAAGCCTTGGAGTTTGGCAAAGTCCCATTGTAAGGCTGAGACTCCGGGACTATCAAGCAGGCCCGGATATACGCAGCATAGGCAACTACCTAGGATGCCAAATTTGAAGGCATGACATACCTGGGTAAACAGGAGCCTGATTCCTGCATCAGGACCCTGCTCTATGATTTCTGATAGAGAAACCTTCTCTCCCTACTGCTCTTCGGCCCTGCCTATTGGTGACAACATCTTAAATCCATCCCTTTTACCAGCAGATGGCTGTTGGTCTTTTAACTCACAAGTGGAAAGAACTTTAAGCCAAATAGCTTAGACTATGGGGGCCATTTTTATTACGATTTAACCAGTCAGCGGGGCTGCTAACTGGTTATGGTCGGCAGGATATTCAGCTGCGCTAAACAGTTTTGTGCTGTTGAATATTCCCTCATACTGGGTTTGAACCCCCTGAAGCTAAGCGCTTGGTGTTGGGGCATTCTGGGGGTGACGTGGAGGTGGCACCATGGGTTAACCGGTCAGTAATGACATTGAGCCACTGGCTGATTAAGGACAGATGAATGGCTGTCTAACTTTAGCCGGTTTTGTAATCCGGTGAACAGCTCAATATCGCTGCTGACCAGGTTGCAAACAGACAATTCAAGCAAGCCAGACATTCAAAGCCGAGGGCAGGATATGGCCCTGGCATTGAATCTCCAGCTAAATTAAAGCGGCGATGGTCACTTGCCTTAAGTGTGCTAGCCACCACCACTGAAAATGCACCCATGGAATTTCAGGGATAGTTCAACAAGGTCTGTTTATTTATGGAGCCAAAATAGTGACAAAATCCAATCCACAGACAGTTCACAGCAAATGAAAATAAGAGGCTAGCATCCTGGTATACTTATTTATGGGGGTAGTGTGTCTGGCAGAAGACGACAAGCTCTTGGGCTTGACCAGGATGTTACACCAGTGGGGCTGTGATAGCTCCTGGTTCAGTGAGGGATGTGCATTCCTTTCATATCATCTTTAACCCCAACTGTCAGAAAAGAACCTGAAAATGTGGGTTTTTTTCTATGTTGCCAATAGTGTGCACTATTTCTCAATAATGTGTAATATTTTTGAATAGGAATGCTTTTGAACAGTGCATGTTATTGCATAAGAGAGTAACACTATTGCCCCCTGAAAGGAAACCAGTTTTTTAAGACACAAACAAAACAAAAGGTCCCATAAAGAGCACATGAAGCAGAAAATAAACATTTTTGGCCTGCACACCCCTAGTGCAGACATAGAGCCCAATCCAGGAAGGGGCACGTCCGGGTCGTCCAGACATCCCCAACCAGTACAGGACCCATTGTACTCGATTCTGCACCATGGAAGCAAGAAGCTCCCACGGTAGCAGGATTGGGCAACAGGACGGCCCAACATGCCCCTTCAGCAGCCACAGGGGACATACAGCCAGCAGGACAGCCAGGCCTCCCCCGCTCCCACTGCTGCCCTGGTGCCCAACACCTCCCCTGACCAGCTCTCCCACCGCCCGACACCTGGCAGGTCTGCCAGGGCTGGGATCAGGCGGCAGGGCATTACCTTTGGTGGTTCCATTGCGTTGGGAGGGGGGGGCTTCTGGGCCGAGGTGGAATAAGCTGTGCATCCCCCTGGTGCTCCCTGGATGTAGAGGGCCATGACCTGAAATGGCCCTGTACATCTGGGTGCCAGGCCCACCCACACTCCATCCCCGTCTCAATCTCCCTGCACAGTGCGCATGTGAGGAGACTGTGTCTCCGAACTCAGGCAGGATGGCTAGAGGAGCTGCACGTCCCACCAGGACATATAGCCCTGCTACTCACCTTACAGAATCGGGCCCATAGGGGGTTATTTTAGAAACCTTATTCACATTTTACAGATGAATGTGGTGGCAGAAAAACGTGCCGGCTGCATGTACATGTAAAGCGTGTGTTTAGAAAGACCGTGATTTACACATGTCTGCCCTGGTCACATCTAAGCTACTGTACATGGGACCTTGTCGGGGGCGTAGTCTGAGAGGAACAAAAAGCTCCATGTGTATCCCACTTCATATAGGGGATGCAGTTGGAAGATGGATATTGTCCACATCTGGATCTACATCTGCTCCCAGCACAAATAGGTTTCTGAAAAATCCTTTTTACAGCCAGCTCTTTACTGGAGTGATTAAGGGGATATCTCCCTTAATCCATCAATGTTTATTCCCCCCTCCCCCAGTTGAAATGAGGTAAACAGAGAATCCCCTGTGATTGATTAAGAGCAGTGTCTAGGTCTGCGAAAGGGCCAAGAGCCACAGGAAGTGCCGACAATTACATGTGCCCATTCTGAAATGTCAGCACTTACACTTTTAAGTTGCCAGGGTTCCTGTGACGATTTTTTCCTTGCATGCGTTTGTGAAATAGTGTTTCCCGCTGCCTGTGGATGTCCATCCCTGTGTGTTCCTATGCTTCCTTCTTTGATTTCAAACACACATCCATAGAGCGGGACAGAGATATGTCAATTTTACATCAGACTTACATATGCCCACCCTCTCTTCTAAGATTAACATAGAATTGCAGATGTTTTTATTTGGACATCCCAGCAACCACATAAACAGCCTTTCTAAAAATGTGCCTTATAGTCTAGTTCTAACTCACTGTTCTCCCAGTTCACCAAGGTAGGAGTATGGTATCCTCCGGGGTGTACTACATTTCCCTCCAAGGGGCAAGCTGAAAAATCCAGACTAGGAGCTGGGTGGAAAAATGACTTTCTATAATCGAGAGCTCAGCAAGTGGGGTATTATTCCCCTGCCAACTCATTTTAGAAAATAAAATTAATGTTCAGGGACATTTTAATCATTAAGAAAACTAGTGGACACTACTAAATCGATAAGTCCCCTTTCTGTGAATTTTCAGCTGCGCTACCTGTATAGTGCCACTGAAAATTCTTACAGACTGCCTGGGCACTCTCTGGATGCTTCCAGGGAGCAGTGTGGGCCTTCCACTTTATTCTACGAACAGCAAAAGGCTGTCCTAAATTAGAGAGAGGTCATGTGAAAGGAGAACATCACCTTGGTGTGGCAGGAAGTGATCCTGTAGCTAGGACCTGTATAAAACCAAGGTGGTTTCTCCAGGGCCATGTGCCCATGAGGGAAGGGTTAGGGGACAGCCGTTATAGTTGGTAATTCGATCATTAGCCATATAGATAACTGGGTGGCTGGTGGACGTGAGGATCGCCTGGTAACATGCCTGCCTGGTGTGAAGATAGTAGACCTCACGCACCACTTAGACGAGGTTTTAGATAGTGCTGGAGAGGATCCTGCTGTCTTGGTACATGTTGATGTGAGGGGAGGTTCTTGAGGCCAAATTTAGGCTTTTAGGTAGGAAGTTGAAATCCAGAACCTCTAGGGTATGATTCTCAGAAATGCTTCCTGTTCCACATGCAGGACCCAAAAGTCAGGCAGCGCTCCAGAGTCTCAATGTGTGGATGAGATGATGGTGCAAGGAAGAGGGTTTTGGATTTTTTAGGAACTGGGCTGCATTCTGGGGAAGGGAGGAACTTTTCTGAAAGGATGGGTTCCACCTTAACTGGGATGGAACCAAGCTGCTGGCATTAACCCTTAAAGAGTAGATAGAGCAGCTTTTAAACTAGATGAAAGGGGAACGCCAACAATCGCCCATTAGCGCATGGTTTGTAAGGCGATATCCTTGAAAGATATAAGCAAAAGAGGGAAATTAGGGCATCCTGATAGGGAGGTTCTGACAAAGATAAAAGTAACTCGGATGCATTTAAGTACAGAACAGATAGAGCTGAAAAATTCCAAATTACCCTTGTCAACTGATAACCAGATTGTTAATATGAATAATATACAACCTCTAAAATGCCTGTATGCAAATGCTAGAAGTCTAAAATTAAATGGGAGAGCTAGAATTTATAGCACTAAATGAAAGCTTAGATATAATTAGCATCTCAGAGACCTGGTGGAAAGAAGACTATCAATGGGATACCGGGGTATCTGGGTACAAACTATATTGCAATGATAGGGTAGATCAAATTGGTGGAGGGTTTGTGCTCTCTGTTAGAGAGGGCATTGAGTCACACAGGATAAATGTTTTGCAGAAAAAAAAACACAAACACACTGTAGAATCTCTATAGATAGAAATTCCATGTAAAAAGGGGAAGACAAAGGCAGTGGGGGTGTACTATCAACCGCCTGGCCAGAATGAACAGATAGATGATGAAATGCTACAAGAAGTCAGGGAAGCTAACAAAAGTTACAACACAGTAATAATGGGTGAATTCAATTACCCAAGTATCAACTAGGGAGATCAAGTTTCTAGATGAAATAAATGACTGCTTTTTAGAGCAGCTGGTTCATAAACCGACAATAGGGGAACCTATTTTGGACCTAGTCCTTAGTGCAACACAGGATCTGGTGCGAGAGATAACAGTGTTAGGGCCGCTTGGCAATAGCAATCATAGCATGATCACATTTGATTTAATAAATGGAAGGAGGATGGTAAGGAAATCCACAGTACTACCTTTAACTTTCAAAAGGGAGACTAAGATAAAATAAGAAAAATAGTTAAGAAAAAATTAAAAGGAGCAGCTACAAAGGTTAAAGGTTTTACATCAAGCATGTGCATTATTTAAAAATACTATCTTGGAAACCCAGACCATATGTATTCCATGCTTTAAGAAAAGTGGAAGGAAGTCCAAAAAAGTGCCAGCATGGTTTAAATGTGAGGTCAGAGAGGCTGTTGTTGCCAAAAAAGCATCTTTCAGGAAATGGAAACAGGACCAAATGATGAAAATGGGAAACATCATAAGCCCTGGCAAGTTAGATGCAAGGCATTGATAAGGTAAGTAAAGAGAGAATTTGAAAAAAAGCTTGGCGTGGAAGCAGAAATGCAAAATAAAAACTTTTTCAAGTACGTTCATAGGAAAACACCTGTGAGAGAATCAGTTGTACCATTAGATGATAAATGGGTAAAAGGGGCACTAAGAGAGAACAAGGCTATAGCAGAGAAACTGAATGCTTCAGTCTTTACTGAATATGTAGGGAAGTTACCCGTGCCTGAAATGGTATTTAAAGCTGATGTATCAGAAGAACTGAAACAAATTTCAATAAACCGGGAAGATGTATTACAATTATTTGATAAACTAAAGAGTAGTAAATAACCTGGATCGAATGGTATATATCAAGGGTGCTGAAAGAACTGAAATATGAGACTGCAGACCTACTATTAGTAATCTGTGAACTACTGTATCATTAAAATTATTTGTAGTACCTGAAGATTGGTGAATGGCCAGTGCAACGCCAATTTTTAAAAAGAGTATCAGGGGTCATCCGGGAAATTACAAACTCATCAACCTCACCTCAATACCGGGCAAAATGTTAGAAACCATTGAATAAAATTACTGAATATGTAGATAGTTATGATTTAATGATGGAAAGCCAACACAGATTTAGCCAAGGAAGATCTAGCCTTATTAATCTGTTATATTTTTTGGAAGATGTGAATAAAAAGATAAAGGTGAACCAGTTGATATAGTGTATCTGGATTTTCAGAAAGCCTGTGACAAGGTCCCTCATGAGAGACTCTTGGCAAAATTAAAAAGTCATGGGATAGGAGGCAGTGTACTATTGTGGATCAGGAATTTGTTAAAAGATAGAAAGCAGAGTAGGGCTAAATGGCCAATTTTCTCAATAGAGAAATGAGAATAGTGGAGTACCCCAGGGATCCGTATTGGGCCCACTGCTTTTTACCATATTCATAAATGACCTGGAAATGGGAATAATGAGTGAGGTGATCAAATCTGCAGATGCCATAAAATTATTCAAAGTTGTTAAAACACAAGAGGATTGTGAAAAATTCCAAGAGGACTTTGATAAATTGGAAAATTGGATGTGCAAATGACAGATGAAATTTAATGTAGACAAGTGCAAATTTATGCACCTAGGATAGAACAACCCGAATAATGGTTACATGATGCAAGATTCCACATTCGGAACCACCACCCAGGAAAAAGATTTAGGCGTCATTGTGCATCATATATTAAAATCCTCTGCCTAGTGTGCGGTGGTGGCCAAGAAAGCAAATAGAATGCTAGGAATCAAAAGGAAAGGAACAGAGGATAAAACAAAGGATATTCTAATGCCT
Source organism: Ichthyophis bannanicus (assembly GCA_033557465.1). NCBI lineage: Eukaryota > Metazoa > Chordata > Amphibia > Gymnophiona > Ichthyophiidae > Ichthyophis > Ichthyophis bannanicus. The sequence goes on from CM066031.1 coordinate 1,103,902,223, forward strand.
CTGTATCATTCTATGGTGCAACTGCACCTGGAATATTGTGTGTAATTCTGGTTGCCGTATCTTAAAAAGGATATAGCAGAATTAGAAAAGGTACAGAGAAGAGCCATCAAAATGGTAAAGAGGATGGAAGGATATCCCTATGATGAAAGGCTTAAAAGGTTAGAGCTCTTCAACCTGGAAAAGATACGGCTGAGGGGAGATATGATAGAGGTCTATAAATTCATGAATCAAGAACGGTCAATGTAGTTCAGTTGTTTACTCCATCAAAAAGAAGAAGAGGTCAAGGCCGCGATTTTGTTTTTTTTTTAGTTCAAATATTTTTTATTGTATCATATTATGAATTATATTACAATATTATCACAGAGAAGATTAAAATCTTTAAATAAAATAAATTTTAAAATAAGGAAAAACAAATTAAAAGAGATACCTCTCAACAAGGGGGAAATCAAAATTAAAATGTCTTCAACAAAATAAATAACTTAACTCAGACTGTTCAAAGCTTGTTAGCTTAACTATCAACACCCATCAACAGGATCCACACTAACTTGTGACATTCTAGCATAAAGAAAAGATTTTAACTGGTCTGGCTAATGAAATACGTATACATTAGAATTTCATATTTAATCCATCATTTACAAGGTTAATTCAAAGTGAAAGTAGCTTCGATATCTAAGACCTGAGACCTAAGAGAATGAATGGAATGGAATTGGTAAACATACATCGGTTGTTTATGGCATCAAAAACTAGAAAGACTAGGGGACATGCAATGAAGCTACAATGTAACCCATTAAAGACTAATAAGAGAAAATATTTTTTCACTCAAGCGTAATCAAACTCTGGAATTCGTTACCGGAGGATGTAGTAAAAGCTGTTAGTATAGCTGGGTTTAAAAAAGATTTGGACAATTTCCTGGAGGAAAAGTTTATAAACCATTATGGATCCGGGAAATCCACTGCTTACCCCGGGAGAAGCTTTGTGGAACCTGTGTGTCTTTTTGGGAACTTGCTGGGTACTTGTGAACTGGATTGGCCACTGTTGGAAACAGGATACTGGACTTGATAGACCTTGGTCTGACCCAGTATGCCATTTCTTATGTTCTTAGAGACAAGAATTGTCTTCTAGGTTTCTGAGTACTATGTGAGACTGGTCTGAAGAGCTGGTTACTCTGATTCTGTCAGGCCACTCTGACCAGGAAGCAGAGAGCTCTGCAATGGACTGAGTCTTGCCACCGTCAGAAGGAGTTGAAGAACTGCACTGCACTTCAGTCTCTGCCATACTGGAAGCAGAGTTTCATGAGGAAGAAAGTTTTGACCCTTCAAAGGCCTGCAAAGATGCAACAAACTTGTCACTGGATTCAAACTGTTCAAATTCTACAGGCAATGCAGTGTCCGTCCAATTGAGGCTGAACATTCTAACAGGCTGGGATTGGGAGGACCAAGATGGCCCCACGTTATCTCCAGCTGTTCACTACTCTCCATTCGTTTTGCACTAATGGCTAAGCACAAAGCTATTTCCCCTAATCTTTCTGGAGAGTCCCACCAGCTATTGATTCTTCCCTTTCTTGTTAAGAATGGGACTATGTCTGGGAACTCACCTGTTGAGAGGATCTCAGCTCTTTAACTCAGACCCCTCACAGTGCACTGGGCCCCAGCCCTGAAATCCTGCCATTTGCTAAGGTCATCAAGCAGTCACCTCCTGCAGCTTTTAAATTGGACGACCATAATTTTTCTTGGAAAGGATTTACATTTACAACCTGCTTAGCAGTTGACAGACATGATTTGCATTCTTTCAACTCTCCATGCTCTTTACTTAAAGGCACCAGGGTTACTTTTGTCTTTATTGAAACCTCTCTATCAGGATATCTTAACTTTTTTTATTTTCATAGTATCCTTCAAAGATATACTCTCAACTATGCGTTCCAGAGTGACTGTCGGCTTTTGCCTAGGATCTACTTTAAAACATAAAATCATGTCAGCAGAAAAAGACCATATGGCTTATCTAATCTGCCCTTCCATATCAAATACTATAGTCCCTTTTTTCCCTTTAGAGATCTTCTGTGTTTGTACCATGCTTTCTTGAGTTCTGATACTGTCCTCTTCTCTATTACCTCCATTGGGAGACTATTCCACACTTTTACCACTCTTTCATAAAGAAATATTGCTGCATATTACTCCTACGTCTATCCACTTTCACCCTCATCCTATGCCCCCTAGTTGAAAAGCTTACTTTCAATCAAAAGAGGCTCTCCTCTTGTGCATTGATTCCATGGAGGCATTTAAACATCTCTATCATATCTATTGTATTCCACCTTTCCTCTAACATATACATATTAAGATCTTTAAGTCTATCCCCATATGGTTTATAATGAAGACCACTGACCATTTTAGTAGCCACCGACACCGACACCGACTCCGACTCCATCCTGTTTACATCCTTTTGAAAGTGTGGTCTCCAGAACTGCACAATCATGCCAAGTCTCACTCTTCTTTCGTGGACAGAATTACTTTGCACCCTATGCTGTATCACTCCCTTGGATTTTTACAGCCCACGTGCATGACCCTACATTTCTTACCATTAAATCTCATCTGCTAAATTCTTGACCATTCTTCAAGCTTAGCTAAGTCCCTCCTCATTTTATCTACTCCTTCCTGGGTGACTACTCTATTGCAGATTTGGCATCCTCCGCAAAGAGGCAAACCTTACCCAACAACTCTTCTGCAATATCACTAACAAAGATGTGAAAAAGAATCGGACCAAGGACAGATCTCTGCGGCACACCTCTGGTAACATCCTTCTCTTCAGAGTGAGCTCCACTTACCTATACACTTTGATGCCTCCCACTCAACCAATTTTTAACCCAGTCAGTCACTCTAGGGTCCATCCCTAGGGTGCTCAATTTATTTATAAGTTGCCTGTGCAGAATGGTGTCAAAGGGGCATGTTTACTAAAAACTGCACAATTGCGTGCCGCACAATAGCACACTAAAAGCAGCACTTAAGTGCTCTTAAGCACCTTGCACACGTGCGATGAACCCCCGCGCAGGTGCGCGACACACTAACGGGCCCCGCACAAGTACGGGCCCGCAAATGTCCGATAGAGGAGTGGAAAGGCTAACGGAGGGCGGAGGAAGGCTCCTGAGGGGCGGAGAGATGGGGTTAATGGGCAGGAAAGGGGAGGGGAGAGGCTCCCCACACATTATCGGGGCCGAATTTCAAAGCAAAAATACCGCGAGTGAAACACTCGCGGTAGAGGGCATTTAAAGGGAAGAGAAACCATTTCCGTCAGCAATGTACAGCAAAACCGGGGAAACCTACAAAACGTGAGCAGTGTGATACATGTGCACAGAACAAAAGTGCAAATAAAACCCAAAATGACCACCACGAAAATGTTTAAAAATTATAATTCAGCTGGGCAATAGTGCTAGCAATGGGCAAAAATAAAAAACACACCCAGGAAAGCTACAAAAAAAAGAAATGAATTTTGGAAGGGTCTACGGAGCAGAGACCCTTCCAAAAATCATTTCCTTTCTGTGGAGCTTTCCTGGGTGTGTCTTTTTATGTGTGCCCATTAATATCACTGTTGGCCAGCTTGGTTATATTTTTCCCCCATTTTCCGCGGTCATTTGCGGGTTTTATTTGCACTTTTGTCGCCAGACACGGTGAATGAGCCCACAGTAAAAATGTGCAGAGCAGGGCTCCCTACTCTTTTGGTCAGGTTTCCTATCTCCAGGGACTGTACTGTCTCTGTGGCCACAGTGTAGTGCAGCAGACAGAGCCAGTACCTATAGGACCAGAGAGTCACACGTTCAAATCCCAGCTGTGGCACCTACCAGCCCAGTCCCCACATTTTATCCACCACTAAACAGAGATAGTAACGACACCCCTATATTGCAGAGTACAGAAGCATGGTGCAAACACCCATATTTTACCCTACACCGCTCACACACCATGACAATGGGCATTACCTACAGCCAAGTCCCCCAAATGCAGTCCGGAAGTGCCACAACTCAATCAGGCCATATGCTTTTACCAAGATAAGGACATGCCAGCATGTTGGCGTAAGGGGACAGGTGGTGGGGGGGCAGTGGCTGCTAGCCACCGAAGACAGTGGCCTATCCATGTGCAGGCTGGCACTGTCCACTGCAACAGACAGGCCCTGTCAGATGTACAGTCATGGACTTCCCACGGAATCCAGTCAATCTGTGGCAACACGGTGGTGCAGTGCACACAGACAGTGTGTGCAACAACAGAAGGTCACAGGTTCAAAGCCCAGCTGGGGCTACTGCCAATCCTGTCCACATATTTTTAACACAACTAAACCGTGATAGTACGGACAAACCAGGATTGCTGGGGACATACGCATTGGTATTAAGCCTATCTTTTCGCACACCGATCACAGACACCATGAACAGGGGCATTACCTAGAGCAGAGTCTCCCAAATGCAGTCCTGGAGGACCACACACCATTCAGGCTCCTTGCTGCCGCTAATACAAATGCCTGTGCTGCATATCTATGCACCACCCCCATGGCATGTAGATGTAGCTCATGCATACTCATGAGGGACAGCAGGGAAACCCAAATAGTGGTAGGCACACCAGGACTGGAGTTGGGAAACTCTGCCGTAAAGCAACATCCAACAGAGGCGAACATACCCACACCCCCAGGCCCCATTGGCCAATGCCTCCTGGAGAGGCAGGACATTGGGCCCTGCGTGCATCTCCCAATACTAGCACCTGCATACCTTAGCAATGCCACCCTACACCTGGGTATGCGGTGGACAGCTCTCAAACGTTTGCTATGTGTACTGGCAGGTAGACTGTCCTACTTAAAGCACATTTGGCTCTTTGATCTCCAACATAAAAATCTGTCTGATGTCTGCGGTGCGTGCTTCAGGTCTGGTCTCTGACAGTGTTTACCACCCTGGGGAGTGACCCCCAACAGTACTGCGCAGCATATCCATGCCTGTACTGTGCCCAGGACTGGTGTGGTGGGCAAGGCTGATAAACCCCTCTATAGTGGCACAATGCTGGCATACGTGTGGGAGTGTGTGTCTGTCTATACAGTGTGTGTTGGCTGCAAACACCTTCCACAGCCCACACTGCCAGCACTGTTGCCAGTATTGGCCTGACAATGTGCATAATGAGCAGCAAAGTACCTTGGGTATAGCTCAGACAGGGTGTGCTAGCCAGGATGCATCTGCACAGGGCATAGGGCACTGGCAGGGACATTGTAGTGGCCGGACACCACCTACACAGACAGGGTGACCTCTGTATGTGCTGCTGGTGGTACACTCCACCCTGACTGTGCAGTGACGCCAGCATGGCTAGGCACCCCCATAGTGCTATATAGTATTTCTCTCATGTGATATGTATGGGTTTCCTTGTGGGGCCCAGTCACTGACTTATCTGCTTGTGTGTACTGCCATCCCAGTTCTGGGTGCATGCATTTCTACCAGGACTAACTAGCAGACTGTTCTCAGCTGGTATGTGTCTTGATGGAGCGACTTGCAGGGTGCAGCAGCTGAAGGCCTGCTGCAGGAGAATATCAGATAGTGATGGGGTGCAGCTTAGCATATCCTGGCCTAATGTCTGTCTGATATTGTGTTATGGATGGGTATAGGGCTGCTTTGGATGCCCGGTAGAGTGTCTGTTCCCCAGCAGGGCAGGGGTTGATGGTCCACTCTACTGGCACCATAACAGGGTGGTAGAATGTGGATCTGTTGATAGGGGACCCTGTTTTTCACCCACAGCCTGGGGGGTGGGGAGAATGGTGGCACATAGCCCACCTAGGAGTCCATAAGGGGTTCCACTGACTGACACAGACAGAGTAATCCAGGGTGTTTCTGCAGGAACTACCTATCTCTCAGATTACTACTGCTTTGGAGCTCCGGCATGGCCTCTGTCAGCTATGGCAGGTGTTGTGGACCTGGTCCTGGGCGCATCACCGCACCCTCAGGGTGAGCACTGTACCCGCATGATGTGACAGTGTGTAGCTACTCTGTGCCAGTAACACACCCGGTCAGTACCCCCCTACCAGGCCGAGGTGCTGTGTGGGTGCACACGGACACTTCCCCCTACCAGGTCGGGGAGCTGTTGGGGTGCATTCCTCATCTTGTGTTCATCTGTGGTCAGCTGGTTTGCATGTGCAGTGCATCATGGGTACGGGTGGCCTAACCCTATCCTGGTTCCCACAGAAGACTGTCTGTGTGGTGACGTGACGGCTCTCTGCAGCCAGCCAGGGGCTTGCTGGCAGCTATAGAGCTGTAGCCCAATGGTTATGTCACTGCCTGTGAAGCCAGAGGTCATGGGTTCAAACCCACAGTGGGGTTCTTTTAGAGGGTTGTCCAATGTTTTTTTTAACTGTCATGTACATATGTTGTTGCCAGCAAAAACACCCTCAGCGTACTGTACCCATAAGGTGCCCCTGAGGGTGCGTTGTAGGGCACCCTATAGGGCACCTTATGATTGCTGTCCATATAAGATGCACTATACATTACCCTGTACCGCAACATATATGGGGCCCTATAGGGGACATTCTAGGGTGCCTTGCCGGACAGTGAACGTTAACATGTGCCTTATGGGCCGCCTTATGTTAACACGCTTTGTGAGTGCGTTTGCTAGTAGTGTTAACTGAGATAAAAAAATTAACCTGCCCCCTACAGCACTCATCCCCATAATACATAATGCCTCTGTGAGCCTTCTTCATTGGGCACCTTGGGGGATTGAACCCATGGCCCCTGCACCATTGGTCAGTGTCGTAACCATTGTGCTGTGGCTCTGTTCCTGTGTGTGCACATCGGCGTGCCGCCTTCTGCCGCACAAAATTAGGCTCCCTCCTAAAACAGTCCTCCCCATAATAGGTACTGCCTGAGCCAGCCTTGTTCATTGCGCCCAGTGGGGGTTCGAACCCATGGCCCCTGCACCATTGCTCAGTGTCTTCACCGTTGTACTACAGCTCTGTTCGTTTGTGTGCCCAGCAGCGCGACGCTTAGCCTTCCCACGTGCTAATACGGACCCCACACAATTGCGCGACGCGCACAAGTATGGTCGCTTTCTCCCGTTTTTTTCTTTTTTCTGCCTGAACCGCACACTCCTTATATGGCACAGGCACACTAACGGGGCCCCGCACAATTTCGGAGTTTAGTAAACATGCCCCAAAGACTTTACTGAAATCCAAGTACACCACATCTAGAGCTTTCCCTCGGTCCAACTCTCTGGTCACAGTCAAGGATTTGTCTGACAAGACCTATCTCTGGTAAACCCATGCTGCCTCAGATCCTGCAATCCATTGGACTCCAGAACCATCACTATCCTCTGCTTTAGCAGTATTTCCATTAATTTACTCATTACAGAGATCAGAATAACTGGCCTGTAGTTAAACTCATCCTTACTTCTGCTATGTGTATAGGGACCACATGTGCCTTTCTCCAGTTCTCTGGGATCACTCCCAACCCTAAAGAAGCATTGAAAAGGTCATTCGGTCTCCGAGTTCCTTCAATATTCTCAGATGTATCCCATCCAGCCCCATTGCTTTGTCTACTTTTAGTTTAGCTAGCTTCCCACGAACACAATCTCCTGAAAATCATTCAAGATCCCCTTCCCTTCTGCTCCTATTTGTGGGTGTTTTCTGAGGTCCTGCTCCTGGCCCTTAATCAGTGAACACAGAACAAAAATATTTGTTAACCAATTCTGCTTTATCCTCATCAACTTCTACATATTCCTCTCCTTCCCCCTTGAGTCTAACAATACCACTTTTGCACTTCCTCCTCTCACTAACATATCTGAAAAATGTCTTGCCCTCCATTTTATTGCATTGGCTATTCCTTCTTTTTTTATCTTTGATTTCCTAACTACTTTCCTAGCTTTTTTTTTCCAAATATTGATGCTTCTCTTCCTTCCTCTGTGATCTCTTGTATTTTATGAAGGCCACTCTCTTTTTGTTCACCTTTTCAGCTACTTTTTTTTGAGAACCATAGTGGCCTCCTTTTTCTTTTACATTTATTGGTATTTACCTTTCTAACAAAAATATTTGGTCCCCTTAAAATATCCCCTTTCAGTTTTGCCCATTGCTTTTCTACATCCACCAGTTGTTCCCATTCAACTATCGACTCCTTGAGATATTGTCCCATCTTGGCAAACTTAGTTTTCCTAAAGTCTAAGACCCACACTTTTGAATGGACCTTCAGCCCTAGTCCTAATACTGAACCCCACCATCTAGTAATCAGTGGATGCAAGATGATCTCCCACTATAACATTAGAAGCACTTTCCCCATTGGAAAGCACCAAGTCCAGTATGGCTTCTTCATGTGTGGGTTCTGTTACCAGTTGCTTAAATAGTTCTCCCTGTAGAGAATTCAGAATCTCCTTACTTCTAGATGACACCACAGCAGGGATGTGTCAATCAACATCCAGCATATTAAAATCACCTATCAGTAGCACTTCTTTCGTGGCAATACTGCAAATGTCTTCTATTAAATCTCCGCCCACTTCCTCTCCCTGTGAAGGAGATCTATATATCACACCAATGCAAATAGATTTCCTTTTCCCTCTTTCTAGTTTAACCCACAGTGCCTCCTCGCTCTCTTTTAAGCCTTGTAATTCTATAGCTTTAATATTATTTTTTACATAGAGTGCCACTTCTCCTCCCCTTGTTCTTGCCCTGTCCTTTCTGAATAAAGCATAGCCTGGTATAATTACACCACAGTCATAGTTGTCCATGAACCATATCTCTGTAACTGCCATTAAATCCAAGTCAGCATCTTCCATTAAAGCCTCAACATCTGGGATCTTATTTTCCATTTTACAGGCATTTATGCACACTGCTTTCCAGATGTTGCCCCTTTTACCCATTTCAACAGAGGTATTTAATATTTTACATGCTTGAGGGCTTTCACTTACCTGGGGGCTTTCTTCACCCATCCCCAACAAACCTAGTTTAAATCCCTTTTCAGTAGATTAGCCAGTCTACTGCGAAAGACACTTTTACCCGTCTTGGATAGGTAGACACCATCTCTGCTCTGCAACCCTTGGAAAATCATCCCATGGTTCAGGAAAACAAAACACACTTGATGATACCATCCATGCAGCCACTCATTCAACTCCAGGATGTGAGCTTCTCTGCTTCAGCCTTTACCTTCAACATGGAGGATTGAAGAGCACATCACCTGTGCACCAAACTGCTTCACCCTCTGTCCCAGAGCAATGAAGTCACTTTTGATACACTTGGAGGGATATCTAGCAGTATCATTTGTGCCAACATGGATGAGCAACATCGGATAATAGTCAGTAGGCTTGATGAATCTCGGCAAACTCTTTGTAACATCTTGGATATTGGCACCTGGCAGCCAGCACACCTCTCTGGACTTCAAATCTGGTCAGCAGATGGATGCCTCAGTACCCCTCAGAAGAGAGTCATCAATCACCACTACTCTTCATTTCCTTATGGTCAATTATTCTGCAACTATGGGGGGCTTGAGCTCTGGTTCCTCCCATTCCTGGGATGCTTTCACCTCCACTTCCAGGGATGGTTCTTCAGTTTGAGGGCTGGAGGAGTTGGGTTATCATTTCTGCGGGCTCTGGTGACTCGTGTCCAACACTCTTCATTCTGTAGCATCCCATCTTCAGCTCTATCACAGAGCTCGGATGCTTTAAAAAGTATCTCATCAAGTACTTCTTGCTGTCTCAAATGCTTCTCAGCTTCGCCACCTCTGAGGTCCTCCACTTGTTTCATGAGGGCTTCAGCTCGCAGGCATCTTGCAAATGGAATCAGTTCCTCAGCTGGCATTGGGCTGTCTGTCTGGACAGAAGCAGAAGCTATAGTAGGGGCAACAGCTTTGGCAATACGATTTTTCCCAGCCATCATTCAGTTGGTGGAGCTTTGGTACCTGTTGAAATAAATGAGAGAGACCTACCAGTCCCTAACTTTTCCTTAGCTGTCCTTTAAGAGAAAAAGCAGCTAACCTCTTTTGTGTGTGTCCTAACAGTGCTGTTCGATGTCCCTGTGTGTAGCCCTCCTTCCTTGCTAGACAGTTATTACTTTACACTAGTAAATTTTGATATTATGTGTCTGAAGTATATAGGTTAATGTGTTCCCTTTTTAAAGTTATCTAATCAAAGTTCCTTGAAGAACGTTGAATTGTTTGTCAACAAGCTAATTGGCGGGTTGTCTTTATAGCAAGAATTCTCACATGGGGTGGGTGGGAGCTGTGGTGGGAAGGGAAGGATCTAACACCTGATGAAATCAGTGACTTCAAATTGCCTGCTTACTCCTTTGAACCTGAAGGCTAGTGGAGGAAAATAAAACAAGAACTCCAACAGCAGAAAAATAGCTTTACCCAAGAACACAAAAAATTCCCCTTTTGCAATTCAGCAGAAAAAGAAATAACGAATGTGTCATGGGGCGTGTCGGAGACTGCGTGTGCATGTGTGTCTGTCTTGGGGAGCTTGTATTCAGAGCCACACAGTATCACCTAGCTTGCCATGGACAACCTTTTAGGAATGGCTGTTCTTGCTCCACTGGGTGCCACTGCATGGGCCTGTTGTAATTTAGCAATACGTTTTGTGGTTAAAGCTGCTGCTGTCTTGGTCTTTGGTACAATGGGTTCCTTATTAAGTGTTTCTGAGGGGCTCATAGAAAATCCCCTCACTTGGCTTGCAGCTTGTCGTGCTGTGAGGGCTTGTGTGCATCAGTGATGCTGAGAGCTAAACTATCGATAGTTTAACTACTGGCAGGGTCTCCGAAAATGGACAGGTCTCAGCTGAGGTGCCAGACAAAGACAAACCACCCATCTGGGCAGCAGCAGAATGGGATAGTGTTGACGACAGAGGATCACATTTCTGTGACAACGGCAACAACACCAAACTTAAATTGCGCGGAAGAAAGGCCCGGCAATCTACTTCTGTATCTTGTCATGAAAACCCAATGGATAGTTACAACAAAACAAATTGTGCTATAGTGCTGGAAGATGAGACCCCCAGGTCGAAAGGCACTCAACTAGCTACTGGGGAAAAGCTGAAGACTTTTCAGAGTAAAGCCAGCATTTATGATGTGGTTGGATCAAAGCCCTCGGGACGTCTGACTGCTGATGTAGCTGCACATGAAATGAGAGTCAGAAGCTGTAAAGATGTCTTACGCATTGGAACATGGAACGTACAAAGCATGAACCAAGGGAAGTTGGAGGTGGTCAAGAATGAAATGGAACGTGTACAACTTGATCTGTTGGGTGTCAGCGAACTGAAATGGACTGGCATCGGGTACTTTGCATCAGATGATCACATTGTCTACTATGCTGGAAATGAAAGACAAAGAAGAAATGGTGTTGCATTTATAATAAAGAAGAAACTTGCAAGAACTGTAATGAAATACAATGCAGTCAGCGAACGCTTAATCTCTATTTGTCTACGAGGAATGCCTATCAACACAACTATAATTCAAGTATATGCCCCAACAACAGCTGCAGAAGAGAATAAAATTAAAGAGTTCTATGAACAAGTACAAGCTGAAATTGACAGAACATGCAAACAGCATATCCTGATAGTCATGGGTGACTGGAACGCAAAGGTTGGCAACAAAGAAGAAGGCAAAGTAGTTGGAAAATATGGACTTGACAACAGAAATGAAGCTGGAGAAAGACTGATAGAATTCTGCAAGACCAACGATCTATTCATCTCAAACACCTTCTTCCATCAACACAAGCGGCGACTGTACACATGGACTTCACCCAATGGATTGTATAAAAATCAAATTGACTACATCTGTGGAAGTCAACGATGGAAAAGTTCTATAACATCAACAAAGACAAAACCTGGAGCTGACTGTGGTACAGATCATCAACTACTAGTATGCAAACTCAAGCTAAAGTTGAAAAAGAGCAAACCACTCATGAATGCAGCAAAATACAACCTTGAGAATATACCACTGGAATTTAAAGACTGCCTGCAAAATCGATTTGCTGCTTTAGATACAAATGACAGAGCTCCAGAAGAGTTATGGAATGACATCAAGAAGGTTGTGTTGGAAGAAAGCGAGAAGTCTCTACAAAAGGTGAAAAAGCAAAAACAGCCAAAATGGATGATGGAAGAAACTCTGAAAATTGCCCAGAAACACAGAGAAGCTAAAGCCAGAGGAGAAAGAAAGACAATAACAGAACTCAACAGAGATTTCCAATGTGCAGCAAGACAGGACAAGGAAAAGTACTACAATGACACATGCAAGGAAATAGAAGCAGAAACTATTAGAGGAAGAACAAGATCGGCTTTCCTAAAGCTAAGAGAGTTAAAGAAAAAGTTCCAGCCTCGAATTGGAATGTTATAAGATGCTCAAGGTTCTATGTTGAATGATGCTGAGAAGATCAAGAAAAGGTGGAAGGAATATACAGAGTTTTTATATGATAAAGCTCAAGTGGACCAACAGCCGTTTCAACCTGTACCTTATGATCGGGAACCATTGGTGATGAAAGAAGAAGTTGAAGCAGCATTGAAAGCCTTATCAAAGAACAAAGCACCAGGCATTGATAGCATTCCCATAGAAGTATTACAGCAATCTGAACTAGCTGTTACCGTACTTACAAGGCTCTGCCAAGAAATATGGAAGACAACATCATGGCCAACTGACTGGAAAAGATCTGTATTTATACCAATACTAAAGAAAGGTGATCCAACTGACTGTGGAAATTATCGCACAATCGCTCTGATCCCACATGCCAGCAAGATTCTACTGAAGATTATTCAAAAGAGACTACAACCATACCTGGAACAATAACTACCTGAAGTGCAAGCAGGGTTCACGAAAGGGCAAGGAACGAGAGACATCATTGCGGATGTGAGATGGATCCTTGAAAAGACAAAAGAATACCAAAAGGATATCTATATGTGTTTTATTGACTACAGCAAGGCTTTTGACTGTGTAAACCATGAGAAACTCTGGGCCACATTAAGAAGCATGGGTATACCAGAACACCTGATCGTACTCTTACACAATGTGTACATTGATCAAGAAGCAACAGTTCGAACGGGACAAGGAGAAACAGAATGGTTTAAAATAAGCAAAGGTGTAAGACAAGGCTCCATACTTTCCCCCTACCTGTTTAATTTATATGCAGAACAAATCATCAGAGAAGCAGGATTGTATGAAGACAACAGAGGTGTGAAGATTGGTGGAAGACTCATCAAGAACATTCGCTATGCTGATGATACCACATTACTGGCTGAAAGTGAAGATGATCTGAAACATTTGCTTCTCACAATCAAAGAACATAGTCTCAAAATGGGCCTGCACCTTAATGTAAAGAAGACAAAGATCATGCAACTGGCATAAATCAACAGGTTCATCGTTGAAGGAGAAGAAATTGAAATCGTGAACAACTTTAACCTACTTGGATCAACTATCAATAAAGAAGCAACAAGCAGTCAAGAAATCAGAATGGCTATGAAAGACCTAGATAAGATTCTCAAGAGCAGAGATGTCTCTCTCCATACAAAGATTCGACTTGTTCAAGCCATGGTATTTTCAATAACATCATATGGATGTGAAAGCTGGACAGTGAAAAAGATAGACAGGAAGAAAATTGATGCCTTTGAATTATGGTGCTGGCGGCGAATACTGTGTATACCATGGACTGCACGAAGAACAAACCAGTCGGTACTAGAGGAGATCAAACCTAAGCTTTCTTTAGAAGCTCAGATGACAAGACTTCGACTTTCATACTTTGGACACATCATGCGAAGAGAGAGATCATTAGAGAAAGACATCATGCTCGGCAAGATAGAAGGTCAACGCAAAAGAGGAAGGCCAGCAATGAGATGGATCGAGACAATAACAGCAGCTACGGGTACCAGTCTGTCAACAATGAGCCGCCTGACTCAAGACCGAACACAATTTAGGATAGCTATCCAGAGGGTCGCCATGAGTCAACTCCGACTCGACGGCACTTAACAACAACAACAACAACATAGAAAATCTCCAGGAAAGGGTATTGATTTTGCCTTCTTTGAGTCTAGTCGATACGTGATAATGAAATTGAATTGGGTAAAGAACAATGGCCACCTAGCAGTGGTGTACCGAGCCTCTTTGGCACCTGAAGCTAGCATCTCCCCCCACCCCACCCAGGACTCCCTACCATGCCCATGAGCAAACTTACTTACTTCAGTTGTTCGCCACATGGGACGCTGCTGCCTTTGCTCCAGGCCCGGCTGTGCTGGCTATTACCTCACAGTATTTTATTTTACTCTGTAGTTTCTACAGTCAGTACTTTACCCTGTAATTACTGCTATCAGTACTTTACCCTGTAATTACCGTTGTCAGTAGTTTACCCTGTTGTTTCTACTGCTAGTATTTTGCCCTGTAATTACTGTTGTCAGTATTTTATCCTGTGATTACTCCTGTCAGTAGTTTACCTGCAATTGATAATTGGTGCAGTACTAACTTGCACCAACTACCCACAGTACACTTACTTCCGACCTTTTATCCTCACCTGCATAACTAACTATGGATCTGAAAAGATTTCTTACACTCACCTTAAACATTCTTATGCTCACACTATGGGTTCTACTCTCTCACACCCCTCCCATTCACTCTTTAACTCCAACCACAAACATTCTCAAGCCAGCACACATTCCTATCATTCCATACAAACCCAGACACAACACACAAAAATATACTATTAGTGACCCCTCCATAAACAGTCCACGCACAAACCAACACATTCGTGTTCAAAGGCTTATCAAATTGAACCCTTCACCAATAAATAACCCCTTACAAAACACTACACATTCAACACAATTAAATTGCATACTTATAAACGCCAGGTCAATTAGGAATAAAATACCTATCATAATAGATCTCATCATAGACGAAAATCCTCATTTACTCTGCATAACTGAAACCTGGCTAAATGAATCTGACTCAGTTCTCCTTAACCAACTAAGAGTACATGGTTATACCATACTCAACAACAACAGAGACAGAAAAAGAGGTGGCGGAGTTCTTATAATAGCAAAATCGCATCTCAATCTTTCGTCTACCTTACTAGATAAACATGATGGTATTGATATCCTTAGAGTGGAAAGTCATACCATGGCCATCTGCCTTATCTACAGACCCCCCACAACTGACATACATAGTCTAGACATAATACTTGAGGCTGCATGTAACTCCTCACTGAGAAAGCCCTCTGTTATCTTAGGAGACCTTAACCTTGCCTCATTACCAGATAACCATGCACTATCCTTCCTTGAAGCAATGGAGGAAATGGAATTTAAACAAATAATGACCCACCCCACCCATTCCAAAGGTAATACCCTTGATTTAATATTCATACCATCACACTTCACACTCTCATCGGTTCCTACACCACCCACCACAACTCAGGTACCATGGTCAGACCATTTCATGATACATTTCTCTCTCCCTTTTCAACCCACCAACTCTACTCATGGTAACAACAAATTCACAGAACAAAGATTTCACCAGTTTAACAAGGAAAGTTTTCTGGAATCTATTTCCCCAAAATTAGACAACACCCCAAACAATCTTAACGATCTTGTTTCTACCTGGAACTCCATTATTGAAGCAGAAGCTAAATATTCAACCTCTAATAAAAGAAAATCTAGATCTAAATTGACTGAGAAATGGTACACCTCTGAGCTTGCTACACTAAAGAAAAACCTTCGGAAATTAGAGTCTAAATGGAGGAAGAAAAAAACCACTGAACTCAGGGTTCAATACTTCACAAGCCTTAAAACCTACAAGGAAGCCATTAACAACACAAAAAGACTATTCCACACTAAAACATTAGCTAATGCCATCAATCGACCCAGAGAACTTTTTGAGATTATTAAATCTCTAACTAAGGCTCCCGATAACACTCCTAACAAAACACCTATAGATCCACAACTCATTGCAAACCATTTTGCTAATAAACTTAAACTAAGCGCCCGTCCAAGCATTATCTTGACCTCTCCCACACCAAAATCCATCACGGAATGGAGCTCATTCCATACAATTTCCAACAAACAACTGATAGAGATTATATCAAATCTTAATACTACCACGTCATTACTTGACCCTTGCCCGGTATCTTGGATTAAAGCAACAAAATCTGAACTAGCCCCATACATTTTGAAGCTGGTAAACCAATCTCTACTTCAAGGATTCATGCCGGATGATCTGAAATACTCGGCTATTCGCCCTTTACTAAAAATAAAACCCTTAACAGTTCTGACCCTTCCTCATACCGCCCCATTGCAAGCATACCTTTCTTAGCTAAAATTATTGAAAAGGTAGCTCAGACACAACTTCAGGATCATATTGATATGAACTTCCCATTAGATGAGTACCAATATGGTTTCCGCTCATATCACGGAGTAGAAACCCTACTCATATCCCTTCTTGATTCACTTATCCGAGGTATGGATAATATAAAACAGACCTTCTTGCTCATTTTCCTTGACATTTCTTCAGCCTTCGACAGCGTTGATCATATTACGCTCTTATCTAGACTATCCCAACTAGGTTTAAAAGATACCACTCTTAACTGGTTTAAGTCCTACATTTCTAATCGCTTCCAATATGTCCATTTAGACCATTCCCCCTCACTACCATTCCCACAAGAGCGTGGTATCCCTCAAGGATCCTCACTCTCTGCACTACTCTTTAACCTTTACATACAACCTATTTGCACAATCTTTCAACGCCACAATCTAAAATATTTCATCTATGCAGATGACATCATGCTATTCGCCCCGTTAGACATAGCTAACCTTAATTTCAACAAAATCGCCACCTGCCTCCTTGAAGCTGAAAAATGGCTTCACTCAATCCATATGGATATCAATTTCAAAAAGACCGAAGCACTCTTCGTAACCAGAAATACCACCTTCACTCCTCCAACTTCCATCAACCTTATGAACATTACTCTCCCAGTCAAGTCTGAAATTAAATACCTTGGAGTTACACTAGACAAGACCCTAAGCATGACTAACCACATAAAACAGACTGCCAAAACTATATTTTTCAAACTGAGAACTATACAGCAACTCAGACCCCTCATCGACATCAATGACTTCAGAACAGTTGTCCAGGCTCTTATTATGCCACATTTAGACTTCTGCAATGGCATACTCCAAGGAACATCCAAAAAGAATTTACACATCCTTCAAAGAGCTCAGAATGTCACTGCTCGAATAATTATGAAAGCTAAAATATTCGATCACATCTCTCCTATCCTATACTCTCTCCACTGGCTTCCTATCTATAGTAGGATTCAATATAAAACACTTGTCACCACTTTTAAACTCATTAATGACCTAGCCCCATCACAGTTGGCCACTCTACTCCAAACCCCACAAGAAAACAGAACCAGAAGAAAAACTAACCTCAACATGCTATTAATTCCCATTGCAGTGACAAAATCAAAGCAAATAACCACCAACACTGCTTTTTCATATTATGCTCCCAGCCAATGGAATAAACTCCCACTATACCTCAGAGAGATTAAAGACCTTACATCTTTCAGGAAGGAACTTAAAACCTACCTATTTAGTCAACACTATAGCAACCTACAACCTGGAACCAAATTTACTACACAAAAACATGCAACAAACCAAACACAGGTCTACCCCACCTAATGCCGGACTTCATTTCTCATCCACTCAAGTTAGTCTACTCCCAATACTTTATTTATGATCACAAATAACTATTATAGTCTCTTACTAACCATGTAAATCTACCCCTCTGGTTCCTTGTAACATAGTTTTATGACTCCTTGTAACATAGTTTTATACTTCCCTTTATGTTAATAACCCTCACATTGTTTTCCATTTAACCTAGTTATTATGCAACCTAGTTTATGTTCACCTAATATTTAATGTAATTCAATATTGCACTGTTCTGCTATATTGTTGTTTAAGTTCCTTGTTTTTGCTCAACTAATGTTTAATGTAATTCAATATTGCAATGTTCTGCTATATTGTTGTTTAAGTTCCTTGTTTTTGCTCAACTAATGTTTAATGTAATTCAATATTGCAATGTTCTGCTATATTGTTGTTTAAGTTCCTTGTAAACCGCCCCTGATCTCTGGAAGGGGCGGTATAAAAAAGCACTGAAATAAATAAATAAATAAATAACAGGCGTCGTCTCGCGCTGTTATTGCAAGACTTCGGAAGAGGACACAGCATGTGTCCTGGAGCGGAGGCAGTGGTGCAAACAAGTAAATTTGCCACTGCTGCCGCGGACACAGAAGTAAGTGCCACTGCCATCTCCTTATTTGGGCCCGGCTGGGAATTTCACTCATTGTCTGCACCCCCTTTCTGCCGGCAGCCGGGGGGGACCTCTCCCACTGCTCTATCCTTGGTATGCCACTGCCTGCTAGCTTGGAAGGAACTCTACTGTGGACTGTTCAGATCTCTGAGCCCTGTTATGGAATGCTGCGCTCCTTCCAGAAGATATTTCCATTCTTCAGATACCTGTTCAATTGCCAGCAACTCCCCTTTTCCAATTTCATAGTTATTCTGTGCTGAGGAGAATTTTCTAGAGAGGTGTGTGCAGGGGTGACGTTTGACTGAATCCAGATCCCAGTGAGACAGAACTGCACCTAACCCAGCCTCTGAGGGAGGGAGTTAGGGTGTCTTAAAACAGGAGCAGTTGAAAGGGCTGTCTTGAGATCCTGAAAAAGCCTTAAGTGCTTCCAGTGACCATTGTTTGGGGTTAGCTCCCTTCTGGGTGAGGGCAGAAGAGAGCGCTGCAGTCCTGGAGAATCCTTGAATAAACTGGCAGTAATAATCAGCAAAGCCTGGGATTGCTTTAAGCCTTTGAGGACAGAACCAGTTCACAACAGCTGATACCTTACTGCGATCCATTTCAATCCCAGTTGTAGATAGCTCATTTCTTGAACTTGGCATAATTATGATTGCCCTGTAAATGCTGTAGGATACCTTTGACAAGCAAGAGTGGAGGCAAAAATGAGAATATCATCCAAATAGTCAACTTCTCAACTTACCTCTAGCAATATCGTTGATGAAGTATTCATAGTGCTCATAGTAACATAGTAAATGATGGCAAAGAGCAGTATGATCCATCTAGTCTGCCCAGCAAGGCGGCAAGAGTAGGTGCGCGTGCGCCTGCTGCTCCGTGCAGGTCACCCCTCCCCATGCCTTTGTTTAGGGGTGTACCCACCTCTCCGTGCAGGTCACCCCTCCCCATGCCTTTGTTTAGGGGTGTACCCACCTCTCCGCGCAGGTCACACCTCCCCATGCCTTTGTTTAGGGGTGTACCCACTTCTCCGTGCAGGTCACCCCTCCCCATGCCTTTGTTTAGGGGTGTACCCACCTCTCCACGCAGGTCACCCCTCCCCATGCCTTTGTTTAGGGGTGTACCCACTTCTCCGCGCAGGTCACACCTCCCCATGCCTTTGTTTAGGGGTGTACCCACCTCTCCGTGCAGGTCACACCTCCCCATGCCTTTGTTTAGGGGTGTACCCACCTCTCCGCGCAGGTCACACCTCCCCATGCCTTTGTTTAGGGGTGTACCCACCTCTCCGTGCAGGTCACACCTCCCCATGCCTTTGTTTAGGGGTGTACCCACCTCTCCGCGCAGGTCATCTTGACTTGTTAAGATATCAGAGACAGTTAAGTTTATTTGGATTTTATACTGTTGCTATAAAGGGATCCACTGTGTCTGTCCCATGCCATTTTGAATTCTGTCACTGTATTTGCCCCCACCACATCCATCGGGAGGGCGTTCCAAGCATCCACCACCCTTTCAGTGAAAAAGTATTTCCTGACGTTGCCTTTCAGTTTACCCCCTTGCAGCTTCATGCTATGCCCTCTAGTTTTACAGCTTCCCTGTCTTTGGAAGAGGTTTGTTTGTTCATTAATACTCCTTAAGTATTTAAAGGTCTGAATCATATTTCCCTTGTCCCTCCTCCTCCTCCTCTAGCATATACATATTTAGGTCTTGGTATCTCTTTTTATACGTCTTCTGGCGCAGGCTCCAAATCATTTTGGTCGCCTTCCTCTGAACTGCTTCCAGCCTTTTTATATCCTTTGCGAGATATGGTCTCCAAATTTGAACACAATATTCCAAGTGAGGCCTCACCAGTGACTTGTACAGTGGCATTACTATCTCTTTCAGCATTGGTTATGGAGTCACTGGAGGAGTCATGCAGGGCAGGAGGTTTGTGCTGATCTCGTGATTGACAAATGATCCAAACTTCCTTCCCTACGTGACTCCACCATTCAGAGACTCGATCGCGATGCAGGAAGCTGCTGAATCATGGAATTCTGGAGGAACTGCAGCATAGGGTAAAGGATGGATGCCGGAGGAAGGGGATATATGAGAAAGATAATCAGACTGGGGGAAGGCTGGGGGATTATGAGAGAGAGAAAGAAGGCTTAAGAGAGAGACAAAGAAAGATAATCAGACTGGGGGAAGGCTAGGGACGAGGGTATGAGAAAGAGAGAGACAGAAACAGATTAGGGAAGCCTCGGGGGGGGGGGGGGGGGATCATGAGAGATAGAAACAGACTGGAGGAAACCTGGGGGGGGGGGGACATGAGAAAGAGAAAGAGAGAAAATAGATTGTAAGAAGCCTTGGGGGGGGGTCATGAGAGAGAGAGAGAAACAGACTGGAGGAAGCTGGGGGGGGGGGTCATGAGAGAGAGAGAGACACACACACACACTAGAGCAGCCTGTGACACTCCCCAAGCTCCCCAAGACAGACACACATGCACACGCAGTCTCCGACACTCCCCATGACACATTTACACGCACATATGAACCCCCCAACACTCCTCATGATACACCCACACTTACACGCATTCACCCAGCCCCTGATACCACCTGACACTCCTTTGAGACACACATACAATATGAATACCCCACATGCCTCATTCTTAAAATGGGGAAAACTCTTCATTATGTTACACTATTAGTGTACATTTTTCAACTTGTTATTTTTCAAATTGGTGACAGCGAATGATAAGATAAAGGGGAGATGGAAGAGGGGAAGGGGGACAGAAGCTGCAAGGGGAAAAGAAAGCGAGTTCATACAGGTTTTGGGGGTGCTGATCTAGTGGACCAGTGTCTAAGCTTTAGATGCACTGTGTCAGAGATCATGGCATAAACTAAAAGTCTACGTCGGAGGGAGGAGGAAATGGCCAATGGCAGCAAGCAGGACCCGCAACGCAGCACCAGAGGCTTTGGGAAGCGCAGCATCACAGTTCCCTTGCAATTGCCACCACTGCTGACCCCAGAGAAGGGAGGCAGCGGTGGCAATAGGGGCAGGGGGCGGTAGGATGAAAGGGCCTCCTAGGAAGCCTCCAGTCCTTGCCCAGGCTCTGACCTCACTGCACATGGGAATGATGTTCAGATACTCCCAAACTTGCTGTTATTGTTGGGACAAAAATGACAGAGGCGTGATCCTCAATAAACTGGTTAGTCTTATAAGTTGTTACCTATAAGATGTCACCTGCCTCTGTCATTTTAGCTACTCCAAACTAACACAACTACCACTCAGAAAATGATCATCATGTGAGACAAATGAGAGTCTTGTAAAGGACTCTAATGGAATTCACTGGGGCAGAGAGTGGGGCTGCACAGGAATCACTCGCACAGGATAGCAATCTCCAGTGTATAATGGGGTTATGTATGTGTAACCAGGGGAGTCCAAAAATGATGGGATATGAGGGGTATGGCATGAGGTGGAAGGTTATAGTTTCTCTATGAAAGCAGTTCACCATAAGATCTACATTGGAGGTGACCACAGTAACTAGGCATTCGGTTAAAGGCCTTCCTTCAAACGCCAGCACTTGGGCTGGCATAGGCCAGGTTTCCCAGGGATTCCCTAACAGTTGGGCAAGTGTTATACCCATAGCCTGCTGTTCCAAAGTCAAGAAAGTCCCAGGCCAAGGTTGACTGTCCCTTCCAGTGAATGATTACACATAGGGAAGTCAGGTGGTGCCACATTATAAAGCTGAGACAGGCTGTAGTATAAGAGCAGGAAGAGGCCTAAACCAGGGCCAGCCTGTCCACTAAGTGGGCTAGGAAGCCACCTAGGGTGGCATGCCTCTGTGGGCGCCTTCTTCAAGCCATTTGCTTTGGCACACATGGCCTGCTGCTTCTGACCCCCTTCCGACAGGCAATTGTGTTGGAGGGGGGTCAGAAGCAGCTGGCCATGTACCAAAGCACACGGCCTGCTGCATGCTGCTGCCGCATCAAGCCAAGCCACCCCTCCTCCCCCACTGATGGAATCGACAGCAGCAGGAGACAGAGGTTCGGTTCGGAAGGGGGGGGGGGTGGCAGAAGCCCTTGGGCAGGCCCTGGCCCAAGCTCACTTCCTATTTAGGAATGGGATCCTGAGAGATAATACATGACAAAGAGCAACAAATTTCTAGTCCCAGACATATTCACCCCAGAGTCTTGAAAGAGCTCAGACATGACATTTTCTACCTGCTTCTAGTTATCTGTATCCTATCATTCAAATGGCTATGCTAGCAGAGGACTGGATGGTGGCTAGTATAATGCCAGTTTTTAAAAAGGGCTCCAGAGCTGATCCAGGAAGCTGTAAACTGGCGAGCCTGACATCAGTGCTGGGCCAATTGGTTGAAACTATACTAAAAAGCAAAATTACTGGCCATACAGAAAGACATGGCTTAGTGGGAATGAGTCAGAATGGGTTCAACAAAGGCAAGTCTTACCTTAGCAATTTATTCGATTTTTTGAAGGTGTAAACAAACAGGTGGATAATGGTGAACCAGCAGATAGAGTATATTTGGCTCTTCAGAAAACATTAGATAAAGTTCCTGATATGAGACTTCATAGGAAATCAGAGCCATGAGAGAGCAGGCCATGCCCTTCTGTGGATTGCCAACTGGCTGAAAGAGAGAGTAGCACTAAAGGGTCAGTGATCTACTGGGAAAGGTTAGTAGTGGCAATGGGACCTGACTGTTCTACATAATCATAAATAATCTGGAGACTGGAGTGATGAGTAATGGGATTGAATTTGCAGATGACACAAAATTATTGAAAGTCATCAAAATGGCAGAGGATTGTGAGGATTTTCAGAAGGCTCTTGTGATATTAGGAGACGGCATCAGAGGGGCAGATGAAATGAATGTAGGCAGAAGCAAAGGGGTGCAGACAGGGAAAAACGTGGAGGGTTCAGGTCATTCAGAATGGGAAGCCAAGTAGGCACCTGTTTTGGACCTAGTTTATAAAAACTGATAGGCGCTTTATCTTTATAAAATACCAAGTAGCATAAGAACATAAGATCTGCCATACTGGGTCAGACCAAGGTCCATCAAGCCCAGTATCCTGTTTCCAACAGTGGCCAATCTAGGTCATACGTACCTAGCAGTTTCCCCAAAAGACACAGGTTCCACAATGCTTGTATTGGGTCAAGCATTGATATCCTGGGTCCCTTCTTAATAATGGTTTATGGACCTTTCCTCCAGGAACTTGTCCAAACCTTTTTTAAATCCAGCTACACTAACAGCCTTTACTACATCTTTCAGGAATCACGAGTAAAATAAACTCACCTATTTTACACCTACTCAGGAGTCACCACTGTGTGAAGCAGGTCCGTCTGTGCGTATTTTGTAAACAGTGCACATAAACTACAATTCATAGTTCATATTCTAGAATAGATGGCTTTTTAATTTCCTGTAGGGTAATCCCCTGTGTGGATTACTTTAGTTTTAGATCATGCAGTCACTTTGTTGAGATTCACCTTAATGGGCCGTCATTCAGGAGCGTCTGCTTGGAGGTTCAATGGGGGCCCCTAAGGAAGTCTGGGGTCATGTTCAGTGGCAATGGCTAGACTAATTAAAGCTCCTAATAATACTGCCTCTCTAATAAAAGCTGGATATTTGGCAGTGGAGAATAGTTGGTTTCCCCTGCTGAATATCTGGGCTTGCTGGACACCAGCGGCGCTATTGGGTTAGCAGTGATATTGAGCCACTTATCCAATAGCGTTAACTGGTTAATCCTTTCTGCTCAGATAAATTCTCTATGTCACTCATGCCAAACTGGAATAAATTTGAACAAGAAGCTGTGAAAATTACAACCAAATATGACATAAATGTTCTGCAGCAGTCATGTTGTATTTTAGGCCATAAACTAGTATGTTATTCATATGTCCCACAGGGTGGGGCAAATAATCTGAACAGGAAAATTTCAATGTCCCATGGGGTGGGACAGCGGAGTGTGAAGGGTTAAAGTGAGGAGAGCCATTCACCTCTTCTAACTTTCACTAACTGTATAGCCACCATCATCGCCTCCGATCTGTTCACAGGCCACTCTGGTTTTAACCTAGCATTTTTTCCACAATCTATGAGGATATTTAATTGCACTAATTGGTCAGTGCCACTGTATATCGGTCTGACCGCATTGTAGCTGCTAATCAGCTAAAGCACTTTGAGCATGAACCCTAAGTCATATTCTCATAAAAGAAGACAGTGAGCACTATCTTTCTATTAATAAGCCTGAGGACAACTCAGCTGCCGCGTGGTGGGGCGCGTGTACAGCTAGAAAGAGGGATGTGCTCATACCCTACTCTAGTGCCCAGAATAAGGCGAATAGACGGTCTACACTGAGTCTGTAAACTGAAGTAAGGAATTTGGAGCATCAGCATCTGGCTCAGTGTGACAATGACCCTAATTCTCTATTTTAAGTCTAGATCCTAGCAGTACTACCATGAGACTACCCCTAGGAGGTGAGGAGACCATCTTGAATCCAGACCACCATGGAGCAGGAGCAATAGCGAATTGGTGCTACTCCCCCTAGACCACCAGAGAGCCCTGGTAGGTACCGGGGATTGCATCGGGGGGGGGGGTAGGGGGCTCAAGCCTGGCAAGGAATCAGGGGATTTCTGGACTCCTTCTGGGGGAGAGGATTCAAGGGGATCAGAATTGGTGCTGAACTGAAGCAGGAGAATTGGAGGGAGTTCGGGTTGGTGCTGAAATTACATGGGTGGTTTCATGGGAGTTCAAGTTGATGCTGAACAGAAGTGGGAGGTTTGGAAGGTTGGGCTGGCACTGAACTGGAGGGGAGGGTTTTAGGGGGAGATCAGGGTTGGGGCTGAACCGAAGTAAGGGGCTTCAGGGTGTCGAGGGTTGGGTAGTGATGCTGCAAAGGTGATGTCAGGACTTGTGTGGGAGGTGATCGGGGGAGTGGAGGTGGGTGGATGTTGGGAGCAGCAATTTTTAAAAGCTGTTCCCACAAACAAATGGGGGCGAGCAGCATGCTCTTCTTTCCCATGTACAGCTTTATAAAAGCTCTGCTCCCTCTAGATGGGCCAGCAAGTACTCTTGGAGTTGCCATGTCCATCAAAGTACTTTACAAAAGGCTGTGCATTTGGCAGAGTCTTTGTAAAATACTGGGGGACTTGTGCACATCCTGACCTGGATGTCTAAATTCTGTCTCTACATCCTATCTAAAATGGTCCTTCACAGCTTTCAACAGCACTCATTTGAGTTCACTTGCCAAGCAGACCTTGAGCTCATGGGCGCCATTATATTTGTCTTGGTTGGGATGACCAGAAGCGTTAAAGGTAAAGTCACTCCTAAAATAAATTATATTCTAAATTTAGCTGTATTTATATCCTGCTTTTCACCGGGTCAAAGCGGTCAATTGGGGGATACATTTAACACGAGGGGATATGAGACACATACGCTAATACTTACAGGGAACATGGGCAATGGAGGGTTAAGTGGCTTGCCCAAGACCACAAGGAGTGCCTACAGGACTAGAGATCCCAGTCCCTCTGGGCTGAGATTGCTGTCCCCAGGTGGGACTTGAACCCCCGGCCCTCCGGCCTGAAGTGCCTTGTCCTAACCACTAGGCCACTCCCCCCCCCCCCCCCCCCCATATTCTAAATATGCTTCCTTTACCTTTTCCTAGATCACTCTACAGGGAGTTGGAATTGGTTCAGATGAATTTCTTATGGAAGAATAAAACCCCCAAAATTGTGCTTTGTAAAGTTAATAACTTACCGGGTGGGATGGATTTTCCTGACTTTGAACTTTATCATTGCACTTTTTTATAGAAACAAGGACGTTTATGGTTTTGGGAGGGGGGGGATCCAATTTGGTTCGAGGTGGAGCAGGATGTGTTTAAACCTTTCCTCCTTTTTGTGGCAAATGGCATAACCCCCCCCCCCCCCCCGCCACCTCCCCCCCCCCCTTGGTACATGCTGCCACCCTTACTGCTTTTGATAAATTAGTAGATACTATGGAGGAATCTACAAGGGCGCTAACAATTTGGTATAATCTGCGATTTAAAATCCAAAATTCATTCATTTCCTGGCCAATATGGCAAGCAGCAGGCATTTGGTTAATGGGATAGATGATGACTCAATCAACCTTCAAAACATTTGATCAACTGCAGTAGGAATTTACTGTTCCCAAATGCGCTCTTTTTTAAATAGTTACAATTAAGACATTGTCTGTTTGCCGGTACCTTAGTCCCTCTGAATCTATCTGAGGAATGAGATTTGAAGCAGCTTTGTAGGGGTCTGAGTTCCTCCTCCCAATCAGCCTCCAGCTATGTTTTATTGCGGAGAGAGAAGTTCTACTCTAAGTACCATTGATACCTGGACATTAAAGGAGGTCAAGATAAGTGACTCCTTAAGCATGTAAATGCCTTTTAATATCAGACTCTAGGAGATTATGGAGGATATCTCCTTTAGTGCCCCCAATAATGATTCGGAGTTTCTATTAATTGGCCACCAGAACAATAAGACACAAGTAGATGAAAAATATGTTCATCTTGTCTCTCAATTTTCTCCATTAAGTGCTGGAAAACTTGTTCATAAACAATCAGCGATACTTAATATTGTACCTGGCTTACAGGATATTAAGGCCAGGGTCGTTTTTTCAAGAGATCGCAATATTAAGAAGATAGTGAGTTCAGCGAAATGTCCCCAGGGGAGAGACCATAAGAGTACAGGACAGATAAAGGCAGGCCATGAGAAAGGTGGACATTGACGAATTTGTGAATTATCTTTTGAGCTTAATGAATTGTGTAGATCTACTTTTGTTGTGTGCGTTATTCAGTGCCTGTGTGGCTTACTATATGTGCACCAAACCACCAGGGAGTTGCGAGTTCAGATGCTTGAGTATAAAAGTCGGTTGAACCATAAAGCCGTAGAAGCCCCAATTGTACAGCACTGTATTGCTCAAAATCATGCTTTTGAAGACCTACATGTTTTTGGTTCGGATCATGTCCCTCTAAGTTCTTGAGGAGGGGACAGGAATAAAATCTTGATCCATAAGGAACAGAGATGGATTTCTGTTTTAGGTACCATTCATCCTGATGGTTTGAATAAGGCTTTGGACTGGCATTTATGTTGAGAAAACAACTTTTTGGTTATTAAAAATTTTGTTGGTTGTATGATATTATTTTGATAGCTGATGGTGCACTTTAGATACTGTGGAATCTTGATAGGTTTATATGATGGTGAGATCTTAAGTTGGTTTGATGAACAGCATGCTATTTAAGGGGGGCAGTGATTCACTGGAAAGAGCTTTTGGAATATCCTTGTTAAACTATTTGATGAATACCAAGAACATCTCACTAAGTGAACAGAGCTGGCAAGCACCCCCTGGTAAGAAACTCATTGCATATTACTATATATAAAAATGACGGACAAACTGATCAATATTTTATCCACGTTTCTTTAGCCCTGCTAAAAGCAAAGCCACAGAATGGAAACTGATTTCTGCAGACCAGTAACAAAATAAAAAGCAGATAAGAGAGAAGATGGTATTTACAGTAAACCCTTTTATCCCCTAGGTGGCAGCATTGGTCTTTCCTTTCTACAGCTACTTTGTCAGGAGCTACACTGTAGGCTAGCAATCTACAGATACATCCCAAGCAACAGGGAAGACCTGCAGCCTTCACTGACTGCTCGCCCATTCTTTGTCCGTGTAGGAAAGTAACAGTGAATCAGGCATAACCCCTGCCCTTGGTATTTTGTGGGTAGGAAGATAGGTTTTATGACTGGCAAAAATTTGGAAGGATGGCATGGGGGGGGGAGGGGGGGAGGGGAAGACTTCAATGTTCCCAATTAGATCTCTTTAGGAGGAAAATATCTCTTATATCGTATTACAAGAATTTCCCTCCTAAAAATTCTAGCACTCCTCTTTATTTCTATGACACTTTGGAAACATAATCCTGCTTCAAGTGAAGACAGTTACTATCTGTAGAGTAAAGTGATATAAAACCTCCCCAAATTATATATGGCAGCAGTGATTACACACAAAACCACAAAACACAATTAGTCGTAAAGACTAAATGCAAGTCATATAGTATAACTAGTCATATGCAGCTACCCTGAGCTAGTTTATCCTTTCTCAAAAATATCATTGTGTGTCTTGTAGTTCTGTGCCCTATGCAATTTTGGGAGATTTTGTGTCACTAACCTCTATGGCCCACATGTAATAAGCTGCTCCATCCTTTAGCATAGTGCTTTACTCCTGATATTCCTTCACTAATCTTATTCCTGGTGCAATAATAAATTTTAGCATGGGAAAACCAGCAGTGAAATCACTGCCCTAAAGATCGTGCATTGTGAAGGCAAAACTCTGAAGAGCAAATTGCTCCCGATGTGAAAAAATGTGCTAATATATAGCATGCTGTTTGAATTTCTCCTAGTGCTAAATCTTTAAGCCAGCTTGAAGCTGGAGTAAAGAGGTGGGGTGATCAGAACTGCAGTGTAGCACGTCACCTCAGATCACCCAAGATCCTCCAGAAACCTGCTGCCCTAACCTCACAAAAAAAGACCCTGGTGGTCTAAGAGGTCCCCTAAACCCCCCCCCCCCTCTAAAATTTGGAAGACAGGAGTAATGCCTACTAGCTCCTGCCTCTGGTATGGCCGCCATCTTCCAAAATGGCAGTGTCTGATCCCTAGTTGTGCATTGGGATGCATCGCCAGGAGCAGTCTGCCAAATAAGGCAATGCTGCCCAAATAAGGGGCACACTCCCTTATTTGGCAGACTGACTCCTAGCAGTAAATCCTGATGCATCATTCTGAAACATGGCAGCACCGGAGACAGGAGCCAGTGGGCATTGCTTCTGCCTCCCAACTTTAGAGGTGGATAGGAGGAGTCAGGCAGTCAGGGGGAAAAGAGAGAGAGGATTCAGCCTGCCCGCTGGGTAGAATTGTAAGATGGAGAGCAAAATAGTGATGGGGCAGTTGGGAGGTGTGATGTTAGGGCCTCTGAACCCCTGTTCTCTTCTTTTTGTGTGTGGAAGAGAGGTCTTATGCTGTGCTCACTGAGCCCCTGCCCTTGTTATTTTGTGGGTAGGAAGGTAGGTTTTATGATGGCTCATTGATCTCCTTTTGTTCTTTTCTATTTGAGTGGGCCTTACATTGGAGCTACTGAAACTCCATAGTTCATTTGTATGTGTGTATGGGAGAGGCCCTATATCAAGGACGTTATATTGGGGTTGCTGAGCACCCATCATTCATTTGAGTGTGTGTGTGAGGGGCAAAGGTGTTATGTGTTTTTTAAAGGCAGATTATAGAGAGCACGTGAAGAGGGAAATTCAGATGGCCAGATCCGGATGTGGAAAATTTCCAACGTATTTTACAAAAGGATCTGCCAAACTTAGAGCCTCTTGTAAAATAGGTGCAGGACTACATATTTATGTCTCCCCACATTCAACAGGAGCACGTTACGTACAGGGGGGAAAAAAGTATGAATACCCCCCACATATGAATGGGGTCAGCTTTTTTGAAATCGCTGCTCCTGCTCTCCACATTTGCCCAAAACCTTCAGCACCACTTCCTTCCCTGACCACTATGCCTGACAACGATTCCCCTCCCCTGCCGATCACCCCTACTAGTCTTCCAGTCCCCTCCTCAAGGCACCCAATTCTCTTCCCTTCTCCCCTGACAGCTGATCCCCTCAATACATCCAATTTCCCTGTCTCCCCACAGCATCTGATCCCCCCAGGTACATCCCTCAGCATGAAGGCCCCTTATCCAATCCCTCTGCCCTCTGGCAACAACAAACCCTGCCCCTAAAGTACCCTCCATCCCCATCCCCCGCCTTGTCAGGACCCCTTTGTGTATAGTGGGAGCAGATGCAATCCCCTGTCATTCCTGCTCTTACAGCCCCAGATTTTAAAATGGTGCCCAAAGTCCCTAGTGGTAATCTTGCACTCTTGTAAATCGGGGCATCCACATCTATGCTGTGACCCACCCAAACCACTCCATCTCCGAGCCCTAACCATACCTACTGGACGTTTAGACATAGCTAGCATCTCTGCGTATAAAACAACCCCTTTCTAAACTAGTATTTGCGTATGTAGACACTGCTATTCACACTGGGGAGACTTCTAAAACAACCCCCTTTATGCGTCATATATGTCACTTTCAGAAGAGTAAATGTGCAGATCTCTGATATCTGGCCTCTTGGGGTTTCCAATTCACTTTGGGGGTCATTCTGATTTACGAGCAGCAGGTCTGGATGTCTGACTTGGATGTTCAATCCCTGCTCTTCGCAGGGAGCAAATTTCCAACTCCAGGCTCCCCGCACGTACAGTGGCTTTGTGTGGGGAGCTCTAGATGGGTGTGGGAGGGGAAGGGCCGGAGGAGGAGTGTGGGCAGGGCGAAGGCGGGCCCATGACCCCAGACGTACAGGGCCTATCCAGGTCACTTTCATGTATGTCTGGCTTGGGGAAGATGGACGGGGAATTTATTTCATCTCAGAGGTGGAATAAGTCTCCCTGATGATGGCAGGCAGTGCTGCAGGAGCCTGCTAAAGAGGTGAGCCAACACTGGAGGTTCCCTGCCGCCGGATCCTGGCTTTGGCAAGCCCCTCTGCACTATTTTTCTATCAGCAATAAAGTCTAATATATATACAAACACAGGGTTGGTTCCTTTTATCTCACATGGTTCATGGTTTATCTGATCATCACCTTCTCTCCTTTAATCTTCACCTCCCTCCCCCCCCCCCCCCCCCCCTCTGCCTCGTCCTGTCTCCTCCACTCTTTTTAGGAACCTTCTTGCCATTGATCCCCTGGTTCTCTCCTCTACCATTTATCCTTCTCTCTCCTCTGTTTTGTCCTCCAAGTCTGTTGATATGGCAGTGATGTCCTATAATGCTGCGCTCTTCTCAGCTCTGGATGTTCTCGCTCCTCTCATCCCTCGTCCTGTGAGGCGTTCCTTACCTCAGCTCTCTCCCACTATTCGCTATCTTCGCTCCTGTGCCCGCTCTGCTGAGCGTACCTGGCTCAAATCCCGCTCCCCTGAAGATTTCCTTCATTTCAAATTCATGCTCTGCTCTTTCAAATCTGCTTTAGCTCTTGCCAAACAAGATTACTTTGTTCGCCTGACTAATTCTCATGCCTCTGATCCTCGCCGTCTCTTCATTGCTCTCAATTCTCTCCTCAAAGTGCCTCCGCCTCTGATCCCTCCTTCCCTTTCTGCCCAGGCTCTGGCTGATTACTTCCATGATAAAATCCATAAAATCACTCTCCAGTTTCCCTCTAAATCCCTGATTTCCCTTTCCTGCTTTCATTCTCTCCCCCCTTCTCATCCTACCCTCTCTTCCTTCCCCACGATTTCTATTGATGAAACTGCTCTTCTTCTCTCCTCCTCCAAGCTCACCACTTGCTCCTCTGATCCTATCTCCTCCCATCTCCTCTCCTCTATTTCCTCTACCGTTGTCCCCTCCATTTCTCATATTCTCAACCTTTCGCTCTCCACTGCTACTGTTCCGGCTGACTTTAAACATGCTGTGGTCACGCCCCATCTCTCTCCTTCCTTTGTTCCTCTGCCGCCACTCACCTTCATGGCCATTGTCTGGATTTGGTTTTCTTTTCTTGCTCCTCTCCCTCTAACTTCAGTAATACTGCTCTTTCTTTATCTGATCATCACCTTCTCTCCCTTTAATCTTCACCTCCCTCCCCCCCTGCCTCGTCCTGTCTTCTTCACTCTTTTTAGGAACCTTCTTGCCATTGATCCCCTGGTTCTCTCCTCTACCATTTCTCCTTCTCTCTCCTCTGTTTTGTCCTCCAAGTCTGTTGATATGGCAGTGATGTCCTATAATGCTGCGCTCTTCTCAGCTCTGGATGTTCTCGCTCCTCTCATCCCTCGTCCTGTGAGGCGTTCCTTACCTCAGCTCTCTCCCACTTTTCGCTATCTTCGCTCCTGTGCCCGCTCTGCTGAGCGTACCTGGCTCAAATCCCGCTCCCCTGAAGATTTCCTTCATTTCAAATTCATGCTCTGCTCTTTCAAATCTGCTTTAGCTCTTGCCAAACAAGATTACTTTGTTCGCCTGACTAATTCTCATGCCTCTGATCCTCGCCGTTTCTTCATTGCTCTCAATTCTCTCCTCAAAGTGCCTCCGCCTCTGATCCCTCCTTCCCTTTCTGCCCAGGCTCTGGCTGATTACTTCCATGATAAAATCCATAAGATCACTCTACAGTTTCCCTCTAAATCACCGATTTCCCTTTCCTGCTTTCATTCTCTCCCCCCTTCTCATCCTATCCTCTCTTCCTTCCCCACGATTACTATTGATGAAACTGCTCTTCTTCTTTCCTCCTCCAAGCTCACCACTTGCTCCTCTGATCCTATCTCCTCTCCTCCACTTCCTCTACCGTTGTCCCCTCCATTTCTCATATTCTCAACCTTTCGCTCTCCACTGCTACTGTCCCGGCTGACTTTAAACATGCTGTGGTCCCGCCTCTCCTTAAGAAACCCTCACTTGATCCCTCTTGTCCTTCTAATTATCGCCCTATCTCTCTCCTTCCTTTCTAAACTGCTCGAACGTGCGGTTTACCACCGTTGTCTTGACTTCCTCTCTTCCCATGCTCTTCTCAATCCCTTACAATCTGGTTTTTGTCCTTTGCACTCTACTGAAACTGCTCTTGTCAAAGTCTCCAGTGACTTGTTCCTAGCTAAATCTAAAGGCCTTTACTCTGTCCTTATCCTCCTTGACCTTTCTGCTGCCTTTGACACTGTTGACCATGATCTTCTCCTTGACACTTTGTCCTTGCTTGGCTTTAGGGACTCTGTTCTATCCTGGGTCTCCTCATATTTCTCCCATCGCTCCTTTAGTGTATGTTCTGGTGACTCCTCCTCCTCTGTTACCCCGCTCTCGGTTGGTGTCCCCCAGGCAGGGGCGGCTCAAGGGGGGTGCGGGGCCATGTGCGGAGACTCGGTGCAGGGCCTATTTTGCATAAGGGGCCTCATTTGCATAAATATTTGCATAATGTTACCATACACCAACTTTTAGTAAACATGCCTCTTAATGAGTGTATGGATAAAGAAAGACTAAAAGATTTCTACATTACTATAATCCAGTGCCAACTGCCAGGCACATTAGAAACTACTACAAACACTGCCCATTTAAACCCATAGCAAACCCGCCGTATCATAACAGCACTACCAGGACTCACAAAGCACCATACTCTACCTATCAAAAGGCAACACTGCGAATATTAAACCAATACATTTCAGAGAACAACAATACATGACCTACTGGGGAAAGAGAACAAGTGGCAATGTCAAATAGGAATTACATAAACAGAATACCTCAGCTCAGTTACACATGCAGAACATAGACCATCACCAAACAAGGATTCACAATTTAGAAACAGGAAGACAATAATTAAATTGGGAACCCCAAAAGCCAAACTTGGAATGTACAACAACACTGTAGAAATAAAAACTATAAATTAATTTCCTCTTCTACTAAACAAAGCGCAGACGTTAATGATGCACATTTCCCAGAGCTGACATATTCCAGTTAATAAATTCAAAATAAAGAGATATTTTTCTACCTTTTGTGCATTTCTTTTTCAGTTGCAATTGCTCCAGCCACTTTCTTCTGGTTTCTACGTGTCTTCCGCTAACTCTCCATCATCTGCTGTCCATTTGTCCTTTCTTCTCTCTTCTAGTTTTTTTCCATTATCTCTCTACATCTGCTTTAACATACTAATCTATCTCCTTTTGCTCTTTCCTCATTCCTATTTCATCCACTCAAATTTTACTCCTCCATCCTCAATCCCCACTTACTCTCCCAATACCCGGCCAATTGTAGATTTGTCTTCCCTCCCACACAAAATATTTTTTCCCTCTCCGTTTCACTCTCCTAGCTCCATCCCATTCTAATCCTCCACCAACATCAGCTCCCTTCTAGTTTCAGCCCCACCCAGCATCCGCTCCCTTCTAGTCCCCGCATCAGCCCATTTCCAGTCCTAGCCCCACATAAGCCCATTTCCAGTCCTAGCCCCCATAAGCCAATTTCCAATCCTATCCTAGCCCCACCATCAGCCAATTTCCAGTTCTAGCTCCCCCCATCCATTTCCAGTCCTATCCGAGTGCCTCCATCAGCTCATTTCCAATCCCAGCCCCCCCACTAGCCCATTTCTAGTCCTTTCCTAGCCCCACCATCAGCCCATGTTAAATCCTAGCTCCCCTCCACTCAGTCCATTTCCAATCCAAGCCCCCCATGAGCCTACTTCCAGTTCTAGCCCCTCCATTCCATTTCAATCCAAGCCCCCACCACAGCCCATTTCCAATCTTAGCACCCCCCAACAGCCAATTTCCAGTCCTATCCTAGCCCCTCCATCAGCCCATTTCCTGTCCTAGCCCCCCCCTCACTCAGCCCATTTCCAGTCCTAGCTTCGTCCCCTCACAGCCCATTTCCATACCAAGCCCCCCTCCTCATCAGCTATTTGCAGTTCAAGCCCCCCTTCCACTCAGCCCATTTCCATTCCAAGCTCCCGTCCCCATCAGCTATTTGCAGTTCAAGCCCTCCTTCCACTCAGCCCATTACCAGTCCTAGCCCCCCCCCCACAGCCCATTACCAGTCCTAGCCCCCCCATAGCCCATTACCAGTCCTAAGCCCCCATCAGCCCTCTTCCAGTCTTAGCCCCCCCATAGCCCTTTACGTCCTCTAAGCCCCCATCAGCCCATTTCCAGTCCTAGCCCCCCCCTCAGCCCATTTCCAGTCTTAGCCCCCCATCAGCCCATTACAAGTCCTAACCCCCAATAACCCATTACTAGTCCTAAACCCACCCCCCATCAGACCACTTGCAGTCTTAGCCCATTACCAGTCCTAACCTCCCTCCCCCCATCAGCCCAGGTAGATTTAAAAAAAAAAAACGGCTGTGGCTACTGCTGCCGCTGCCACCGAGGCAGCAGCAGAATCAAGCATCCCGCGGGGCCCCCCCTGCCCGGCAGAGCCTCCCTGCAGCATCAGCTCCCGAGTCCCAAAGCGTGGGCTTTCAGAGCTGCGAGAGTTTCCCTTTCTCGCGGCTCTGTTAATCCCGCCGGGGCTGATGGGATTTCCCCGGGCGGGATTAACAGAGCCACGAGAAGTCAGAGAAGCTCTTGCGGCTCTGAAAGCCCGCGCTAATTGGGACTCGTGAGCTGATGCTACAGGGAGGCTCTACCGGGCAGGGGGGGCCCCGTGGGACGCTTGATTTTGCCGCTGCCATGGCGGCAGCAGCAGCAGCAGCCAGGTTTTTTTTTTAATTTACTTGGACAAATGCAGAATGTTTTTTTGTGCGGGGCCCCCTGAAACGCAGGGCCCTGTGCAAAAAACATTCTTGCTCAATGGACGGGCTGGCCCTGCCCCCAGGGTTCTGTCTTGGATCCCCTTCTTTTTTCTCTCTATACCCAATCCCTTGGTGCGCTTATTTCCTCTCATGGTTTTCAGTACCATCTCTATGCTGATGACTCCCAAATCTATCTCTCTACTCCTGATCTTTCTTCTGCTTTCCAGTCCTGGATCTCTTGCTGTCTCTCTGCCATTGCTGCCTGGATGTTCCATCGTTGCCTGAAATTGAACATGGCCAAGACTGAACTTCTCATTTATTCTCCTAAAATTTCCCTTTCTCCTTCTTTTTCAGTCTCTGTTGATGGCTCTGTTCTCCAACCTGTTTCATCTGCTCGCAATTTGGGTGTTATTTATGACCCTTTGCTCTCTTTCTCCTCTCATATCCAACTCATCGCTAAGACCTGTCGCTTCTTTCTCTTCAACATTGGCAAAATCCGCCCCTTTCTCTCTGAGCTCACTACTAAAACCCTCATCCATTCCCTAATCGCCTCCCGCCTTGATTATTATAACCTCCTTCTTGCTGGTCTCCCTCAGTCTCATCTCTTCTCTCTTCAGTCTATTCAGCACTCCGCTGCCCGTTTGATTTTCCAGCAGCCTCGTTTTGCCCACATCACTCCTCTCCTCAGATCTCTTCACTGGCTCCCTATCCGTTTCCATATTCACTTTAAGCTTCTCCTTCTGACTTATAAGTGCATTCACTCTGTGGCTCCTCAGTACCTTTCTTCTCTCATTTCTCCCTATTTCCCCCCTCGTGTACTCCGTCTGTTCTTCTTCCCAGTTGCTTCTTGCTATGCCCTTCTCTATTGCCAACTCCAGATTCCGCTCTTTTCACCATGCTGCTCCCTACGCTTGGAATAAGCTTCCTTTGTCTATACGTCAGGCATCTCCTTTGCCCCTCTTCAAACTCAAGTTAAAAGCTCATCTTTTCGCCTCTGCCTTTGGTTCTTGATTTTGCTTTTCTCCTTCCTTCCCCTCTTATTTCACCTTTCTTTCTTCCTCTTACACTTGTTCTTACCTCTTTCCTTTGTCCTGTCTCTCCTGCTCTTGTCTCTTTGCCCTTGTTCTTATCTTTTTTCTACTCCTTTTCTTGCTTTGTCTTTTTAGATTGTAAGCTCTTTTGAGCGGGGACTGTCTTTTTGTGTTTTCATTGTACAGCACTGCGTGCGCCTGGAAGTGCTTTATAAATGCTTAGTAGTAGTAGTAGTAGTAATAGTAATTTGCCAGATAGACCTATAGAATCTTGGGAAAAGAGGGATGTAGCAATTATCCCTAGACCTATTGCAGTATTTATATATATATATATATAGATTAATTTGCTACTGACAGTAACCCTCACAGATTTGTGGGCATCATCCGGAATGAGTAATTCTGAATGAGCCACACCTTACAGCACCGGCAGTTCTGCAGCTAGTGTTGCTGAATATATAGATTAAGTGCTTAAGATAATATGGTGACCACACACAGGACTGTACTAAGCTAGAAATGAGCTCTGTGCAAATAGCAAATCTGGCAACCCCTTCACCTAGCCACGTTCAGTAAGTCACTCTTTTTGAGCTAACTGGAAGCTCAGTGATGATATGAACGCCCCTTGCACCTTCTGCGGACACACCATTTGCACAGTCCTTCAAATGACCCTGACCACACAGGCTGAAGAGAGACCTTACCCCCTTGCAGTGTAATTTTATAAAATGCACCTAAGTTAATGAGCGTCTAATGCATGTATATCACACCTATGTTATAAAGTCAGGTACATGCGCAATTGGCTTTATAAAACAGGGTGTAAGTGTGAAGGTACGTGCATTCATTTAAGTTGTGAGCACTTATGACAGCCCTATGGCTGATGTAGGTGCTCACGCCTACTGCTTTGAAGAATGCATGTAAATTATTTTATAAATTAGAAACATAGAAAAAGACCATATGGCCTATCTAATCTGCCCTTCCATATCAACTACAATAGTCCCCTTTTTTCCTTAAGAGATCTTCTGTGTTTGTCCCATGCTTTTTTTAATTCAAATATTTTTAATTCAAATACTGTCCTTGTCTCTACTACCTGCATTGGGAGACTATTCCATGCATCTACCACTCTTTCCATAAATAAATATTTCCACATATTACTACTAAGTCTATCAACTTTCACTCTCTTCCTATGTCCCTTCATAGCAGAGCTTGCTTTCAATTGAAAAAGACTCTCCTCTTGTGCATTTATGCCACGGACGTATTTAAACATCTATATCAAATCTCCTCTATCCTGCCTTTCCTCTAAAGCAGTGGTTCTCAACCTTTTTTGTACCGTGACCCCTTTTACCATTGGTCAACTTGTGGTGACCCCCAATGATAAAATCAAATGCGTCTCTCTTCCTTTACTGTTAACGCATTGTCGCTGTAATCATTTGTTGAGTTATTAATATATTATAGGCCTTTGCAATATGTTTTTATTTATAAAATTTACTTATTTAAACCATAATAATTAATCACAATAACAAGTAACAATATTTGATTTCAAAATTATGATGATTTTGTAGTCAAATCATTAATATGAACTAAAAAAAATTTTCTACCTTTGTTGTCTGACCAATTTATTCTCTGATCATGCTGGTCCCGATCTGAGGCTTCTGCTTTCCTGTCTTCTCTTAGCTCTCTTTCTGTGGTCTATGGTCCATCTGCAATTTCTTATCTCTTCTTTCGTTTTCTTCACTTCTTTCCATCAGCCTATTTCCAGTCCCAGTGCCTCTCCCCAGTATCAGCCCCTTTCCAGTCCTCGCTCCCAGTACCTTCCAATGTCAACTTGCATTCCCATGACTGCCACTGGTGTCCATTCCCTTCCAGTCCCCCTCCTTCCCCACTGACCAGTCCCTTCTAGTACAAATACCATGGCAGCCCCTCTCAGATCCACTCCTTTCCAGTTCCATTCTCCCATCCCCTCGTATCAGCCCATTTGTAGCCTTAGCCCCCGGTTTTCTTCCAGGGCCAGCAGCTCTATCCTTCCCTCCCCACAATCAGCCCATTCCCAGTCAAAGCCCCCCCAATCAGCTCGCTTCCAGTGCTAGTC
Source organism: Ichthyophis bannanicus (assembly GCA_033557465.1). NCBI lineage: Eukaryota > Metazoa > Chordata > Amphibia > Gymnophiona > Ichthyophiidae > Ichthyophis > Ichthyophis bannanicus. The sequence goes on from CM066031.1 coordinate 1,103,940,841, forward strand.
CCCCCTCAACCCCATTACCAGTGCTAGCCTCCCCTAATCAGCCCAATACCAGTCCTACCCCCCCCCATCAGCCCATTACCAGTCATAGCCGCCTCTAATCAGCCCATTTCCAGTCCTAACCTCCCCAATCAGCTCATTTCCAATGCTAGCCCCCCATCAGTCCATTACCAGTCCTACCCCCCTATCAGCACATTACCAGGCCCAACCCCCCTTGATCAGTCCATTCCCAGTCCTAGCCTTCCCTAATCAACCCATTACCAGTCCTAGCCCCCCCCCATCTGCCCATTATAATCCTAACCCTCACTGTCTCTCCCCTCTGTCCAGCATTTATCCCCGTCTGTCCAGTATGTCCCCCTGTCTCTTCCCTTTGTCCATGTCAGCCCCCCTCCCTCCCTCCCTCCATGTCAGCCCTCCCTCTGTCCATGTCAGCCCCCTCCCTCCCTCCATCCATCTATCCATCCCTCCATGTCAGCCCCCCTCCCTCCCTCCCTCCATGTCAGCCCTCCCCTCCCTCCCTCCCTCCCTCCATCCATGTCAGACCCCCCCTCTGTCCATGCAGCCCTCCCTCAGTCCATGTCAGCCCTCCTCCCTCCCTCCATGTCAGCCCTCCCTGTCAGCCCCCCTCTCTCCATGTCAGCCCCCCTCTCTCCATGTCAGCCCTCCCTCCATGTCAGCCCCCCTATCCATGTCAGCCCCCCTCCATCCATCCATCCATCCATCCCAGCCCCCTCCCTCCCTCCCTCCATCCATCCCTCCCTCAATGTCAGCCCCCCATCCATGTCAGCCCCCTCCCTCCCTCCATCCATCCCTCCCTCAATGTCAGCCCCCCTCTGTCCATGTCAGCCCTCCCTCCCTCCCTCCATCCATCATTGTCAGCCCCCTCCCTCCCTCCCTCCATGTCAGCCCCCCTTTCTCCATGTCAGCCCTCCCTCCCTCCATGTCAGCCCCCCTGTCCATGTCAGTCCCCCTCCCTCCCTCCATTCATCCATCCCTCCATGTCAGCCCCCTCCCTCCCCCATGTCAGCTCCGTTGCAGGTTCCCTGCCCCCTCCTCCCCTCTCCCTGTCTGCCTGCTACTGCCCTGTTCTTCTTCTGCAGCCGCAGCTCCCTGCCTCTTAGGGAACCGCGGCTGAGCCTGTGAAACAGTTGCGGAGCCTTCGACGGGCTCCATATAGCATTGTCCTGCCTCCAAAGGAAGTGGTAAACAACTTCCTTTGGAGGCGGGACAATGCTGCACGGAGCCCGTTGAGAGACGGGAAGGCTCCACAATGGTTTTGCAGGCACAGCCACGGTTCCCAAAGAGACAGGGAGCCGCAGCTGCATTAGAAGGGAGGCAATGAGTTTGCCGCTGCCGAGAAGCGGACTCGGCAGCAGCAGCAACTTGTGCGCTTTTTTTTTTTTTTTTTTTTAACAGCGGAGTGAGGCGACCCCTGCTAAATCCTGTGGCGACCCCCGTGGGGGTCACGACCCACATGTTGAGAACCGTTGCTCTAAAGTATACATATTGAGATCTTTGTTTATCCCCATATGCTTTATAATGAAGAATACTAGCATTTTAGTAGCCACCTTCTGCACTGACTCCATTCTGTTTATATCTTTTTGAAGTTGCTGTCTCCAGAATTGCACACAATACTACAAATGAGGTTGTATCAGAGACATATACAGAGGCACTATCACCTTTCTTTCTACTGGCCATTCCTCTCTCTATGAACACAAGCATCCTTCTGGCTTTTGTTGTTGCCTTTTCTACCTATTTAGCCACTTTAAGATCATCCAAAACAATCACGCCCAAGTCCCGCTCTTCTTTCATGCACAGAAGTACTTTGCCTCCTACACTGTACCGCTTCCTTGGATTTTTGCAGCCCAAGTGCATAACCCTGCATTTTTTAACATTAAATCTCAGCTGCCAAATTCTAAACCATTCTTCAAGCTTAGCTAGATCCCTCCTCATGTTATCTACTCCTTCCTAGGTGTCTACTCTATTCCAGATTTTGGTATCATCTGCAAAGAGACAAACTTTACCTGACAGCCCTTCCGCAATATCACTAACAAAGGTGTTAAAAAGAATCAGACCAAGGACAGATCCCTTGGGCACACCACTGGTAACATCCTTCTCCCAGAGTGAGCTCCATTTACCTGTACCCTTTGTCGCCTCCCACTCAACCAGTTTCTAACCCAGTCAGTCACTTTAGAGTCCATCCCTAGGGTGCTCAATTTGTTTATAAGTCACCTTTGCGGAACGGTGTCAAAAGCTTTACTGAAATCTAAGTACACCATATCTAGAGCTCTCCCTCAGTCCAGCTCCCTCATCATCCAGTCAAAAAAAATCAATCAGATTTGACTGATATGACCTGCTTCTGGTAAACCCATGCTGCCTCGGATCCTGCAATCCATTGGACTCCAGAAACCTCACTATCCTCTGTTTTAGCAGTATTTAAAATAATTTACTCACCACAGAGGTTAGAATAACAAGCCTGTAGTTCTCAACCTCATCCTTATGTTTATGTTTATTTATTTGATAAAAACCGCCTTTCTGAAATAACCAAGGCGGTGTACAATTAAAACAATTTTAGTAAAAGAAGGCCAAAGGCCAACGAGAAGGAAAAGAAATGTACAATTTTTTAAAAAGGATAGCAGAAGAGAAGAGGCAGGACGAGACAGAACAACATGGGGAAGCGTCAGAAGGAAGGAGGAGAGAGGATAGTAGAGTCTCACAAAGGGAGAGGGAAGATTAAACGCTAGGGAAAACAGGTGGGTCTTGAGATTTTGCTTAAAGACATTGTATTGGGATTCTAAACGGAGGGAGGAAGGGAGAGAGTTCCAAAGGGCGGGGCCAGCAAAGAAAAAGGCAGAGGAACGAGTGGATTGTAGATGAGCACGGGAGGGGGAAGGCAAAGTGAGACGGTTGAGGTGAAAAGAGCGAGGGGTGTATCTGGGAGAATGAAAGTAGAGGAGATCTGATAGGTACTGGGGGGTGCTGCTGTCATGGAAGGCTTTATGGACCAGAGTTAATAGTTTGAAAGTGGTGCGGAAGGGGACAGGCAACCAGTGGAGATGAAATAACTGAGGTGTAATATGGTCACGGAGAGAGGTGTGCGTAAGGAGGCGTGCTGCAGTATTTTGGATGCATTGCAGGCGATTCAGTTGGGATTTGGGGAGACCAATGAAAAGTGAGTTGGAAAAATCCACACGGGACATAACCAGGGAAAGCACCAGGGTAGTGAGTGCAGAGGGGGAGAGAAAGGGACGAACAGAGCGGAGCTGATGAAGGAAGAAAAAGGATGTTTTAGTAATGTGAGAAATGTGCGTATGATAGGACAGATCGGAGTCGAAGTGTACACCAAGGTACCGGAAAGTGGAGACCAGAGGCACAGAGGAGCCAGAAAAAGAGGGGGCCATTGAAGGGGAAGGAGCACTGTGAGTGAACCAAATAGCGATAGTATTTGGTTGTATAAAGGGAACACATGTGCCTTTCTCCAGTCCTCTGGGACCACTCTTGACTCTAAAGAAGCATTGAAAAGATCAGTGAGTGGAGCCACTAGAACGTCCCCAAGTTCCTTCAGTATTTTTGGATGTATCCCATTCAGTCCCATTGCTTTGTCTACTTTTAGTTTAGCTAGTTCTTCATTAACACAGTCTTCTGAAAATCGTTGAAGAGCCCCTTCACTTCTGTTCCTATCTGTGGGTGTTTTTCTGAGGTTCTGCTCCAGAACCTTCATATGTGAACACAGAATAAATCAGATTTGTTTAGCAAATATTTTTATCTTCATTAGCTTTTACATATTCCTCCCCTTCTCCCTTGTGTCTGACAATACCACTTTTGCACTTCATCCTCTCACTAACATATCTGAAAAATGTCTTATCCCCTCAATTTATTGCATTGGCTATTTCTTCTTCTTTTTGTATCTTTGCTTTCCTGACTACTTTCCTAGCTTTCCTACGTTTTTCCAAATTTTTTTTCTTGTCTTCCTCTATCTGTGATTTCTTGTATTTTATGAAGGCCACACTCTTTCTCTTCACCTTCTGTGTAACTTTGCACTTGGCCCATGGTCCACCCAAACACTGCCCGTATTCACACTCACAATGGTAGTATGTGTGATCAGGTTGATGCAGATGCATTCAGAACAGCAACCCTACCAAATACACACATAAATGCCCATTTACACATGTATATGACTAAAATATCCAGATATGCATGTGAGCATGTGTGGCAGTGTCCAAAAGGAAGCCCTCACACTCACAGAAAATGCAACATGCTACCAGGAGTGAGGTGAAGAGACCACTCACAAGGTGGATATTATACTATTGAAGTTTATTAGGCACTCTATTGCTCCACTCTACATGGCCATATTTCAGCATTTGCCTTCGTCAGAGGTGTGAACCTCAAATATAAAGCATAACCCAATTAAAGGATATATATATAATATAAAAATAAATGGTGTAAAATACATTTGTTATAAAACATAAAATGACTCAACATATAAATAAGTTATATAAATAAGTAAAGAAATAAAAGCATGAGGACATATAAAAAGAGCATCATGCAAGCAGCAGCATTATATATGTGAAGGCCTATTCACAAATGGATGTCCAGTCCCTTGTGCAGGTGGGCAGAATTGGGACGTACAGTGGTAAGCTCAATTCTGTTCACGCGGGGACATCTAGCCCCCGCAGGATCAGAATGAGGTGTACTGATTTGGATGTGCAGGCTGGCCCCAATTCTGATCAGCCGCACGCTCAGCCCCATACCCGGATAATTCAACCTGGCTCCGTAATGGAGCCACAGTGCCATGGGGTCCTGTCATCATAATTTTTTTTTTGTTATTTGGCAATTTGATATTCCGCCCTTTATGACATCAGGGCAGTTTACAATAAAAACCATAATAGCAGCTATGACCGGAAAAGGAAAAGAAATACAATAATAAACCACCACTGATCTTAGGAATTGGCGGTATATAAAAAATTTGCAAATAAATAAATAATTAATAGGAAAGTGACAGTACAATCACACAAGGAGGAGAAAGGCAGAAAGAGGGTGACAGATAAGGAGTCAGGTGAGGCTGGGGTATAAGTCAAATGCACTGCAGAAGAGATCCGGAGAAAGATGATGAAGGGCAGGAGGGAGGGAATTCCAGAAAGAAGGACCTAGAGAAAAGAAGGTGGAAAGGCAGGTGGACTGGATGCGAGCCCGTGACGGAGAAGGAAGAGCCATCTGATTGACGTGACAGGAACGGAGACTGCAGGGCGGAGTATGGAACTGCAGAAGGTCCACTAAATACTGGGGGGTGGAGGTGTAAATAGTATGATGTACAATGGTAAGGACTTTATAGTAAATACGGAAGCCAATGGGAGCCAGTACAACTGTATCAGAACGGGTGTAATATGATCTCTGCGAGAGGTATGAGTGATGATTTGAGCGGCTGTATTCTGAGTTAGCTGTAAATGGTGGAACTCTGATTGAGTAATGCCTGTAAGAGCCAGGTTGCAGAAATCTATCCGGGACATAACCAGGGAGAGAAGGAGAGTGGTCAGTGCTTGAGGGGACAAGAAAGGTCGAATAGCTTGGATCTGCTGAAGGTAGAAGAAAAGTCGGCGGGTAAGATAAGAAATATGATCACGGAAGGAAAGAGCATTGTCAAGAATCACACCAAGATAGCGCATAGAAGAGACAAGTGGGAGTGGGCGATTAGACAGAACCGGAACTTGCAGGGGACATGGACCACCAAAAGTGAGCCAGATTGCTAGGGTCTTAGAGATGTTCAGGCGTAGGCAATTAGTGGTAAGTCAGTCAAAGACTCTTGCCAGGCAGATAGCTCAAAGCTCTCTCAGGAGGGATTGAGCTCTGCACAAGGACTGCACCGCCCAGCTGAGCTTTGTCTGCCCAATCGGGGCAGTCCCAGGCTCCTTTAAAAGAGCAAACTTGAATCGGGAGACCTCACTACAGCCCGAAGCTCTCCCAGGAGGGATTGAGCTCTGCACAAGGACTGCACCGCCCAGCTGAGCTTTGTCTGCCCAATCGGGGCAGTCCCAGGCTCCTTTAAAAGAGCGAACTTGAATTGGGAGACCTCACTACAGCCCGAAGCTCTCCCAGGAGGGATTGAGCTCTGCACAAGGACTGCACCGCCCAGCTGAGCTTTGTCTGCCCAATCGGGGCAGTCACAGGCTCCTTTAAAAGAACGTGCTTAGGCACACCCGCGCCGGCGTGCCCGTGCCGGAGGGCCTCGCCAGAGGGCCCTTTGGCGTGGCCCTTAGGCAATGGACCATCAGTAAAAGCACAATCTACAGCACCACGGAAGCTTTAAGAAAGCCATCTACAATTCGACACATTTCCCGAACTGCAAGTATTATCAAACGCTAACAGTACTAGCTTAAATTGTTTGTTAAATTCCTATGTTAAGGCATAAATGGTATTAATACAGCTACCTTTTATATATTAGATCTCTTCATTGTACTATTACTGTACTCCTCTCAAAACTAATTTAACCTCATAGTATGCATATAACTCATTACATCCTCTTAGCTTCATCTTGATCACGTTACACCTACTGTTCTAAGTTAGACTGCAATCCTCCCACGTTACCTGAATCACCCCAGTGTACTTATCTATGATACATTGTCTCCATTCTCAAATATCCATTAGCACATACTATTATTTGATATGAGATACACTGTCTCACACTCTACAAGGTTAAAATAAGATTCATTGTAACTTATATTAGATACTTTGTCTTAGATACCAGATATCCTGTTAGACTATACTAGTGTTTGTTAAAAAATACATTGTCTGGCACTCTACGAGGTGCACTAAGATATTCTGTCCCAAAAACTTGATGTACTGTCTGATCCTCCCAAAAATAACTGTACTCCAATCTTAAAGATAAAATTTACCACATTACATAATTATAAAAATGTCTCTACCAATACAATCTGTCCTTAAATTACTATGTAAATGCATTACAATCACAGCCTTAATAGACCTAACAAAATGCCTTAAGAGCAACAAAGATAATCCTATTCCAATAATTCAAGGTACAATACGTACTGAAAAACTTTTAATACCATATAAAGTAGGACCCTATCATAAACATAAGCATTCTAGACTCATTAACATAAATTTAACACCACAAAGTAATACTCCTCAACCACTTAATACACCTTTACCCACAACTCTCTCATGTCAACTTATTAATGCAAGATCAATGAGAAACAAACTACCTATATTCACTGATATCCTCAATGACGAGAAGCCAGACTTAATCTGCATAACAGAAACCTGGCTTACTGAATCAGACTCAGTTTGCATTAACCAACTAAAAACATATGAATATGAGATCTTCCACACACACAGAACACACAAAAAAGGTGGTGGTGTCCTCATAATAATAAAGAAAAAACTCAATGCAAAACTAATAAATTCTGGCAACTCTAACAATATCGATTCTCTCACAATAAAAATTAAAAACCTGAGGATATGCCTAATATATAAACCACCAGAACATAACATAGACATCACTGATACATTAATTGAAATTATGTCATCTTCTACCGACACAAATCCTGTAATTCTAATGGGTGACTTTAACCTCCCCTCAACACATAATACATACTCATCTCACTTCCTAGACACCGCTACTAACATGGACTTCAACCAAATTATACTGGATCAAACACACACCAAAGGTAAAACACTAGATCTTGTTTTCTTACCAACCTCCCTCTATAATTTATTTGACTCTGCAACCCTTAAATACCTACCTGTCCCTTGGTCAGATCACTACCTCCTCAAATTTGTAATAAAGTACACTGTCAACATCCAAACAAATAGCCAACGACCCTCACCAATAAATAGATTCAGAAAATTTAATGAAGAGGAATTTCTCGATAACATAATCCCACAACTATACCTAATAACAACAAACCTTGATGAATCAATAGATAACTGGAACAAAATAATAGCTAAGGCAGCAGAACGTAAACCAATCACAACACAACGTAATAATAAAAATAACAAGACCAAAAATGGCAATGCAGCATGGTATAATAGCACAATCAAACAAATTAAAAGAATACTAAGAAAACACGAACGTGAATGGAGAAACTTCAAAACAACACCCAACCATGAAATATATTTAAAAACACTCAACAATTACAGAAAAGCAATTGACACAGCTAAGAGAAACTATTACTCTAACATACTAGTTAATTCTATGAATCGTCCAAGAGAACTGTTTAGTATAGTGCAGAATTTGACCAACAAAAGCCATAACACACATGAAACATCTATTGACATTTCCCCACAAGAACTAGCACAATACTATATAAACAAAACTAATCCACAAATGGCGCCCCCAAAATTATACACTGAGATGTTCCCTAACATCTCTGATACCTGGTCAAACTTCAACCTAGTAACAAAATCCACTCTTAAAACCATCATATCTAATATAAATACTACAACTTCACACCTCGATCCCTGCCCAGTAAAATGGATAAAGAAGACCCTCCCTACACTCTCTTCCTTCATCCTCCCCATAGTTAACTTTTCATTAGAAAAAGGCTATTTACCCCCCTCACTAAAGCATGTCCAAATAAGACCAATTCTCAAAAATAAGACCCTTGACAAGACATCCCCAACCTCTTACAGACCCATTTCAAGTATCCCTTTCATGGCCAAACTCACTGAAAAAATAGTCCAAACCCAATTACAAGAATTTGTTGATACAATAGATCTCCTTGATGAACATCAATATGGCTTCCGTCCATATCACAGTGGAAACTCTATTGACAGTACTCATTGACACGCTAATAAGAGGAATTGACGACCCAAAACAAGCATTCATATTAATCTTTCTAGACATCTCCGCAGCGTTTGACAGTGTTAATCATGCAACAATGCTAAGCAGACTCCAACAAATTGGAATAACATCCACAGTATATAATTGGTTTAAGTCTTACCTAACAAATAGAACCCAAACAGTGAGAATTGACAATCAAACATCAAATATCTTTAAACAAACCCAAGGCCTTCCACAAGGATCTGCGCTGTCAGCACTTCTATTTAATATTTACCTCCAACCAGTCTGCAACATCTTTAAACGCCACGGCGTAAATTACCACATTTATGCAGACGATATTATGTTCTACCTACCATTTAAAATCCCACACCCACCAATACAACAAATAAAAGATTGCTTTAATGAATTAACATCTTGGCTCATTGACCACAACCTATACATTAATTTTACAAAAACTGATATCCTCTATGTCACAAAAAACCAAACATATACACCTCCAAAATCCATCACCCTAAATAACCACGAGATTAAAGCTAAAAAAGAATTAAAATACCTAGGTGTAATACTTGATGATAAACTTAATATGGACTCACACATAAAAAACCTTACAAAAACAATACATTTTAAAATTAAGACCCTGAAACAAATACGCCCATTAATTCATTTACACGACTTCATATCAATAATACAAGCAATCATCACTCCACACTTTGATTTTGCAAACTTAATTCTCCAGGGAATCACGCGGCAAAACATTAAAAAGATCCAATTAACTCAAAATATTGCGGCTAGAATTATAATGAAAGCAAGTCCAAAAGAACATTGGCTACCTATTCACGAAAGGATACACTACAAAATACTAGTTACCACCTTCAAACTGATAAATAAACTTTCACCATCCGTACTTAATAGCCTGATCAACATAGAACCAAATAAGAGATCTCAAAGAAGTAGAAATACAAACACAATATCAATACCTAAAGATTATAAAAAAGCTAGAAAACTAACCAATAACAGGGCCTTCTCTCACTGTGCACCGTCTCTATGGAATAACCTACCTGACAATCTCCACCTCCTAACTGAACTCAAAGAATTCAGAAAAAAACTAAAAACACATCTATTCACCTTACATTATACACCTCTAGACTGCCAAACCATACAAGCTGACACAGGATAATAATCCCTACAAGACATACACTCACTTAACCAAAATAAACATATAACCTGATACTAAAAGATGGTCTTCATGTAATTCAAATTCTATAAATTAATGTACATATGTAAAAAGGTTTGATTACATCCACTCAATACCACCGGATGAAATCACAGTTTATGTTTTTAATTATACTGTTAAATGTAAAAAGTTAAATCTGTTAAATTATACTGTTAAATGTAAAAAGTTAAATCTGTTCCCTGTAAAATGACTAGGACATGCTTAACCATGTACCTTTAATTTTCTCTGTTCACTGTAAACCGCACTTGATACTTGGGAAAGAGCGGTATATAAATGTGTGCTAAAATAAATAAATAAAATAAAAAATAAATATTCAAAGATCATGTCTATGGTGGGTTGGTATGACGGAGCAGCAAGATATCGTCAACGTAATAATACGCCAAGAGGCCAGATTGCTGTATAATTAATGTAAGTGGGGATAGAAAGATATTAAATAGGAATGGTGCCAGAACGGAGCCCTGTGGGACCACACAGCAGAGAGAACATGGATCAGAAGTGGTGCCACCTGAGAATACAGAAAAGGAGTGAGCGAAGAGGAAAGAATGAAACCAGCGAAAAACAGACCCTGAAATCCCTGCAGCACGCAAACGAGAAAGAAGAATAGAATGGTCTACCAGATCAAAAGCTGCAGAAAGATCGATTGAGACAGCAATGGAAATATCACCCTTATCATGTGCAATGTGTACATCGTTAAGAAAAGAAAGCATAATAGTCTCTACACTATGACCAGGTCAAAAGCCAGACTAACGTGATTACAGGAGATGGGTGGAATCTAGGTGGTGTGATAATTGTGAAAAAAATGACTTTCTCTAAAATCTTTGAAAGAAAAGGGAGCTTGGAGACTGCTCAGTAGCTAGCTGGGTCAAGATGGTTGAGTGATGTTTTTTTAAGGAGGGGGTGGGCTAGCACATGCTTCCAGAGTATTGGGAAACTCCCGGAGGACAGGCTAGAGTTGAACACAGTGAGAACAACTGGAAGAAGAGCCAGAGAGGGCTCCAATAGCCATTTGGAAGGAATAGATTCAAGTATGCAAGAAGTTTTGTGTGAGGCTGAGATAAGCTGGAAAAGTTTGGATGAAGTGATAGGATAGAAATTGGACCAACGATGAGTGAGGGAGGTAGATGCAGGCGGCGAGACAGGGAGTGGAGATCCAATGGGGGGGGGGGGGGTGGCAATCAGGTCCAAAACCTTAAAAGAGAAAAACAAGGCTAGTTGAGTCGGAGCGGGCAAAATGGCTGAGTTAGAAAGGGAGTGAAGTTGGGTGTAGATAATGATTTCTGAACAGAGTAAAGACGCTAAGTGGAATTGGAGGCTGTCAAAATTATATCTGAGAAGTAGTTGCACTTGGCCTGGTGGACATGCATACAGTAGAACCTATGACAGAACTTGAAAGACTTTATGGCGGAAGGGGAGTGAGATTTACACCATAGACATTCAGAGTGGTGTATTTGGGAACTGAGAATGCGAAGACCAGAATGGTACCATGGTTGGTGAGATGGGCATGGGAGGGGGGCCACAGAGGCATCGGGGCTATACGGTCAAGAGCGATATGAGAGACGTTGTCTATAGGGATACTTGTGAGTTCGGAGAAAGGGAGGAGAAGTCCAATGGGAATAATTCATTTGCTGAGGGAAAGGCCTGTAGAATACATAAGGTGATACGCCTCGAGAGCCATTGTTGAGGGTCTGGGGGGGGGGAGTGACAGAAGGGGCGCAGGAAGTACCTAGGAAAGACAAGAAGGCTGAGGATATGGTGAACCAAATTGAGTAATGGTCAGTCCACGGATGAGGGCTCATGGAGAGACCAGAGAGCTGATAGGTGCTGGATGCTGATGAGCAAACAAGGTCAAGTGTGTGGCCCGCTGTATGGGTGGCTGACTGAATGTGTTGGATGAAACTGAGGACCTGTAATAATGACAGAAAAGTATGGTCGCGAGCTGTAACTGGTGTATGAAAATGGATGTTGAAGTCCCCCACAAGAAGCAGCTGAGGGAACTGAGTTGAGACATCAGTGATTGTGTCAAACAGTTTGTCCTAGAGGTGAGAGGGGAGAGAAGGGGGAGAGTAAATAATAAGGCAATACAGGGGGTATAGATTGAAGGCAAAATAAAAGAGACTCTGGATAAGACAAAGAGGGAGAGTTGATCCTAGTAACCAGAAGAGAGGAGTGATATAATAAAACCACACCTCCACCGGTGCATCCAATGCGGGGAACAGAAGTAGCTGAGAAACTAGGGGGGGAGACCTCAGTTTAGCAGGGGTTTCTCCCCCTCCTTGAGCCAGGTTTCAGCAAAGCAAAGAAAATCAAGGCTGTTCTGGTCAATGAGGTCCTTGATCAGCAAGGTCTTATTACAGAGTGACCAACAGTTTACTAAACCTAGTTGAAGAGGAGGAAGATCCACTGCAGAAAAAATAGGAAGATCCTGATGACTGGGAGTAGAAAAGTAGGGAACCAAATTTGAATGAACGTGACCTGTGGGTCTGAGAAACGCTGGAGGATGAAAGGGACAGCGCCCATAATGAACGAGTATAGTGGTCATAGGCGAGAAAAGAGCGATTAGGGAAAGGAAGAGACCAAGAGACAGAAAGGAGGATAGCAGGCAAAACCTACTGAGTGCAGGTAAGAGAAGGGATAAGACTGGAGATGGCTTGTTAATGCCTACGCTGCTGGAACTGCCCCAAGGATCTCGCCCAAGAAGCACGTCCTACTCCTTGGGTGCACTCCTTCGGCATGCGCCCACAGTGTGTGGGAGTGATGAGGCTCCTTTTGAGTGTTGCGCAGCAGAGGGGGTGGTACCTTTGGTCACGTGGCCGTGGGATCACAGCTCCATTACAGATCCACAAATGCCACCTGCCACTGAGATTGTCCTTTCCCTGCAGTCAGACTCTCGATTCGGCCTCCCATGGCTAAGTTCCGACTGTGGGGAACCTCCTCCTCGCTTCCCAGCCCTGTCCCCGCTGGCCACCGCTGCTATCCCGCATCCAACCGGCATACCCCGGACGTACAGGGCTGACCTCAATTGGCTTCTTCCCAATCTGGGCAACCTGGATATTCAATACCGGGGCCTGATATGACCTGGCATTAAATATTCTGCTTTAAAGTTCTGTGGCGGTAAAATATTTGGACAAGTGAATTCTGCATTTGCTGCCTGCCATTAAATGCATAACGTCTGTTAATATCTGGCTGATAAAGCTTGTTCCATGTGTGAAGCAGAAAATGGCTCTTATAAGATTGTGCAGCTTATACACACACAAAAAGTAGGCATACAGTAGCCTAGGGCCTACTGTTTTGCGATATGTGCATAGGTGTTCCCAGGGACGTTTGGGCAGAGCAGGGTTGAAGCTGTGATGCAGGCATATACTTACTTATTGATTTATTTTATTATTTGACTAATTTTCTATACCGCTTTTCACTGGGTCAAAGCAGCTTACAAATAACCGTGACAACTTTTATGTCTTATAAAGAACTGTTAACATACTTTAATTGGTATTTACAATCTATAACATTATTAGCTATATATATTTTCTTCAAATAGAAGGGGGATGAACATGAGTAGGTTACTAATTACGATATTAATCTGGGGTGAATGGATGTAAGTAACTGGTAAGTGGGGGGAGGGTATCATCTGTGTGAATGGTCTATTAGGTCACTCATGTTTTACCTCCAAAGTGTTCAATAAATAATAAAGGGCCCAATTTTGATCTGGGGGTGCTATGTGCCACATATGAGCCCGCCCCCTCCCATCTAACCCAGATTTTCCATGCCAGGGTCATATGTGGCCTCAGCATCGAAAATCTGGGTGTTGCCACATGGCTAGGAGGCCACAGGAGCTACCCATGTAGCACCAATTTTTGATGCTATACGGTTAGCCCCAGCGCCGTACAGATAGGCAAGGGTTTCTCTCGACTATCTTTAAGGCACAGAGCACTAACCGTGTAGCATCGAAAATCGGTGCTACATGGATAGCGCCATGGCCCACTTCCGCACCGCCCCGGAATGCCCCCAACGCTAACCACATAGCATTGGGGCACGTAAGGGACAACTAGGAATTTTTGAAGGCACTACCCTTGTAGGTGCCTTTGAAAATTCCCTGTTAAGGCATTTATATTGGTAACTAGGGCAGTTACCCATGTAAATGCCTTTGAAAATCGGGCCCTTAGTTCTTTGCAGAAGGTTGCAAATTTGGCGATGTTTCTTATCTTTTTGGATAGTGCGTTCCACAGTCCTGGAACATAAGGCAAGAATGCATGGGTGCAAACATATTGGCTGCTTTTTATTCTTTTGAGTGGAACGGTCAGCATATTTTGTGTGCTTTGTCTTCTGGTTCTGTTACTCTATGTCTTTTGTAGCAGGGATTATAGGTGGGTGGATGATAGGTTGTGAATGATTTTGAGTATTAGTAGCAGGATTTTGTATTTAATTCAACTTGTTATGGGAAGTCGGTGTAGTTTCAATATTGGTGTAATATGTTCAGATCTTGATGCTCCTTGGATGATCCTCTTCCCCGCCCCCCTTCCCTCATCTCTCCTGATCTACTGATTTACTGAGTCATAATCTGCTTCCATTTCCAGCTGCAACTTTCAATGGAAGCCAGTCAGTACCAACAGTGTCCTTTGTTAGACTTATTACAGGAGCACGTGAAAACCACAGGAAGACTTCTAGAAAACGGGGAATGAGAAAACCTGGAAAATCCCTGGCAGACTCAGTGGCAGAGATTATAGGGCCAAATCCTATGGGGACTATACACTTGAGCAAGTCTGGAGAGAAAGGTGACCCACGGCCTTTTTAGTAACTTTTGAAAGGGTAGACCAGTCAATCATGTCACCTAAAACCCATTGAGCTCTGTGGTAAGGAAGCCTATCCTGACTTGGGGGAAAGGGAAAAGTGCAAAGAGTTCACCCTAGTAAAAGGGCCCCTTTTGCAAGGTCAGGGGAACAAAGCCACAACCTCACCTAGGAACCAGAAAACCCCCAGCTGGAACAGGTTTCATGTTTCCCCTAGTGGAATAAGGGAGAGTGAATACAGACTTAAGGTCCAAGACCCTTACGTCAGTAAGCTCCCTGATTACTCAGGTGCCAGAAGGCAGAGTGATCTCCGTCACCTGGGAAGAGAGGAGGTGGGGCTAGAACCCTGGAGATATAAACCTATGCTAGATTATAGTAGAGGGGAAGGAGGAGAAGGAGAAGGAGAGAGGGTGGAAGAAACGCCAGAAGCAAGGGCTAAGGCAAAGGCAAGAAGAGGAGAAAGAGAGAGAGAAGCTGATACAAGCCAAGGCAAGGTACGAGCCTAAGAAGCCTGATTAATGCTGAGCAGAGCAGGAGAAGCCTGACTAATGCTGGGCAGTGCAGAGGTGCAGGAGACACTCTCAGCTCTAACGAGAGGCTGTCAGCTGAGCCCAGTGAGCCAGAAGGAGAGTCAGAGTCTATGCAGCTAGGAGAGCCTGATGCTGAGCTGAATGAGGAAGACACCCTCATGGATTGCTCTTTGTGCCAAGCCTTAGCCACAGAAGGGTTGAAGGAAAGCCAGCCCTGAGAGAAAGCCCTCCAGAGAAAGGTAACCATAAGAAGCAGGTAGATGGATTATAAATTCCCACATGGTAAAGAGGGAAAGTTTTACTAAGACGTAAGAACAAGCTGGAGTTGTGAATTGTGCTTGTTAACCACCTGCTACCTGTGAAGTGAGACAGCAAGAAGCCAAGTTAACTGTGAGGAAAAAGCTTTCTTTTTGCTCTTGACGTTTCCTGAGAAACCTGAATAGAACTTTGTTTGCACATTGAAAGTTTTTTCCTGTTTGGAGTTTTTTTGTTTTTGCTTCTAAATTGGAAAACAGCCTGGAAAGGTTTGAGACTGGAAAAGAAGGCAAACTGCCACAGAAGAAAACCTGTTTTATGTTTTAGGCTTAAACCAGCAAGGCTATAGGAAGCTGGTAGCCTTGCTGTTAAAAGGCTATGTTTTTCTGAGCTGAAGAATACTTTAAGCTGTCACTTTGGTTTTGGGTTTTGTTTTGCTTATAGCCTGTTGTACTTTGAAAAAGCCTGGAGAAGTATGCCTGAATGTGGTATTTATGAACCTTTTTTGTGCTCAATAAATTTCTGTCATTGCCTTACCCAAGGAGCCCGACTACAGCTTTCTACCTGAAGCCCATATATATCGCAATTAAACTACATTTCCCAGAAAGCATTGCGGGGAACTAGTCAGTTAAGGCTGAAAGGGGAAAGTTCCTTATACAACCACGCCTCTCTAAGCTGGAGGCGAGTGGTGAGAGCGTGACAGCTCCTTGCTTGTCTGGAGAAGCCATAGCTGCATATCAAGCCCTAAACCCAAAATAAGCTATGAAAAATGAGGTGGTTAAAGCCTCTATCAAGGGCAGGCTAGGCCAAATCAACAAACTAAAGAGCAGCAAATCACCTGGACCAGATGGTATAAACTTCAGAGTGCTCAAAGAACTACCATTACTACTAAGCTTTTGTATAGTGCTACAAGACATACGCAATGCTGCATAGACTTGTAATAGACAGTCTCTGCTCATCAGAGCTTACAATCTAGTCAAAATAGACAACGCAGTAGGTGTAGACATGGGATACATCTAGGGGGACTGGTAAGGAAACACAAAGGAGATCAGGTTAGTCAAGATCCGAAAGCTGCAGCAAAGAGGTGAGTTTTTAGCCTGGATTTGAAAAGGGCTAGAGAAGGCGCCTGATGTACAGACTCAAGTAGTTTGTTCCAGGCATAAGGAGCAGCAAGGTGAAAGGAGCGAAGTCTGGAGTTAGCAATAGAAGAGAAGAGCACAGATAGAAGCAATTTGCCACAAGAGTGGAGTCCCCGAGGAGTGGCGTAGGGAGAGATAAGAGAGGAAAGGTAGTGAGGATCCGCAGAGTGAATGCACTTATAGGTCAGCAGAAGAAGTTTGAACTGGATGCAGAAACAGATAGGAAGCCAATGAAGAGATTTGAGTACAGGGGGTAACATGAGCATGACGAGGCTGGCGGAAGATTAGCAGCACAGCAGAGTGTTGAACAGATTGAAGGGGAGAGACATGATTCAGTGGGAGATCAGCAAGGAGTAGGTCGCAATAGTCAAGACAGGAGGTGATTAAGGAGTGGATATGTGTCTTAGTAGTGTGTTCAGAAAGGAATGGGTGGATTTTGTTGATATTATAGAGAAAGAACTCAAATATGAAATTACAGATATATTATTAGTAATCAGTGACCTTCCTTAAAATTGTCCATGGTACATGAAGATTGGAGGGTAGCCAATGGTATGCCAATTTTTAAAAAGAGATTCAGGGGTGATCTAGGAAAATATATTTCAGTGAGCCTGACATCGGTGCCATACAAAACAGTAGAAACTATAATAAAGAATAAAATCACTGAACACATAGATAGACATGGTTTAATGAGACAAAGTCAACATGGATTTTGCCAAGGGAAGTCTTGCCTAGCCAATCTGCTCCATTTTATTGAAGGCATGAATAAACATGTGGATAAAGGTGAGTCAGCTAATATAGTATATCTGGACTTTCAGAAAGCCTTTGACTACATGAAAGACTCCTGAGGAAATTAAAAAGCCATGGGATAGGAGGTAATGTTCTATTATGTATAATGAACTGGTTCAAAGGGAGGAAACAGAGAGTAGGGTTAAATGGACACTTTTCTCATTGGAGGAAGGTGAATGGTGTTACCCTAGGGATCTGTACTGATGCCAGTGCTTTTTAAGATATTTATAAATGATCTGGAAATGGGAACAATGAGTGAGATCATTACATTTGCAGATGATACCAAATTATTCAAAGTTGTTAAATCACATACAGACTGTGAGAAATTGCAAGCATGGAGAATGAGCATCCAAATGGCAGATGCAATTTAATGTGGAAAAGTGCAAAGTGATGCACAAAGGGAAGAATAATCCAAGTTATAGCGACATGATGAAAGGTTTCTTGTTAGGGAAAAGTATAGAGGCATCTTCATGACAATATGTTAACTTTTTCTGCCCAGAGTCCAGCAACACCCATAAAAGAAAGCAGAATGTTAGGAATTATTGGGAAAGGAATAGAGAATAAAACAAAGGATGATGTCACAATGCCTCTGTATTGCTCCATGGTATGACTGCACCTTGAGTATTGTGTGCAATTTTGGTCGCCACATCTCAAAAAAAGATTTAGAGGGTAATTCTGTAAGAAACTGCCCAGCTAATTGCACCTATTTTGCAAAGTCAAATTCATGTGGATTTGACTTTATGGAATACTAGCATAAGTGGCCGCTAACCGGCATATATTTAAGGTGTACTCACTGATACCAGCTTTAGAGCTGGTGAAAATCGCAGTGTGGATCCTACATGCATTTGCCCATATTTTATAAATTACATACGGAAGTGTGCACTCTACCCAAGCTCCACCCATGTACACGGTCACAGTGAAAGTACCATAGATGGGCTCCGCCCACATACTTATTGAATTACAGCTTCATAATTTATGCGTGTAAATGCTCACTTATGTGCCTCATAGACTAAAATGCCATGATCTATGAACATAAATGGCACCTGTGTTTACTGCTAGGTACTTGTAACCTAGATTGGCCACTGTTGGAAACAGGATACTGGGATTGATGGACCTTGGTCTGACCCAGTATGGCATATCTTATGTTCCTGTGTTCAGACATGTACATGCTTCCTTATTACCCTCGTATTGAAATTAGAAAATGCAGGGTGATAAAGGGGATGCTCTTGCTATACCCATGCCACGTCCTGTGAGGCGTACTATACCCCAGCCCTGGCTATCTTCCACTACCTGCTATCTACATTCCTGTGCCCATTCAGCCGAGCGCGCTTGACTCAAATCCCGCCCCCTTGCGGACTTTCTACACTTCAAATTCATGCTTGTCTCTTCCCAATCAGCCATAGCACTCGACAAACAAGACTATTATGTCCATTTGACTAACTCTCTTGCCTCTGACCCTCGCCGTCTCTATATAACTCTCTCCTCAAGGTGCTTGTGCCTCCAACCCCTCCCTCCCTTTCTGCCCAAACCCTGGCTGACTATTTCTATGACAAAATCCACAAGATCACACTCCAATTCCCCACAAAGTCAGCTACTTCCCCTCCTCCCCCTCTTCACTCCCAACTTCTCCCCCCTACCTCTGTTACCCTCTCTTTCTTTTAAATGATCTCTGAGGAGGAAACCACACACCTTCTTTCCTCCTCCAAACTCACTATCTGCTCCTCTGATCTTATTCCTACCCGTATCCTAAGCTCCATTTCCTCCACTGTTGTCTCTTCCATCTCTCATATTCTCAACCCATCGCTCTCCGCTGCAACTGTCCCTGCAGCCTTCCAACATGCTATAGTTACACCTCTCCTCAAGAAACCCTCATTAGACCCTACCTGTCTTTCTAACTATCGACTCATCTCCCTCCTCCCCTTCATTTCTAAACTACTTGAACGTGAGGTTCACCGCCATTGCCTTGACTTTCTCTCCTCTTAAGCCCTCCTAGATCCTTTACAATCTGGCTTTCGCCCTTTACATTCTACTGAAACGGCTCTTGCCAAAGTCTCCAGCAACCTGTTCCTGGCTAAATCCAAGGGCCTTTACTCAATCCTCATCCTTCTTGACCTTTCTGCTGCTTTTGACACTGTTGACCACAACCTTTTCCTCAATATCTTGTCCTTGCTTGGTTTTAAGGGTTCTGTGCTATCCTGGTTCTCTTCTTATCTCTCCCATCAATCTTTCAGTGGGTCCTCCTCTACTGCTATCCTGCTCTAAGTTGGTGTACCCCAAGGATCTGTCTTGGGTTCACTACTTTTCTCTCTCTATACCCAGTCCCTTGGTGCACTCATTTCTTTCAGTACCATCTTTACGCTGATGACTCCCATATCTACTTCTCTACACCTGAAATCTCTCCGGCAATCTAGTATCTTTGCCTGCCTTTCTGACATTACTACTTGGATGTCTCATCGCCACTTGAAACTGAACATGGCCGAAACTGAGCTTCTTATTTTTCCCCCTAAATCCTCCTCTTCCCTTTCTCAGTCTCTGTGGATAACGCTCTACTCCTCCCTCAGCTCGAACCTTGGGGTCATCTTTGACTCCTCCCTCTCCTTCTCCTCACACATCCTACTAATAGCTAAAACCTGCTGTTTCTTTACAACATCAACAAAATTCACCCGTTTCTTTCTGAAAACACTACTAAGACGCTTATCCATTCCTTAGTCGCTTTCCGTCTAGGTTATTGTAACCATAGGCGGCTCTATAATGAGGCCAAGTGAGGCGGTGGCCTCAGACGGCAGCTTTTTGGGCTTTTTGGGGTGGCAAAAATGCCCCCAAAAAGACCGCCGTCACCGCCTCACTCGGCCTTCAAAATATAAAAAAAAACTCCCGCCTAAGAAGCAACTGCCGCTGCCACTCCAGCAGTGGCAGCGGCAGAATGAGGAGCCCCGCGGCCGCCCACCCGTCCCCCCGGAGAGCCTGCTGATTTCCCATGGTTTCGCCGGCTCCGCTTTGCAGAGCCGCGGTGAAGGGACAGTGTTTCCCTTAACCGCGGCTCTGTTGAAGCTGAGCCCAAGGTGCTGATGGGGGGATTAGAATTGGAAATGGGCTGATGGGGGGGTTAGGACTGGAAATCGACTGATGAGGGTTTAGAACTGGAAATGGACTGATCAGGAGGGGGGCTAGGACTGGTAATGGGCTATCGGGGGTTAGACTGGAAATGGGCTGATGGGGGGTTAGGACTGGTAATGTATTATCGGGGGATTAGAACTGGAAATGGGCTGATGGGGGTGTTAGAAATGTTAATGGGCTGATCGGGAGGGGGGCTAGGACTGGTAATGGGCTGTGGGGGGTTAGAACTGGAAATGGGCTGATGGGAGGTTAGGACTGGAAATCAACTGATGGAGGTTTAGAACTGGAAATGAACTGATCAGGAGGGGGGTTAGGACTAATAATGGGCTATCGGGGGGGGTTAGAACTGGAAATGGGCTGATGGGGGCTTAGGACTGGAAATGGGCTGATGGGAGGGGGCTAGGACTGGTAATGGGCTATCGGGGGAGGGCTAGGACTGGAAATGGACTGATGGGGGTTTAGAACTGGAAATGGGCTGATGGGGGTGTTAGAACTGGTAATGGGCTATGGGGGGAGACTAGGATAGGAAATGGGCTGATTGGGGTGCTAGGAGTGAAAATGGACTTATTGGAGGGTTATGATTGGTAATGGGCTGATTGGGGGGCTAGGACTGGGGTGGGTTGATAAAGGGGATAGGACTAGAGATGGGCTGGGACAGGAAATGGGCTAATAGGGGAGGGGAGGAGAGTGCTGCTGGCCCTTGAAGAAAACTAGGGGCTAGGGCTACAAATGGGCTGATGCGGGGGGGAATGGTAGAATAGGACTGGAAGGGAGCAGATACTGAGAGGGTCTGCCAGGGGAAGGATGGGGCAAGAAGGGAAGGATGGGGCTGGAAAGGAGCTGACACCTGGAATGTACCGAAGGGGGACTGGAAGAGAGCTGACACTTGGGGATGGGAGTGGTAGGTAGCTGGGTAATAGGGATGAGGCTGGAAGAGAGCTGACATGTGAATGGCACTGGAAGAGAGATGGACAGAGGGTAGGGTGGCTGGAAGGGAGCTGACTGGGGGGTGGCACTGAGAGTGGACCTGAGCTGATACCTGGGATGGTATTTGGACTAGAAGGGGCTGGACAGTGGGGAAGGAGAGGGGACTGGAAAGGAATGGACACAAGTGGCAGTCATGGGAATGCAAGGTGGTTGACATTGGAAGGTACTGGGAGGGGAGGACTGCAAAGGGGACTAATACTGGGGAGGGTTACTGAAACTGGAAATGGGCTGATGGAAGGAAGTGAAGAAAACAAAAGAAGAGATAAGAAATGGCAGATGGACCATAGACCACAGAAAGAGAGCTAAGAGAAGACAGGAAAGCAGAAGCCTCAGATCGGGACCAACATGATCAGAGAATAAAATGGTCAGACAACAAAGGTAGAAAAAATAATTTTATTTAATTTTGGTGATTGGACTTTGTGCTATTTTTATATTTTACACAGTATTGGGGAACTGCATCTCTTATTTATCTGATGTTGCACTGCATGTGGACTCTGGCTTCTTGGGGTTTCAGTTTAAATTTTGTCTACATATTTTTATTTTTACTTTAGATTGTGGTTACTTATTCTGTACTTGGTGAGGGTCGATGTTGTGCGTATGTGACTGAGGTCAGGTGTTCTGTTAACATGCAGTTTGTATATAAAGATCTATACTATACTGTAGTAATTTGACTTGTTCAGCTTCTCAAATAGGTGTATGGATGTTCCAGGGCCCACTGTAGTATTTACAGTGATGCTTTTTTGGATGGGCTCCTTATGTGACTTTTGGAAGTTTGTGCTGATATGGTATGGTATGATAGGTTTGCTTTTTGGTGTAGGGTTTTTTATTAGTTCACAATATGCCTGGTACTGGAGAATAGTGATGGTTGTTGTTGTTAGTGAGATGATCAGAATCAGATTTTTTTAAATATTGAGTTCTGTGGGTGAATGTCCTGGTTCTGCTCTGCACCTACTGTGGATGCAAAATATATGTTGAAAAAGAAAAAGGGAGAACCATAACACAGTTTATAACAAAATAAAAATGGGTTATAATTTAGTTTTATAAACTATGCTATTGATTCTTGCTGTCTTTTAGTTCCTTGGTGTGCAAACAGGACCGTACCTAGCCCTGTGCAAGCAGTGCAGCCGCACAGGGCGCAAAGGCTTGGGGGGAGCATTTTGGCTCTCTGCTGTTGCCCTGCTGCCGCTGGCAGGACAATAGCAGGCAGTTAAAATGCGCCCAAAGCCTTTTCGCAGCACTTTAAGCAGGTCTGGTCCCTCCCTCCTCCAACACGATGTCAGAGCAGGGAGGGACAGATCTGCTTAGAGTGCCGGCTCCTTTCACATTGGGTGCATGCCCCCTTCCTCCTCCCCATACCTCCGTCCAGCGCTGCCTGCTCTTTCCCTGCTGCCGGCGCCGCCATGAAAAAAACAGAGGGCGGCAGCAGCAGGGAAAGAGCAGGCAGCGCTGGATGGAGGTATGGGGGGAGAGGGGGGTGTGCGCCCGAGTTGCAAGTCGCACAAGGCGCGATTGCAGTTCGATACGGCCCTGTGTGCAAACATCTTGCATTTCCTCCATATAATCTAATCGTTTTTTTGATTTGGTTCAGTCTCTGACTGGATTTCTGAGGTGGTTGGGGGGAGGGCGTCATCTCATTCTTCGCCTTAGGCAGCAGACTGCCTTGAGCCGCCCCTGATTGTAACTTATTCCTTGCTGGTCTCCCTCTGAATCATCTCTCTCCTCTTCAATCTGTTCAACACTCTGCTGCGCAGCTAATCTTCCACCAGCCTCATCATGCTCATGTTACCCCTCTTCTCAAGTCACTTCATTGGCTCCCTATCCGTTTCCGCACCCAGTTCAAACTTCTTCTGCTGACTATAAGTGCATTCACTCTGCAGCTCCTCACTACCTTTCCTCTCTTATCTCTCCCTACACCCCTCCTTGGGAACTCTGCTCTTCTGGCAAATCGCTTCTATCTGTGCCTTTCTTTGCTATTGCTAACTCCAGACTTCGCTCCTTTCACCTTGCTGCTCCTTATGTCTGGAACAAACTACCTGAGTCTGTACATCAGACGCCTCCTCTAACCCTTTTCAAATCCAAGCTGAAAATTCACCTCTTCACTGCCACTTTCAAATCTTGACTCACCTGATCTCCTTTGTGTTTCCTTACCATTCCCCCTAGATGGATCCCATGTCTACAGCTACTGTGTTGTCTCTCTTGACTGTATTGTAAGCTCTGATGAGCAGGAACCGTCTTTTACATGTGTCTGTGCAGCGCTGCGTATGTCTTGTAGCTTTTCTCTCAACACAAAATTAAGCTTAGGAATTCGTTGCAGAAGGATATAGTTAAAGCAGGTAGTGTAGCTGAGTTTTGGACAAATTCTTGGAGGTAAAGTCCATAGACTGCTATTAAGGTATACCTGGGGAAAGCTACTGCTTATACGTGATGATAACTAGCATGGAATTTAGCTACTTTTGGGATATGCCAGGTAGTTATAAACTGCATTGGCCACTGCTGGATACTGGGCTTGAGGGACCTTTGGTCTGACCCAGTATTGCAATTCTTCTGCTACTATATTCTTCTTTCAGATGGGGTTTCCTAAAGGGGTATTAATTTTATGTTAGCAACATTGAGGCACTTGGGGGAGACCTTTGGAATAAAACGTATTTTACATCCACTAACCATCCTCAGGTGAACGGCATGATAGAAAGATTTAATCAGACCCTTAAGAACATGTTAAGGAGAAGTCTAGACAGTGACTGTGGTAACTGGAATCAGTTACTCCCCTTTCTTTTATATGCTGCTAGCAGGGCCAGCGCAACCCACTGTGCAAACTGTGCACTCGCACAGGGCAGCAGTTGCAGGAAGGCAGCATGGTCGGCACAGTGAGCTGGCCGGGCCCAGGTGTAGGATGAATGGCAGCAAGCAACGAACAGCAGAAGCAGAACAAAAAGCATCTTTAGGGCTTTGGAACCCATCTGCATGCAGCATGTTTGATTCATCCCTGCCCCTCGGTAACAGGAAGTTGCATTAGAGGAGGCGGGCCCTTAAAATAAGCCCACCAGATTATCAAATGTTAACAATGTTTTTGACAATTTTGTTTGTCAGACCAGTGCCAATTAGACATATTCATGTGGAGGCCAATTCTGATCAGGGCACGTCCGGGCCATCCGGATATCCAAAATCTGGATAGCCCGGATATGCATCCGATTCTGCTCCCGTGGGAGCCAGATGGCCCCGCAGGAGCAGAACCAGGGCATAGGGCCAGGACATGCCCCGATTCAGGCCCACTGGATGTGCACAAATCCACCCGACTAGCCCAGCATGGAGTCATGATGCTGTGGCGTCCCACCGCCATGGCACCGCAGTTTCATGCAGGAGCCCTGATTGCCTGCACTGCCTTCAAAGGACATTTTCCCTGCTGCCCGATCCCTGATCGGGCCTTCCATGGCCGATATCGAGCTGCAGGGAACCCCTCCCCTGCTCACCTGCATCCTGGGGTCCCAGCATGGCTGTCCCCCGCTGTTGGGGGGGGGACTTATTCCACCTCTGAGATGGAATAAGTCCCTCATCTAAGTCACCCAGCCTGGACATACAGGGCCATCACCGGAATAGGCCCTGTATGTCCGGGTCCAGGGTCATGCCTCCGGCCCGCCCTCGCTCCTTCTTCGGCCCGTCCCCTCCCACCCTCATACAGAGCTCCCCGCACATCTCTGCTATACATGCAGGGAGTTCTTTGGCAGGAATAAGACCCAGGCATTTAGCAGCAGTACCGTAACTAGTCCTGTGTGAGCGGTGCAGCTGCACAGGGCGCAAAGGCTTAGGGGGCGCATTTCAGCTGCCTGCTGTTGCCCTGCAGCTGCCACATTTTGTTCTCTCAGCAGGCAGCCAAAATGCACCCCCTATGTCTTTGAGTGGGTCTTTCTGAAGGTCTGTTCCCTCCCTCCTCTGACGCGACATCAGAGCACGGAGGGATCAGAGCTGCTCTGGTGACTTGCATAATGGGCGCATCCCCCCCCCCCCCATACCTTCGTCCAGCCACTGCCTGCTCTTGTCCTGCTACCAGCAGTGCTGTGGAGAAAACAGTGGCTCTGTATAAGATGGCACTCCTTCCCCAGTGTCTCTATTTGTTTCAGGTCCTTCCCCTGTGGATGTTGCAGAGGGATCTCCAGGCATGGCGCCTACAGCTTAGCCAGTTTCTCTGGTGGTGGTGCAAGCCCCGGATTGCTTTTCGACAATGCATGGGGGGGGACTGAATGAGGGGGGCTGGGGGTGCCAGATCTGGGGCAATACAATGTCAGTTGCCTGCTGTGGCATCTGCGGGACTGGCTGTATTTGACTTCTTGGTGCACCCCACGACAGGTGGAACAGGAACTCCTCAGGTCCTTGCACCATATTTTTGTTGTACATGTCACTTGGGGTCAAATCCCACAATCCTTAGGAAAAGTCTTCTTGCGTGTTTATTGCGGGGAGCTCGGTGGTATCTTTTCCGCCTGCTGCAGCACAACCCTGAGCACTCTGGACGTCTGCCTCTAAGGGGCAACTTGCTGTTTCCGGCGGTGTGACCTCCCGGGATTTGCAGACATGGGAGCAACGGGGTCTATATCATGTATCATAGGTTTTGACCCCAGAGGGTCAATTTCAGTCCTTAACGAACCTTATCTGTGAATTTCAGTTGGCAACGGGGGAGACGTTTGTGCTGCTGCAAGTGCGCCATTACATTGCTACGATGGACTGCTTCGATCTTATCCGAGGGTTTGTTGATAAATTAGCAGTCTTTTTTGAGATTGATAGTCAAGAATGTATGTTGCTCTCTCTGATGCGGAAGGCACTAAAAACTCTGGAGACCAGGCAATGGTACCAGAAGCTGGCCTGCAGTTGGAATGATGAGTTGGGGATGACGTGAGGGACTTGTTGCATGTGCTTAAGCGGGTCCCTCAGGTCACTATGACAGTGACTCTGTGACAAACCCTGTACAAGGTGATCCTGCGTGCTTTCTTTCCAATCACATGAGCATGGGCAGCAAGCTTGGTGGCTACTGGGCCCTGTCCCAAGTGCCATGTACTGTATATTGCGGTACGCTTGGACACATGCTTTGGGCATGCAATGCGGTGCATGGGTTTTGGACAGTCATGTGGGAATATCTGGGGACTGTGCTAGGCCAATCTGTTTCTATTCATGTGGAGGGGCTCCTGCTAGGTGACCCCACGGGGCTTAAAGTGAAGGGGAGGGAGCCAAATTTGTTCGTGTGCAAAGCCTTATGTTTGGCCTGTGGGGAGTGCTGCGGCGTGGTTGGATGCGGAACCGCCAGCCTTTTGGGCCTGGCGTAATAGTCTACACAAGGAGCTAGATCAGGGGCATGCGATGGATGTCATCTACCTGGATTTCAGCAAAGCCTTTGATACTGTTCCTCTTAGGAGGCTTATCAATAAACTCGGTAGCTTGGGGATGGATCCTAAGATGGTAAATTGGATCAGAAATTGGTTGACTGACAGACGACAGAGGGTGATGGTAAATGGAGCTCACTCAGATGAAGGGAAGGTGATTAGCGGGGTGCCCCAGGGGTCGGTCCTAGGCCCAGCACTGTTCAATGTATTTGTGAGTGATATTGCTGAAGGACTGAATGGAAAAGTGTCTTAGTGCAGATGACACAAAAATTTGCAACAGAGTGGACTCCCTCGAGGGAGTGGTTAACATGAGGAAAGATCTACAAAAGCTGGAAGAATGGTCTAATGCTTGGCAATTAAGATTTAATGCAAAGAAATGCAGAGTCATGCACTTGGGTAGCAGAAATCCAAGGGAAATGTACGCGATAGGGGGCAAGAGGTTGGTGTGCACGGATCAGCAGAAAGACGTTGGTATGATTATTTCTGAAGATCTCATGGTGGCAAAACAGTGCGACAAGGCGGTGGCAAAAGTCAGGAGGATGTTGGGCTGCATACAAAGAGGAATCACCAGCAGAAAGGAAGAGGTACTTATGCCACTGTACAAGTCACTGGTGAGGCCTCACTTTGAATACTGTGTTCAGTTTTGGAGACCGTATCTTGCAAAGGATGTAAAAAGACTGGAAACTGTTCAGAGGAAGGCGACCAAAATGATTTGGAGCCTGTGTCAGAAGCCTTTTGAGAAGAGACTTGAAGACCTAAACATGTACACTTTGGAGGAGAGGAGGGACAGGGGAGATATGATTCAGACCTTTAAATATTTAAAGGGAAATAATGAACAAACAAACCTCTTCCAAAGACGGGGAAGCTGTAAAACTAGAGGGCATAACAGGAAGCTGCAAGGTGGTAAATTGAAAGGAAATGTCAGGAAATACTTTTCACAGAAAGGGTGGTGGATGCCTGGAATGCCCTCCCGATGGAAGTGGTGGGGGCAAACACAGTGACGGAATTCAAAATGGCATGGGACAGACACAGTGGATCCCTTTACAGCAAAAAGATAAAATCAAAATAAACGGAACCATCTAATTTCTCAACAAATAGGGGTGTCCTGCATGGAGTGGTGGGTTCACCCCTAAACAGGGACCTGGGGAGGGGTGGCCTGCATGGAGCGGCAGGTGCACCTACTCTGGCCATCGTGCTGGGCAGCCTAGATGGACCATGCTGGTCTTTATCTGCCGTCATTTACTATGTTACTATGTAACATAAGAACATAAGATATGCCATACTGGGTCAGACCAAGGTCCATCAAGCCCAGTATCCTGTTTCCAACAGTGGCCAATCTAGGTCACAAGTACCCAGCCGTTTTCGCAAAATATACCTAGGTTCCACAATGGGGTAAGCAGTTGATTTCCCAGGTCCCCTTTAATAATGATTTATAGACCTTTCCTCCAAGAACTTGTCCAAACCTTTTTTAAACCCAGCTACACAAACAGCTTTTACCACACATTCCGGTAACAAATTCCAGAGCTTGATTACACATTGAGTGAAAAAATATTTTTTCTTAGTCTTAAGAGCATTTTGGTTTCTCTTCTCTGTACCTTTTCTAATTCCGCTGTATCCTTTTTAAGATACGGCAACCAGAAGCCCAGAAGGAGACTTTGGATAAATACTTTCAAGTCTAATTTTATCTATAATGACACTGTATCATTACACAAGGAAAGGAAAGGAGGGGCTTTTCCCAAGGAATGGAAGAAGATCAAAGCTTTAATGATCTTCCCACTCAGGCACATTTATTTTTGTACCATTCAGATGTATAGGAAGGGACATATGTTATCAATAAGCTTAAGACAGATTCCAGAGTTATTGATGACATGCTGCATTTATAACCTCAACCATACATAAACCGTATAGACTAACCCATTTATTGAGGCATGAGCTTTTGAGGACAAGAGTTCACTTTGATATGGACTCTTATCCTCCAAAGTTCATACCTCAATAACTTGGTTAGTGTAAAAGGTATCACCTGCCTCTGTCATTTTTGCTTCCTCAGACTAACACGACTACCCTCTCAGAATTTTCAACATGTTGGGACAAAAAGAGGCTTGTGAAGGGCTCCACTGGAATCGGTGAGAGTGGGGACAGCAGTGATGGTGGGGACAGATGGGGTCAGCACAGTAATCATTCACACAGGGCAGCTAAAAAGGTAGCACTGGCCCTGGTTGCTAGACAGAGTGTTTAAACTTCTTTAGGGGTCTCTCCTTTCAAGTCAATGTTTGCATGTTTTCCCAGGGGGTTGCAGAATGGTTTTGAGAGAACAATGGGAGAAGGAGGAATGGGAACCCCCTAAATGTAATTTGTTATCTATTTGGCTTGAAAGAACATATGAAATGGGTAGCAAATGTAGTCTGTGTTGATTTGGTTAAAAGCTGACAGAAATAAAGGCCTATTATGATCCAGGAACTCAGACGAGAGACTTAAAGGAATGGAATAAAATTCTGGAACTTGTTTCTTTTTTGCCTCACCAACTCTTAGCAGGATGGAAGGATAGTGAAAAGAAGGCTAGGCCCAGTTAATTAGGAGATGCAGAACAACAGGGTCATACTCAAATGTTTCTTATTAATCTATTAAAGCCATGGCAGGAACAGGAAGTGTGGTTGGAGTTGTGTAAAGAGTACAGAGAGGAGAACCTTGGACCTCAAATGGATGAGACAAGAAAAGTGGGACTGGCAAAAATACATGAAGGATTAAGAGTCAGGCAGAATGGGGAGGTTGAGGTGATCTTAGGGATATTTAAGGATGTCCTCTCACCGGTAGCTGGGTAATGAAGCATGAGACTGTAACCCTTCCAGGGAAGATAATAAGGCAAAGGCCTTAAAGGCTTCCTGAGATGAAAAGCAGGGAGGCAGAGAAGTGGGTGAAGGAAATGGAAGAGACGGGCATGAGAGGAGAATTTAGGAGCCCTTGGGCTAGACCTGTGGTGTTGGGCCCAAAATCAGATGAAACTCAGAGGTTTTGTATTGACTTCAGACAAGTCAATGTAATCTCACAGTTTGATGTCTACTCTAGGCCTCAAATTTACATTTTAGTAGATAAACTAGACCCAATTGCTCACCACCTTAGATCTAAACAAAGACTATTGATAAGGTTCTGTTATCTCCCTCCTCTTGTTCTAAGGACAGCATTTAGCACCCCAAAAGACCTATAGCAATTTAAGTGCATGCTCTTTGTCTGCATGGGACTGCTCTGATGTATTAATAACTGTTCGAGGCAGTTTATTTATTTAGCTGCATTTATATTGCGCTTTTCACCGGGTCAAACCCGTTTAACAAAAAAAAGGGGGGGGGGTCAGTAATCAAGTCAACAGAGAAAAAAGGGGGGGGGCCATCACCAAGAGGGCCAACATTGATGATCCGAACAGAAAGTAATAATTTAGACAGATGACGTAAGTTTCTTAGTTGGTGGTAGATGGGATAGGTCAGAAGGGCTGGAAGTGCAGTCAGTGAGAAATGTCCTTTTCTGGTCCAAGATATTCTTGAAATAGGATGGGTTTTAGTTGTTTCCGGAATGTGGAGAGGTCTCTGTTGCTTCGGATCATCAAGAGTGCACAGTCGTATATTTAGATGACATTGTCATCTTTAGCCGTGACTGGGAAACTCACCTGCATTGGGTTCAAACTGTTTTGGTAGGAGTAAGAAAGGCAAGTTTGACCATTAACCCTAAGAAATGTTGTTTTGCACAGAGGGAGGTTAAGTACCTAGGGTATCTAGTGGGGAAAGGGGAGATTTATCCCTTAACTGGATAAGGTTAAAAGTGTAAAAACCTTCCCTTTACCCCAAAAAATAACATCTGAGAAGTTTCCTGGGATTAATGGGTTATTATCATCACTTTATAGCCACGTTCATTATGAAAGCATGTGCTTTAACTGGTATGTTGACAAAACATGCCTCAGTCAGTTAAAATGGACGCCTTTCAGTCACTGCAAGAGAGTTTATGCCAAGATCGAGTATTTTGTGGTATTGATTTTGTATGAATGAATTCATACTAAATGGACACCTCCACTGGGAGACTCTGGGTTGTGTTGTCCCAAATATAACAGAGGAAGGAGCATCCAGTGTTTTTCTTAAACAGGAAGTTGTTACTGTCACACAAAGTTAACTATTCCACTACAGAAAAAGAGTTGCTGGGACTTTAAATGAGCTATTAAGGCTCTCCAGATCTTTACAGATAATGAAAAATTCAAGTACTCATTTAACCCCTGGTATTTGGCCTTAGTGCAGTAGCTTACAAATTCTAGGTGACACACTGGGTGGAGAAACAACACATAAATGCTGATACCCTATCCCGTTTTGGGGAGCTAGCAGTTGAGGATCGACAGAATCGGAGGGTTAAGAGGAACATAAGGTAACAGAAGAGCACCAGCGGGCTGATGCAGAAAGACCAACACGCCCTTTGCATGAAGATAATGCAACTTATAAGCACAAGTTTCGACAGGCCAGAAAAGAGACTGACGTGCCTGTAAACAGCAAAGGAAGAGCAAGCACACACAGTAACGCCAAGTGTATTTAAATTATAGGCAAATGAGCTGTGCGTATTAAAACGGCATGCTAATATCGTCTGCGCTGAATGCAGAGAAACACATAGAGGATTATGTAACCAGTCAAAGTGCCAATATCTCTACGCCTGGGTCTGAGGTGGCTTAAACATCTTGCATGTACCCCCGACAGTGGCATCAAGGGCTTTCCCCAATGCTTGGATCATCTGAGGTGAAGATCGGATCCCCGCGGGCAGAAGAGAAGACGGAGGCTGCGATTGCGTTTCAGGAGCAAGATGTCTGCCTGCAGGGATCCGGTCCCCCGCGGCAGCAGAGAAGACGGAGGCTGCGATTGCGTTTCAGAAGCAAGATGTCTGCCTGCAGGGATCCGGTCCCCTGCGGCAGCAGAGAAGAGAGACCTTCTTCTATCTGCCTGCAGGAGATTGGATCCTGGTAAGGCGATGAGAAGAGGGAGGTTGCAGCCTGCAGCAGAAAAGGTGTCTGTGGGGGGAGGAAGTGAAGGCGGGGACTATTTAAAGGGGCAGTGGCCTATTTAGAAAAGGAGGATGGGGAGAGGAGTGCTAAGGTGGTTAATGAAGGAGGAGAGTCACAAGGTGTTGCCAAATGGTGCATACCCCTCCCTCTAGAACCCACACAAGCACCCCGTCCCGACCCCAAACCACACTCACAGGCACCCCACCTCCGCATGACAGACATGCACACACAGGCATCCCATCTCCTCACAACAGACATAAACACACACAGGCCCCCTACCTCTGCATGTCAGACACACACACAGGCATCTCACCTCCGAACCAGTCAGAGAGTCTCCCCAGCTCTGCAGCACACACGTATGCACCCCACCCCCACAAATGCACCCTTCCGCCACATCCCACACACAGACAGGTACACCACCATTGCACCACACACCACACAGACACTTAGGGCCCGATATTTGAAGGGCAGTTACACAATTAGTGCCCTGTAAACCATGTACCTGCCACTGAGAGGGATATTCAAAGACACAAGCAGTTAGTGCCACTGAGTTTCCGCGATTATCTCCCTTACGTGCCCTGATACTAATTGCTTTGCATCGGGACATGTCGGGGGCGTTCCGGGGAGGAGCAGAGACAGCAACTGCCCCTAACCAGGCAGCAGCGATATTGCATGCTGCCCGGTTACTGACCTGCACTTAAAAGATAGGTGAGGAAAACACTTGTCTATCTTTAAGGCGCAAGAGCTAACCAGGCTTTATGCAATATCGCTGCTACCCGGTTAGCTAATGCAGCTTCCGGTATGTGTAGCAAATCCCAGATATTCAATGCTGGGGCCGCATATGACGCTGGCATTGAATATCTGGGATTAGGGGTCGGCGGGCCCAGCTATGCACCATAGCAATCATAGCCTGCCTAATCGAATATTGGGCCCTTAATATCTGAAGCTATAACTTATCGGTATTCTTGTCTAACGATGCCACATGGTATAAGAAAGCTGGCGCTGGTCTTGTGAGATGAGAACATGAGTCCAGCATGAGAGACAATGGTTGGGGGGGGGTGAGGAGGTCACAAGCACTGGCTCCTAAGATGCCCACTGCAATATTTATGGAGCTGCTCTTTTTTGGGGAGGCTCCTTATTGTGTTAATTTTAGAAGCTGGTTTCATTATGATATGGTAGATTTGCATTATACAGTAGGTCTTCAATGACTTTTGTAGGGTTTTGTGTGTGTTCACAATCTGCCTGGTACTGGAGAAGCTGTTAATGAGATGACACTGGAATCAGATTTCTTGTCTTGTATGTTGTGTTCTATGGTGAAATGTCCTAGTTCTGCTCTGCACCTACTGTGGGGGGAGGGGTTTCATTAGATGCAAAATAGATGTCCAAAAAGAAAAAGAGAGAACCATAGCACAGTTTCTAACATCAAAATACAATTAGTTATAATTTATTTAGGTGTTGGAAATTGTGCTGTGATACTTCTTTACTTTTTGTCCCTTGGCATGTGAGCACCTTACATCTCCTCTGTTTTTCGGATAATATATATTTACAGGTGTCAGTATTTTTTTTTTAATCTTAGAGTGCCAGGCTAAATAATTATATAGCTACAATTTTTACTGCATTTCAATTATATTTATTTATTTAACATTTCTTCTATACCACTTTTCATGTTATCAAAGCGGTTTACAATGAACATTAAGGGCCCTATATTCTTCTGGGATGGCTATGCACTTCTGTGGCACATAGCCGTCGCTGACAACCTTTAACCCCAGATATTCAATGCCGGGGTCATATGTGGCTCTGCATTGAATATCTGGGTTTGCCACAAGCCCGCAGAAGCTGAGCGAGCAGCAGCGATATTGAGCCACTGCCCAGTTAACTTCCACAGGTAAAGATAGGTCAGCTTTTCCTGCGCCTATCTTTTACTCGCAGGTACTAACTGGGCAGCGGTGCAATATTGCCACTGCCTGGTTAGTGACTAGTGCCACCTCCTGAACGCGCCAGAATGCCCACAATACGCTCCGATGCTAAGTGGTTATCATCGGGGCATTTAGCGACATTAACCATGTTACTGCCGCTGAAGATCCCGTTCAGCGGCATTTACACAGTTTACAGGTCTGTAAACTGTGTAAATGCCTTTGAATATCGGGCCCTAAATGCCTTGGTTATAGAGAACACTGAGGCAGGAGTAACAGGGAGAACAATAGAACTAATATTAATAAAACTTATAATCAAAACTTATAATAATAAGACAAAATGATTTTTCAGGGAACATGGCTGTGTTATTGGTAGGAACATTCTTGGGTTTTGGTTGGGGCTGGAAGGAGGGGTTATGGGAAAGAGGGGGATTTGTGTTAGCTTGAGGGGGGAGTCTTTTAGGTGTCGGTTCCAAAGAATTCTTGGAAGAGATGGGATTTTAGCTTCCTTCGGAATTCAGATACGTCACTGATGGCTCTTAGGTTTCTTGATAGTGTGTTGCAGATTGAAGGTCCATTATGGAGAAGATTCTGTTCAGTGGTGGGATTTGAAATCTCCCAGGAACCAGTTCAGTCAGTGGTGCCAATCAGTCGGGTCATACTGGTTCATGCAAACCGGTTCCTAGCGTTTCCCGTGTTGGCCAAACCAGTCCCAACAGACCAGGTCACTGCCGCATCTGCACTGGCGAGATTCAAAACACCCGACAGTATTTTGATGGCATCAGGGGCTTCTCCTGGTGCCGCAACCCCCCCAATGCCATCAAAATACTGTTGGGTGTTTTGAATCCCGCCAGTGCAGATGTGGCAGTGACCCGGTCTGTTGGGACTGGTTCGGCAAACATGGGAAACGCTAGGAACTGGTTCACGCAAACCGGTGCAAACTAGCTAAATCCGACCACTGGTTCTGTTGCAGGTGGCCTGGGAGCCTTTGCTTTATGGGTTGGTATGTTGAGAAGATTTAGGCTTGATTACCTTCTTGATCTTGTGTTAGGGGTCCCCTCTGTAATAAAGTTTGTAGCTATTGCACTGATTGGTTGTGAATTGTCTTGAAAGTGATAATTATTGCTTTATATTTGATGCGTCCAGAGATTGGAAGCCAGTGTAGGTTCTTAAGGACAGGGATGATATGGTCTTGCCTCAGTGTCCCTGTGATTAGGTGGGATGCAGTGTTTTGGGCTAGTTGTAATGGGTGTTGCACATGTTTTGGGAGGCCTAGGAAGATAGAATTGCAGTAGTCCAGGTAGGTGGTTATTACTGCCTGACATACCGTGCGGATATAGTTGTGGGCTAAGAGCGTATGTAAGTTATGGAGGACTCTCATTTTATAGCGTGCTTTTGTGGTGATTTTCTTGTTAAGTTCAGTCTCTGATCAAGGGTGACTCCAAGGTATTTGACTTCTGATTTACTTTGAGGTTGATGTCATCGATCTTGATCATTGTTGGAGGAATGTAGGTTGAGACATTTGGTTATATGGAGGATTTCTGTCTTAATGTAGTTTATTGAGAGTTTGTGATCAGTTAGCTAGCCTGTAACTGCCTTGAAGCATCTTTTAATAGGTGTATGGACTGGATTTTTTGTGCAGAAGGGGGCGTATAGCATTAAGTCGTCTGTGTATATATAGTACAATATGTTGTGCTGTTGGATGATGCTGCAGACTGGTTGCAGATATAGATTAAATAGTTGTGCAGAAAGTGAGGAACCTTGGGGTAGTCCTTGTTGTTGTCTGAATGAGTTGGATGTCTTGTCTCCCATCTTGACTTGTTGCAGATTGTTCGTGAGGTAGGATCGGAACCAAACTAATGGTGTTTTAGATATTTCTATGTCCTTCAGTTGTTCTATGAGTTTATTATGGTTTATCAAATCAAAAACTGCTGATATGTCAGTGAATATTAGTATGAATCCTTTTTCTGTCTTTTCTATTCCTTTGATTACTGTGTTTATTAGAGAAATAAGCAGGATCTCCACACTATGATTGAGTCTAAACCCACGTTGTTGGGGATTGAGGGGGGTGAATGGCGTTGATGTATTCTTGTAGCTGGAGCTGAACTGTTTTTTGGGACTCTGGCGATGAATCTGTAGGAGCTCGGTAGCTTGGGATCAAGTGAAGGATTTTTTTATGATGGGTCTTATGGATGTGGTTCTTAGGTTGCCAGGCATGTGTCCTTGCGTAAGAGATAAGTTGATGATGTTGAGCATAACAGGTGAAAGTTTATTTCTGACCATCACGATCCATGAAACAGGGCATGGGTCAAGTGGGGAGGTGATAGTATTAAGAAAGGTAAGGATGTGTTCGAGTTGTTCACTAGAGACCAATCTGAATGTTTTCCACCTCTGTGAATTTCTTGTATTTTTAATGGATGGGCGAGTACTGGAGGTGGAGTCTTACCAAGTGTTAGCTTGTTCTGAAGGAATGAAGCAATATCTTGTGGCTGAAGTTCTGGGTTTTGCTGTTGTGGTGGGTCCTGGGTGAGAGATTTGACTATTTCAAACAACTCTCTGGGACGATTTAACGAGATTAAAATGAGGAGATCCTCTATCTTGCCTACAGACACAGGGCTGTCTACTGGAAGTCCTGCAGGATCTGACAAAGGATCTGCCAGACTCTTGCCAGTAAATAGCAAAAATGTCATGTACACGGGGGTGCCGCAGAGGGACGGGGAAGGGAGAGGGCATGGGTCACAAATAGGCAGGGATCTGTGAATACACAGGTTACAATGAAAGTTGTAGGTGCAGTGGGCACTCTTTACATAAAACGGGAGCACACAGCACAGTAGCTCAGGAGGTAATGGGAAAGGAAGCAGCAGCCCCTCTGAGCACAGCAGTGGCATATGCTGGCCCCAGTGAGAACCTGGGAGGCATCACGGTGTCAGCTACTGTCAGAAACTGGGGACAAATGATGCAGATGTGAATCAGGTGACAACCACAGTTGTGGGCACTTGGAGTCTGCAATGCATCAGGAGGGAGCCTGTAGCTGAACACAACACAGAAAGAAATCACATATATGCATCTGGATATGCGTCTGACTGAATATTCAGAGGCGCTATCTGGATATCGTTGGGTCAGTCTGTGGGCAGAGGAACAAATTATCCAGATAGGGGCGCTGAATATCACCACAATCTGCATAACTATGGACAGAAAAAAAGCTGAATGTCACTGCTATCCGGATACAGCGCGACCATCCTATCCGTGTATTCAACACCAGGGCTGCATATCTGGATTTCGTTTAGCTGCCGTGGCCATTATTTAAAAAAAATGCCTGTTATGGCTGCTCAGTACTGAGCTAATGTTGTCCATATATGCATTTTTACAAGACTGTCCTGGGATAAGTGATGTTGGGATAATCATGATTGTTGAGTTTATTTATAAAAATCTCAGGGGAGACCTAGGGCCAGGGAATTTCATTGAGTGGGTGGCGCATTTAATACCCTTGTGCTGGCTCTGATAATGGAGGTGGCACTGTAGGGTGCAGGGCGTCACTGTTCCCTCTAAACTGTGCGCGTATGCGCACACACACACCTCGCCGAGCGAGCGCACATACTTTAAAACAGAGCGCACAAAAATTACAGCTCTGATTCTGATAGAAAACAACACAGACGTCTTAAAATTTAAAAGTTGTTGTGTATTTACAGTTTTCACAAGTTCTGCAATATTTTCTAGTGCAATCAATGTGGTGTACATACTGTATTCTGACGTGTAGTCATATTTTAAAGTATATAACTCTGAGTGTCGTTATGTGGCGCACAAAAATGTAACCTTCCTTCAAAAGCTGCACAGCTGATATTTTATGCACACACAGCCTACAGAAAATTAGAGGGAACATTGCAGGGCGTAGAGCAAATCTGCCCAGTAGGTCCCCACCCAAAATCGAAAAACAAGAGGAGCCCCCTTTGGACCACTTCCACTGTACTTCGAGTTTCCATGTGCAACTCTTTGCCCACTAGCGCTCAAAACAGGAAGTGATATCAAGGTAGGCTTAACACAGTAGTGCATGGGTCTCCAAAGCCTGGGGTCTGAGGTAATTGCCCCAATTTACCTCTCTCTGGAGGGCTTCCAAATTAGGGGAGTATACTGAACTGGTGGAAAGGACTGCTGGATGATGTCTGACTTCCATCCTCTTCGCCCCTCTTTCCACTCACACTTCCTTTATGGACAGACCCTTTCATGCTCCATCCTCACATCAACCATGCACACATCCCTCAACTCGCATCTCCAAAACAGGGGTGTAGCCCTAGGGCCCT
This sequence comes from Ichthyophis bannanicus, assembly GCA_033557465.1. Classification (NCBI taxonomy): domain Eukaryota; kingdom Metazoa; phylum Chordata; class Amphibia; order Gymnophiona; family Ichthyophiidae; genus Ichthyophis; species Ichthyophis bannanicus. The sequence goes on from CM066031.1 coordinate 1,103,979,067, forward strand.
CCAATTATGCCTCAGTCGTCCCCCCCCCCCCCCCCCCACCCAGTGGTCAGACTGTGTCACTACATATTGCTGTAGCTGACTTGGATGCCCAAGCCCCGCCAGCTAAAGAAATCTAGTGCACAGAGGAAGCCCTTAAGAAACGTGGCAGGCTGCAGCAGCAGTCAAAGTCTCTAATGCCGGTATGCCACAAGCACATTGAATATTTTCAGGGGCACTTCCTGATGCTGAAGTCTGGTTTATTTGGCTTTTTTATTTCATTTTTTCTATGTGTGCTTCTGTTTCTTATCTCTAGTATGTTATTCTATATTTGGTGAAAATCTATCTGTGTTCTGTGTGTGAGGTATTCTTCTAGTATGTAGTTTCTATGTGGAGATCTGTAGTAGCCAGCTTGTTCTGATTTTCCAATCGGAGATATGATGGTGTTCTAGGGCCTGGTGTAATTTTACAATGTTGCCTTTTCCTAGGTAGGATTGTTATTGTTTGAGTCTTGGGAGTTAGTGCTGTCATGGTATGAAAGTTTTGTGTGCCTTCCTTGTAGGGATTTGTGTTACTTCACAGAGTTATCTGGCAGTGGATGTGACTTACATTGCTGTTACTGATGTGACACCAGTACTTAAATATAATTTTTTCATATGTTGGGTTGTGAAGTGAAGCATCTTAGTTCTTCTGTGCTCTGATTACACTTATATTCTCATGATTATTGCAGTTAATTGTTTTCTGCCTTGAACATTCTGGCAAAGGGACGTAAATATTAATGTATTATTGTTTAATACATGATTAGATCTGATGTTTCTATAATGTGTTGTTTGTTTATCAGGATATTGTGTGTTTGTTTATCAGGGAGGAGTGGCTCAGTGGTTGGGACAGGTTACCTCAGGCCGGAGGGCTGGGGGTTCAATTCCCACATGGGGACAAGCAACCTCAGGCCAGAGGGACTGGGGTCTCTAGTCCCATGGCCACTCCTTGTGGCCTTGGGCAAGCCACTTAACCCTCCATTGCCTCAGGTACACTTAGATTGTGAGCCCTTCAGGGACAAGGGAATAAAAAGTACCTGTTAGTATATATGTAAATCTCACTGATTCTAAAGAGCACAGTATAAAAAATAAATAAATATTGCAATATGTTTTGATATTTTACCTTTATCGTAAAGGGAAAAGGAATTGGATTTAGCTCACACCTTTCTCAGGGTTCAAGATGAGTTACATTCAGATATAGTGGGCATTTACCTGTCCTTGTCCTAAGTTTATATGTGAGACCATGAAGGGTTAAGTGATTTGCCCAAGGTCACACTCAAACGTGTGTCTGCTTAAGTTTAAATTAAGGTATGGGGCACTGCCTATTGAGATATCTTTTAATATAAATGAACAATTTCCGTAAGTATGTAAGTGCTTAAAATAATTGAGTTTAAAATATTTAGAGTGCCGCTCATGCTATCTAACAGCTGTTGCATCCATTGCCAGGTGCGCTGCAAGGCATTATTTATTAGTGAAAGTATAACTAGCACGGCTCAGATCTGTATGTCTAGTCCCCACCCACGTTAGTCTTAGGCCCCTCCAGAAATTCATTTTTGGCTAGGTCATTGCCCCAAAACAAAAAACAGCAACCAAAGACACACTACCATAGACTTTCATACACTGAAGCATGCCAGCAGACCTAGACGAGGCAAAAAGAGAGAGAGTCAAGTATTAGGTAAAGATTGGACAGCACACTCAGAACTGGATCTCTCCTCCTCTCTCTCTAAGCACCAACCTCTCTCCTCCATGCCTGGGTCCAACAGATTCCCACATTTTTCTTTCACCCTTTTCTAGAAAGCTGGTGTTTTCTGTGATACCTTTCATGTATCACTTGGTTCAAATATCGCAAAGGTTTTATGATTTTCCTTGTAAGAAAGATATGTAATGAGATATATGATATCACACAACAACATGCTAGAATTAGTGCATAGCGTGATATTCAGCTGCTTTTTTTTTAAATTCAGTGATAATTTTGCAAAGTCGTTCATAGTAACTGACCAAAGTTCTTGCACCTTAACACACCAGCTCTCTAGAGCTTCATTCAAGGAGGCCATCTTCCCATTCTGGGCCTATAGAAATAAAATCTATTGAATAAGGCCTGTAGACTGTAGAGTGTCCTTGATGGCATTGTCATTCAACAAGATGACTCTCACCATAAGCTAGACCTGAGCTTGTACTGCAAGGACAAACTGAGGAAAATTGGAAAATAATGATAGTCTGATTGTATGGCGGCTTTAGTATTCACAGTGATTGCAGCCTTTTAAAAATGGTTCTCGCTATTGGTTTGACTTTTTTGCCATTCTGCTTTATTGCTAGGCAGGTGGTGGACATACTGTCTTCATACACAAGCCTCTAGAGATTTTCCCTTAATTTAAGTCCTCTTCCTTCTCTGGGACCACCATCACAGTACTAGCCCTTAGCCAAAAGGTATGGACCATAGCTCTCTGCAGAACATGATGCAAATGTGCTCTTGTAGCAGCCAGTAGATATCACAGACGAGTAACAGACTGCAGGTCTTCCTACTTCTGCAGCACTCCTAGTCAACCAAAGCATCAGAAATACCTGACATACATAGGGGTATGCTCACTAAAACGCAATTGTTTCAGTGTATTCAGCCCCAACATTATTGAAAGAGGTGGAGCTGGACTCACGCTACCAAATGGGGGGAAGCATGGCATGTCTGCATGCAGTTAGCATGGGTCCAGCATTACCCCCAAGCTAATCTGATTGCCATAATTACCACAAGTGGCCGTTAGTGCGGCCCCCCTAACTGCAACGCTGATGGAGATCATTTGCCAAAGACACTCATGCAAACCACAGTGTGCAGTCAAAGCCCACTCTCAGGGCCAGTGAAAGCATCATGTCATCTACACATCTGCCTAGAGCGCCATACATTTGGGAGGGTGGCAGGTCAACCGCTGGCAGTGGCAGTAATGACTGCTTCCATCAGACCTGCCTATTTCATTCATCCTGCTTTCACTGTGCCGCAGAGCAGACAGACCAAAAAATTAAAGCCAGACAATACAATTCTGCGCATGGAAGCAATCACCATAGAGCTCCACCCCAGCACCCTCCCTCGTCCCCCTCCCCCGAGCACATCATTCTGTGACCATGAAATGGGCAGGAAGCAAGGGTCACATGCATGCAGTGCACATGGGTTCAGGTGGCTGTACTGCTTTAAGCATGATAGAGACTGAGGCAGGTTGTGGGAGGAACGATTTCCATGCTGGTGGGCGGTGGATCGTCCCATGGCTGACCTTGTTGAAGCAGTTGGAGGCAGCTGCACTGGTTGAGTACAGTCTTTTAGAAGCACAAGAAACTGATTGACTTGGTTTGCTGCTTTTTGGCAGTGTCAGCTGGAGGAGGTGAGGGGGAGGCTGGGAAGGGAGGCAGAGACCCAGAGACAGTGTTTCTAGGAAGGGAGGATGGAGCCCATATGGACTATGGAGATGCTTATGCTGCCTGTTCTTTGTGGGGAGGGGAAAACATAGGGCAATGCTCCTGGGCTTTTATTGTGTGAGGGGGGGGGGAGGAGACATGGAGTCTGTGATAAGGAAGCTTATCATAGTTCAGGAGGGAGCTATAAAAGAGGTGAATTGGCTTTGAACAAGCAACCTGTCTTTGCTGGTAGAAATACTAAAACAGAATGTTTTCATAAAAGACTACCAGTCCCAGAATGCACCAGGTTTCAAACAGCCTCTAGAAGAGCTGAAGTGGAGAAACGTGTGTTCAATCAGGAGAGCTATGAGGTAATCCCCAATCACTCATCTCCAAGGGCAGGGCTTGATTCAGCACACCTGGGCTGTGCTAGGGTGGAGTGTCCCTCTAAGCACTTTAAAAGTAAAAGATATTCTACACAGAGACAGAGCAGAAAGAGCAGACGGAACAGTGAGAACCAGCAGCACAGGGAGAAGCAGAAGCTGCAGATCCAGAAACAGAAGCCATTGGAGAAAGAAGAGAGAGAACTACAACAGCAGAAGCAACGCGGAAGGAAGAAGAGAAAGATCTTGGAGGTCTAAAGAAGGAGGCCACAGCAGTACGTGTGTTGGGTGTGATTCCAGAGGCAAGCATACTCCTTTGGACTGGAGGAAGCCAGAGGATTGGGGTTATAGAGCCAGGAACTCCCAAACGGCACCTTTGAGGGAGACGGCTGCATTTGGAAGGGGCCCTAAGACCGGTGCAAGAAGGTACGTGAAGAGAGACCCAGTGTCCAGGGATCTTGATTGGAAGGCTGGACATAAAAGCTGGACTACTTACTGGCCGGGATACCAGGAGAGGAAACCTAACAGCAAGGGTAGCTCAGGTATGAACTTTGATCTATGCCCTAGCTCTTCATCTGGAAGACAGCAGGGAAACAAATATTATCCTGAGAGTGATCAATTAAGGAATTCTTCTGAGCCAGACCATGATATTGATTCCATGATATTTGAGGAAGAAGGAGATATATCAAATGATCAGTTGGAATACATGGACTGCTCTCTGTCTAGGCTGCTGTTTTAAAGTAGTTTCTCACTAATACAAAAACCACCAAAAGGAACTGTAACTTGTTCTTTTATCTACCCAGAAAAGTCTCTGCAAGAAAGCTTTAGGGTAGGATTGAGCCACGTAGAGAGAGTGAACCAGCAAAGGGGTTTGCAGCTGGCTAATTATTGGTAATTGAGCCAAGCACAAGTGCACGTGAGCTCTAGAAGGAAACTTCTTCTTTGTGTGTGTGAATAGAAGAAAGTTATCCTTGGTAAAGAACAGTTTTTGTTACTTTTGGGTTTGTTTTTGCTTTTTGGAGCACTGCTAAGAAGGTCATTAGCAGGAGCCATCAAAAAGACCTTTTCTGTTTCCCATCAAGGTCAGTTACCTTATATCATGTTTTGTTTTTCCTGAGCACAATACTTGAAGCAAGTGTCCTTTTGTGTTACCAAGTAAATCTGTGTGGGAGAATTAACCCCATGAATAAAATCTGTATTTCTTTGCTTACACTCGAGCATCACAACTCATTATTTTGTGAACGGCTGATTCTGGTATGAATGAACTACATTCCCCACAGTTCTTTGCAAGTCATAATAATATTTTGCCTTTGCTAAGACTGTGGACCTTCACGACCAGCACCCCCGTTTACAAGTCTGGAGAGGAGAATGTTCCTGAGGTTTTTGGGGAGAGGGCACATGGTTTAAGATTCATCTAGGGAGCCAAATACAACTTGCAATGGCCCAGCCGACCCTCTATCCCAGTCGCCGTCCCAACCCATGCTAAGCATGTGATCTTTACCACGGTCACATTTTTAGCATGTGATAATGGTTACGGTATCAGGCTTAGCATGTGATAAGCGCTGTTACCGCGCTTTAGTAAACACACTGGGAGGGGGATATTCAATGGCGGAGGTTAGTGCGTACATTACTCTACACTGCCTAGATGTGCAGTGATAGGTGGTATATTTAATTTTTTTTATTTAAATGATATGAAACGGTCACCTTTCGTTTCAACCTTCAAATAAGCAGCCACCCGCTCACATGATTGGGTTTGTGCAATATCCAAAAGGGAGATGAAGCAAAGCAAACAAAACCCAGGGTCGTGCAATGTATTAAGTGCGAGGGACAGGAGAAGCCCAATATCAGCCATCAGTCCCAAACTAAAACTACATCCCTCTGTTTCAACAATTGATGTTTATTTGCACTGCTCTTGAAGATTACCACATTTACAGCAACGGCCTTGGACATCAGCACCACTGGAAGACTGCACAGTGCCTTCACCCCAGTACTCCCATTCCCCAGCTCTTCCTTCCTGGTCCATTAGTCCCCAGTCTTTTGCTTACTCTCTCCCCCTCTATGTCCATTATCTCTCACCCCGCATCTAGTGTCTCTCTCTTTTCCTCCATCCAGTAGGCTGATGCAGAGGCAAACTGTCCAGGCCTGTGGTAGCGCAGCCTCCCTGCCTCTGCTCTATTGAGTCAGTCGACATTCAACAGCAGTGTTTCTTCCCTCCCCCCAACAATATAATATCTGCTGCCTCTCCCTTTTCACTCCCCCAGTTTCTGCCTCTTTTCCCCACCTGACCTAGCATATATCAGCATCAGTTCCCTCCGGTATAAATCCATTTCCTGTCCAGCCTCAGCATCAGCCTATTTTCCAGTCCCAGTAACCCTCCCCGGTGTCAGCCCCCTTTCCAGTCCTCCTCTCCCAGTACCTTCCAATGTGAACCCCCTTGCATTCCCAGCACTGTCACTGGTGTCCATTCCCTTCCAATCCCCCTCCTTTCCCACTGTCAGCCCTTTCTAGTTCAAATACCATCCCAGGTATCAGCTAACCCACTACTCACCTATCCCTACTCACCTATACCTTCCCCCTATCTACCCCTATCTACACCTCTGTATTTGTTCCAACCTGATCACTTGCTCCTTGTGTATTTGTTTGACTAGATTGTAAGCTCTCTGAGCAGGGACTGTCTCTATTATTTGTCCTGATTAGATTGTATGCTCTGATGAGCAAGGACTGTCTGTCTGTCTGTCTCCTATTCAAACAGAAATGCGCAGTAGTAGTAATAGTGGTGATGGGAGACAGCCAATATGGCTTTTGCCCTGACTAGATTGCGGCTCTCCGTGCTTCTTTTTGTCTTAACTAGATTGTAAGCTCTCACGAGCAGGGACCGTCTCTCTTGCATATTTGTACAGCACTGCGTTCGATGTAGCGCTATAGAAATGCTATATAGTAGTAATAGTAACTTCCAGTCCCAGTGCCCCCCCATGTCAACTCCCTTCCAGTCACCTTCCCCTATATCCATCCCCCTTTCATTCCCAAAGCCAGGTGTTAGCTCCCTTACAGCCCCCTCCTTCCCCCTTCTGTCAGCTCTCTTCCAGCCCCCTCTTTCCCCTCTTTTCAGCTCACTTCCAGCTCCCCCTCCTATGTCAGCTCCCATCCAGCCCCTTCCTTCCCTCCTGTAACTGCTGCCGTCACCCACCCCCCTCACTGATTGGCAAATCAGTGAGGGGGACAGGCAGCTAGCGACGGAGCCCCCTGCCATCAGCACTCCCCTGCAGTGCTTACCCGGTAGCGGCGGCCCCGGGATTGAGTGACCTGCCCAAGACCACAAGGGAGTACCAGTGGGATTTGAACCCTGATCTCACTGGTTAGCAGGCTGCTGCTCTAACCACTAGGCTTTTCCTCCATGAGTTATGCTGAATGTGGCTACAAGTTTGGCAAGTGTATAACTGTGCATTTTCACTGTGGATCATATTATTTTGGGACTGATGATTGCTATTTTGGATTCTCCTTATTTAAAGAACAGAAGAAGTGGCAGATTCCTGTCCATATTTGACAGTCCCTCTCACTTATTAAATTTTGTGACATTGGGGGGGGGGGGGTTGCTAAATTGCTAAAAAAACAGTATATAACCATTGAATATCTCAATTAAATTAAGGGGTAACAACAATACATATAGTAGGCAACAGTCAAAAGTGAACAAGCACTACAACAACCCCCAACAGGCCTTTAAAATTGTTTATTCATCATTTACCCCAAAGTTCAGATGTGCACAAATATGTCCCCAGTGCATATAAAATCCCATCTACCAGTGTCACTCATAATATTCAAAAGTCCCAGTTAGACAGGGACAACATTCAAATAATCTATAACCAGTCCATCCAGAAAATTTGCTCTTCAAAATATAAAAATTGTACTTATCTCCATGTACTGTTGTACTATTGCGGTGCACAAATGTATTTACACAAGACTTCCTGTACACGTGTCTCTCCATATTAGCACACCAGCAACTCTATGCCTGCGTCAGGGTTTCTTATGTATACTCCTTACTGTTCGCAGACGCTCTTGGGGATGCATTCAAAAGGATTATAGCATGTGCAAAATAGAGACAGGTTGCACACATGCCATTATCATGACACTTGACGTTTGCACAATTGCATCCGCCTGACCATCACTGGTCAATTTGTTAACCCGTTTTGGACCAGCATATGTTTTACATACATAAGGTTTCCATACTTACTACTCAACTGTTTACTAATTAATGGTTATAAATTCAGTGGAACTATGTTTAGCTATTATCATTATGTCAAAAAGCGTTATATACAGATTTTTTTATCAGAGATCTAGTTAGTTTGATAGGTATTCGAAGTTTGCTGATTTTGACGGTACTAGCGGCTCAACATAAAAAGATCACAAAAAATAGTAAGTAGCTTATAATGCTGTAATAGCTACTATTTTGCAAATAAAAGTATTTGTAGACTTTAGAAAATAGGTTTAGATAACTGTAAGTTACTTAGTGTCAGAGTTATTGGTGCATATATCGGCCTTGTATGTTTTTCATATGCTGGGCTAATATGTTGTCGAAACTAATTGCTGTCAAGCATTCTGTTCTAGGTGTTTCAATGGTGCAATATCGACGCACTGCATCAGAAGTGTTTTCACGTGTATCATATTCCGCCGTCAGAATGGACTGTTGACAAACTATATTATATCATAACGTGTTTTAAATGAAAACTGCAGTTTCAGTAGTATCATACAGTATGTTTATGTCAATGAATATTGGAACTGAATCCTATCTTTTCTGAAGACAGACAATATACTATATTGGACCAGTTTATGAAAAACATACACTATGGGAAACTTCTATTTTCTGTAAAGTTTTAATATTTTTTATTATTGCTGGTATTTCATAGTTGTTTGAGTGTAACAAATCTAATAAATCATCCAGAACAGAGAAAGAATATGCGAGCTGTCCAAAACGGGTTAACAAGGCAAAAGGTTCCCATGAGTGATTAGATGCCTGCTGTAATTGATCAGCAAACTAGCTCTTTTTGGTCTCTTACACTAACCTATGATAATTGTTGAGGAGATTCAAATATTCATCTACCAATCATTTGTATAGTGCTACAAGGCCTCGTTATTCAACAGAGAAGGAGCACTACACCAACGATGTTTTGTCTGCTGCAGACACTGCTTCATCTCCTGCACAACTGCAAAAAAACAAGGTGCATAATTGACAGCCTACAAATCAAAGTTGTTAAAGGAATTACTACCTCTATAATCCCTGATGTAAGCTCATACCATTTCTTAACTATATCCTGCATCTCACTGGCTCCCCAACACAGAGGGATCTTTCTCCTATTTCCCGCTGTTGCTGAGAGCCTCTGCATTTCAGCTTATCCTGATAACTCATCCAAATGTCAACAGAGAATAACCAGACCAGGGAAATATTACTGACTGAAAATCATCCACACAACCTCCACTTTAGAATACTCAGGCAGAAACACTAAGGGGCTCTTTTACCGAAGCGCCAGCAAGCGTCTGCGCACTTACTGCGCACTTACTGCGCTATAACAGCAAACATTAACGCACAAGTGCAACAGTCGTGTGGTGTTGTGGGTGTTCCCAGCATGTCCCCAGCAGTTAGCACACAAAACTGTACACTAACACATAGCAGCGGCATCCACAGTTTACGCATGGGGCACCTATTGCTACCCATAGAGATATCGTTGGGTGCATCTGCGCTAATTGCACACTGACAGCAAGCACGCAATATGTATCCCCTCACTAACTGCAATGTGCTCTCCACACCCACACGCCATCGCTCACCCACCCATTTCCTGCCCCGTCACGTGATGGACAATTATCGTGTGCTCTAATAGGTGGTAGCTGTCATACCAGTGGGGTAACAATTACCACAGCCCCCACACTCACAGTTACCGCGGGCTAAAATGTGCATTAACTGCACAGAGGGCTTCAGTAAAAGAACCTCTAAATCCAAAGCAAGCCCCTTTCAGTGCAGATGATTTTCAGTCAGTCATTTGCTGTAAACCTTGTCCTTGCATAGCTTCTAAAAAAATCCTCCAAGGACAGCACGTCAGCATGTAGATTAAAATCACCTAAGAGAATACATTAAGATCCATCTCAGCAGTACATAAATATGCAGCCAATAAAAGAGAACTCACCCCTCCATTACCTGAAGAGTGATAACAAAGACACATACCCCATCCCACAAAGGAAGTGAAATTACCCCCCATGTCTGTGTGTACATAGCGGCGTCTTCTAGCTAGGCCCTAACATGTTCCTGGGCTCCACCTTGCAGACAGTTTACCAGGTGCTGGAACATACCAGGGACAATGTTCATGCCCAAGGCCTTACAGTGGATTCATATAGGCTCAGTGGGGTAGAGAAGGTAAATCCTAAGCAGCAGCTGATAGAGGGATCTACAAATACCCACTGCTGAGGTTCCTAGTGGTTAGGACCTGAGCCCCAGCCAAGTGGTCTAACGATTCATCTGTCTGGAGCATCAGATATATATTGGATGCAGAACATCCATTGAGCTTTTTTCATCTACACCTTCTTTCTTGTGAAGCACAACTTCTAGAGAAGCTCAGGGACTATGACACTTCTTTATAAGGCCGAGAGCTAGCACCTTAGCTCCATCCTTTACTTCTCATTATAAGCAGGCATTTAATAACACAGGTACACTAAAAAAAAAATTTTTTAAACTGCCTCTAATGTTTCGATTGATTTTTACGTTTTTTGGTGCGCTGAATCCAAATCTGGTAACCAATTTGCTCCATCACGTACAGATTTTTTGCTACATTGGGTTAGCAGTTTGAGGTGAACGTTTCAGATTGAGTGCGATCGAGATAAAAGTTTCTTGGATGAATTCTTTATACTAATTGTTTAGTAGTTATTCAAATAAGAATAAAGAAAATTGTAACAAGGCAGCACATAAGAATAGAGTAATGTCAACAAAACACACTGTGATGGTAGCAAAATTGTCTGCACTTAAAACAGCCACATACATGTGCACAAACATTGAGCATATAAGAGCGAGGTTAGACACAAAGCAAAGCAAAGAAATGTGCAAAAATTGTTGTACAGGTATGTATGTAAGAATAGAAAACGCAAACCGCACCATTGCAATACATGAAGACAAACACCCGATGGTGTGAAAATAAAATTCTAATAAATGAGATCCGACACTGTGGTAATAACTAGCAAATTTTTATTTCAAAGTTTAGTAAAAACACGATATTTGTCAACACAGTTTAGATTTTAAAGTCATTCTTGGGTCAATCAATCTCCTGGTGGGCCCGTTTCTTCTTCCCCCGAATGCTTCTCTTGGTGCGCTGCTTGATGTATTTTTCATCTGGGGTTTCCCGCAGCAGCAACCAGCAGAAATCAGCCATCATAGTGGTGTTCCATCTTCCTTGGTACCTTCTCTCTGCGTCCTTGATGTCCTGGTGAAACCTTTCACCTTGTTCTTCACTGTACGCCCCCAAGTTTTCGGGAAAGTAGTTCACATGGGAGTGCAAGAAATGGACTTTCAGGCTCATGTTACAGCCTTGTTCTTTGAAGGCATTGAGCATCCTGGCAACAATATCCTTATAGTTCTCATCCCGCCTGTTCCCCAAGAATTTGAGAACAACATCCTTGAAGGAATCCCAGGCTTCTTTTTCCTTCTCAGACATCGTTTCAGCGAATGCTCCATCTGAAATCAGTTTCCTTATATCAGGGCCAACAAACACTCCTTCCTTTAGCTTTGCTTCAGAAAGTCGGGGGAACTTTGAGCAAAGGTACCGAAAGCACTCACCATCTTTTGGAAGGGACTTGATGAATTGCTTAATGAGACCCAACTTAATGTGGAGAGGTGGTAATAGAATTTTATCACGAGGTACCAAGCTCTCATGAAGAACATTTTTCTCACCAGGTCTCAAATACTCCCGAATTGGCCAGTCTTTTTTTCCCCCAGTGTAGGTCGCGGGCCCGGCTATCCCATAAGCAAAGGAAGCAGGGATATTTGGTGAAACCGGATTGCTGCCCTAATAGCATGGATAGAATTTTAAAGTCTCCACAAATCATCTACTTATGCTCATCATAACGAATCTTCTGAAGAATCAGGGCCAAATTCTCGTATTTTTCTTGGAGAATAACAGAGTGAGCAATAGGAACTGAAGCGAATGTGTTGCCATTATGAAGAAGAACACCTTTTATGCTGTCTTTTGATGAATCAATGAACAGCCGCCATTCAGCAGGATCATACTTGAGTTTAAACTTTTCCATCACTCCGTATATATCGTTGCAAAATACCAAATCTTCCTCTTTGCTGAAATACTTCAAAAATTGTGTCTCGCGGTTGCGGTACCAATAAAAAGTTGTTCCTGGTGACAATATAGATTTTTCTGTTTAAGCCGAGAACCTAGCAGTTGGGCAGCATCTTTTGGGAGTCCTAAATCCCGGACTAAATCATTCAATTCAGCTTGAGAGAGAAGTTCAGGTTTCGGATCTGGTTCAGTTTCAAACTCGGAAGTACTGGACTCATCGGGAAAAGCCATCTGATGAGTCTCATCATGATCAGAACCGTCCACACAAATATGATCCAAAGATTTTGGTGGTTCAGGCACAGGTACTTCGTTGCTATGAGGCATAGGCCTAATTGCTGAGGGAAGGTTGGGGTAACTTATTACGTTCTTATTTTTTAAGTTGTATCCCTTCACAATGCAAGAGCAAAAATAGCAGTCACTGCTGTGGTCTCTTTGTTCATGCCACATCATAGGTATTCCGAAACGAAATGCTTGTTTTTTACCTTTCATCCATAAGCGTAGATCTTCCTCACATGTCTTGCACACTTTGTGAGGAGCCCACGGTTTGTCTTGATCGCCTAACTTCAAACCGAAATAGGCGAAATATACTTTTTTAATAAATGCAGAAATGTTCCTCTGCCGCTTTTTCACGGTATATTCCCCACAAATAAAACAAAAACTGTCCGGAGAGTTGACGCAACCTCTGGCTCTGTGAGCCATCACAAATACACAGCACTGCAAACTACAACTGTAGTGAACCACTTCGGAATAAAGCTGGATTACGACTGAGCAAACAAAAGGTAATAATGAACTTGCAAGAAACTGAAATTTGACAGGAACGTTCATGTCGCAACCACCGTGTTTGAGCGAGCGAACGAGGCGAGGCGAACAGGAAAGAACATGCGCCAGCGCGAGTACTGGATTTAGCCCCCCCGCCTCCCAATTGTCCTGTTAATGTATAAAATGAATACAAAACACTCTAAAATATCATGAGGGAGTGTTTCTAGTTAGTTAACCATTACAACCTCTATTTTGGGCCAAGAAAATAAACTGCAGTCGGCTAAAAAGAAATTATGTGAACATTCCTTATATGGGTAAGAAATCTAATTTTGCAAGAAAACGTGACGTGATGGAACATTTTGGCTATTTTTCCTGGATTCAGCACCCCAAAATCTATAGGAATCAGTTGCAAAACTGGAGGCAGATTTTTGGTAGTGTACCTGTGTAATCAGTCTGCCTCAGTGCTTTATGGTTACCAGCAGGCACATGGCCAATAGTCAAATGTTTAGTTCCAGATATGATGTAGAATACATTGATGTGCAATTTCTCTCCTATAGCAACTTGTTGCACAAATCCTTCTGGCTGTGTCTCTTTTAGGAGGTCAGGTAAGGCTCTCGCTATCCTGAGTCTCTTCTGGTGGGCTGCATACAGCCAGCGCCACTGCTATGCAATCAGCAGAAGTCATTATCATATTTATATGAAGGATACACTGCTTTCCATCTTGGGTGTTCGGAGATGTAACATAAGTGGTATCACTCAGGCATCAAATGACCTTGTAAAATTCTGCAAAGTTAGCCTAAAGTATATGCTGACACAGATGGGACCAAGATAAGCACCTTTTGACCCTCTGCAAACTCTCTCCTGTGAGCTTTATAATCATACCACATATGACAGACACACTTTTCCCTGTAAAGCCATATTAATCATACTATGAATATCAAAGTTTATAAGAACTAATCTTCCCCCAAAGAAATGTATCTTTGAGATATTCTTAACATTACATCAGATTCTGAACCAGGAACATAGCCAAGGTGTTGCCTCAGGGGCCTGGGCCCCCCCCCCTCCCCGCCACTAAGACCACACAACTGCAGCCCCTGCAGCGTCAATGGTGGGGCGGGTGGAAATGAGCTGTGGGTGCCCCACCAGCACTGGCATTCAAGCCAAGAAATGGGGAAGGAGAAAGAAAAAATGTTGGACCACTGAGTGGGTGGGGGGGAGGTCAGGGGACACTGAGCTATGTGGGAGAATAGGAGCAGGGACATGCTGGGCTGCCGGGGGAGGAGGGGGAGGAGGAAAGGTGCACTATGGGTAGGAGGGGGAGGAGGAAAGGTGCACTATGGGTAGGAGGGGGATGCTGGACTGACGGGGGAGGAGGGGAAGGAGGAAAGGTGCACTATGGGTAGGAGGGTCATGCTGGGCTGCCGGGGAGAGGAGGGGAAGGAGGAAAGGTGCACTATGGGTAGGAGGGGGATGCTGGGCTGCCGGGGGAGGAGGGGGAGGAGGAAAGGTGCACTATGGGTAGGAGGGGGATGCTGGGCTGCCGGGGGAGGAGGGGAAGGAGGAAAGGTGCACTATGGGTAGGAGGGACATGCTGGGCTGCCGGGGGAGGAGGGAAAGGAGGAAAGGTGCACTATGGGTAGGAGGGACATGCTGGGCTGCCGGGGAGAGGAGGGGGAGGAGGAAAGGTGCACTATGGGTAGGAGGGGGATGCTGGACTGCCGGGGGAGGAGGGGGAGGAGGAAAGGTGCACTATGGGTAGGAGGTAGGGTTGCCAACTGGCTCCAGATGCGCCCGACAGGCTTGATCCAGTCCTAGGTTTACTCCATTGCATGCAGGGACATGTAGTTCTGATTTCTCCATTGCACTCCATAAGAAAAGCAAGACTACAAGTCCCTGCATGCAATGGGGCAAACACAGGACTGGATCAAGCCTGTCGGGCGCATCTGGAGCCAGTTGGCAACCCTAGTAGGAGGGGGATGCTGGACTACCAGGGAAAAGAGAGAGAGCACCGAAATACCGGATGGATGGACAGGAAGATGTTAGATGGTAAGAGCATGATGCTGAACTATGGGGGGGGGGGGGGGAGGTGATAATGAGTAGGGAGATAATCGACTGCAGTGAGGGGGAGAGGAAACAGGGAAATGCTGTACCTTGGGGGTGAAGGGGAACGCAGAGGAGATGGGAAGATGTTAGACTAGGAAGTGGGAGAGAGAAAGAGAGTAGACACTGGACTAGAAAAGGAGGTGAATAAAAGATGGAAAGGAGATGATGAATTAGGAGACGAGAGAAGAGAGAGAGAGGGAGAGAGAGAGGAGATGCTCCATTAAGAGAGGGAGATGCTGAATGAGAGACACAGAAGATACTGGACTAGGAGAGGGGAGAAGAGAGAGAAAATGTGGAAAAAGAGTGAGAGAGAGAAAGAATGAGATGCTGGACTAGAAGAGGAGCTAAACTGTAGGTCCCTCTGCTCTAAGTCCCTTCTTGTTCAGGAACCTGGCTAAAGAAGGGTGAAGACTCTTCCTGAACCGATGTCTACCTTCGGCATTCTCTGCCTTTTCCTCGCCCAGACTAGGCAGGTGTGGGGGAGGCGTTGCACTCCTCTTGCAGAGGTCCCTGCTCCCACTCTCCACTATGCTTATTCTTTCGGCTCCATGGAACCCCACCCCTTCATTTTCTCTTCCTCTATGTTCCCCACTCCTTATCGCCTGCTCTCTGGGATTCAGTACTACAGACAATCTCCGAAACTGCTCTTACTTACTCTAACCTAATCATCCTGCGGGATTTCAATATCCATCTGGACACCCCGTCCAGGCCTAAAGAACGCGCTTTCCTCAACCTTCTTAACTATCTCTCTCTTACACAGCATGTCCCATGTCCCACACATACTGCAAGCCATATGCTAGACCCTGTCTTCATGCCCTCCAGCTCTGAGCATTCCCTCACGGCTTTTTCCACCCTTGCAATCCCCTGGTCGGACCACTATTGCATTTTCTTTTCTGTTTCCTATCCAGTATCAGTCATCGGGTCAGGTCCTGCTAGTCCATAAGTCCAGCCCTCTCAGCACTTGCAGCGATACATCACTTTATCCAACCTCCAAGCATTCCTATCCTCGGATACACTATTCCCCTTCAACTTTGCCACTCAATCACCCAGCTCTCAGGTCCACACTTGGAATTCCATACTTACTGCAGCCCTGGACCACTTAGCACCTCTTTGTCAGTCCTCAGCTCAATCTAAGTGTAATCACTCTCCCTGGTACCATTCCAGCCTCCCCTGCTCCGCTCGCAACTTCGGTGTGCTGAGCGTTTATGGCACAAATGCCCTTCGCCTGGTACTCTCTCACACTTCTGCCACCTCCATGCCCACTACCGTTCTGTGATGCACTCTGCCAAGCAATCCTACTATGCTACTCTCATCTCCTCATCCTCCAACTCCACCAGACAGCTTTATTCTATTCTTCATTTACTGTCCGCAGCATCTACCCGCCCCCTGCACCTTGATAGCTCGCAAAGCCCTGCGCAGCTTGCCTCTTTTTTCAGAGACAAGATCGACCAACTGTGTTCCCCCTTTATGATCCTGCCACCTCCTCTTTTGTCTCCATCCTTCCTCCCATCTCCCATACTCTCCTCTGTCCCTCAACTTGATGATTCCACTCAGGTCTCGCCACCCAGCCTGGCTTTGGCTCACATATGGTCTACTTTCCATCCAATCTCAGCAATGGAGCTACATAAGGCTCTTTCTACATCCTGGAAAACAACCTGGCTGTTGGACCCTATATCATCCTGCTGGATGTCTGAGCCATCCCTTGCCCTTGTGCCACTCATCCTAACCATCTTTAATTCTAGTTTATCTTCCGGTATCTTCCAAGACCCTTGGAAGATAGCTGTCATTTGCCCACTCCTTAAAAAGCCATCCCTTGACCCAGCTGTACCCGCACACTGGCGCCTAGTTTCAAACCTCTCTCCTGGTGAAAGTCCTGGAAAAGCTGGTTTTCAATCATTAGCATCACATGTTGAGTCCATCAATGCCCTTCACCCCGCCAATCCGACTTTCTCACTGGCCATAGCACTGAAACTGTTCTCCTTTCCTTGCTAAATGAGTTACATGTTGCACATGATTGTGGTGATATCACTTTGGCTGTTTCACTAGATCTTTCCTCTGCCTTCGATTTAGTTGATCACCCTACCCTTCTCTGTCGTCTTTATGATTCTGGGGTTTGGGACACTGTGTTGCATTGGTTTCGCTCTTTCCTCACTGCCCGTTCTTTCTCCGTGCATCTCAATTCCATATCTTCAGCTGCTATGCTACTGGTATGTGGAGTCCCACAGGGCTCTGTGCTTTCACCGTTGCTCTTCAATATCTTCCTAACTCCTTTGCCACTCATCATACAGCACCACCCAGTGTCAGCATATTTTTATGCAGCCAACATAATCCTTCTCTGCCCCACCACCCCTGTTGCAACTGACCTATCACCACTCAATGACTGTCTCTGCCATATCGCCATATGGATTTCAAGCAACTACTTACATCTTAACCCTTCTAAATCCACAGCCATGTGGTTCTCCTTCATCACCCCCTGCCCCACCATTGCCCCTCTTCTTAACTCCTTTCCTATTCTTTTGGTATCCTCTTTCCATTGCCTGGGTGTCACTCTCGATTCAGCACTTTCATTCCAGGAGCACCTGTCCCTTCTCATTCACCACTCCTTTTGTGCATTCCGCCAGATCAGAGCAGCTTGCCCCTCTCTACCGCCCTCCTCGGTCACTACCCTTCTGCTATCCTTGGTGATGAATAGACTGGACTATTGTAATGCCTTGGCAAATCTGCCTCAATATCAACTACAGCATCTGCAATTGCTACAAAATACTGCGTTGTGTATTAACACCCATGCCAAGTGATCAGATCAGATCACACCTCTCCTCATTCAGCTTCACTGGCTTCCCCTCCACTTTAGAATTCAATACAAATTCTTGATCCTGACTCACAAAGTTATTCATACCCTCACACCTGGCCAATCTCATACACCTACACACTCCTTACCATCAGCTTCAGTCCCTCCACACCAATCAACTATCTCTTCCCTCACCATTCCAGGCTCACCTAGAGCTTACGCACCGTGCTGCTTTCTTTTTCATCAGCCCTGCACTCTGCAATGCCCTGCCATCCTCACTCTGCCTCAAATCATCTTATCTGAAATTCAAAGCACACCTCAAGACTCATCTATTCCACCAAGCCCATGGCCTCCCATGTACCAATCTGTGTTAGTCTCTTTTGTCTCAGTCTGCTGTCTCCCCTGTTGCTTTTATAGATGTTAGCTGTTCCTTTACCTGCCTCTTCTCTTTCCTGTCAATATATGGTGTTCTTTTCCATTTCCTAGCTGCAGCTTTGTTACTGTTGTTGTAAACCACCCTGATGCCAATGCCTGGGCAGTATTTTAGTGCCATCAAGTCAGTGTTGACTCATAATGATCCAGCTCCCTCTGGGTTTTCTTGGCAATGTATCACCGGAAGTAGATTGCCAGCCTTTTCTTCCAAGGCAAAGGAGGGTAAAGTGACTTGCCCAAGGTCACAAGGAGTGCCAGTGGGAATTGAACCCTTGATCTTCTGGGTACTAGGCAGTTGCTCTAACCACTAGGCTGCTCCTCCACTCCCTGGGCAGTATATCAAATGCGAAATAAAGATAAAGACCTGGAAGGTATGCAGGACTAGGAAAGGGAAGAGATGCTGCATCATGAAATGGGAGACAGGAGAAGAGAGACAAAGGAAAGCAGAAAAGAGAGACTGGGACCAAAGTGACTGGAAATATGAAATGCCTAGACAACAAAGGAACAAAGGTAGAAAAGTATTATTTTTAATGTATTAATGTCAGCTTTGGGAAATGTGCATCTCTGATATGTTTGTATTTTGCTTAGTACAAGTGGAAATATATTTCAGTTTCCATTTCTCTAATGTTTGACTTCTTAGGGTTTCCAGTTCGATTTTTGCCTTCATTTACTAATCTGGGGTCACTTGTTCCATATTTGTTGAGAAGCAGTGATTTTTTTAGCATGTAATTTCTTTGTAGAGACCTGAAGTGGTCCCACTTATTCTGTTTTCTCAGTAGTTGACGTTTTGATGTTTTTAGGGCCTGGTGTGTTATTTAGTGCTGCCTTTTCATAGAGAAGATTATTGGACCACTGGGAGAATGGACAATTTTCTCAGTAGAGGAAGGTGAATAGTGGAGTACTTCAGGGATCTATATGAGGGCCAGTGCTTTTTAACGTATTTATACTGGAATAATCTCCCAGTGGAGGTAATAGACGACGACTGTATCAGAATTCAAGAAAGCATGGGACAAGCACAGAAGATCTCTAAAGGAAAAAACAGACTGTGAAGCTTAGTAATTGGTATGGAAGGAAGACTGGATAGGCCGTATGGTCTTTATCTGCAGTTATGTTTCAGTGTTTTTATGATCATTGCAGTTTTCCAGGTCAAGCTGTGTTTCGGTAGGTGGAACAGACATTTCAGCCATCATGAAGGGTAAAGTGGTTATGCAGTGAATGTCTGTTCTTATATACAGTGGTTCTCAAAACAGGATTGGTGGGTTCGAAGCAGGAAATTTGAATTTGTCTGGAAAGTTCATTGAAGAAAAGGCGGGAAATTTGAATTTGATTTTGGAGGGGAAGTTCATTGGAAACTGGCAATACAATCAAATTTGATAACACAAGAATCCTGGATAAAGAAGGATGTTGGTGGCCAAGGAGAATCAAAGAAGTGGTAGAGAAAGTAAGTCACTCACAAAACTTCGGTAAAGACAAAGGACTTATCAATAAGCAGGGCAACCCCTCTTTCATAGAAGGTTTAGTGCTGCAAGATCTGGTGCCGAAGACAGTTTTTTCCACCTTTCAGAATCTGACAATTTTCCTGCTAAAATCCAAATTCCCTTCCTCCAGGATTCCTACTTGGAGTTTTCCTGCCTTTTCTCCAATGAACCTCCAGCCAAAATTCAAATTTCAAAATTCTGCCCTTTTCCAATGAACTTTGCCTTCAAAATCAAATTCAAATTTCCCACCTTTTCATCAATGAACTTTCACTCCAAAATTCAAATTTCCTGCTTCAAAACCACCAATCTAGTTTTGAGAGCCACTGTATATGAGAACAGGCATTCACTGCATAATCAATTCACCCTGAAGAAAGGCAAAGCACGATGGCTGAAATGTCAGTTCCACTTAATAAGACGCGGCATGAGCTGAAAAACTGCAAAGCTCATGATACTAGCCACGGAAGCCTAAGGGAACATTTATGTTTCTACATAATTGTGAGAAACTGCAGGAGACTGGACATACAAATGGCAGATGAAATTTAATGTGGATGTGTGCAAAGTGCTGCATGTAAGGAAGAATAACCCACACCATAGATACACAATTCTAAGTTCCACAATAGCAGTCACCACCCAAGAAAAAAAATGTCACAGCAAATACAACTAGGCATTGAACTCCACCCACTCCCCTGATCTTCTTCCACCATGAAAGCACACCTTACACAAGACACCACACCAAGAGACCTTCAGCTGTGACCTGCAAACACAGGAACACCTGCTCCGAGAAGCCCTTCAAGCAACTCAGCCCACCAGATCTACAGACAATATCCAACAGACAATCTCCCCAGCAAGCACCACACACCACCAAAAGCAAAACGCTCTCATCATGCTGCAACTCTACGCACTACTATACTCCCTTCTCACTCTCCTTATCCTAATCCCTCCACTAATGCCCTTCTTTTCCTAACCCTGAGCCTCCCCAGCTCCCATTCTTTACCCCACCTACTATACTCTGAATCCATATACCCCATGTGTATACTTACTACTGTATGATTTGTATATATTCTGTATATAGTTCTCCCCAGTTCACCCAAGTTTTTGACCACCTGTTCCATGTAAACTCAATGTACCATACTGCATTGTAGTGTGTTTCTGTTCTTCTGTGAACCGCACTGATTATAATAGCGTGGTATATAAGAAATGTAAATAAATAAATAAATAAAATAAATAAATATACATACACCTACCTCCCCACCAATAACACCAGATACACAAACACTTACCCCCTCCCCAAGCTATGCAACCCACAACATTTCATCACCATTACAACAAGTAATGATCTCCCACACACTTACTCACCCAATTCAACCAACTCTAATACCCTCAACTGTGCTCTCCTAAATGCTCGCTCTGCAAGAAACAAAATCTCAACAATACGAGATTACCTCACCATACAAGACCTAGACTTCCTATGCTCTACTGAATCCTGGCTCACTGAAACACAGTACTGCCGAATCAAATAAACCCCTTAAGTACAGCTTTTTTCACTACCCATGAGACCACTGCAAAGGAGGAGGAGTATTCATCCTAGCCAAATCCAACCTAAACCTTCACAAAGCAAATGCAGAAAGCACAGAAAATATGGACACACATGCCATATCTAATAAACAAATAACTATTTGCTTGGTATATCGCGCACCATCGACCACAACCAACGATCTATCCAACATACTACAACTAACACTGGAAAACAACAAGAAAAACAAAGACTTCATACTACTGGGAGACGTCAACCTCCAATCCGCCCCAACAAAACAAGCAACAGCTTTCATGGAAACCATGGATGTGATGGACTTCACACAAATCATACAATCACCAACCCACAACAAAGGCAACACTCTGGACCTCATCTTTCTAAACAGAAATCCAAGCTATACGCAGATGATGTCTTACTGTACCTACCCATATCCCTGGACTGCCCAGACCTTAGCCCCTTGACTAAGTGTTTCAACGCAATATCTGAATGGCTCCTCTCTCAAAATCTGCGCATCCAACACAAGAAAACGGAGGTCCTGTTCATCTCCAGAAATCCCGAGTTTACACCACCCAGCTACTTGGAAGTGGACAACGCCGAATTGCAAGTAAAATCAGCTATACGTTATCTCGGAGTCACATTGGATCAGAACCTCAACATGAAGCAACACATAGCCAACACTGTAAGAGCGATCTACTTCAAGATTAGATCCCTTAGACACCTACGCCCTTTACTCTAACCAGGCGACTTCCGCACCATTTATCAAGCCCTCATCATTCCTCATTTTGATTATTCAAACGCCATCCTACAAGGACTCCCTCAGGCCACCTTACATCCCCTGCAACTTGCCATGAACAGTGCCGCGCGGATTCTCCTCGGAACGCCAAGAAGAGAGCATATCACACCCCTCCTGAAACAGTTTCACTGGCTCCCCATTCAAGCCAGGATCAGTTTCAAAACCCTAGTGATGACATTCAAGGCCATCAAGGGGCTCTCCTCCTCTTCACTATGTGACCTCATCCAACCACCCACACCCAACAGGCTAAGAAGAACTGCAGTAGCCAACATGCTAGTGATACCGAGAGACACGACAAAATGCTCCAAAGCAACATCAAACAGAGCCTTTAGACTATGCGCCCCAAGTCTCTGGAACTCCCTACCACCACACATCAGAGCAATCCCCAACTTGAGCCAGTTCAGGAAGGCCTTGAAACACTTCCTCTTTATCAAATACCTCACTGACTGCCCCGAACCCCAACCACCAAGTATGATCAATACCCAATAACTCCATCTGACATGTATATAGTTACCCTATTCAATGCCCCACATATGTATATAGTTTACCCTGTTCTCCAAGTTACTTGTTCCTGTTCAATGTAATGACCTGACTTTTGTTTATTGTCGGATACCATTTGTTTTATGTAAACCGCGCTGATCGCAAATAGTGCAGTATATAAGAAATGCAAATAAATAAATAAATAAGCCAGATCTTCCCAGTACCCTGATCCAACCATTACCTAATAAGCTTCCACCTACCCCTCATCAAACCAACAAAAAACCCACCTTCCAACCACCATATACGCCATTTCAAACAATTTGACAAGGAATCCTTCCTCACTCTATTCTTCCCACAGCAACGCAGATGCAGTATGCTCCAACCATATGGAGCTCTCTCCCCAACCCCATAAAGAACACAAAAAAACCTCCTCACATTTTACAGACTCCTCAAAACCCACCTATTCACCCTCCACTTTGGCCCCCTACCCTATTATTTCAGACTTGTGCCACCACCCAACCCTTCCCGCTCTCCCATCAAAGATAGCAATATATATAACTTAAGGACTTAGGTATACAAGTTGAGTCCTTGTTAAACTGCTAATGTAAATAGTTACAGGTCTCTTTAAATGTTGTTTAAACCTTTTCTATGTACACTGCTTTCACCCAGTGAAAAGCGGTATAAAAGCTCAGACAAGTAAATAATAAAATCTGGGTGTGATCATAGACAATACATTAAATCTTATGTTCAGTGTGACATGGTGGTCAGGAAAGCAAACAGAATGTTAGGAATCATTAGGTAAAAATAGAGAATAAAACTTAGGATATCATAATGCAACTGTATCGCTCCATGGTGTGACTGCACCTTGAGTAGTGTGTGCAATTCTCGTCTCCGCATCTCAAAAAAGATATAGCAGCATTTAAGGGTGACCAAAATGATAAAGGGGATGTAATGACTCTATAATGAGAGGCTATAGTGGTTAGGGCTCTTAGGTCTGGAGAGGAATCACCCAAGGGGAAATATGACAGGAGTCTATAAAATCCTAAGTGGAGTGGAATGGGTAGATGTAAATTGATTGTTTACTCTTTCAAAAAATACAAGGACTCGGGGATATGTCATGAAGCCACAAAATAGCATATTTAAAATAGATGAGAGAAAAAAATACTTCTCCTAATATATAATTAGACTTTAGAACTCATTGCCAGTGGATGTGGTAAAAGCAGGTAGTGCAGCTGGGTTTAAAAAAGGTTTGGACAAATTCCTGTAGGAAAAATCCATAATCAGTTATTAAGGTAGTTGAAATAGCATGGAACTAGCTACTTTTGGGATATGTCAGGTACTTGTGACGTGGATTCAGGAGCGGCTCAAGGCAATCTGCTGCCTGAGGTGAAGAATGAGATGGCGCCCCCTCCCCACCTTACAGGGAACGGGGCTTTTTCAGAAATCCAATCAGAAATTGAACCAAACCAAAAAGCCGATTAGATTATATGGAGGGAATGCAAGATGTTTGCACACAGGGCCGTAATGAGCTGCAATCGCGCCCTGTGCGACTTGCAGCTCGGGCGCACACACCCCCTCATCTCTCTCCCCATACCTCAGTCCAGCGCTGTCTGCTCTTTTCCTGCTGCTGCCGCCAGCAGGAAAAGAGCAGGCAGCGCTGAACGGAGGTATGGTGAGGAGGAGGGGAGGCATGCGCCCGATCTGAAAGGTGCCGGCACTTTAAGCAGATCTGTCTCTCCCTGCTCTGACATCGCGTCGGAGGAGGGAGGGACCAGACCTGCTTAAAGTGCTGCAAAAAGGCTTGGGGCGCATTTTGTCTGCCTGCTATTGTCCTGCCAGCTGTGGCAGGGTAACAACAGACAGCCGAAATGCGCCCCCCCCCCAAGCCTTTGCGCCCTGTGCGGCTGCACCGCTTGCACAGGGCTAGGTACAGTCCTGTTTTCACACCAAGGAACTAAAAGACAGCAAAAACCAACAGCACAGTTTATAAAACTAAATTATAACTCATTTTTATTTTGTTGTTATAAACTGTGTTATGGTTCTTGCTTTATCTTTTCCAACATATATTTTGCATCCACACTAGGTGCAGAGCAGAACCAGAACATTCACCCACAGAACTCAATATTTTTTTAAAAAATCTGATTCTGATCATCTCACTAACAACAACAACCACTATTCTCCAGTACCAGGCATATTGTGAACTAATACAAACCCTACAACAAAGAGCAAACCTACCATATCAGCACAAATTCCAAAACTCACATAAGGAGCCCATCCAAAAAAAGAGTCACTGTAAATACTACAGTGAGCCCTGGAACATCCATGCACCTATTTGAAAAGCTGAACAAGTCAAATTACTACAGTGCAGTATAGATCTTTATGTACAAACTCCATGTTAACAGAACACCTGGCCTCAGTCACACGCTCGCAACATTGACCCTCACCAAGTACAGAATAAGTAACCACAATCTAAAGTAAAAATAAAAATATGTAGACAAAATTTAAACTGAAACCCCAAGAAGCCAGAGTCCACATGCAGTGCAACATCGGATAAATAAGAGATGCAGTTCCCCAATACTGTGTAAAATATAAAAATAGCACAAAGTCCAATCACTAAAATTTAATAAAATTATTTGTTCTACCTTTGCTGTCTGACCATTTTATTCTCTGATCATGCTGGTCCCGATCTGAGGCTTCTGCTTTCCTGTCTTCTCTTAGCTCTCTTTCTGTGGTCTATGGTCCATCTGCCATTTCTTATCTCTTCTGTTGTTTTCTTCACTTCCTTCCATCAGCCCATTTCCATTTCCAGTAACCCTCCCCAGTATCAGCCCCCTTTCCAGTCCTCCCCTCCCAGTACCTTCCACTGTCAACCACCTTGCATTCCCAGGACTGCCACTGGTGTCCATTCCCTTCCAGTCCCCCTCCTTCCCCACTGTCCAGCCTCTTCTAGTCCAAATAACATCCCAGGTATCAGCTAATGTCCACTCTCAGTGCCATCCCCCCCAGTCAGCTCCCTTGCAGTTGCCCTACGCTCTGTCCATCCCCCTTCCAGTGCCATTCGCATGTCAGCTCCCTTCCAGCATCCTCCCATTACCCAACCACCTACTACTCCCATCCCAAAGTGTCAACTCCCTTCCATTCCCCCTTCAGTACATCCCAGGTGTCAGCTCCTTTCCAGCCCCCTCTTTCCCACGTGTCAGCTCCCTTCCTGCCCCCTCCTTCCCCTGGCAGACCCTCTCAGTATCTGCTCCCTTCCAGTCCTATTCTACCATCCCCCCGATTCAGCCCATTTGTAGCCCTAGCCCCTAGTTTTCTTCCAGGGCCAGCAGCACTTTCCTCCCCTCCCCCATTAGCCCATTTCCAATCCTATCCCCCTTATCAGCCCACTCCAGTCCTAGCCCCCCAATCAGCCCATTACCAGTCCTAGCTCATTTCCAGTGCTAGCCCCCCATCAGCCCATTACCAGTCCTAACCCCCCCCCCCAATAAGTCCATTTCCAGTCCTAGCACCCCAGTCAGCCCATTTCTTGTCCTAGCCCCCCATAGCCCATAGCAGTCCATTTCTAGTTCTATCCCCACCCATTAGCCAATGTGCTAACCACCCCTCCCCCATCAGCTCAGCTCAACTCATCTCCAGACCTTTAGGAAATTGGAACAAAACAAAAAAAGGCTGTAAATGCTGCTGCTGCAGTGGCGGCAGCATGAAGTGTCTCGCGGTGGCTGCCTCCCATGAGAGCCCTCACCAAACCTCCCCCCCGCGCCGGCTCTGCAGAGCCACATGAAGGGAGAGTGTTTCCCTTTCGCGTGGCTCTGCTAAAGCTGAGCCCGTGGCGCTGATGGAAAACGGTATTTCCTGTTTCCCATCAGCGCTGCGGGCTCAGCTTTAAGAGAGCCATGCGAAATGGAAACACTCTCCCTTTGTGCAGCTCGGGGGGAGGTGGTGTGTGAAGGCTCTCACGGGAGGTGGCCGCCGCGAGACACTTCATGCTGCCTATTATTTTGAAGGCTGAGTGAGGTGGTCTTTCTGGGGGCAGTTTTTGGAAACAGGACACTGTGCTTGATGGACCTTTGATCTGTGCAGTTCTTATGCTGCTGTTTGAGTCCTGGGAGTTGGTGCTTTCACGACATGGTAAGCTTCAAGTCTCTTTTTGCAGGGTTTTATGTTTCCAGTTGAGGGACTGTATGCTGTTCTTACTGGGGTGTTCAAAGCTTTTTTTTATACACATTAATTAAATATTACATCCAAGCATATTACATGAATGAAAAGACAATGGTCTAATAAACCAAGAAAGCATTATCATAAAGCAACGCTAACCATCTAAATATTAATCCACAAATCCAAAAAGGGGGGGGGGGGGGTCCCAGAAAACTATAACCAAGGTAAAAATTAAGGCACACCTTGGCCCTAAAATAACCTAACAGAAAAATAGATAGCAAGTGGAGACTTAAGCGTCAGCCGGATGGGACGGCCCAGCAACAACAATCAAAGCCTCTTCCCTAGCTACTAAAAACTCCAGACGTTGTCTAGGCTCAAAGAACATATATATTTTTTCTTTATATGAAATACAACATTTAACAGGATATTTTAATTGAAAAGTCACGCCCAGGGCCAACACCCTGGGGTGAAGGACCAAAAGGTCCCTCCTTTTCAATTATGTAGTACGAGACACATCAGGAAAAATCCTAACCTGAGAACCTAAAAAAGCCTCACTGAAGTTGTTAAAGTATAGCCTTAGAATAAAGAATTTATCAGACTCCAGAGCAAATGTAACAAGGAGAGTAGTTCTTTCAACAATAACCCCCAGGGAGTTTCCCAAAAACCCCTTTGAGGTCTCCAACCCCAGAAGAAACAGAGGAAGACTTAGCCATAAGCGGGATATAAATACAGCTAAATAAAAATACTACAGGACCCAGTGCCTACAGACAGATACAGAGCCCTGGTCACCGGTGGGAAAAGCTCTGGGGAGATTCTCAACTGGAGACATAACCGGAGACCTAGGAAAATTCAGGAATTGTAAGTTACACCGACTTCATGTTCTATCTTGGAGATTCTCCCCCCCCCTCCCGCCCGTGCTCCTCAAATCCACTGGAGAGATAAGCACAAGTCGTCTTCACCCCAACAAACTCAGTACTTACAAATCCCATAAGTTGATTCAGTGAAGAGTTCAAGGCTGCTAAACCATCCCACAGTGCATCCATAGTAAACACCACGGGTCTCACCATCTTGAAAGCAGCCAAAGCAGCCTCCTCTTGAGACTGTGCCACAGCAACCTCCATCTCCAAAAACAAAGACTCCACCGTTGTTCCATGCAAGGCACCAGATCCAGGAGAGGGAACTACTAACACTGGGGAGCCCCCTTCACTTCCCTTCAATGACATGCTACGTGGCAAGCCAGAGGGAAGCACTCCAGCCGGTGTTGAGTTGCTTCCAGGTCACGGCCGGGGGGGGGGGGGGTTCTTTGGTCTGGGGAGAGCCAGACATCCGATGCACTCAGGGCTGACAGATCTTCTGCCAGCCCCACTGAAGACACTGCTCCGTCATCGACAGCAAAGCTGCAAGACTCCAATGTCTGCTGTCCAGGTGCACTCAACAGAGCTGGTCCCAGGGGTAGGCTGGCCTGCTTCCGCTTCTTCCGCCCCATACTGCAAAGGTAGAGGAGCACACTGGAACCTCGGGCACTGAGAGAGAGCAGCTTCACAACGACATACCTCTTGCCGCCATTTGTTACCCCCTGTATAAAATCTTCAAAACTTTAATATACATGTTTTTGTACGTTGGGTTGTGAAGTGAAACATTCTAGTTCTGTTCTGCACCATTTGCACTTCTTTTGTCTTTTTTATTATGTTTCTCTCTGCCTGGAAAAGGGACTTATAAAAGAATACAGTGATACTTGCTTTAGTACATGATAGTTGGCTCTAATGTTTCTATAATATATTCTTTGCTTTCCACACAATATTCTACTTGTGTGTTTATTTATTTATAGCAGGCTTGTGTATGGTCGAGTTTAAATTAAGTTATGGAACACTGCCTCTTGAGACATCTTTAAAAATAACAAAATTATTTCCATAGGTGTGTATATGGTTTAGCATTCATAAGTGCTTGGAAAAAATGAGTTTAAAATATTTGAAATGTCACGCACACTGCAGGACAGCTGTTACAGACTATTTACTTAGAAGCCTATTTTTAGGGGCATACAAAGGTATTATTTGTCAGTAAGAATCTGTACACCTAATGTTCCCCTATAATAACCTTGGGCCCCTCCAAAACCTCAGTTCTGGCTATGCCACTGTCCTCCCAGGGGAAAGGGGAGGGCCACAGCATTTTGCCCAACACAGCATTAGCAGTAGAGAGCTTGGAGGCAGGACTGCAGATTGGCGTGATTGGCCCCTCCAACCAAAAAGGTGCTCCATTGCCCCTGACTGTCCTTATTGACTATACGTTCTTCCTACTGTAATTGGATTTATATCATGACCACTCTTGTATTCCTGCAGTGACACACTCTTTATACTCTCTTCATAAAATTTTATCTCTTAGGTATGAGCTCAAATATTTCAACACCCAACTGATTCATCACGGCTCATCAGTGCTTTTCATTAACACCAAACATACTCATGGAATAAGCATCTAGGGGCCAATATATAAAGCGTTTTAGCCAGTTAACAGACCTGCTAACTGAATATCGCCGCAGACTGCATAACCAACACCCGCTTAAATCAGGGCAGAGCGGGGATAGTGCTGGTCACTAAAGGTAAACTGCTAACCAAATAACTGAACTGGTTAAAGTTAGGTCATCCAAATAGCTCTCCTAGCTTGAACTGCTTGTCACTATTGGGTTAGTGGTTGAATATCACCGCAAACCAGAAAGCGACACACTGACCAGCAAACTTGTACATTCAGCGTCGGATGCCAGATAAGTTTCAAATAAAGCAGTGGGGGTTAGATACTTTAAATAGCCTAGCTTCTGACGCTGAATATTCGCCTTGTAAAATATCAGCATGAGCACAATTATAATATGAAAATGACAGAGTAATAAAAGTGAACGCTTATCTTTTAAATTGTAGCAATCATGTCTTTGATATTGAGCTGAAAATATCATTGGTTTACAAAAATAAATCCTTGAGTAAATCCCCAAGCCACAGAATTCTTCATAATCCAATGCCAACTGGGCTCCTGCTTGCTTCTGAGCGAGTATCCTGCCCTGATGGTTTCTAGGGGCACTGAAACCCCACGAATCTTGGGAGTCACGCAGTTCCTAGAAATGGACCAACAGAGCTGGTAAGAAAAAGTGCTGGGAAAGAACTGACCAGCCCCTGACACAAAGCTAATGAACTCCAAGGTTATTCTGAAAAACTGTTGGAAACAGAAACAGAAGTAAGATTAAATTCTGCAATCAACAGGTAAAATAACAAAGATTCATATACATATCACGATCTAGACAAGTTTCACTGTATTTAGCCATTGCCTAAGGATAAGATGTCCTCACGGTGTAGAGCTGAAACAGTGTAATTGGACAGATCTGCTCCCTTATCCACAGGCTGTATGAAAAAAATGATCAGGACACAAAGTAGTCTCTTTCTGACCAGGGGCACTGCAAAATGTTATAATCTTACAGCTCCTGGAGGATACTTGGAAACATGCTTTCCTAGCCTCACTCTGAGTTACAGTGTTGGCAAATGTCAAAAGAACAGGTCGAAATTAAAGAAAAAGGAGTTATGCTGCCATCTGTCTATCAGTTCAAGAGTTGCAAGAGAAATGAATCAACAAGGAAACCAAAATTCACATTTAAAAATCCACAGCCGGGAGGCTGTTGAGACGCTCTGCGCTGCTCAGTCCTGACGGATGTTTCTTAGGTGCCTATCGAGTGGAGATGGGATGCTGAAAAAGGAAGCAAGCTGCCCTACCCTCGGAGTTGGCTGCCTCTAATATCACCGGCCAGAAGACCTTGGTGGCGTGTGGTTTCTCTCCGGCAGGAATTGGAGCGGTGTCCTCAACAGAGCCGGCGGTGTTGGAATCGTCGGTCCTGGGTGCATCCGGGGTGTGGCTGTCTCCTGAGCAGCGCCCCCTCCCCCCCCCCCACCTCAACCTGGAACTGTTATGCCGGTAGCCAGAGTGCTTTCTGCCAGAGTGCCGATGTGCTCTTCGGTTAGTGGAAGTGAAGAGGGCTCTGGCTCCGGCGCAGTTTTGGCATCTTCTTCGCCCCTGGTGGCTGCTGCGGTGGATGGAGATGGAAGGGTGGAGGTCATCCCACCTTCTGGGGACCCTGCAACAATGAGTGGGGGTTTGGACGCGATTCCAGGTCTGAGAGGTTTGTCTAAACCATGTGTAGTAAATTTAGAAGCACTGTGGGATGCGGTAGCTACCATGAACACCTCTCTGCTAACAGTTGTGGGAGTTCTTAAAATGGATTCTCTATCGTTGCGGAAAGATGTTACCGAGGCAAAAAAGTTTCAGGAGGAACAAGTTCGGCGTCTGGCTGGTGTGGAAAAAGAATTGGAACATCTTCGAGGGCTGTGTGCTGCTCAAGTAAAGGATAAAATCTTACTATCCAAAAAAGCTGAACATTTGGAGAATTATACTGAGAAATAATTTGAGACTTTTAAATTTTCCTAATTCTCCTGTTATGTCTGCTATTGAGATGGTTCGCAAATATTTCCAGGAGGTGCTTAAACTTCCTGGAGATAATTTGCCTCCAATTGTGCATGCACAATATCTAACTGTAGGCCCTGGCATGGGTGGCTGTCATACCCCCTTGCCTAGGGCCAATGGCTGAACGGCAAAAGGACTGCCTTATTTGTTTTCAAGCAATGTCTCAAGCCTAGTGCGCCAGCAATGGATGCTGGGACTTGTAGTTTAATTACTCTCCAACAAAGTATTGTGACCACACGGGGTTCAAGGCAAACAAATAAATTTTATTCAGGGTTTTCCCCCTCGCATAGAATTCTTAACACAAGACATGGCATGGATTATTTCTCCAAAATAATAGGATAACAGGAACAACTGAAAGTTGAGAATCAAATGACAGTAGTACTGTTTCATTCACAGCTCTGCTCAGGCTTCTCTGCAATACCAGCTTTCCACAGCCCAGGCTGAAAAACTGATCAGACAAACTTAAAAGTTTCCAGAAAATGTCTTTCTTTCTCAGGTTTAGAAACAGCTATGCACTTCTCTCATGCAGAGGTAACTCAGCGTAAGTCCAAGCTGTTTGCTTCACATAAAGAGCAATCCATTTCACATACGTCACTATCAACAGGTGCTTCATCAACATCTACTATCATATCTTCACAAACTCCATTAGCATTCTCTTCTAAGGAACTCTTATAATCAGGTTTAAACTGAAGCTTATTTAGAATCTCTTGCAGTTGTCCTATAAACTGTTCTCTCTGGTCTTCAGTTACACTGCTTAGGGAAGGAGTTTGATTCTCTTGTAAGAATTTGAACACAGAATCTGAAGCTGTCTCAGGGCACTTACTTGGAATACTTTTACTCCTGGCTGGAGTTGGTTTTACTGCGTTCCTGTCCTGACTTTGCTCAGCACTGAACCTTAGCTTCTTAACAATATCCTCAGCACAGCTCTTGTTATGGACTGAAGCACACGTACCTTTCCAACGTGCAATGCTTTCTCTACAGTCAGAGCTCTTTCCCCGGGTAAAGGTAAGCCTTTCTACCTTCTCTCTGGGTTGCTTTGGTAGAAGCTTCAGGTTTGTTTTCAGTGCTCCTTGAGAATAGGGCTCAGCAGCCTCTCCAGAGTCCTCCTTAGCTTCCTTAGCTTGTTCTGAGTTCCGTGATTTCCCTGCTAGTTCACTTCCTGGTTCACCTCCTGGCTTCCTTCCTCCTGGCTTCCTTTCTCCTGGCTTCCTTCCCTTACTAAACTCTGAGGCAGCCTTAAAACGGCTTTTCTCACCAGCCACTCCCTCCTTGCTGCACATGTGAAGTTCGTTAGGGCTCAAACTAGCTCTTACGTCACTGCTGGGGCAGGGTTTAGCTCTAGCTAGTACATGCTCTGAAAGCTTGTGGTTTCCATGGGAACCCTGTTTGCCTTTACTTTTAAAGGTGTATCCCTCATTTCCTTCCCATTCCATTTGGTCCACACAACTCTCCTTATCACATGGCCCTACCTCTGAGAATCCAGTCCAAGGAATTGGGGATCTTACCGCATTCCTGGAGGATTCCTTAGAGGTGGTAACTGGTCGTACTACCTTGTTTGTGACTCTGGCCTTGGAGCCTGATAAGTCTATAGTTCTTCGTGCTTACTTCAGAAATTTCAATGTTACTTTTCTAGGCACTAAAGTGTATATGTTTCCTGATCTTTCTCAGGCCACCCAGTTAAGGAGAAAATAATTCCTGGGTTTGCATCCTAAGGTTCTTTCCCTTGGGGGTAGTTTTGTGTTACGATTTCCCTCTCGATGTGTAATTTCCTATGATGGTAAGATTTTTCTTTTCTTTGAGCCTAGTCAGTTATTGAACTTTCTGATAGCAAGAGAGGAAATTGAAGTGCAAACTGCAACTAACATGGCTGATGCTTAAGTCTCCCCTCTGTTAAATTTGTATTTGTTGAGTATTTAAGGTTTTTCCTGTAGCCTCCCTTTAACATTGCCTTAATGTTGTGGACAAAAGTTGATGATGGATGTTTATTTTTTCATTCCTGGTTTGGTTTAAATATTTCTTATTTTGCTTTTGAATGTAACTATCATCTTTTTGCCTTCATTCCTGTTATGCATGAATGTCTTATAAATTAATAAAAATGTAAAATTTAAAAATCCACAGCCCATCTTAGAAAACTTGCTAATAAAAGAAACTAGAAGCAGCTGCAAAGAATAAGAGTTTACATCTGACATGGACATTGTCTAAAAATGTCAAAAATATATAGCAGTAAAAAGTTATGCTTATAAGTAATATACAAATATTACCTAAAAATGTATAGGAAAAAGTATTCTAATTAATGAGATGATATATACATAAATTTGTCTCTGGCAACCAAATATTTATTGTGGTTGATGGTGGTGGCTGATTTATTTAATATATCATTTAAAAATACCATCTTGGAAGCTCAGATCAGATGTATTCTATGCATTAAAAAAAGGTGGAAGGAAAACCAAAAAAACAGCCAGCATGGTTAAAAGAGGCAGTAAAACAAGCTATTAAGCCAAAAGAACATCTTTTGAAAAATGAAAAAAAGATCCAAATGAAGGAACTAGGAAATAGCATAAGCACTGGCAAGTTAGATGCAAAGCACTGATAAGGAAAACAAAAAGACAATTTGAAAAGAAAGTTGTCATGGAGGCAAAAACTCATAGTGAAAACGTTTCACAGACATTAAGAGCAAGAAGCCTGCAGGGGAGTCAGTTGGATCATTAAATTTTGGGGGTAAAGGGGACAGTCGGGGAGGATAAAGCCTTAGCAGAGAGAATAAGGGCGCTGGCTGACAATGCATGTTCTGGCGAGCGCTGAATGCACATTGAGACATGTGTTGCCTGCTAGTGTGAGACTATGACAGTTACTTCACGTAATGGTTTCCATGCCAACTGTCCAACATGTATTAACCCGTTTTGGACCAGCGTATGTTTTACATACATAAGGTTTCCATACTTACTACTCAACTGTTTACTAATTAATGGTTATAAATTCAATGGAACTATGTTTAGCTATTATCGTTGTGTCAAAAAGCGTTATATACAGATTTTTTTATCTGAGATTTAGTTAGTTTAATAGGTATTCGAAGTTTGCTGATTTTGACGGTACTGGCGGCTCAACATAAAAAGATCATAAAAAATAGTAAGTAGCTTATAATGCTGTAATAGCTACTATTTTGCAAATAAAAGTATTTGTAGACTTCAGAAAATAGATTTAGATAACTGTAAGTTACTTAGTGTCAGAGTTATTGGTGCATATATCGGCCTTGTATGTTTTTCATACGCTGGGCTAATATGTTGCTGAAACTAATTGCTGTCTGTCAAGCATTCTGTTCTAGGTGTTTCAATGGTGCAATATTGACGCACTGCATCAGAAGTGTTTTCATGTGTATCATATTCCGCCATCAGAATGGACTGTTGATAAACTATATTATATCATAATAAAGTATTTTAAATGAAAACTGCAGTTTCAATAGTATCATACAGTATGTTTGTCAGTGAATATTGGAACTGAATCCTATCTTTTCTGAAGACGGACAATATACTATATTGGACCAGTGTATGAAAAACATACACTATGTGAGACTTCTATTCTCTGCAAAGTTTTATGTAAATCATTTTTATTATTATTATTATCATTGAACAGAAGCCAATTATACAATAACAATGTCGCAATAATACACTCAGCAAGAATACAAGCAAGAATAAGAGTGCTAGGCTAAGAAAGAGTACACAGTCCAATACTAACATTGACAAGCTGCAAACAACGTAGTGCCTACCCCCAGGGTTAAGCCCTCACAGTTATCACACCTATCCAATCTCCAGGTATCCCCTTCTCCGATGTTATTCCAAATTATTTCCCCTCTCCCCCCCCCCCCCCCCGTTTCACATTGTGATAGGTCCCAGTTAATCTCTAGATGTCCTTGCCACCATTTACGCCTGATTTAGCTATATACATCACTACTCCAAGCTAACCCTTGGCCTCCAGCGCATTGGCAACGGCTTCAACAGGTACCACTTGCACTCAAAATAACTTGCTATATTACCATATTACTAATTTTTATATAGCTATACTCCGATAATCCTATGAGACCTCTGTTAACCTTTCCAACCGTGGATGCACTGTACTCCGAGGAGCGGTGGCTCTTACGCTACCTCGGTGCCAATCATCCACTATACACCCATACCCTCCCCCCCTCTCTGTCTGTCCCCATCACTTTATCCAACCTTCTACCCCTCCCTTCCTTTCCCCCTCCCCCCTTCCCTCCTGCCCCCTCCCCGTCCTTTAGTCCTAGGTCATACGTACCTAGCAGTTTCCCCAAAAGACACAGGTTCCGCAATGCTTGTACTGGGTCAAGCACTGATATCCTGGGTCCCTTCTTAATAATGGTTTATGGACTTTTCCTCCAGGAACTTGTCCAAACCTTTTTTAAACCCAGCTACACTAACAGCCTTTACTACATCCTCCGATAACAAATTCCAGAGTTTGTAGACCATCATCTACATAGAACAGGGATTTAACATGGAGGTAACTTGGGGGAAACTATTTGCATTCTTAGTACAATACATTTAGATCTTATAACGACAAAGGGCTCTCCAGGCCTGATGTAGCCCCTGCAGATAGATCGAGGCTTTCCAAGCAGGGGCCACCTCTCCCATTGGCCTATGCAAGCAATATACTCTATGCGTCACTCCTGCCATCTGATCCACAAGACTCAAAGGAATAGTATTTTCCGTACCCAATACCAAATCTCGTAATGGTCTCATCAAATATGTGAGATTATACGCTCAAACTGGGACCAAACCTAGCCCCCCTCCTCCCGCGGCCTCTGTATCACTGAAAGCGCTATTCGCGGTTTCTTCCCCCTCCAAAGGAACTCGTTTAGGTGCCGCTGCAACACTAATAAATCTTTCTTTAACAACCAAACCGGGATATGCCTCAAGAGATGAAAGCCACCGTGGGAGTTCCACCATCTTAAATAAGGCTACCCTACCCAGGAGGGAGATCGGGAAATCCCGCCACTTCTTTAGTGGTGCTATTGTTGCTGCCAACAGTGGGTGCACATTGACCTTATAAAGGTGGATCAGTTTCTCTGGTATCTGAATGCCGAGGTAGCGTATCTGTCCCTCCGCCCATAGCAGCGGGAAATCCCCTTTCCATCTCGACTGCACTAGGCCACCTACATCTAATACCAGAGATTTAGATTTGTTTATATGTAGCCCCGAAAAGGACCCAAACCTTTCAATCTGAGATAGCGCCGCTGTTAAAGACCCCTGCGGTTCACGCAGACACAGCAGCATGTCGTTGCAAATGCACTGATCTTAATTCCCCCACCTTGCCATTCCATCCCTTTATTTCCTCCATCTCTTTCAAAGACAGCAAAAGGGGTTCTAATTGAAGGACAAACAAAAGGGGGGAAGGGGGCAGCCTTGCCGGGTCCCTCTCTGCAGTACAAAAGGTTGCGAGTATTCACCCCCCATGGCGATGCAGGCCATCGGCTCCTTGTACAGCGCCTGGATCCATTGTAGGTAGGCTCCCCTAACCCAAATCTCTTCAGCGCTTCAAACATATACACCCAAGAGACCCTATCGAAGGCCTTTTCCGCATCCAGACTCACTAAAACAAAAGGAATCTCCTGAAACTGGCACAAATCCATACTCAATAGAATTTTACTAATATTCAGTAGAGCCTCCCTGCCTTTGACAAA
The DNA here is from genome assembly GCA_033557465.1 of Ichthyophis bannanicus. Taxonomy (NCBI): domain Eukaryota; kingdom Metazoa; phylum Chordata; class Amphibia; order Gymnophiona; family Ichthyophiidae; genus Ichthyophis; species Ichthyophis bannanicus. The sequence goes on from CM066031.1 coordinate 1,104,015,868, forward strand.
GCCAGACTGGTGTGATCCTATGAGTTTTGGGAGGATATTTTGTAGCCTGGCAGCTAGGACCGACGCCAGTAACTTCATATCATAATTAATTAGGGAGATCAGCCGATATGATGCTGGGTCCTCCCGATTCTTCCCCGGTTTGGGGATGACAGTGATGGCTGCAGTCCTCATTTCTCTCGGAAACCTGCCAGTCCCTAACACTTCATCATACAATGCTATCAGGGTGGGTGTCACCTGAAGCTCAAGAATCTTATAAAACTCCGACCCAAACCCGTCAGGTCCTGGGGTCTTATGTGGTACACTCCTTTTAATGATCTGTTGAATCTCACTCCCTGAGAGCTGTCGATTCAACTCTTCTAATTCGGGATTGGTCAGACACGGGAGTTGGACTGTATCCAGAAAGGACAGGGCCTGCGCTCTATCCTCCAATTCTGGAGTGTACAACTCTTGATAGAAATTTCGAAAGACTCGCAAAATTTGGTGTGTCTCATGGTATTTCACCCCATCTGTATCTTGAACTACTGCTATCACCTTATTTCCACCCCAGTCCCACACTAGCCGGGCCAGGAGTCTACCAGTGCGGTCCCCATATCGGAAAAACTGATGTCTATAGTATTGCATAGAGTATATCGCTCTTTCCCGCAACAGATGGTTAAGTCTCTGTTGCTTCTCAAGATAAACCCTTAAGCTTTCCGGATCTCGCCTCCTCAGCGTTAATCTCTTATAAGATTGGAGCTCTTGCGCCTCTCTAATAATACTCTCATTTAACTTTCTTCGTTCGCGAGCTACATATGCAATAATATGGCCCCGCATCACTGCCTTCCCAGAAAACCGCTACACTACTTGCTTGGGATTCATTAAATTCAATGTATTCCTCCCAATGCTTCGCCAAATATTCTCGAAATTCCTCATTTTTCCATAATTGTCTGGGGAATGACCACCTACCACATATCCCTCTTCTCCCTTTCCAATCCATCAGGACCATGGCATGATCAGATATCACTATTGGCTTAATCTCAACCCCCATATCTTTCCCAAAGGCGTCTCGGGACACCAGCATGAAATCAATCCGGGACCAGGTCTGATGGGCTCTAGACAGATGCGTGTAGTCTCTCTCTCCCTCATGTAGGATTCTCCACCCATCGACTAGGCCTCCAACTCTGCATAGGTACCCTACTCCTTTCCGATTCCAACCCCCTCCCACTGGCGGGTTTGATCTATCCAGCTCCAGGTCATGTGGGCAATTGAAATCCCCCGCCAATATCACAGGGACATTTGGGGCGCTCACCACTCTCTGTGCTATGTTCTTGAAGAACTGATGGTTATATACATTCAGGGCGTTTATATTGCCAATAAACAACTCTTCCCCTTGTATCTTAAGATGTAAAAAGCAGAACCAACCCTGTACATCAGCTTCTTCTTTCACAGTTTCCACCTGAAGCCCTTTCTGAACTAGGATCGCAACTCCACATTTCCTCCCCCCTGCTGCAGCTGCATACACATGCCCAACCCAGTTCCTCTTTAACTTCTCATGTTCCCTTGCACTCAAATATGTTTCTTGCAAGAGGGCAATATGGACTCTCTCCCGTTTCAGCGCTTGTAATATTTTTGTACGCTTCACCGGCGTCCGTATGCCCCCCAGATTCCAAGTCACTATACGTAGGTCAGATCTCAGCTTTGCACTCCCCAAGGCTCTGCACCTGCGGCCTATGTCTTTTGTGTAAGTGTTGCCCGGAGTTTCCCAGCCTAAACCCCGGGCTCTCTTCTAACCGCCCCCCACCGAAGCACTTCATCGCATATTTATCCTTTGCCACCCTTTCTCTCTGAACCAACCCTGATCTGGTAGAAACCTCCTCAACCCCCTTTCCCAGATGTACTTTGTCAGATTCCCCTCCCCTCTTGTCCTCCCCACCCTCCCCCCGCCCTCTCCCTCCCGCTTCCCACCACCCCCTTCCATCCCCATTCACCCTCCCCCTCTCCAACTGCCATTCCCCTTCCCCCTCTCCTCCCCTCTCCCCCCCCCCTTCAAGATTCCATTCTCTATCCTCAGCCCCTCGATGCTGAGGTTGGATCCCTATTCGACACTGCAGGGCTACCTCACACCGTGCTGCACTTCACATGAGCCCTTTAAAACTCCCCACACACTAACCAAAACATCAATATCACTCCTGCATATTTACCTATCAATCTTATACAATAAAGTCCTTTCTCTGTATGCCTGAGCATAGCTTCCCATTATTCCTGTCGGCGTGCCTTAGATCCATCAACTATTAGCATCTGGTGCCGCCATTACTGCTCCTGCCACATCTGTCTCACGGTTCTCCAAGAATCTTTTTGCCTCTGCCACATTCACAAATGAATAATTCTTCCCCTTATCCGAGAAGCGCAATGTTGCCGGGTATGCCAGTGTGAATCGCACCTTTCGCCGGAATAAATCTGAGCACACAGATGAAAACTCCTTCCTCTTTGCTACTACTACTGCTGAGTAATCTTGGAATATCAAAATCTTTTGATTATCAAGCCTCAAGTCCCCTTTCTTGCGGAAAGCCTGCAGCAGTTGAATTTTATGTTGAAAGTTCAAAACTCTGGCAATTACCACCCGGGGTCTCTGGCGCAACTCCATTTTAGCCCCCAGCCGGTGCGCTCGCTCCACTTTTAAGTCTCCCACCAGCATTGTCAATCCCAGTTCTTTAGGGAGCCACTGCTCGATTAGGGGCACCAGCATCTGGTCCGTAGTTTCCTCCGGTATCCCAATGAGCCGCATGTTGTTCCTTCGCGACCTGTTTTCTAAATCATCCACTTTGGCCAGGAGGGCCTCAACCTGCACGTGATGCGCCGCGGCCTCTCTTGATGTCTGCCCCTCTGCATCCTCTAGCGAAGATACATGGTGCCCCAACTCCTCGATTCTATGACCCACCTCAGCCATCGCTTCTCCCATATCCTCCAGTTTCATCAGAATCTGGTCAAATTTGGGGTCCAGCAGCTTAACCACCTCTCTCGCTACCTCCTCAGTCGCCAAATCCGTGCTGTCTGCACCCGGAGAGCGTGGCTGCAGGGCCGCCGCCGCAGCAGGCCCCGGCTTGGGGAGCTTCTCTTTATCTCTTTTCGGCAATGGGGGCATTTTCCGCAATTTCTCCTCTCACAACTTGTCGTCAACACTTAAGACACACTTCTCTGCTTCCTTTAACCCAGGCAAGGCTTTTTTATGCCGATTTTATGTGTGAGGCAGCCCCGGAGCGAGCAAGACATGTCCTACTCCCTCATGTGCCACGTGGGATCTCTCTCTGCAAAGTTTTAATATTTTTTATTATTGCCGGCATTCATAGTTGTTTGAGTGTAACAAATCTAATAAATCATCCAGAACAGAGAAAGAATATGCGAGCTGTCCAAAACGGGTTAAGGGCACAAGTGGGTGGGGTTGGGGCAAAGAGTATGCATGATGTGCTCTGCATAGTTAGTGTTGGGCTCACACCACGCATTAGTATGGGATCACCTAATGCCACTTCAATAGGTGGCGGTCGGTGAACCCACCCTAACACCGCACAGGCTATGGGACAGGACTTTGCATGAACTGGCAGGGAAATGCCTTCCATGCCACTGACAGTTAATGTGGCGACGTTACACCTAACGCTCCATCATTTCAGCACTTTTGTTGTGTTAGGCGCAACACCATAGCGCCTTTAGGAAAAGTGACCCAAATGCTTCAGTTTTTACCGAGGAAGATTTAAGGCAGAGATCTACTCATTCCAGAAATGGTACTTAATTGTGACGATTGGAGGACCTGAATCAAATCTCAGTGACTCTGGAAGTTATAATAGAAAGAAAATTGACAAACTAAAGAATAGTAAATTGTTTGACCCATATGGTATACACCCCAGAATATTGAAAAAAAAATCAATCAAAAATGAAATTGTAAACTTACTATTTAATTTGTAATTTATCATTAAAATCGTCTATGGTACCTAAATTCTGGATAGTGGCCAAACATAATGCCAATTTTTCAAAAAGGTTCCAGGGGTGATCTGGGAAACTACAGACCAATGAGCCTGATAACAGTGGCAGAAAATAAATGTTAGAAACTATTTTAAGAAACCAAATTACAGAACATATAGATAGTCATGGTTTAATGGAACAATGACACATGGATTTGCCAAGGAAAGCTTTGCTTAACATTTTTTGAAGGGATGAATAAACATGAGCCAGTTCATGTGGAGGGGAATTTTAGAAGGGACATCAAGTGTAATCTGGAATCTCTAAGTCAGAATATCTTAAAAAAAGCAACCACGTTCAGGTGCAGACACGTTTGCAGAAACATTGACATGTCTGACATGGATGTCTGTGGAAATGTTCATATTTCAGAAGTTGGCCGTCTAGGAATAGTCTAATGGTTAGAGTAGTGGGCTAGGAACAGGGCAGCCAGGGTTCAAATCCCACTACTGCTATTGTTGACATTGAGATGAGTACTTTGCATTATGGAGTGCTGCCTTCTCTACGCTCTCTGGATATTTTTCAGATGCCTCTTTGTGCCTGGAGCAGGTCTAAACTTAGATGTGATGCTGGATGTCCATGGCATTTCTAAAATCAGACGGGGATGTCCAGGTTCCTGGGAACACTCCAGAGACGCCTCAACCACACCGCCATTCAGACTTGGACATCCATACTGGGGATGTTCCCAGAGCTGGCTTTTAAAATGGCATTATAGACATCTCTGTGCCCATTTTAAGTCATCCAGAGCATGAATAGGGCTTCTGAAATGGCCCCTATAGTGTATCTGGATGTTCAGAAAGCCTTTGACAATCCCTCATGAGAAACTCTTGTGGAAATTAAAAGTTATGAGATAGGAGGCAGTGTCCTATTGTGGAGTGGGAATTGAAGGACTAGAACAGGGGACTGTTACTTCTGGAGAGAGATCTGCAATTGTGAGTATATACTTCTGGGGATTTTCTGAAGGGAATTCTTTCTATTAAAGCTATTTAATCTGTGAACCCACTATTTTTTGTTCTATCAGTCAGGGCCTACTAGCAGCAGTTTAAGTTTAAATTTAAAACACAGAAGAGAACTTTCTGGTTACATTTCATACCCAGCAGAGAGCTTGTCGTTTTAATTTAATAGTCACTCAGGGCTTAGTATCAGCAAAGTACTTTTAGTTTAAATTTAAAACACAGAAGAGAGCTTTCTGGTTAAATTTGGAACCCAGCAGAGAGCTGTAGTTTAAATTTAATAGTCACTCAGGGCCTAGCATCAGCAAAGTACTTTTAGTTTCAATTTAAAACACAGAAGAGAGCTTTCTGGTTAAATTTAGAACCTAGCAGAGAGCTTGTAGTTTAAATTTCATAATAAGTTAGAGCCTAGCAGCAGCAAAGAGCTATAATTTAAATCAAATAAGAATATACATTAGCACAAAAGGCAAAACAGGGTCAGTACTCTTTGAGCAGCAAATAAAGTTTTCTAGAGACCTTTACAAAGAGGCCTTCTACCTAGGGGGCAAAAGACCTGTGAAACTTTTTCAATAGATGTTAACACCAGGTGGCAGTTCAAAAGGCCATTTTGAAAGACTCCTTCTCACCCCTGGGATAATCGTAGCTTTATAGGTACTTACACATCTTAAAAGACAGGAGGTGCTCTCCGGTGAAGCTCGTTATCCAAATCAGTCATACACTAAGGACCTGAGATTAATTAAGCTTCAGGTGAACAAGGTATATTAAACGTATTAGGTACAGTTTTATTGGTATAAATATCCATAGCAACCCTTAGTAAGTAAAGAACTTAAAGATCTAAACAAAAACTTAAAACTACAATGCAGACAGCAATCCAGCAGCGAGATGGGGGCTTTCCAGTCTTTTGCATTGAGTGTCACATGTATGATTTTCTCCCAGTTGGTGAGAGGTCTTACGTGTGCACTAGGTGCAAGGAGGTCTTTGTTCTCAGCGAACGAGTCCGTTCTCTAGAGGCTAGAGTAGCAGACTTGGAAAACATAAGAAAGACAGAGAGGTACATAAACGAGACCTACGGGGATATAGTCCTGAAGTCCCACCTCCAGTCTGGCAGCATCCCTGTTGCCATGGAGGAGAGAGGTCACGTGACAGGAGAGCATCACCCTGGTGTGGCAGGAAGTGATCCTGTAACTAGGACCTGTCCTCCAGGTGTTGTAAAACCCTCTCACACCGAGGAAGTTTCTCCAGGGCCATGTGTCCATGAGGGAAGGGTTAGGACAGCCGTTATAGTTGGTGATTCGATCATTAGGCATGTAGATAGCTGGGAGGCTGGTGGACGTGAGGATCGCTTGGTAACATGCCTGCCTGGTGCGAAGGTAGCAGACCTCACGTGCCACCTAGATAAGGTCTTAGATAGTGCTGGGGAGGAGTCTTCTGTCTTGGTACATGTCGGTATCAATGACATAGGAAAATGTGGTAGGGAGGTTCTGAAAGCTAAATTTAGGCTTTTAGGTAGGAAGTTGAAATCCAGAACTTCCAGGGTAGCGTTCTCCGAAATACTTCCTGTTCTACGTGCAGGACCTAAAAGGCAGGCAGAGCTCCGGAGTCTCAATGCGTGGATGAGACAATGGTGCAGAGATGAGGGGTTTGGATTTGTTAGGAACTGGGGTACATTCTGGGGAAAGGAGGGGCTCTTCCGAAGGGATGGGCTTCACCTTAACCGGGATGGAACCAGGCTGCTGGCATTAACCTTTAAAAAGGAGATAGAGCAGCTTTTAAACTAGATAACAGGGGAAAGCCGACAGTCGCCCAAGAGCGATGGTTCGGAAGAATGCATCCTTGAAGGATACTACCAAAAGCAGAGAGGTTCCAAAAAAGAGTAAAGATGTATTTGAAATAAAGATTTTTTCAAGTACATTCGTAGCAAAAAACCTGTGAGAGAGTCGGTTGGACCATTAGATGATAGAGGAGTTAAAGGGGCACTAAGAGGCGACAAGGAGATAGCGGAGAGACTGAATGAATTCTTTGCTTCGGGCTTTACTGAGGAAGATGTAGGGATGTTACCCATGACTGAAGTGGTATTTAAAGGTGCGGAAGAATTGAAGGAAATATCGATACATCGGGAAGATGTATTACAACTATTAGATAAACTGAAGAGTAGCAAATCACCTAGGCCAGTTGGTATACATCCAAGGGTGTTGAAAGAACTGAAATATGAGATTGCAGACCTGCTATTAGTAATCTGTGAACTATCATTAAAATCATCTCTAATACCTGAAGACTGAAGGATCGCCAATGTAACACCAATTTTTAAAAAGGGTTCCAGGGGTGATCCGGGAAACTACAGACCAGTGAGCCTCACGTCAGTACCAGGAAAAATGGTAGAAACCATCATAAAGAATAAAATTACTCAGCATGTAGATAGTCATGGCCTAATGGGAGACAGCCAACATGGCTTTAGACAAGGAAGATCTTGTCTTACTAATCTGTTATGTTTTTTTGAAAGTGTGAATACACAGGTGGACAAAGGTGAGTCGGTTGATATAGTGTATCTGGACTTTCAGAAAGCCTTTGACAAGGTCCCTCATTAGAGACTTTTGGCAAAACTAAAGAGTCATGGGATAGGAGGCAGTGTACTACTGTGGATCAAGAACTGGTTAAAAGATAGAAAGCAGAGGGTTGGGCTAAATGGCCAATTTTCCTAATGGAGAAAGGTGAATAGTGGTGTACCTCAGGGATCTGTGCTGGGTCCGCTGCTTTTTGACATATTCATAAATGACCTGGAAAGTGGAATAACGAGTGAGGTTATCAAATTTGCAGATGACACAAAACTATTTAAAGTTGTTAAAACCCAAGAGGATTGTGGAAAATTGCAAGAGGATCTTGATAAATTGGAAGACTGGGCATCAAAATAGCAGATGAAATTTAATGTGGACAAGTGCAAAGTTATGCACCTAGGGAAGAACAACCCATACTATGGTTACACAATGCAAGGTTCCACATTAGGAACCACCACCAAGGAAAAATATTTAGGCATCATTGTGGATAACATGTTAAAACCCTCGGCCCAGTGTGCAGCGGCGGCCAAAAGAGCAAATAGAATGCTAGGTATCATAAGGAAAGGAATGGAAAATAAAACAAAAGATATTATAATGCCTCTATACCATTCCATGGTGAGACCGCACCTTGAATATTGTGTGCAATTCTGGTCGCCGTATCTTAAAAAGGATATAGCATTATTAGAAAAGGTGCAGAGAACAGCCACCAAAATGGTAAAGGGAATGGAAGGATACTCCTATGAAGAAAGGCTAAAAAGGTTAAGGCTCTTTAACCTGGAAAAGAGACGGCTGAGGGGAGATATGATAGAAGTCTATAAATTAATGAACGGAGTGGAACGGGTAAACGTAGATCGATTGTTTACATTATCAGAATACAGAAAGACTAGGGGACATGCAATGAAGCTACAGGGTAAACTATTTAAGACTAATAAAAGAAAATATTTTTTCACTCAACGTGTAATCAAACTCTGGAATTTGTTACCTGAGGATGTAGTAAAGGCTGTTAGTGTAGCTGGGTTTAAAAAAGGTTTGGACAAGTTCCTGGAGGCAAAGTCCATAAACCATTATTAAGAAGGGACCCAGGATATCAGTGCTTGACCCAGTACAAGCATTGCGGAACCTGTGTCTTTTGGGGAAACTGCTAGGTATGTATGACCTAGATTGGCCACTGTTGGAAACAGGATACTGGGTTTGATGGACCTTGGTCTGACCCAGTATGGCATATCTTATGTTCTTAAGATAGACAACAGAGAGTAGAACTACATGGTTATTTTTCTGACTGAGGAAAGGAGCACCCGAGAGGTCTGTACTGGGACTGATGCTTTTTCACATATTTATAAATGACCTGAAAACGGGAACGAGTGAGGTGAGCAAATTTGCAGATAACAGAAAATTATTCAAGGTTGTCAAATCACAAGAGTATTGTGAGAAATTGCAGGAGGACCTGGTGAGACTGGGAGGTTACACATCCAAATGACAGATGAAATTAAATGTGGACAAGTGCAAGAATAATCTAAACTATAGTTACATGATATAAAGTTACACATTAGGAGTCACTACAGGAAAAGGATTTAGGCATCATCTTGGCTAATATATTGAAATCCTCTGCTCAGTATGCAGTGGTGGCCAAGAAAGCTAACAAAATGTCAGGAATAGTGAATAAATCAACGGATATCATAATGCCTCTGTATTGCTCCATAATGCAATGCACCTTGAGTATTCTATGCGGTTCTGGTCGCCAGCCACCACCAGAGGGCCTCACCTAAGGGTCCTTTGTGTGGCTTTTGTTTTTGCTTGGTTATGATGTCTCTTTTCAGAGTAAGCAACAGTTCTAAGTACTAACAACGAGGGAGGTTTGGGGCAACAACACTGGCTGGGCCAATGTGTGGGTCTGATTGAATTCTCTCTGTACCTTTTAAGTTGGAAGATTACTATAGTGGGTGTACTGTTTCAGAAATGTTTATTATGGATACAGGCTTTATATATAAGATCCCTGTGAGCCAGGGCAGAATAGATGGACACAGACAGAGAATTAGTCCTTGCTTAAGATAGCAATGCCTGACTCATAGTGGCCCTTTTATTAAAATGCGCTATGTGGTTAGCTACGTTTTGGTGCATGTTAACCATGCACTGTGGCCCCATGCAAATTGTTAACAGCAGCTATGACAATGCACTCTGATTGCTGCACTAACTGCACATCGCAAATTTGAATGGGAAATGGGCGGGTTAGAGGTGGAGAGTGGGCATGCCATGCCGTCAGCACACGGATATACACCACACGTCAATGGCGTGTCTTACAAATAGCACAAGGGCAATTACCTCCACCTTACCTCCGCAATATTGGCAACCTGCATTATTGAATGGCGCCGCACGTTATGCTGTCCACACCCCTGACAGGTAATGCGGTGACTTTGCCTTAATGCTCCCTAGTTGCACGTTTGTCACCTTGAAGGGTGGAGAGCACTTCTCTGGATCAGACCACAGTATCAATGATTTTATGGTGAGATTCCTAAGAGGGAGGTTCAAATCAGTCCAAGAACATAAAACTCTTGAACTTAAGATAAGACACTTTCAATTGAACCAGACGGGACTTTAAAAGGATATGGGCTATCTATCACAATATAAACTATAAATATTTACAGCTTGGTCACCCTCTGATTACCCATCTATCTCCCCCACCTCCCCTCAGACTGTCAATGGAATGCTTTGGTAATTCACTTATATATTATGTTATTATCATCTGTTGCTCTTACTGTCTGAATCTGAAGAAGGTTTTAACCTTCACAAGCTAGTTCAGTGGAGCCTGATTCTATAACATCCATGTCCTGCCGGAGGAAATGTCTAAAGTGAAAACGAGCATGTAATGTACCCGATTCTGAAACCACAGATATAGATGCACCCATGGTTCAAGAATCAGGGAGACATACATTTCCGGCACAACACAAATAACACATCTGTGGAAATATGGGCCCTCACTGCTATAATGAGATACAAGTAGATGCAGCAAATGGCCTGTATATCCCCGTGCTTGCTGTATTCTGAAAAGATAGATATTTGCGATGCTTCCCGTCTCTGGGCAGCCAGGTCTCCACTAGCAGCATGTACATCTCCTAAGCTGATGCTCACACTGACAGTGTTGTGCTCATTGATACTGATGAAACAGATAAGGTCATGCAACCCAGACTAGACTAGATGGACCATACTGGTCTTTATCTGCCGTCATTTACTATGTTACTATATATATATATATATATACTACTTCTGTTGCATGCCCATAACACTACAAAGTTATGTACGTGCACCAAAGCTATTGTAAAAGCAAGTGGAAAGTGAGATGTTTGTCCTGACAGACCCTGCAGCAAAACATACATGGCATTTGATGAACACCTTAGTTATTCTTTCAGTGGTGATCGCTGAAAACAGTATTTGCAATGCTAAGAATGGGCCAGAAAAAAACTGAAATGGGTCTGTATAGCAAAGGCTCCAACGATCCTGTGAGCAGTGAGTGAGAATCAGCTGTGCCTACTTAGTTGGGAACTGTGTGTGAGAGAAAACTGCAGCCAATCTGAGCACTTTTCAAATCATTTAGAATCCCTTCAGCAAAGGCTCCAACGATCCTGTGAGCAGTGAGTGAGAATCAGCTGTGCCTACTTAGTTGGGAACTGTGTGTGAGAGAAAACTGCAGCCAATCTGAGCACTTTTCAAATCATTTAGAATCCCTTCAGCAAAGGCTCCAACGATCCTGTGAGCAGTGAGTGAGAATCAGCTGTGCCTACTTAGTTGGGAACTGTGTGTGAGAGAAAACTGCAGCCAATCTGAGCACTTTTCAAATCATTTAGAATCCCTTCAGCAAAGGCTCCAACGATCCTGTGAGCAGTGAGTGAGAATCAGCTGTGCCTACTTAGTTGGGAACTGTGTGTGAGAGAAAACTGCAGCCAATCTGAGCACTTTTCAAATCATTTGGAATCCCTTCAGCAAAGGCTCCAACGATCCTGTGAGCAGTGAGTGAGAATCAGCTGTGCCTACTTAGTTGGGAACTGTGTGTGAGAGAAAACTGCAGCCAATCTGAGCACTTTTCAAATCATTTAGAATCCCTTCAGCAAAGGCTCCAACGATCCTGTGAGCAGTGAGTGAGAATCAGCTGTGCCTACTTAGTTGGGAACTGTGTGTGAGAGAAAACTGCAGCCAATCTGAGCACTTCTCAAATCATTTAGAATCCCTTCAGCAAAGGCTCCAACGATCCTGTGAGCAGTGAGTGAGAATCAGCTGTGCCTACTTAGTTGGGAACTGTGTGTGAGAGAAAACTGCAGCCAATCTGAGCACTTTTCAAATCATTTAAAATCCCTTCAGCAAAGGCTCCAACGATCCTGTGAGCAGTGAGTGAGAATCAGCTGTGCCTACTTAGTTGGGAACTGTGTGTGAGAGAAAACTGCAGCCAATCTGAGCACTTTTCAAATCATTTAGAATCCCTTCAGCAAAGGCTCCAACGATCCTGTGAGCAGTGAGTGAGAATCAGCTGTGCCTACTTAGTTGGGAACTGTGTGTGAGAGAAAACTGCAGCCAATCTGAGCACTTTTCAAATCATTTAAAATCCCTTCAGCAAAGGCTCCAACGATCCTGTGAGCAGTGAGTGAGAATCAGCTGTGCCTTCTTAGTTGGGAACTGTGTGTGAGAGAAAACTGCAGCCAATCTGAGCACTTTTCAAATCATTTAGAATCCCTTCAGCAAAGGCTCCAACGATCCTGTGAGCAGTGAGTGAGAATCAGCTGTGCCTACTTAGTTGGGAACTGTGTGTGAGAGAAAACTGCAGCCAATCTGAGCACTTTTCAAATCATTTAGAATCCCTTCAGCAAAGGCTCCAACGATCCTGTGAGCAGTGAGTGAGAATCAGCTGTGCCTACTTAGTTGGGAACTGTGTGTGAGAGAAAACTGCAGCCAATCTGAGCACTTTTCAAATCATTTAGAATCCCTTCAGCAAAGGCTCCAACGATCCTGTGAGCAGTGAGTGAGAATCAGCTGTGCCTACTTAGTTGGGAACTGTGTGTGAGAGAAAACTGCAGCCAATCTGAGCACTTTTCAAATCATTTAAAATCCCTTCAGCAAAGGCTCCAACGATCCTGTGAGCAGTGAGTGAGAATCAGCTGTGCCTACTTAGTTGGGAACTGTGTGTGAGAGAAAACTGCAGCCAATCTGAGCACTTTTCAAATCATTTAGAATCCCTTCAGCAAAGGCTCCAACGATCCTGTGAGCAGTGAGTGAGAATCAGCTGTGCCTACTTAGTTGGGAACTGTGTGTGAGAGAAAACTGCAGCCAATCTGAGCACTTTTCAAATCATTTAGAATCCCTTCAGCAAAGGCTCCAACGATCCTGTGAGCAGTGAGTGAGAATCAGCTGTGCCTACTTAGTTGGGAACTGTGTGTGAGAGAAAACTGCAGCCAATCTGAGCACTTTTCAAATCATTTAGAATCCCTTCAGCAAAGGCTCCAACGATCCTGTGAGCAGTGAGTGAGAATCAGCTGTGCCTACTTAGTTGGGAACTGTGTGTGAGAGAAAACTGCAGCCAATCTGAGCACTTTTCAAATCATTTAGAATCCCTTCAGCAAAGGCTCCAACGATCCTGTGAGCAGTGAGTGAGAATCAGCTGTGCCTACTTAGTTGGGAACTGTGTGTGAGAGAAAACTGCAGCCAATCTGAGCACTTTTCAAATCATTTAGAATCCCTTCAGCAAAGGCTCCAACGATCCTGTGAGCAGTGAGTGAGAATCAGCTGTGCCTACTTAGTTGGGAACTGTGTGTGAGAGAAAACTGCAGCCAATCTGAGCACTTTTCAAATCATTTAGAATCCCTTCAGCAAAGGCTCCAACGATCCTGTGAGCAGTGAGTGAGAATCAGCTGTGCCTACTTAGTTGGGAACTGTGTGTGAGAGAAAACTGCAGCCAATCTGAGCACTTTTCAAATCATTTAAAATCCCTTCAGCAATGGCGCGCCCGTGCCTTGCGGGCCCGCGCCTGAGGGCCTCGCAAGAGGGCCCTTTGGCGTGGCCCTTAGGCGGTGGACCGTGCGAGACCCACTATCTGCTGCTATATGCTCATTCTGTTCAGCGATATGCTGTTTGTAGTTAATGTAAGGTAATGTAATGTAAGTTATGTACTGTGTTCTCTGTTTGTACTCCTAGTGTTTTGTTGTGATGTAATGATAATGCAATGTATGTTTCCCTCACCTTTGTTTAACTTTGTGCTGTATTAACCGCTTTGATTGAAGGAAAAGGCGGGATACAAAACATGTTAAATAAATAAATAAATAAATAAATAAATAAATATGACAAAACATATCCCTGTCGTTCATAGGAAACCAAAAGGATAAGAACAAGCACCAGTGCAAACATCAGAGATACATGCCCAAAAGCACCATCATCTGTCCTGACAAATGTGCACAATGTTAGAGACCTCTGATGGTACATTTGGATATCTATTAGTACCATTTGCATTGCAGCGTGCCCCCACTCACAGGGTCCCCGCTGTTGATAGGGACATGCCCTGCTAAGTTGCTAAAGAGCAGCTGTACAGAAGTTATTGCCCATTCACACTGGCACCTGGTGATGTTGCAGTCAGCCCTGCAGTCCAGGTACTGGCCAGGCATACATGTCCCCCCAGAGTTGCAAATTGGCACACTAGGGCCTCCCCTGCAACCCTCATATTACACACACACACACACACACACACACACACATTCACTCTTGCTTGCGGTCACAAATAACATACCTCTGCCAAAACCATACCCTGCACCTATACACAACTGCTGGTAATATAGAATAACAGGGTTATCTCTAGACCACACTTCTCAGCCAAACACGCTTCTGCTCCATACTAACTCACATACCATCCCTACGGCTACATTCCCATTTCTCCACCCATAGGAATTGTTAGGGAAGCCTAGACTAGCCCCTTTAGCACAAAGAGCAAATGTCGGCATAGCCAGAATAAAGACTATTGCAGTGCTTTATATTTCTGTAGGGGTGTTTTTATTGTTACTTCACCTTACAAGCATCCCTCACCTGTGCATTCTGTTCTTGACCACTGCATCTTGTGCACTCCCAGACAGCAGACACACCATTGAATACAGACATATCACAGCCATTCATCTCTGTGGGATGCACGGAGGATCAGAGCAGAAAATCTTCCATGTTGCCACTGGTATAACATAGGCGTCCACGGGATACACTCAGGATGTACACGGGCCTTTCCTGAAGATGCTTTAGATGTCTCTGCAGCTTGCCATTCCCCCGTTCTGCCCCTCCTGCCCCTGTTCTGAGATCCCCGTTTTAGTTCTGTGCACGTACGTGGTTTCAGAATATGGTTCTAGATATTTTCGAGAGAAAATCCTGCACATCCAGGTGGCCTATTTGCATTTCAGAATGACCCCCAAAATGTATTAAGTTAGTCCAATAAAAAGGTATCACCTTATTTTCCTTTTTTGTTTTTAACTACCAAGAAGAAATGGTGGCATGCCCGGGATGGCCCCCCCCCCCCCCTTTTTTTCTCCACCCTCTCTATACCATCCTAAACAGATGCAAAAATTGCTGCTTGGCTCTTAAGTTGTTTCTGCTGCAATTTTAAGTCATGGAAATAATTTATGAATATATCTGGGTCACACCAAGCTTTTAGTAGATGATTTGGAGATAATTTAACACTACCTTGATGCCAGGGCCATACCAAAGTAGAAATCACCTTTTGCAACTAATGAATCTGGTGCCCCCCTCAGCCCCAGCCACTTGTAGTAACTCATTCTTTGAGTTTCCTGAAAGCCCAGGGTTGATATCGGCGCCCCCTTCTGTGCTTGCGCCCTGTGCGGCCGCACTGCTTGCACAGCCCTTGGTATATAGCTGCTTGACGCTCTTCATGAATCCACCAAAGTAACACTGCCAAGCTGTACAAGCATACATCTAGTAACCCCAGTCTCCCTCTGTCTTTACCAAGATTAGCGTTTGGTATCCTATCCTTGGTTTCTTAGAGTTCCATGTAAATTTCTCAGTAACCTGCTTACATTTCAGTTCATTCCTCTATTTGACCCAAATGGGTATGGTTTGAAGGGGCTAGAACAATCTTGGTAACATCACCATTTTGGCCAGGGCTATTCACCTATAAAGTGAAAGAGGCAAATCTTTCCATTTATCACTTAAATTTTTTATGCTTTCTAATTTGTTGCTGATTCCAGGAGTCAACATCGACTCAACAACAACAACAACAATTTCTCACTGATGGTTTATGGTTTATTAAAAGGCTTGATATAACGCCCCTCGACAATGCAATATGCCTCAGCTCACAATAAAACAAAGATAAAAGCAATAGAAAAGGAAAAGAACGGCAATTTAATATAGGACAGAGTGATAGAGATATAGAAAAGGGCAATCAGGAAAAGGAGAGTAGAGTTTCCAAGTGTTCCGAGAATACAGCGAGATGGACTGATCTTGGTTGTTATATCTTAGGTGATACCCGGGTTTATATTAAAAGCCTGTTGATACATGACCAAGGGGCTACTATGAAGATAAATACCAAAATATTTCATACTACTCATCACCAAATCAAAGGGACTTTTCTAGCCCGTCCGCAATCCTGAGATCCTGACAAATGCATGGTCTCAGATATTCCATTATTTATCTTCAAACCAGCAAAGCTCCCAGATTGCTCAGTTATCTGCTGGATTGCTAGCATGCTATTTTCTGGGCTACACCCATAGAGAGGTATACCATCTGCAAGTAAGTTTATCCTGTATTCCCTTGGTCCCCTCTAAGCTGTAGATCTAGGCAAAGGCTGGCCTAACTTTACTTGCGGAATCTAACTGGGTAGTGGCTCAATATCGTCACTGTCCGATTAGCTTCTGGGGTTTGCAAGTACCCCAGATATTCAGTGCTGATAGCTGGATGTGGCCCTACCATTAAATATCCAATGGCAAGTTGCATCAGCAGCTCAAGCCACCGCCCCTGAATATCGGGCCCTATGTTTCTAGGGATGCTACACTTCTCATCCCTAATTTGACTAATTAGAGATTTGGCAGATTTAGGTTTCACTAGATTAGCTGGCAGCTTCCCAGCCTTGTTGCCCCACTGGTATAGATCATATTTATAAAATCATATATCTGTAAGTGATTTGGCTTTCAGCGGTTAATCTATGTCTTTCCTCATAAGAACATAAGAACATAAGAACATAAGATATGCCATACTGGGTCAGACCAAGGTCCATCAAGCCCAGCATTCTGTTTCCAACAGTGGCCAATCTAGGTCATACGTACCTAGCAGTTTCCCCAAGGGACACAGGTTCCACAATGCTTGTACTGGTTCGAGCATTGATATCCTGGGTCCCTTCTTAATAATGGTTTATGGATCTTTCCTCCAGGAACTTGTCCAAACCTTTTTTAAACCCAGCTACACTAACAGCCTTTACTACCTCCTCCGGTAACAAATTCCAGAGTTTGATTACACGTTGAGTGAAAAAATATATATTTTTATTAGTCTTAAATAGTTTACCCTGTAGCTTCATTGCATGACCCCTAGTCTTTCTATATTCTGATAACGTAAACAATCGATCTACGTTTACCCGTTCCACTCCGTTCATTAATTTATAGACTTCTATCGTATCTCCCCTTAGCTGTCTCTTTTCCAGGTTAAAGAGCCCTAACCTTTTTAGCCTTTCTTCATAGGAGTATCTTTCCATCCCCTTTACCATTTTGGTGGCTCTTCTCTGAACCTTTTCTAATATCGCTATATCCTTTTTAAGATATGGCGACCAGAATTGCACACAATATTCAAGGTGCGGTCTCACCATGGAACGATATAGAGGCATTATAATATCTTTTGTTTTATTTTCCATTCCTTTCCTTATGATACCGAGCATTCTATTTGCTCTCTTGGCCACCGCTGCACACTGGGCCGAGGGTTTTAACATGTTATCCACAATGACGCCTAAATCTTTTTCCTGGGTGGTGGTTCCTAATGTGGAACCTTGCATCGTGTAACCATAGTTTGGGTTGTTCTTCCCTAGGTGCATAACTTTGCACTTGTCCACATTAAATTTCATCTGCCATTTTGATGCCCAGTCTTCCAATTTATCAAGATCCTCTTGCAATTTTCCACAATCTTCTTGGGTTTTAACAACTTTAAATAGTTTTGTGTCATCTGCAAATTTGATAACCTCACTCGTTATTCCACTTTACAGGTCATTTATGAATATGTCAAAAAGTAGCAGACCCAGCACAGATCCCTGGGGTACACCACTATTCACCTTTCTCCATTGGGAAAATTGGCCATTTAGCCCTACCCTCTGCTTTCTATCTTTTAACCAGTTCCTGATCCACAGTAGTACCATGCCTCCTATCCCATGACTCTTTAGTTTTGCCAAAAGTCTCTGATGTGGGACCTTGTCAAAGGCTTTCTGAAAGTCCAGATACACTATACACATGGCACCAAGGCTCCATTTAGGAGCCATGATCCCCAGCCGCCAGAGATAACATCCTTTCCCCGCAGCCCGACCCCCGATCTAGCCTCCCATGGCCAGGGTCAGGCTGCGGGGATTCCCCTGCACCCCTCACCTGTGTCTAACAAAATAATGCTCAAATGCCAAGGTGTAATCTATTTATTTATTTAGCTGTGCTTTTATGCTGCTTTTCGCTGGGTCAAATAACAAATAACGTAACTATTTACACTGATTTGGATTTGAAGGAGAATATGGGTGAATGCAGTTAAGTTACAGGACCATAGTGTTCGATGAATAAATGAGTCTTCAATTGCTTCCAGAATGAAGAAAGGTCTTTGATGCTCCTGATGGTGACTAGGAGAAAATTCTATAGGGTTGGTGCATATAGTTCGAATGCCCTTGAGCAGGCCTGCTGGGTGCTCTTGATTTTTGAGTGAGGGACGATCATGGTGTTGCTGTTGGATTGTCGGCTGGCTCTGCTTCGTTAAAAGGAATGGAGAAGGCTGAGGAGGTGGGAGGAGGGGAGACCAGATAGTGCTTTGTGGGTTGTCATCAGAGTTTTGTATTTGATGTGGCTGTTGAGGGGGAGCCAGTGAAGTTGCTTGAGGATGGGGGTGATGTGTTCTTGCCTAGGGGCTGCCAGGACGGTACGAGCAGCAGTATGGAGGGCCATCCATAGTGGAAGGGCGGTCAATTGTGGGAGTCCTTGATAAATAGAGTTACAGTAGTTGAGGATAGGGAAGATTTCTGATTGGAGTGCTGTTCTGAAGTTGGGAGGGTCTAGGATTAGGCGGAGGTGTTGAAGCATGCAGATCTTGTAGAAGAGTGAGTGTGCCATATTTTTCCACTTGTTGCTTAAAGGAGAGGTTGTGATCCAGAGTGATACCAAGATATTTTATCTTGCATATGTTCTGTGCGCATTAGAATAGAACAGGCATGTCCAACAGGTAGATCGCGATCTACCTATAGATCGCGGAGGGGTCAGAGGTAGATTGCCAGCCCCACTTGGCTCCATCTCTCCAGCAGCTTGCCCCGTCGCTAGGAGAGAGCTTGTGCTGGCAGGTCGTCTGCCGAGGACTTGCTGCCGCTGCTGATCCTTTGCCTGTCTTTTTTCCCCTATATCTCATTATATCTCTATATATCATCCACAGTCATGTTGAAGTCCTCAAAAATTATTACTTAAATATTTTTGTCGGACAGCGCTGAGGGAAGACAGTAGATGAACTATCCACACCAGTCAAGTGGTGTCCATTTTATTCTCATAAATTGCATTGAAGTCAAAAAATCATCATTTAAAAGCACACTCTAATCCAGAACTCAGAGCTAAATTCATTTTTCTTAATTTGATGAAAATCTTCACTTCACCATGACTGTGGATGATATATAGATAGACTTCACCATGACTGTGGATGATATATAGATTATTGGTCACTGGTTTTAGGGGATTTTTGGTTTGTGTCTTTTTCCCTGCCTGCAGGAATCTTGCCTGCGGGTGTATTGGGGGCACTTGTTGTTTTCATGCCAATAGTTTGTGCGTGCCCCAGGGGGCTGCTGCCCGTGCCCTGTGATGATACACCACAGGCCCGGCGTCATACCTGGTCTCCTGCCTCTCAGAATCACCCATTCCTGCCCCCGCCCCAACACCCCTTAGAAGTGTGTTATATACCAGGCAATATCCATTCGCCCGGGCTTTACCTGAATACACGTACCGTATTAGTTATGTCGTATGCTGGTTGTTGGTCGCTTTATAGTTCGCTTTCATTAAACGTTTTCGGGCAGACACAACAAAGTGTCAGGAATTTGGTGATTTTGGTGGGCTTTTCCAATTTTGTTCTAACTTGCCTATGCCTTGCCTTCAAATTGGTTCAAACCATTGTGACTTTTGCTTGCCTCTGCAATTTTATTTTGCCTAGCCTTTGCGTTGATTCTACACCGCAATTTTATTTTGCCTTGCCTTTGCGTTGATTCTACACTGTGTGCAGAATTTATTAAATCACGTGTGGTGGTATTTGAACTTGTTTGGCGGTATTTGATTTTATCTGGTTTGCTGGACAGGTGTTTGAGTTTTTTGATGATTGTTTGCTGGTATTTTTATTGGTGCCAGTATGATGAATTCTTATTTTTACTTTTAGAACTGCATGTGTGGTTTTGGCATCTCCAGTCCTTGTATTGCACATCATCCAGAGGTCTTCAGTGCCTGTTGATTTTTAATACTTTGCGACAGTGACAGTTTTGGACCAGATTCAGCCAGTGTTTATACTAACTTAGCAGATTTGGCCTTCTTACATCCAGCCACCCCAGTATAATTAAGATGAGTGTTCCAAAGAAGAGCAAATCCTACCACTTTCATGATGAATGGGAAATGGACTACTTCTTCATCATGGTGAAAGACAAGTGTTGTTGTCTAATTTGTAACGCCCCAGTATCCTTGCCCAAAAAGGTTAATCTGGAACATCAGTATAAGGCTCTGCATAGCAGTAAGGTTGATGCTGATTTTCCACCCAAAAGTGAAATCCGTAAACTGAAGCTCAAAGAACTTAAATTGAAATTGGCTACTCAGCAACAGTTGATGGCGAAGCCAAGGTCACATTCAGTCAATGCAACCATAGCATCCTTCAAGGTCAGCAACCTGATTGCAAAGAAATGCAAACCTTTCACTGAAGGGGAATTTGTAAAAGAGTGTTTTCTTGAAGCAGCTGACAATCATTTTGAAGGATTTAAAAATAAGAAAGAGATCATAGCTGCTATTCAAGATGTACAATTGTCAAGAAATACCGTCATGCGGCGAATAGAAAAGATGTGTGGAGACACAACTGAACAATTGTTGGAGGATGTTTCAAATTGTGTTGCTTTCTCACTCCAAATGGATGAATCTACAGACATAAGAGACATAGCCCAGTTATTAGTCTTTATCCGGATGGTTTTTGAAGACTTCAGTGTTAAAGAAGAACTACTTGGAATGATTTCTTTAAAAGGGAGAACTACTGGTCAGGAAATATTCAGTTCTTTCCATTCTTTTGTGACAAAGTGTAATCTTCCATTGCATAGACTTGTTTCCATCACTACTGATGGAGCAAGAGCAATGACAGATGAGTTTAACAGTTTCATAGCCCTCTGTAGACAGCATGACGACTTCCCAGATTTCCTTTCTTACCACTGCATCAGTCACCAGCAAGTTTTGGCAAGCAAGAGACTCAATACAAAGACTGTCATGAACATCACTTTCAAAATTGTAAATTCAGTTCAATATCCAAATTTTGTTTTTCAGAACGAGAAGTATGTGACAGAAATCTGTTCTGTTATCCAGGAATTCGAAAACAGATTCTGTGACTTCCAAAAATTTGGAACAGTTGTGGAGTACTTGTCATACCCATTCAAAGTAGATGTGGACATTAAAGAAACTGCAGCTGCTATCAGCAAAAATTACTCATTGAACAAGCCATCTCTTGAAAACAAAATATTAACCCATAAAAATGACATTTTTCTCAAGACCTGTGCTGAGCAAGAATCATTTTGGAAGCTAGTGCCTAGAGACAAATTTCCCAACTTGAGAAGATGCAGTGAAGCTGTACACTCCTGTTTCGGTTCAACTTATTTGTTTGAATCTGCGTTTTCCCATCTGAAAATGACAAAGAGTACACAATGTTCCAACATGACAGATGAACATCTCCAGGATTCCCTGAGACTGGCCCTCACGCAATATTCACCCAACTTCAAAAAGCTGGTGGATGAAATGCAGGCTCAGACGTCTCACTAATGAGCAAGAGCAAAATATTAAAGATTGTGCAAGATCAGCCTGGATCAATACCTGACCTAAATTTAACACAAATTACTCAATAAATGTTAAAGAAAGTTATTAAGACAGTTAAAGAAAGTTATTACTCAATAAAACTTTAAGAAAAAACGTACTTTCCATTTCCCCTCGCAGTTCTTACTGGATCTTCGTCTCTCTGTTTTGTTTTTGCTTAATTTGCTTAACAGCTGATCACATCCAAGTAAATGACAGAAGGTTCATTAAAAATGGGGGGGTGGGAAAATCCTCCAACTTTATTGGGTTAAAATTTAATTTGAAACTTAATTTTCATGGTGGTAGATCACCGGCACTTTTGGCTGGAAAAAGTAGATCATGACCTGCCTGCTCTATTTATTTACATTCTCTTATATACGGTGCTATTCTGCATCAGTGTGGTTTACATTGAACAAACTGAAATTACATTGAACAGGGCATTATAACTTGGAGATAACTATTTTACAGGGAACATGGGCTATGGAGGGTTAAGTGGCTTGCCCAAGACCACAAGGAGCACCTGTGGGACTAGAAATCCCAGTCCTTCTGGCCCAAGGTTGCTGTCCTCTAGTGGGATTTAAACCCCCAACCTTCTGGCCTGAAGTACCTTTCCCCAACCACTAGGCCACTCCTCCACTCCTATAGCATTGAAATAGAAATATAGAAACATGACAGCAAAAAAAGACCACATGGACTATCTACAGTAGTATGCCCTTCCATATCAACTACTACAATAGTCCCCTTTTTTCCTTTTTAGATCCTCTGTGTTTGTCCTATGCTTTTTTTTTAATTCAGATACTGTCCTCATCTCTACCACCTCCACTGGGAGACTATTCCATGCATCTACCCCTTTCCATAAAGAAATATTTCCGCATATTACTCCTGAGTCTATCCCCTTTCACCCTCATCCTATATCCCCTCATAGCAGAACTTGTTTTCAATCAAAAGAGGCTCTCTTCTTGTGCATTTATGCCATGGAAGTATTTAAATGTCTCAATCATATCACCTCTATCCTGTCTTTCCTCTAAGATGTACATATTAAGATCTTTAAGTCTGTCCTCATATGCTTTATAATGAAGACCACTAACCATTTTAGTAGCCACCCTCTGCACTGACTCCAACTTGTTTATATCCTTCTGAAGGTGTGGTCTCCAGAATTGCACACAATACTCCAAATGAGGTCGCACCAAAGACTTATACAGAGGCACTATCACTTCCTTTCTTCTGCTGGCAATTCCTCTCCCTACATTAGTTTCTAAGTTTAAGGTACTGGAACACATTTGACAGGTGAGTGTAGTCCATCAACATTAAGGGTAATTAACTTCGTATCACCCATGATTGTCCAAAAATCTCAGTGTGATAGTCTGGCATGTGGTGGGAAGGGGTTTTCTGTACAACATAGGCCAGACAACAGTTCAGGGAAAACAAAAGCACTTTTTATTCTGTCCCAGCTGTTAAACCGTAACAAAGCAAAACCCAGAACAGCCAGCAGTTCAGGAAAAACAATAGCAGCTTTACTTCTGTCCTAGCTTGTTAAACTTCCACATGCTGGTTCTCCCAGCCCTTCCTCCAGCCCCAGTTAAAGTCCAACCTCAGAACTCCTTTGCACCGCTTGCCTTAGAAGGACTTCTGGCTCCATGGGCCTCTCTCCCTCCTGCAGCCTGCTGGGTTCTTAACCTCTCCCTGTGAGCCATGTCCTTGCAGCCCTGAGCTCTGGGCTGCAGACTCTCTTAAAGGGGACTGTTGATAATCCCTTTGGAGAGGATGAGTAACATTCTCTAGACTCCATCACACTCAGGTTATTTTCAGTTTGTCTGCTAATTCCATTTTCGCCTTTGGGAGAGGTCTCCCAGCTGAGCATCTCCAGTTGAATATACTTTGATTTAAAAGGAGACTCCCTCCCTCCTCTTCCCTTCCCCTCCATCTCTGTAAACGCTCCTTCCACTGTGCATCCCTCTTTCGCCACCACTCTTCCGCTCTCGGTGAGAGTCAATCTTTGCTCCAAGCATTCTACGATCACACTCATCTCCCAATAACCCTCCCCTCCCAATCTCTTCCCTCCACAGTGTTCCCAAATACCAAAGAATAAATATGTCCCCCCTCTCCCAGTTGCAGATATCCTGGATAAATATATTACAACCCCCCCAGTAGATAAACCCTAGTCCATAACTGCCCTTTGTCACATAAACCCCTTAACACCGATTAGCGCTATCTCCTATTGCTGAAACTAAAAAATGGGTTGTGTTCTGGCATACCAGGCATACCCTTGCTTGATATTGCAGCATAAATCGCAGGCTCCTTGGAAATAGCTCCATACTGTAGGTTGCTATCGTCTGACGTTTGGCCATAATTCAAAGTGAAGAATCTTGAAACATGAGGACCATTGTATCTCCATATTTCTCATTTCTGTCTATAGCTAGCAAGCTGTGATTGCGAAGTTTAATAAGACTTCTTGGGGTCCGCAGTGTTTTTCTCTTCTTGATCCCAGCATATGGACTCTTTCTATGGTCACCAGCCTATCTTCAGGCTAAGGCCTAATGCATCCAGAAGCCAAGTTTCTAGTAAAGTCCATAAGTTCTTTAATAGTCTCTGAGAGGCAAACCAGGCATATTTTATTTTGGAAACTGTGTTTGCTCTCTCTAAAAGAACTTTGTTCTGATTCTTCAGCATTTGCACCCATGCTTCTCATGACTCTTTCTGATGCTCTTGTCTCATGCTTCAGCCTTCCACCTGCTGGGGTCACCGTGCCTGTCGTAAGCCTTCTTTTATTTTCTCTATAGAGGTTTGCATTTTAGTTTGCTTATGATCTAAGACTGCCTTTATACTGTGGGTAAGCCCCTGCACAGCCTCTGTCTGCAAAGTGAACACCAGGTGAGTGTCTTCCGTCACCATCTTGAATTTGCTTGCATGATTTCTCTCTCTACTGTGCTTTGGGGCTTTGATCAACATAAATGGTCCAGTGAGAAATATTAGGGGGAGATATACTCCTTTGCTGTTCACTTCCCTCTAATACGTCTAAGTGATGCAATTCAAGCAGTGGGTGAACGATTTTAGCTCTAAACATTGGAGAATAATAAGTAGACACACTCTAGGGCGTCTGTTCAGCTTGTGATCATCACATGACCCCCTGCTTTTATCCATATTATTGTCATGGGTGTAGTTTGGGGGAGATGAGGGGGAACATTGCCCCCCCCCCCCATACAAGTTGCCCTGACGATGGCCGTGATGCTTGTCTGCCCACAGAGATCTGCCCAAGCAGTTTGTCTATAGGGATCCAATCCCTCAAGGGCAGAAGAAAAGAGGGAGGCCCGGTGCCAGCCTACAGCACAATAGGTTGTGTGGGGGGTGGAGTTCAAATGAGGTAGAGAAGGCAGGGACAATTTAAAGGGGCGGGGGCCTGTTAAGAAAGGAGGATGGTCAGGGATCTTAGGGCACGGGATAGGAGTGCTACAGGGGTTGATGAAGGAGGGAGAGTCTGGAAGGGTAACAGAGGAGAGAGCCAGCAGGAGAGGGGTTGGAGGGGGAGGGAAGAATGCTAGGTGTTGCCAAAAAGTGCATTCCCCACCAGAACACACACAAGCACCCGATCCCCACCCCCACACCACAGGAACAGGCACCCCACCTTTGCATGACAGACATGCAAGCACATAGACACCCTATCTCCACATGACATACATGCATTCACAAACACACACACATGGGCACCTCACACACAAGCACCTCACCTACACATCACACATACACACACACACACACACAGGCACCCCACCTCTGCAGCACACACACACATGCACTGCAGCTCCATGCCCCGCCTGCACAAAGGCCCTACCACATCTCCTCCCATGCACAGACAGGCACCCCACCAATGCAGCACACACACACACACACGTACAGACATTTTTTAAAATTTATTTATTTATTTATTTGGACATTTTTTTCTATACATCCCCTTCCATAGATCAGGGATGGTTTACATTGAACTAACCAGTTACAGAGAACATTGTAGCAAATGGCAATACATTTAACTATTTACACAGTAATTTTCAACATAAGATAAAATATTGAATTAGATGGTTAACATTCAGCTATTTACATGAGAGCTCTTACATTATATACATGTTGCTGGGGGTGTAAGCAAGTACGGATGCATGGTTGCTGAAGCTGTAACTGTTGCTATCTGTATTTCTTTCTAAAGATGCTACATGGTATAGGAACTCTGGAAGTAGTCTCATGAGACTTGGAAATATAAAAACAAGAAATTTATTTATTTATTTATTTTATTTGTATTTCTTATATACCGCACTATTTGCGATCAGCGCGGTTTACATAAAACAAACAGTATCCGACAATAAACAAAAGTCAGGTCGTTACATTGAACAGGAACAAGTAACTTGGAAAACAGGGTAAACTATATACATATGCGGTGCATTGAATAGGGTAACTATATACATGTAGAAATGAAGTTATTAGGCATTGATCATAC
Organism: Ichthyophis bannanicus; assembly: GCA_033557465.1. Taxonomy (NCBI): domain Eukaryota; kingdom Metazoa; phylum Chordata; class Amphibia; order Gymnophiona; family Ichthyophiidae; genus Ichthyophis; species Ichthyophis bannanicus. Next base: position 1,104,042,098 of record CM066031.1, read on the forward strand.
TTGGGGTCGCCCTAATCGAGGGTGGCTGGGGTTCAGGGTAGTCGGTGAGGTATTTGATGAAGAGAAAGTGTTTCAAGGCCTTCCTGAACTGGCTCAAGTTGGGGATTGCTCTGATGTGTGGTGGTAGGGAGTTCCAGAGACTTGGGTCGCATAGTCTGAAGGCTCTGTTCAATGTTGTTTTGGAGCATTTTGTCTTGTCTCTCGGAAATGCCATACTGGGTCAGACCAAGGTGCATCAAGCCCTGTATCCTGTTTCCAAAAGTGGCCAATCGAGGTCACAAGTACCTAGCAGGTTCCCAAAAAGACACAGGTTCCACAATGCTGTATTACGGCAAGCAGTGGATTTCCCGAGTTCCCTTTAATAATGGTTTATGGACCTTTCCTCCACGAAAGTCTCCAAACCTTTTTTAAACCCGGCTGCACTAACAGCTTTTACTACATCCTTTGGTAACGAATTCCAGAGTTTGATTACACATTGAGTGAAAAAAATATTTTCTCTTATTAGTCTTATATAGGTTACACTATAGTTTCATTGCATGTTCCCTAGTCTTTCTATATTTTGATGGCATAAACAATCAATCTACGTTTACCTGTTCCACTCCATTCATTAATTTATAGATCTCTATCATATCTTCACTTAGCCGTCTCTTTTGCAGGTTGAAGAGCCCTAACCTTTTTAGCCTCTCCTCATAGGGGTATCCTTCCATCCTCTTTACCATTTTGGTGACTCTGTACCTTTTCTAATTCTGCTATATCCTTTTTAAGATACAGTAACCAGAATTGCACACAATATTCGAGGTGCAGTCGCACCATGGAACGATACAGAGGCATTATAATATCCTTTGTTTTATTCTCCATTCCTTTCCTTATGATTCCTAGCATTCTATTTGCTTTCTTAGTCGCCACTGCACACTGGGCAGAGGGTTTCAACGTGTTATCCATGATGATGCCTAAATCTTTTTCCAGGGTGGTGGTTTCTAAAGTGGAACCTTGTATCATGTAACCATAGTTTGGGTTGTTCTTTCCTAGGTGCATAACTTTGTATTTATCCACATTAAATGTCATCAGCCATTTGAACTTCCAGTCTTCCAATTTATTAAGGTCCTCTTGCAATTTTTCACAATCCTCTTGGGTTTTAACAACTTTGAATAATTTTGTGTCATCTGTAAATTTGATTACCTCACTAATTATTCCCATTTCCAGGTCATTTATGAATATGTTAAAAAGCAGCGGACCCAGTACAGATCCCTGGGGTACTCCAATATTCACCGTTCTCCATTGGGAAAATTGGCCATTTAGCCCTACCCTCTGCTTTCTATCTTTTAACCAGGTCATGATCCACAATTGTACACTGCCTCCTATCCCATGACTTTTTAATTTCACCAAGTCTCTCATGAGGGACCTTGTCAAAGACTTTCTGAAAATCCAGATGCACTACATTGACTGATCCACCTTTGTCTACCTGTTTATTTATACTTTCAAGAAAATATAACAGATTAGTACGACAAGACCTTCCCTGTCTCCTATTAAACCATGACTACATGTTCAGAAGTTTTGTTCTTTATAATGGTTTCTACCATTTTTCCCAGTATTGATATCAGGCTCACCGGAGTACCCCTGGAATCCTTTTAAAAATTGGCATTACATTGACCATCCTCCAATTTTCAGGTATTACTGATGATTTTAATGATAGTTCACAGATTAGTAATAGAAGGTCTACAATCTCATATCCCAGTTCTTTCAACACCCTTGGATGTACACCATCTGGTTCAACTGATTGGCTACTCTTCAGTTTATCAAATAGTTGTAATACATCTTCCTGGTTTATCAATATTTCTTTCAATTCTTCTGCTGTATCAGCTTTAAATACCATTTCAAGCATGGGTAACTTCCCTACATCTTTTTCAGTAAAGACCGAAGCAAAGAATTCATTCAGTCTCTCCGCTATGGCCTTGTTCTCTCTGAGCCCCTTTTACCCCTCTATCATCAAATTGTCCAACTGATTCTCTCACAGTTTTTTTGCTACGAATCTACTTGAAAATGTTTCTATTATGCATTAAGATCTCTGGTAATGAATTCAAGGGTTTGATTACACGTTGAGTGAAAAAATATTTTCTCTTATTAGTCTTAAATAGGTTACACTGTAGCTTCATTGCATGTCCCCTAATTTTTCTATATTTTGATGGCGTAAACAATCGATCTATGTTTACCCATTCTACTCCATTCATTAATTTATAGACCTCTATCATATCTCCCCTCAGCCATCTCTTTTCCAGGTTGAAGAGCTCTAAGCTTTTTAGCCTCTCTTCATAGGGGTATACTTTCATCGCCTTTACCATTTTGGTGGCTCTTCTCTGAACCTTTTCTAATAACGCTATATCCTTTTTAAGATAAAGCGACCAAAATTCCACGCAATATTCATTTTTTCTTCCACAGCAAGCTGTTTTTCAAATTCTCTTTGCCTGCCTTGCAACTAACTTGTCAGTGATTGTGTTGTTTCTAGTTTTTGTCATTTAGCTCCTTTTTCCATTTCCTCAAAGATGCTCTTTTGGCAACAACAGCAGTCTCTCTGACCTCACCTTTAAATCATGCTCCTTTTAGTTTTTTTCTTAACTGTTTTCCTCATTTTACCATAGTCTCCCTTTTGAAAGTTAAAAAGGTAGTACTGCGGATTTCCTTGCCATCCTTCCTCCTTTTACTAAATCAAACACGATCATGCTATGATCACTATTGCCAAATGGCCCCAACACCCTTATCTTTTGCACCAGATCTTGTGTACCACTAAGGACTAGGTCCAAAAAGGCTTCCCCTTTTGTCGGTTCATGAAGCAGCTGCTCCAAGAAGCAGTCATTTACTTCATCTAGAAACTTTATCTCCCTGGCTTGTCCTGCCGTGACACTGACCCAGTCGATACTGGGGTAATTGAAATCACCCATTATTATTTCTGTGCTGTAACGTTTGTTAGCTTCCCTTATTTCTTTGAGAATTTCATCACCCATTTGTTCATTCTGGCCAGGCGGTCAATAGTACACCCCCACTGCCATCACCTTCCCCTTTTTACATGGAGTTTCAATCCATTGAGATTCTACAGTGTATTTTGTTTCCTACAAAAATTTAATCCTGTGTGACTCAATGTCCTCTCTAACATAGAGCGAAACCCCTCCACCAATTTGATCTACTCTATCATTGCAATATAGTTTGTACCCAGGTATCAGTGTCCCACTGGTTGTTCTCCTTCTACCATGTCTCTTAGATACCAATTATATCTAACTTCTCATTTAGTGCTATATATTCTAACTCTCCCATCTTATTTTTTAGACTTCTAGCATTTGCATACAAGCATTTTAGAGGCTGTATTTTATTCATATTAATCCGGTTACTGGTAGGTAGGGGTAATTTAGAATCTTTAAGTTCTGTTTCCTCTGTACTTAAGGGCATTTGGGTTACTTTTGTCTTTATTGGAACCTCTATGTAGATATTCCCTAACTTCAGTCTTTTGCTAATATCCTTCAAGGATACATCCTTCCGAACCATGCGCTCTTGGGTGACTGTCGGCTTTCTCCTATTATCTAGTTTAAAAGCTGCTCTGTCTCCTTTTTAAAGGTTAATGCCAGCAGCCTGGTTCCATCCCAGTTAAGTTAAAGCCCATCCCTTCGGAAGAGCCCCTCCTTTCCACACAATGTTGCCCAGTTCCTAACAAATCCAAAACCCTCATCCTTACACCATTGCTCATCCATGCATTGAGACTCGGGAGCTTTGCCTGCCTTTTGGGTCCTGCGCCTGGATTTCAACTTCCTACCTAAAAGCCTAAATTTGGCCTCCAGAACCTCCCGACCACACTTTCCTATGTCATTGGTACCAACATGTACCAAGACAGCTGACTCCTCCCTAGCACTATTTAAGACCTTGTCTAGGTGGCGCATGAGGTCCGTTACCTTCATACCAGGCAGGCATGTTAGTAGGCGATCCTCACGTCCACCAACCACCCAGCTATCTACATGCCTAATGATCGAATCACCAACTATAATGGCTGTCCTAACCCTTCCCTCGTGGACATATGGTCCTTGGTATAAGAGGGTTTTACATTACTTGGAGGTCAGGTCCTAGTTACAGGATCACTTCCTGCCACACCAGGGTGATGCTCACCTATCACATGATCTCTCTCCTCCATGGCAACAGGAATGCTGCCAGACTGGAGGCGGTACTACATGCCTGTAGGTCTTGTCTATGTCTTCTCTGCCTTCCTTATGTCCTCTAAGTCTGCTATTCTAGGCTCCAGAGATCGTACTCATTCCCTGAGAGGAAAAGCTCCTTGTGACTAGTGCATATGTAAGACCCCCTCACCAAATCGGAGAAAATCATACATGTGACACTCAATGCATAAGACAAGTATGAGAGACAATGGGGGGAGGTGAGCATGAAGAGGTCATAAGCACTGGCTCCTAAGAGTTTTGCCTGGCTCCTAAATCCACAAAAAATTGTCAAGTCCAGTAGTAGAGGTATAGCACATTTGGAATTTTGGCTCCAGCTTTAGCCTGCACAGCTGCACAAATAAAGTACTGTCACCATGCGTACCTCTCTGCTAGCTATTGCTTTTCCATTTGCTGAGCAGTAACATGATAAACAGTTCTCTCTGATCCCACATGCAGGCAACACTGCCTCTCCCCATGATCTGCCCTCTCCCTTGATCCTGGTGATCCTTGTTCAAAGATGGGCTGCAGGGAGAGCCAGCACTACACCTAATCAGCGAGATAGCTGTCTCTGAACAAGTAGCACTGAGATCAATGGAAGGGGAAGACTATGGGCAGAGACTGTGCCACCTGCATGTGAGATCAGAGAAGCCTGTGGATCTCATGCTACTGCTCAGCAAAGATAAGGTAAAATGTTGCCTGCCTCCTCTATTTCTTGTGTTACACTGAATGCATATCCTGGCTTGTTGGCGTTTCAATTTAATTTTGTCTACATATTTCTACTTCAAGTTGACTATAATTTATTCTATACTTGGTAAAGGTCTCACTTTGTTATGCCTGTGTGACTGAGATCAAGTGTTCTATTAGCATGAGTTTCTTTATAGGATCTGTAGTAATCTGGCTTGTTCAGTTTTCTGAATAGGTCTAAGGATGTTCTAAGGCCCACTGCAATATTTATGGCACTGCTCTTTTCTGGGTAGGCCCCTTATTGCATTAATTTTAGAAGCTGGTAGATTTTTATTTTAGGTCTTCAGTGACTTTTGTAGGGTTTATATTAGTTCAGTGTCTGCCTGGTACTGGAGAGGTTGTTAAAGAGATGACAATGGAATCAGATTTTTTTCTTCTTGTATGTTGGGTTCTATGGTGAAATGTCCTGATTCTGCTCTGCACCTACTGTTGAAGGAGGGATTTTGCTGGATGCAAAATCAATGTTCAAAAAGAAAGAACCATAGCACACTTTCTAATGCCAAAATAAAATGAGTTATAATTTATTTTGGTGCTAGAAACTGCACTGTGTTTCTCCTTTTCTTTTTGTCTCTTGGCTTGTGAGCACCTTACATCTCCTTTTGTTTTTTGCAGAATATATATTTACAGGTGTCAGTACAATTCTAATCTTAGTGCCAGGTCTAGTAACTAAACAGCTACATTTTTAGCTGCATTTTAATTTTATAGCCTGGGAATATGTTGCTATCCCTTTTTATGGCAAAGGCCCTGAGTGAGAGCCTCTGCGCCCTCTTTGAGTATCTTGGGGGTGCCAGCTCATCCCTCGCCTGTTTGATATACTGGCTTCCTATTCATTTGGTATTTTTTTAAGATAACCATAATAAATATGCCAATATGTCAAACCACCCTTTGCCCCCCCCCCCAAATGAAGCAGTCAAATTACACCCATTATTGTATATTTATTTATTTATTTATTTATTATTTTATTTAGCAAACACTTATATACCGCTACTTCCAGCGATCAGAAGCGGTCTGATTATAGTTTTGGGATATGTCACAAAATCAAGACAGAAAGTTTGGGGCATAGATAGCAAGAAGAGGGGTAATACACAGCACACATCGCAGGGTCTACATATAGACCTTCCGGAACTATCATACATATGTACAAAAGCGCTTATCCTTTAACTATTTACATTTGACAAACGGCTATTCGTTTCTTTTTATCTTGTTGGATTCACATCTGGCCATAGTGGCAGTTGAATAGATGAGTTTTTAATTTTTTCCTGAAATCGAGTAGGTCATTTATTGCTCTCAGCTCATGTGGTAGGTTGTTCCATAAAGTGGGGGCAGAGAAGGAGAATGCTCTGCGACTAGTGCTGGATTTTACATGTCTGATGCTGTTTGGGACTATAAGTGTGTCTGCGTTTATGGTTCTCCTGCTTCTTGTGGTAGGTTGTAAGGCGATCAGGGTGGAAAGGAATGATGGGGCCAGGTTGTGAATTAGCTTGAATGTCGTTACCAATGTTTTGTATTGGATCCTGGCAGCGACTGGGAGCCAGTGTAGTTCCATCAATATAGGTGTGATATGTTCGGTGACGCTTGTTCTCATGATGATCCTTGCTGCTACGTGTTGTGCCAGTTGTAATCTGTTAGTCGTTTTCTTTGGTAGACCCTGTAAGATGGAGTTACAGTAGTCGAGGTGGGGCATGATGAGCGCTTGAGCAACTGAACGGAAGTCACATGGATCTAGTACATTCCGTAGGGGTCGTAGTACTCTAAGCTTGTGAAAGATAGCTTTGTTGGTGTTGCTGAGGTGTTTTTCCATTTTCAGTTTGCTGTCGATTATGACTCCTAAATATCTAATTTCCTTCTTAGTGTTGTAAGTATTGTTGCACAATGTGATTGTTGGTGGCGGTTCAAAGTCAGTTTTACTGGATATAAACATAACTTCAGTCTTCTTATGATTAATCGACATGTTGTTTTGTTTTAGCCATCCCAACATCTCTCCCATGCAGGTTTCCAGCTGATCGTAATTTGGGTCAACGGTCTCAAGCTGTGTGTACAGCATGATATCGTCTGCGTATATGTGGTAGTTGATGCCATATTTCCTGAATATTTCACTGAGGGGTTGCATGTAAATGTTAAACAGTAGTGCTGAGAGTGCCGACCCCTGTGGTATGCCTTGGGTTTGAGTGAAGGCTTCGGCTTTTTCTCCGTTGAATTGGACTTGTGGCTTTCTGTCTGTTATGTAGGAGGAGAACCATTTCAGGGTGGTTCCTAATATTCCAATTGATGCCAGCTTGTTAAGGAGGGTTAGGTGATGTACAGTGTCGAAGGCAGCTGAGATGTCGATAAAAATAAGAATAAACATTTTCTTCCTGTCCTCTAGACCCTTGAGGAGGCAGTTAAACAGTGCCAATAGCAGAGTTTCAACCCCATGATTTTTTCTGAAACCGTATTGCTGTTTGTCGAGGGTTTCGTGGTCATCGAGGTGTTCTTGCAGTTGGATGAGGGCTGCTTTTTCTATGATCTTTGCTAAAAGAGATATGCTGGAGATTGGGCGGTAAGAAGATGGGACTTCCTTGTTAAGCGAGTTGTTCTTTAGTATCGGTCTAATTATAGACTTTTTGAGCTGATTGGGCATGACTCCCTGTGACAATGATTGGTTCACAATGTGTGCGACCTGGTGGCCAATATCCTTTTTTGCTGCTTTAATCCAGGTGGTTGGGCAGGGATCAAGCAGGGAGGTGGTGGTATTTATATTGGTTATTATTCCAATTGCTTGCTTATCATCAATTTTGTGAAATTCGATCCAAGCCTGTTCTTTCGTCACTGCAGTTTTCGAGTGGGGTTCGGGCGGACATAACGCGGTTGTGGTTGTTGTTAGTTTGCTCGCATAGTGATCTGCGAGAATTTGGGGCTGAATAGTGTCACCCTGTTGTTCTGGTTGGGTTGTTTTGGTTAGTGTTTTCACTATTTGAAATAGTTCCCGTGGTTTGTTGATGGCTTTATTTAGTAGGCTGGTGTGGTGTTTCCTTTTTGCATCATCCACCTCGTCTTTGTATTTTACGAGGATGTCGAGGTATTTAGCTCTGAGTTCCAAGGTTTTGTTACGTCTCCACTTTTTTTCAGACCTTCTAAGTTCTCTCTTCCTTTGGGTTAGAGTAGTTGTATACCAGGGCTCTGATTGTTGTTTACCTGGGGTTGCTGTATTTTTCCATTTCGGGTTCGCTGCAGCCTGAATTCCTTCATCCCAGCTATTTGCTAGTGCATTGAGATCAGTAGATTCCAAGTCGATGTGTGCCTTGATGCTACTTGTGAGATCATCCAGATCAAACTTATTGAAGGATCTCAGTTGTTGCGTTCCTCGTTGGGCTTTCACATCTCTTGGTACCGCTGGGAGTTTTATCAGTAAGTCTATTTGGTGATGGTCAGACCAGGGTATGGCTTTGATTTTAATCAGGGGTCTATCATGGTGGTTGTTCTGTTTGCTCATAGGAGTAAAGACCATGTCCAGTGTATGTCCAGTGTATGTCTATATACTGTATAGAACACTTACATTTTACATATATTTGATATACCACTGAGGCAATGGAGGGTTAAGTGACTTGCCCAAGGCCACAAGGAGTGTCAATGGGATTTGAAGCCTCGTCTGTTCGGTTAGCAGGCTACTGCTCTAAGCACTAAGCTACTCTCCTCCACTCACAGTAAGGGCCTAGGTTACAAGCTGATAAATAAAAAGATATAAGCAATTAAAAGAAGGAAGGATAAGAGCAAAGTAAACCAGTAACACTGAGAGCACTGAGAAGCAGAAACTCATGTCCGTCAATGGCACTAGAAGATTGCAAGCTAATAAGAGGGGAAAGGCTGGCCAAAGTAAGAGTTTTTTAGGATGATTTGAACTTCTTCAATGTGGTTTCAAGACATACGTATATTCAGGGGCAATTCGTTCCACAAGGTAGGAGCTAGTTTTGCTAAAGGAGAAACGCATTGTGGAGTCTAAGCAAATATGAAGATGAAAGAATATTGAGAAGGTTATGCTGTGAGGAACATGGTGATTTTGAAGGTCTATAGGGAAGAAGTAAATTAAATAGGGAGAAGACCCAAATGCAGAACCTGATGAAGAATGGTAAGAATTTTAAAATATTGTTAGGCTAGCATGGTCTTATATCCGTGGTTCTCAACCACTGTGTCGGGACACATTGGTGTGCCACCAAGAGCTGGGAAGTGTCTCACCCAGAATTTGGCATAGAAAACAAGCTCATGTTTTCCCGAACAACCAAGTGTGCCTGCAGGCTGGGGAGAGTGCAAAGCAAGGAGCCAAGTACTTGAAATCTCTATAACCGTTCCTAATTCTGCTCCCCCCGCTCAGATCACTGTTGCTACCAACCAGAGCTGCAAATGTTGCAGGTCTGCTCCCCTCCCCCACAACACCCTGACTCTAACTGCGCTCTCACTGCGAACGCTGCTATCACCAGCCCAGGCCCCAGGCGGGAAATACTGCATTCTGTTTCCTTCCTGAGGCTACGATCACTGCCATTGCTAGCCACAGAGGAGGAGATGGCCTGAGGAAAACTCCCTCCCACCACACCCTTTCTCTTTCTGCCAATAAATCGTTGTATTTTGCTCAGTATAAGTGAAAGCGCAGTTTTATTTTTATTTCTCCTCTGTTATACTGTTCATGGAGACTTTGGCTTTTTGGAATTTCCATTTCTACATTTTGGGTCTGTATTCTCTAATTGGTGAAGGCTGGTCTGTGTTCTGTGTATCACAAGGTGAGGGATTCTACTGACATGTAGATTCTGTATGGGAATCTATAGTAACCAGACTTATTCAGCTTTTCCATAAGGTAGTGTATTGGCGTTCTGTATCTGGAGTGCTGCCTTTTCAAAGACACAGTCCTTGATATTTGAGTCATAAGAGTTGGTTCTTATGTTACATACATAAGCTCTAGGTAACTTATGAGTTTTCAGGGTTTTGTGTTAATTCACAAAGTATCTAGCAGTGAATGCATTTTGTGTTGCTGTTACTGAGGTAATCCCAGAATTTGAATATATATATCAGTGGTTCCCAAACTTGGGATCTGGACCACAAATGGGGTCACATCAAAAGTGGATGGGGTCATAGAAATATGCCAAAGAAAATGGGTCAAAGGCAAACTTCCGCAGTAAAAGCCACAGAAACATGGTCATTTCCCCTTCTCCCTGGATTTTCACTGTCATCTATGCCAAGTCACCAGTCAGCTAGGTTGCCGAATGGTTCCAGATGTGTCCAACAGGTTTGATCTGCATGCAGGGACTTGTAGTTTTTCTTTTCTTATGGAGTGCGATAGAGAAATCAGAACTACATATCCCTGCATGGAATGGAGTGAACCTAGAACTGGATCAAGCTTGTCGGGCACATCTGGAGCCAATTAGCAACCCTACCATCAGCATGTGGCCTGTGAGCCAGTGAACATTCATAGTCCCTTGCCCTCTCCTGGGTAAGCATTCTGTTAGACTGGAAACCCATGCTGAATACTGAGTACAGCATTTCTAAAGGTGGTAATAAGCATTTCCTGTTTCATACAAGAAACAGGAAATGCTCATTACTGCTAGAAATGCCATGGTCCAGCAGTTTATAAGATAGCAGAGTCGCAGGAGGACAGAAGTGTTCCCGTGGCTCTCTCAAGTGGCAAATCAGTGAGGGGGCGGGCGGCTAGCAATGGCACCCCTGCCACCGGTGTCCCCCTGCAATGCTTACCCGGCTTACTGGTTAGTGGCCTGCAGGTAAAACTAGACACTGCAATAACTAGCCTAGTTTTAAGAACATAAGATATGCCATATTGGGTCAGACCAAGGTCCATCAAGCCCAGTATCCTGTTTCCAACAGTGGCCAATCTAGGTCATACGTACCTAGCAGTTTCCCCAAAAGACACAGGTTCCACAATGCTTGTATTGGGTCAAGCACGGATATCCTGGGTCCCTTTTTAATAAAGGTTTATGGACCTTTCCTCCAGGAACTTGTCCAAACCTTTTTTAAACCCAGCTACACTAACAGCCTTTACTACATCCTCCGGTAACAAATTCAAGAGTTTGATTACACGTTGAGTGAAAAAATATTTTCTCTTGTCTTAAATAGTTTACCCTGTAGCTTCATTACATGTCCCCTAGTCTTTCTATATTCTGATAGCGTAAACAATCGATCTACGTTTACCTGTTCCACTCCGTTCATTAATTTATAGACCTCAGCCGTCTCTTTTCCAGGTTGAAGAGCCCTAACCTTTGTAGCCTCTCTTAATAGGAGTAGCCTTCCATCCCCTTTACCATTTTGGTGGCTCTTCTCTGTACCTTTTCTAATAACACTATATCCTTTTTAAGATACGGCGACCAGAATTGCACACAATATTCAAGGTGCGGTCATACCATGGAACAATACAGAGGCATTATAATATCTTTTGTTTTATTTCCATTCCTTTCCTTATGATACCTAGCATTCTATTTGCTTTCTTGTCCACCGCTGCACACTGGGCGGAGGGTTTTAACATGTTATCCACGATGACTCCTAAATCTTTTTTCCTGGGTGGTGGTTCCCAATGTGGAACCATGCATTGTGTAACCATAGTGTGGGTTGTTCTTTCTTAGGTGCATAACTTTGCACATTAAATTTCATCTGCCATTTGGATGCCCAGTCTTCCAATTTATCCAGATCCTCCTGCAGTTTTCCACAATCCTCTTGGGTTTTAACAACTTTAAACAGTTTTGTGTCGTCTGCAAATTTGATAAACTCACTAGTTATTCCCTTTTCCAGGTCATTTATGAATATGTCAAAAAGTAGCGGACCCAGTACAGATCCCTGGGGTACTCCACTATTCACCTTTTTCCATTGGGAATATTGGCCATTAAGCCCTACCCTCTGCTTTCTATCTTTTAACCAGTTCCCAATCCACAATAGTACACTGTCTCCTATCCCATGACTTTTTTAGTTTTGCCAAAAGTCTCTGATGAGGGACCTTGTCAAAGGCTTTCTGAAAGTCCAGATACACTATATCAACCCACTCACCTTTGTCTACCTGTTTATTCACACCTTCAAAAAAAACATATCAGATTAGTAAGACAAGATCTTCCTTGTCTAAAGCCATGTTGGCTGTCTCCCATTAAGCCATGACTATCTACATGTGTAATTTTGTTCTTTATGATGGTTTCTACCATTTTCCCCGCTACTGACGTCTGGCTCACCGGTCTGTAGTTTCCCAGATCACCCCTGGAATCCTCCAATCTTCAGGTATTACAGATGATTTTAATGAAAGTTCACAGATTACTAATAGCAGGTCTGCAATCTCATATTTCTCATATTTACCCACAGGAGCTAACCGAATAGCTACCCAGTTAGCTTCTGTGATGTCGGAGGCTATGCAGTAACCTGGATATCCAATGCCACATATGACCCTGGTATTGAATATCCAGAGTTAGAGGTCGGCAGCAACGGCTATCCATCATAGCGGCGCATAGTTGTCCCAGTTGAATATAGGGCCCTAAATCATTTTTCACTCTGAACCAATGCTTGCAACCTGCTCCCTTTTGGGCAAAAAGCCCTGCATATTCTTATTCATTCTCTTGTAATTTCACGCTTGGACTATTGTAGTTCTTTGTATCTGGGGACTGAAAACCTCTCAAATTAGGAAACTGCAGGTAATACAATAAAACTACTCTTGGGTGCTAGAAAATATGACCGCGATCTTCCATTAAAAGGTGAGGTCACATAGACTGCAGCCAGAGTGGGCAGGTGAAAGCAGAGGCAGAGGGTGGGCAGGTGGGTGGGGATTCAGTACCATGCTCATGGCAGGCTGTGACCAGTATAGGCAGACACTGCCCTTATCTGGCAGCTTGACCCCCTAGCAATAGTTCCGTGGCTACTCAGAATTGCCATTTTTACATTAGGCAATCTATATGTACAAATGCTGCTATTTACACATGAGGGTAATCCTAAAATAATCCTCAGTGTATGTGACAAGAAATTCTAAACACAGAGAGACATAGAAACATAGAACAAGCAGCAGCGAAAGACCATATGGCCTGTCCAGTGCATTTGAATGACAGAGCGGCAGTGTGACCTGTTGAAGCAAGAATTTAGCACTAAAGCCACATGTAATCAGTTGTGTTTCGCAAAGGCATAGCGCCTATTTTCGAGGGTTCAGGTGGCAGGAAAATTGTGTCTGTCCGTAAATACATTTGTGCAAACCTGCATATTCTAGCCCAACACAAAACGCTGTGGTTCACACTTCCCCTACTGCAGTCAGCTTTGTGCATGGTGGAGCTGTACAGTGCAGCAAGTTCGAGCTGATCGCGCAATTTGAAGTCTTGTGAAACTTGAAACCGGGAAATCAGCCCAAACTTCCTGCACAGCTCGGCTCAACCATGCAAACAGCTGTTCGAGGTGGGAGAAATGTGAACCACGGCATTTTTAAGAAGCTGCAGCCAGGGAGAAGCTGGATGGACGGGGGGAGGGTATGAGAGAGAGAGAGAGAGAGAGAAAGAAGACTGGGTGAAGCCTGGGGGAGGTTAGGAGACAGAGAGAGACACTGGGTAAAGTCTGAAGGGGCCTTAAGAGAGAGACTGGGAGAAGGCTGGTGGTGGGGTTGTTATGAAAGAGAGAGACTGGAAGAAGGCTGAGAGGGAGTTCATAAGAGAGAGAGAGAGAGAGACACACACACACACACACACACAGCTCCCAACACTCCCCATGACACACACAGGCAGCCCCTGATACACACATGCGTGCATACACACACAAATGTACATACCCCTGACACTCCTAATGACAAATACACGCAAGCACCCTTCAACATAAACATGCAGCCCCTGACTCTTTCTATGATACACCCTCACACGCACCCACCCAGCCCTTGACACCTCCCTGACACATGCATGCACCTCCGCCACTTCCTACAAGACATACATATGAACCCCCCACATGCCTGATTCTGGAAATGGGGGAAACGCTTTATTGTGTCACTTTTCAACTTGTTCTGTTTTTATTTAGAAAACTTCTGTCACATATCCTGACCAGTGAGCTCCATACACTGCACACCAGACTATAGAAGATTGAATGACGTAAGGGAGATCATTTCTCTCTGATAGTGAATCTGAATTCTTACCCAAAATACTCTGACTTCAGAGTGAGGTTTGAGAAAGTGATGTCACCCAAGAGATGGCTGCATAAGGCATTAGCTCCCAGAAGGCCATGAGCTCAGATGCCAATAAAAGCTCCTCTTTCTGCTAATTGTTGTGAGACTGCAATGTCGGTGTGGTAAAAGTTGGAGGTCCTTAAATATGTGGTTGACGAGTGAGAGAAGGAACCAAGTGCGGCATGCCGAGCTAACAAAATGGCAGCGATACGCTATGAATCAGAGTGAACCTGACAACATGGTAGACACCCTTTATGTGCAACAATATATGGAAATAACTTGTTGAACTGAAAACAGATATATTGGGTGCTAAAAGTGTCTTGGCACTGTAGCAACTTCTGAATTCAGATTGTATCTGGTCTGGAGCTGACCAGCTACCACTACCTCCAATAAAGTTAGCTGGAAAAGGAATACTAGTCACTAGAGGATAATTAGAGCATAAGGTCTTATCAGCACTTGAGGATTTTTGAATAGGCATCAAAATAATCTGCCCTAAATCCTCTGGTAAACAACTAATAGCTAATGCCATGTTTACAGAGCAAGTCACTGTCTGGAAGTTGCTTAAATATTGAGGATAGACGGGAATCTATATCACAGCTCCCTTTGCTAAATTTATTGGACAATTGAGTGACTTCCAAGACAGAAACAGAGAAAGTTGCCCTAATTTAGTCATTCAGAACCATCTGAAGGTCTTCTTCACTAATCTCACACCTATTATCCTGGATAGTCAATAATACGTCTGCCCGTTTATCATCATGGGGGGAGGGGATATTCAAAGGCCTTTATACAGTTTGCAGACCTGCAAATACCAGTTAGTGGGATATTCAGTAGCACTAACACAGGTGGAGGCCAATTCCAACTGGGGTACGTCCAGGCCATTGGGACATCCAAAAAATGGAACAGGCCCAATATGTACCTGATTCTGCAACCATGGGAACTAGATGTTCCAACAGTTCAGAATCAGGCACTTAGGCGGCCTGGTGTACTCCTGATTATGCCGAGGGATATGTCCACTCTACTGCATGGCCATCCCACCCTATGCTCCTGCTGGTGTGGCGGTGCCATGGCGTCCCATCGCCATGACACCAGGGCACCCAGCAGGAGTGCCGAAACCCTGTCGGAGTAATTAACTTCTTTTCCCCACTGCCTGACCCTCAGCAGGGTCAGCCAGTGCTGGGATCAGGCAGAGGGACCTTTCCTGCCGCTGCCCCGTAGATCTGGGGGGGATCGCCGCCTTTGCAGGGACTTATTCCACTTCACAGATGGAATAAGTCCCACGTCCATCTCCCGAGAACCAGACATACAGGGCCCAGATCAGAATAGGCCCTGTATGTCCGAGATCCTGCACCCATCCTCTCGCCGCCCAGTCGCTGCCCCCTCACAGAGCTCCCCGCATGAATAGGGCCTTTGTGCGGGGAGCTCTGTGAGGGGGCAGCAACTGGGCAGAGAGAGGCTCTATGCATGCGGGGAGCTCTTGCTTCAGAATATGCTCCCGGCAAATAGCGGGGATTGTACATCCAAACCAGACATAGATCCCCGCTATTTGCTAGTCAGAATGACACCCTTAGTGAACATAAGAACATAAGATATGCCATACTGGGTTAGACCAAGCCCAGTATCCTCTTTCCAACAGTGGCCAATCCAGGTCACAAGCACCTGTCAGGTTCCCAAAAGGTACACACATTCCATGCTGCTTGCCCAATGGGTAAGCAGTGGATTTCCCCAGTCCTCCTTAATAATGGTTTGTGGACTTTTCCTCCAGGAACTTGTCCAAACCTCTTTTAAATCCAACTACACTAACAGCTTTTACTACATCCTCCATTAACAAATTCCAGAGTTTGATTATGCATTGAGTGAAAAAATATTTTCTCTGATTAGTCTTAAATGTACTACATTGTAGCTTCATTGCATGTCCCCTAGTCTTTCTACTTTTTGAAGGAGGTAACAACAGATCTACATTTACCTATTCTACTCCATTCATTATTTTATAGACCTCTATCATATCTCCCCTCAGCTGTCTCTTTTCCAAATTGAAGATCCCTAACCTTGCAAGTCTTTCGTGATAGGGATATCCTTCCATGGCCTTTAACATTTTTGTCGCTCTTCTCTGTACCTTTTCTACTTCTGCTATATCCTTTTTAAGATAAGCTGACCAGAATAACAGACAATATTAAAGGTATGGTTGCACATGTAGCGATACAGGGGCATTATAATATCCTTTGTTTTATTCTCCATTCCTTTCTTTATGATTCCTAGCATTATATTTGCTTGAATGTATGCCATCCAGTCCAAGTGATTTGCTGCTCTTTAGTTTATCAATTAGCTGGATTACAACTTCCCGATTTATTGAGATTTGCTTCAATTCCTCTGATACATCACCTTTAAATATCATTTCTTGCATGGGTAAGTTTCCTACATCTCTTTCAGTAAAGAATGAAGCAAAAAATCCATTCAGTCTCTCTGCTATGACATTGTCCTCTCAGTGAACTTTTATCCTTCCATCATCTAATGGTCCAACTGACTCCCTCACAGGTATTTTGCTATGAATATACTTGAAAAAGTTTTTATTATGCACTTATGCTTCCACAACAAGCTTCTTTTCAAATGTTCTCTTTGCCTGCCTTATCAGTGCCTTGCATTTAATTTGCTAGTACTTATGCTTTTTCCTGTCTTCATCATTTGGCTTTTTCTTCCACTTTCTGAATGATTCTCTCTTAGCTATAATAGCCTCTCTGACCTCACCTTTTAACCAAGCTGGCTGTCGTTTGGCCTTCCTTCCACCTTTTTTAAAGCACAGAATACATCTGGTCTGGGTTTCCAAGATAGCACTTGTAAATAATGCCCAGGCCTGATGTAAACTCTTAACCTTTGCAGTTGCTCCTTTCAGTTTTTTCTAAACCATTTTCCACATTTTATTATAGTCTCTTTATTGAATGTTAAATGCTAGTGCAGTCAATTTCCCTGCTATCCTCCCTCCATTTATTAAATGATCCCTATTGCCCATGTTATGATCCCTATTGCCAAGCGGCCTTAAAACAGTTACCTCTCGTGCTAGATCTGCTGGATATCCACGGATGCCGCTACTATACACCCCAATGCTATGCGTTTTGGGGGCAATATTGAACCGCTGCCCGATTAGCAACCTGCTCAATGTTGCCACTGTCCATGTAGCTTCCACGCTATGCAGCATCCTGTATATTCAATGCTGGTGGCCAGATATGGCCCCAGCAATGAATATCCAAGATTAGTATTTAGTGGCGACAGCTATGCACCTAAACAGACTGTTCACCAAGCAAAACTAATTATGGGAATCATTTCCACCACTATCAATCATTTTTGTTTAAAATTCTTTTTTTGCCTTCACTATTCTTTTTACATAACTTGATTTTCTCCCTCCACTTTAATTTGTTATCTAATAAACCTGAATGTAGCCTAGATCTCTCAAGCCTATGACATTCACTCTTAATATATGATGTAATTTGTCAGTTTATCAAAGAGAGTAATTAGATCTTCCCTTAAACCATTTAAGCAGGGCCATAGAATCCAGTGCATTTGGAAGATGTGGCTGCCAATATCTCACCATTTCATTACGTTCCGTATTTAAAAGAACAGAAAATAATTGTACAATGTTATCTCTAAATAAATCTGTATCATCAATCTTTCCTCTAGTCAATTTGCCTAAAACCTCTTTTAGTTTCCCCTTTCTTGGTTCATGTAAAATTAAAATAAACTCTAGCAGCAAATGATCGGACCAAATTACAAGGGTGGTGAAACAACTGTTTATCAAGCAGCAACTCTTCTCAACAACAGAAGAAATATGACGGCAAACACATGACCACCCATGTGAGCAGCTTCATGATTTGCCAAGATTATACCCAAGTTTTGCATAAAAACCTTGAAAGAATTTGTCTGTACATCGCTCTCATCATCACAATGAAAATTAAATTCATCTAAAGCTAAAACTTAGAAACACAGAAACATAGAAATAGGATGGCAGAAAAAGACTACATGGCCTATCTAGTTTATGAAATACTATAGTCTGACCTGTCTTTATGGGTTGGCACTATGGCACTGTGCCAGGGGCCCAGCGCATCTAAGGGGCCCCGCGCGCTCCAGTAGCTGCTTGTTGTAATGTTTTAGTTTTATAAGTCCTTTTTATGCTTAAGACATTTAAAGTTTAATTTTTTTATTATGTTATTTCTTTACTTATTCTAGTTTCAATTTATTTTTTTACATTTTTATTTTACACTCAAAGTTTTTTAAAGTTTTTTTTTAAATGTTTTGGTCCTTCGTTCATCTTGTTCGGTGTTCCTGAACAGTAGACTGTAGACCGGGAACCAGGCTATCATAATCTACTTCCGGGTTAACTTGTAAACACTGAAAGATGCTGACACCTCACCTGACAGCGTAACATTTAATTTAAATACTATTAAATAGTATTAAACTAGAAAGAAGTCTGAAGATCTGATATGTTATATAATATAATATATATGTTTGCTATTCTTTGTAATGTAAATGTAATGTAAACACAAGTTTTGTCACGGTCGTCTGCTATTACTAAGTTTTGCTGGTTTAATTTAACCGTGTCTGTGTGGTTAGTTTTACTGGTTACCGTAATATTAACTTGTTTATATATTTTATATTACAGATTATATAACAAAACTACAGTTAATATAATGGCATGACTTCAAGGGAACGCAACATAAACCGCAAGTATAAGTCCGGTTGGCAAAAATGCCATGAACAGGCGCAGCGGGATGCTGCCGCTATAACTGGAATGCGGTCGAATATGACGTACTTTGAGCAGACAACTCAGCCCTGCATGACCGCTCCAGCTCAGGAGCCTGAGGTAGGAGTAGATGTCGAAGCTTCAATGACTGTGACTACTAACGTAAATGAGACAGCAGTTAAAACTGAAGAGAAAATGGAAGTGGACTGTCCGCAGGCAGAAGACGCTGCAACGGACGTTACCGAGTTTCTAGAACGTGATGATGATCCAGTTCGGTGTCTATCTGCTGTCTGCTACTCTACAGACCTCGGCAAATGGCCCGTCGAGATTGTCAACGACATGCTCGAGTACTGGGCAACAGCAGGTAGTGCGCAATGTGCCCACTGGGACTCAGATTTCACTCCAACCAGAACTGTCTATGCAGCCAATGGAAAATCAAGGAAATGCTCTCGTGACCTATTCAAACAACTCATCCGCTGTCAAAGGAACCTATCAATCGTAACTGGCTTTACTATTCACCATCTAAGCTTCGTCTATTTTGCTTTCCATGCAAGCTAATGTCACCAGAAGTTGTAGCCTTCGGCAGAAAAGATTTTTGCAACTGGAAGCATAAGAAGCAACAAATCATGGCGCACAAGGTCAGTTCTACTCATCAAGCATCCGTGATTAAACTGCTAACGCGACGTGACACAGCAAAACGTGTTGATCAGGCACTAGTAAAGCAACGTGACAAACATGAGTATTGTCGTGCTGTTCTCGATCGGTTGTTTGAAACTATTTCCTTTTTATCTGAACATGGCCTGGCCTTTAGAGGTGACAACCAGATCGTTGGCTCTGCCCATAATGGCAATTATTGGGAATCCTTGAACTTATATCAAAATTTGATCCCTTCATGGCGCAACACCTGCAGATGCATGCTAACAAGGGAAAAGGACACACTTCATACCTGTCTGCCAACATCTGCAATCAACTAATTCAGCTGATTGGCCAGTCGATCGGGTTAAGGCTGAAGTTCAGTCTGCCAAGTACTTCTCAATCTCAGTTTATTCGACGCCTGATATAACACACCAGGATCAGCTGACAGTGATTATTCGTTACATGTTGCCATCTGGCCCTGTTGAGCGGTTCCTTATATTTCTACCTCAGCAAGGTCACAAAAGTGAACAGCTTGCAGATAGCTTGCTTCAGTTTCTGCACAGCTGGGGGATCGACATTGACGATTGTCGAGGACAGTCGTATGATAACGCCAGCAACATGAGCGGCAAATACAGAGGTATGCAGGCTCTTATACGGCAGGTAAATCCTCATGCCGCCTACATACCCTGTGCAGGCCATTCCTTGAACCTCATTAGTCAGTGCACAGCAGCCTGTTGTGCCGATGCCGTATCGTTCTTTGACTTTGTCCAACAGCTGTATTTGTTTTTTGCTGGTTCGACAGCATGCTGGGCCATCCTCAAGGACAAGTTGGAACAGACTGCAGGCCGGCTAACACTAAAGAGACTGTCCGACACACGGTGGTCAGCACGATTCGATGCGGCAAATGCTCTGGTGAGGGACTATGATGAGATTGTCGAAGCTCTGGAGAACATTATAGATGACAAAGTGGGCAAACACAAGGCAGAGACATGTCAAGAAGCCAGAGGATTGCATGATCGAATGCAGTGCCTTGAGATGGGCATAATGGCTGCTTTCTGGCAGAAGGTTCTCACAAGATTTCAAGCGAACAGCGTGTCGTTACAGTCAGATGATCAAAACTTGAATTCTGTTGCTGCGATTTATGACTCACTGCAAATGTACATCTAAAGCCTTCGTGAACAGTTCGACCACTTTGAAGCACACGGCAAAGACCTGTCACGCTGTGAAAACTATCGGGCTGATCTCAGCAAGCGAGTACACAGACGAAATCGCAGATACGACGAATCCAGCGTGGACACTGAGATTCAGTTGCAACCACATGATAAATTCTGTACTGACACATTCATCGTTATCATCGACAGCCTTGCTGCTGCACTGTCGAAGCGCAAGGAAGCATATGCTGAATTGGCCGACCGATTTGCTTTCTTGCGTAAAATTTCATCACTTTCTGATGCAGAAATTCGAGAAGGTGCAAGCAAATTAGTTAATCGCTATGCCTCTGATCTGCAGCCTGAACTGGCAGAAGAGTTAGTACAATTTAAGGCAGCTCTGCAAACAAAGTTGGGCAAGGAAGCATTGCAGGCGTCGGAGTCAGACGACCTGGAGGAAGATGAAAATGACAATCCAGATAATGCTATAATCTGCAGCAAGATCGAAATTCAGCTGCATCACTTCATCATTGATAATGGCCTCCGTAGCACGTTTGTGAACACAGAGATCGCACTACGCATTTTTCTCTGCCTCATGGTGATGAACTGCTCATGTGAGCGGTCATTCAGCAAGCTGAAGCTGATTAAGAATCATCTCAGATCAACGATGTCGCACGAGCCTCTGAACATGCTTAGCTTGTTGAGTATTGAGCAGGACCTTCTGAGAGAAGCTGACTGAGTGCATTATCCGTGACTTTGCATTAACACATGTTTGAACTTCGACATGTTGATACTTAGCTGTCAGCAGTCAGCACGTGGAATGTGCATTAATGCATTGCAAAGTTAGAATGCTTGAAACTGTAAATTTCCAATTCGATTGTTAAGTGTTTGACAGGCTGACGGCTGTTTGTGAATTGTGATGTGGACATATGATTGTCGGCTTTGTCGGTCAGTTTGTCAGTAATTGATTAAAGTTGATTTCAATGATTTGTAACAAAATGATGTCACGAGTGACTTTAGTGAGGAGTCCATGACATGGGCAGCTGGGCTCATCATGTGGGATCCGGCCCATCTGGGGCCCCTGCAGGCCACCAGGTGCCAGGGGCCTCACCCTGGCAAAAGACAGGCCAGACTATAGTCCCTTCTTTTCCTTCTAACTTCCTTAGCTTCTAAGCAATGGGTAACTATCATTTTCTGTAGGGTTTCCACAGCCTCCTTTGTTTTCTCAGGCGCAAAATAAAGTAGCAAAATTCCATTTTGATCTTCGCTAGAACCTGATGGAATGCATTCCGACCCATCTCCTGCACAATTGTTGTAGAGCTTAGCTTCCAACCAATCCACAAATAGAAATAAAACTCCACCCCTTTTTTCTTAGTCCTCTGGCAATTAAAAGTTTTATACCCCAGAGAACATAGCTCTTTTAACCCAGGTCTATCTGCTTCTGTTGACCGTGTTTCTCTTGTTCAGCCTGGATCTGTCTGAGAGTCACCAACCAGATCTTTTAGAATATCTACCTTATTACAAATTGATTGAACATTAAATAACATACATGGCCCAGGTAATGCGGCATCTATGGAAAGGAAGAGGTACTTATGCCACTGTACAAGTCACTGGTGAGGCCTCACTTGGACTACTGTGTTCAGTTTTGGAGACCATAACTTGCAAAGGATGTAAAAAGAATGGAAGCTGTTCAGAAGAAGGTGACCAAAATGATTTGTAGCCTGCGTCAGAAGCCTTATGAGAAGAGACTTGAAGACCTAAACATGTACACTTTGGAGGAGAGGAGGGATAGGGGAGATATGATTCAGACCTTTAAATACTTAAAGAGAAATAATGAACAAACAAACCTCTTCCAAAGACGGAGAAGCTGCAAAACTAGAGGGCATAACATGAAGCTGCAAGGTGGTAAATTGAAAGGCAATGTCAGGAAATACTTTTTCACTGAAAGGGTGGTGGATGCTTGGAATGCCCTCCCGATGGAAGTGGTGGGGGCAAATACGGTGACAGAGTTGCCTTTCAATTTACTCCCTTGCAGCTTCATGTTATGCCCTCTAGCTTTACAGCTTCCCCGTCTTACATCTTCAGCCATCATTTCTTCCACCTTTGCTTTTGCTATCCTCATTTCTCTCTTTGTCTCTCTTAGTTTGATCTTGTATTCTTTTCTGTGTTCCTCTGTTTGCGAGCTGCTGAATTTTGAGAAAGTGGTAGTTTTTGCCTTTATTTGTGCAGCGACTTCTTTGGTCGCTGCATCTAGGTTTCCTTTTCCTCTTGTTTTTATTTACTTTCCTTACATATATATTTGTTGCCCCTTTTATTGCCTCTTCTAGTTTAGCCCACTGCAATTCCAGTTCCCTTATTCCCTCCCACCCTGCCAATTCCTCCTTCAGGCGCTTTGCCATGTTACTGAAGCATTAGAGTAAAAGGGGCTGTGGAACTCCTCGATAATTGGGTTAGTGTAGATAGATAGATATATACAGGGCCGGTGCAAGGACTGGAGGCATCCTAGGAGGGTCCTCCATCCTCCCTCCCCCTATGCCCATTGCTGCCACTGGCATCCTTCTCCGGGGCCGACAGGGGTGGCAATTGGCCTTGAAACCATGACACAGCACTTACCTCTGTCTCTGGGACTGCGTCTTGGTTTCATTCTATTCAATCTGCTGCTTCAGCGCCCCTTCCGCTGCAGAATTTCGGTTTATACAAAACCAGAAGTCCAGGGCCGAAGCGGCAGATCAAATAGGGGCTGGGTGTGTGTCCGCACTTCCATGGAGGATTGGGGTATGAGGCTGGGGGATGTATGTATGCACATGTGAGTGTGTGTAAGCAGGCAGCGTGAGCATGCGTAACTGCGAATGAAGTCATCAAGCTGTGTACAGTATGTGCATATGTGCATGGGGGGTGGGATTGAGATGCTGGGTGTGTGTGAAGGGTGTTTTTACCATGTTCATCTTGGTATGCAATTATTCTATTCCCCTTTCCCCTATGCACTCAAACTATCAAACTCCTACTCAATTGCATTCCTCCCTCCCCTCCAACCCCTCCTCCACACTCTGTCTCCCTCTCTTTTCCTACCCTGGATCCCCCTCACCTCTTCCTTCCAACCTATTCAGGCCCCTTCCTTCTCATAATCTTTTTTTAAATTACCTCCTTAGGGTCCCCATCACCCCTAATACTCAGTCAATCCAGTACTATCAATTAAGTAATTACTAACAATGGTACTCTCCAAATTATTTTAATGTTCAGCAGCACACAAAGTTACTACTATTACTACTACAAATCATTTGTATAGCACTACAAGGCGTATGCGGCGCTATAGAAACTATCCCTGCTCATCAGAGCTTACAATCTAATCAAAACTAAAAACATCACAAGACTAGAGTATGGTAAGAAAAACATAAGCAGTAAACAAGAGAGTGAGGAGCATCAGGATCCAAAAGCAGCCTCAAAGAGGTGGGTTTTTAGCCTGGATTTGAATAGGGCTAGGGAAGGAGCCTGCCGTACTGACTCAGGTAGTTTATTCCAGGCAAATGGAGCAGCAAGGTGGAATGAACAAAGTCTGGAGTTGGGAGTGGCAGAGAAGGGCACAGATAAAAGGGATCTGCCAGAGGAGCAGAGTTCCCAAGCAGGGGTCCCCTCTGGCAGACTTCATGCATTCTACCTTGCTGCTCCATATGCCTGGAACAAACTACCTGAGTCAGGATGTCGGGCTCCTTCTTTAGTCCTATTCATATCCAAGCTAAAAACCCACCTCTTTGAGGCTGCTTTTGTCTGTGCATATACAAAGGTTTGTCAGCGCTTATGCAGAAAAAAATGTATGCATGAAGACAGGCAGGACGAGGCCATGAATACTGCATGGGGTAGTGGGGAAGTTGGGCCTCGCTACCTGAAGAGGACAGAAATAAAAAAAAGTAGAAAACTCTATAGTGACCCACTACCAGTGTGTCACCAGGGATTAAACCCCTGTGGCGGAGAAAAAAGAAGATTGTATGCCGGTGGAGAGCCCATCTCCCATCTGCAGAAGACGAGCCCCAGGCCACTGCTGGGGCTGGTGGGGACACAAAGTTGCACACCAAGGGGCAGGACATGCCCTTTGACATGTCCCTTCAGTGGCATGCCTCAGACTTGGCATCCTTTTAAAGGGCTATGAGCATGTAGATGACCTCACTATAAGCGCCGAGCTCAGCACTCCTGCTGCAACCCACTATGAGCAGAATTTCAATCCAAAACGTCTCAGATTCAAAAAAGCATTCCAGTCCCAGATTTAAAAAATGGTAAAAATAAACTCAAAAAGATGTTATAATCTTTGTTCTAGACTCTGCATCCTCTTAAAGGACTAGGTGCATACAGATGACTTCCTAATGAGGGAGAAGCCATAGCAGTAACGGTGCTCCCCCGCAGCAGCGCAAAAGCACCACGGGAGTAGGGGATCCCCTCACAACAGCAGGCAGAAGAAGCTGCTGCAGGGGCAGCTTACAGCGGCAGAAAGATGCAGCGGTCAGCTGAGAGGTAGCAGGGCTGCTGCATCAGGCCGTCGAGCCAGACAAGCTAGATATTCTAGAGCAGTGGTTCTCAACCTTTTTTGTACTGTGACCCCTTTTACCATTGGTCAACTTGTGGTGACCCCCAATGATAAAATCAAATGCGTCTCTCTTCCTTTACCGTTAACACATTGTCGCTGTAATCATTTGTTGAATTATTAATATATTATAGGCCTTTGCAATATATTTATAAAATTTACTTATTTAAACCACAATAATTAATCACAATAACAAGTAACAATATTTGATTTCAAAATTATGATGATTTTGTAGTCAAATCATTAATATGAAATAAAATTATTTTTTCTACCTTTGTTGTCTGAAAAATTTATTCTCTGATCATGCTGGTCCCGATCTGAGGCTTCTGCTTTTCTGTCTTCTCTTAGCTCTCTTTCTGTGGTCTATGGTCCATCTGCCATTTCTTATCTCTTCTTTCATTTTCTTCACTTCTTTCCATCAGCCTATTGCCAGTCCCAGTAACCCTCCCCAGTATCAGCCCCTTTCCAGTCCTCACTCTCAATACCTTCCAATTTCAACTTGCATTCCCATGACTGCCACTGGTGTCCATTCCCTTCAAGTCCCCCTCCTTCCCCACTGACCAGTCCCTTCTAATACAAATACCATGGCAGCCCCTCTCAGATCCACTCCCTTCCAGTTCCATTCTCCCATCCCCTTGTATCAGCCCATTTGTAGCCTTAGCCCCCAGTTTTCTTCCAGGGCCAGCAGCTCTATCCTCCCCTCCCCACAATCAGCCCATTCCCAGTCAAAGCCCCCCAATCAGCTCGCTTCCAGTGCTAGTCCCCCCTCAACCCCATTACCAGTCCTAGCCTCCCCTAATCAGCTCATTTCCAGTGCTAATCCCTCCTCAACCCCATTACCAGTGCTAGGCTCCCCTAATCAGCCCATTACCAGTCCTACCCCCCCCCCCCCATCAGCCCATTACCAGTCCTAGCCTCCTCTAATCAGCCCTTTTCCAGTCCTAACCTCCCCGATCAGCTCATTTCCAATGCTAGTCCCCCATCAGTCCATTACCAGTCCTACCCCCCTATCAGCACATTACCAGTCCCAAATCCCCTTGATCAGTCCATTACCAGTCCTGGCCTTCCCTAATCAACCCATTACCAGTCCTAGCCCACCCCCTCATCTGCCCATTATAATCCTAACCCGCACTGTCTCTCCCCTCTGTCCAGCATTTATACCCCATCTGTCCAGTATGTCCCCCTGTCTCTTCCCTTTGTCAATGTCAGCACCCCTCCCTCCCTGTCAGCACCCCTCCCTCCATCCATGTCAGCCCCCTCCCTCCCTCCATCCATCAATGTCAGCCACCACTCCCTCCCTCCATGTCAGCCCTCCCCTCCCCCCTCCCTCTGTCAGCCCCCCCTTCCTCCATGTCAGCCCCCCTGTCCATGTCAGCCCCCTCCCACTTCCTTTGGAGGCGGGACAATGCTGCACGGAGCCCGTCGAGAGACAGGAAGACTCCGCAATGGTTTTACTGGCATAGCCGCGGTTCCCTAAGAGACAGGGAGCCGCGGCTGCAGATCAAGGGAGGCTGTGAGTTTGCCGCTGCCGAGAAGCGGACTCGGCAGCGGCAGCAACTTGTGCGCTATTTTTTTTTACGGCGGAGTGAGGCGACCCCCGCTAAACCCTGTGGTGACCCCCATGGGGGTCGCGATCCACAGGTTGAGAACCGCTGTTCTAGAGAGAAGAGTCTGGCTGCCGCAAAGAGCACCTTCTGGAAAAGTGCTCCCTGGTGCCCTCTACAGCCTGACAAGGAGAACTGGAAATTTCAGTGATAGACTCACTCAGCTAGACTCTAGAAGTGAGACAGTCCATCCAAGGCCTTAGAACAAGTGACCTACACTTAATGTCACACTGGAAAGAACTAACAAGCTGAAGGTTATAAAACCTGGTGGGATTTAATTGCTGATCAGGCTTTTATTGACAGCTCTAAGTTTCGATGGAGAAGGGTGAGTATTTTGGGACTTTTCCATGCACTTTTACAGGCAATCAAATATGAAAGGGAATGATCTGGTTCACCGTTCCCTGCAGCTTAATGGGAAAATGTTGGAAGGGGGAGTGATGTGATGGAGTGAAGACGTGGCACATGAACTGCGTATTTTATGCCGCACTGCTTAATTAGTGGCTTGATGCTATGTGTGTATATTTTTCTTTCTGCCTGTGTCTCTCTCCTTTCTCACATGCACTTGATGCATTCGTAAAAATGTCAGGAAGAAGCACTTAAGCTTTTACTAGATATTTGGTAGGAAATACAAAGCTTTCTAACTCTAAAATGTGTTAAAAAAATATCAACGACTGCAGTTGCTTTACTTTGGAACGCCTACACCACCCACAAGCTTGCATGTGATGGAAACTCTGTTTCACAGTCTATACTCTAGCTCAGATGTGCACATAAACCTTTAAATGTACTTATACACCACAGCTGCACACGTACCTGTAACGATGCACACGCAGAGATTGGGTATGTATGAACCCCCATATGCTGTATTTGTATGTGTATGTAATCCAGGGCATCCTGAGATAGATTCTACTGTGAGGGGTATTTTCATGGAGGGTGGAGGAGAGCAGGAGCAGAGGGCAAACAGAAGGTCCAAAGCCCAAATGATGGACACACTCTGCTTCAAAGTTCTGCGTGCAAATCAAGGCACCAGCAAAACTGTATGCGCCCCAGAACTTCTTTACAATAAGATTGCCCCCAGGACAATTATATTGAGATCACCACATACAGCACTGGAGCCTATGGCACTGAATCCTAGATCCAGTTCCAACTGGAAGTCCAAAAGGAGAAGAAGGAAATTGCCCAATCCCCTCCCCCTGCAAAAAAAGGCATGTTTTCTTCTGTCTCTCCTCCCCTGCTTTTTAGCCTGTTTTATCTCACATTCCCTCTGCCTTTTCTACGTCGCTTTCTCCTCTCTTCTCTGCTTGGTGGGACTTTCTTTGCCTTTTAATGTTCTAAAAGATGTATAACTTAACCAATTTGCAAATGTATTTTTGGAATATATAATGCAAATCATAAAATCCTTCCGAAATACATTGAATCAGGTGAATATTGTTTCCAGGGCCTAGTGAAAAAAAATTACAAGTCCATATTGAGCCACGGAGGCCAGCACTTTATTTAAGCACCAGCCATTGTGGCTAAAATGATTCTGGATAGTCGGTGCTGGCGTCTGGGAAGCACAGGCTCTCGATATCTGGCTGCTGCTATCTGTGTAATGGTGATATTCTTCTAATTTTGGTAGATCATTTCTCATGTTCTCAACTCCCTCCAGGATGTTCACCCTGTTGCAAATCTTTGTGTCATCTCAAAAAAAGCAAACTTTTCCTTATAACCCTTTGGCAATGCCACTCATAAAGATAATGAAGGAATCAGCCCCAGGACCGATCCTTGTGGGACTCCACTGCTCACCTTTCTTTCTTTCCAGTGAATTCCGTTTACCATTGCCCTCTGTCTTCTGGCCATCAACCAAGTTCCAATCCAGTCCACCATTTTGGGTCCTAACTTCAGCTGCTCAGTTTGTTCATGAGCCTCCTGTGAGAAACAATATCAACGGCTTTGCTGAAATCCAAGTAAACCAGGGGCAGCACTTGCCCCTGATCCAGCTGTTTGGTCGCCTAGTCAAAGAACTCAATCGGATTTGTCAGGCACGATCCGCCTTTACCATACTACTTTGAATCTTGCAATCCATTGGACTGTAAAATGTTTGTTATCCTTTCCTTCAGCAGTGTTTCCATTACTTTTCCAACCACTGAGGTAAAGCTTACTGGCCTGTAGTTTCCCACCTCTTCTCGGTAGTGAAGAGAGACCACATCAGCCCTTCTCCAATCCCATGGGACCTCGCCTGTCTCTAAGGATCTACTACACATTTCCTTAAGAGGACCCACCAGAACCTCTCTGAGTTCCGTCAGTATCCTGAGATGTATCCCATCTGGTCCCATAGCTTTATCCACCTTCAGCTTTTCAAGTTCTTCATAAACAGCTTCTTCCATGAACGGCGCAGTATCTACTCCATTCCCATATGCACTTTTGGCAGCTAGTTGTGATCCTTCACCAGGGATTTTCTTCAATGAACATGGAACAAAAGTATTTGTTTAGCATTTCCGCTTTTTCCTTATCACTCTCAACACAGCGGTCCTCAGCATCTTTCACTCTTACAGTTTCACCTCTCACCTTTCACCTCTCCCTGACATACCTGAAAGAAGTCTTGTCACCTCCCTTTACATTTGGAGCTATTTTTTATTCTGCTCACGCTTTTACCATCCTTACTTCTATCATTGCCTCTTTGAGCTTTATCTGGTATTCTTTTATGTGTCCCTCTTCTTGTAGTCCTCAATATTTTATGAATACTACCTTTTATATCTTTATTTTTTAAGCTACTTTTGAAGAACTATGTTGGTTTCCTTTTCCTCTTGCTTTTATTTACTTTCCTTACATTTGTATAGCTCCTTTCAGCTTGGCCCACTGCCTTTCCACTTCCCTTATCTGTTTGCATCCTGCCAGCTCTTCTTCAGATTGTTTCCATACTAAAGTCATCATTTTTGAAATCAAATATTGCTGTTCCATGATAACTATGATTGCATGCCCCATAGGAGTGTGAACACTGCTTCTGTATTTATTTATTTACTTTTATATACCGCACTTGAAATCAGTGTGGTTTACAAAGAACAGTTTGCATTTAACAGAACAGTTTACATTGAACTAGATACAGTAGCAGTAAGTAACAAGTAATAACAAGTGGCTACATTGGATGAAAATACAGGGAGATGAACTTGGAGTGTACAGGTAGGGGCACTAGAAGCGATCTGGACAGAGGCTTCGTTCAGGGTGGCTGGCCGTAAGCTAGTTGAAATAAGTGTGTCTTTAAGGCCTTCCTAAAGGATATCAGGTCTGTGATGGTGTGAATTGCTGGAGGTAGTGCATTCCAGTGGGTTGGTGCATAGAGGGAAAAGGCACGAGTTTTAGTTGACTGGGTGCAAGTCCTTATTGCTGAGGGGGTGATGAGTGAGTTTACCATGTATGACCTTCTGGTTCTGTTTTCAGGGGCACACTGTATGAGGTTTGTGAGGGAGGAAGCAGACATTCCATGCAGAGCCTTGAAGGTGAGTAATAGGGCTTTGTATACCAGTCGGCTTGCTATGGGGAGCCAATGTAGCTGGATCAAAAGGGGCGTGATGTGTTCAAATCTTGAGGCAGACAGGAGTGTTTGGTCGGCTGTATTCATGGCCAGTTGCAGTGGCTAGAGAGCGTTCTTTGGCAGGCCATGGTAGATTATGTTGGCATAGTCCAAGTGAGGAAAAATAAGGGCCTGGCATACTGTGCAAAAGTCCGAGGGTTCGAGGAGAGGGCGTAGATGTTGGAGGGTTGTTGTAGACTGACTTGATGACAGTTTGTATGTGGGCTTCCCAATTCAGATGTTGGTCCAAGATGATCCCAAGATAACGTACTTCTTGTTTGGCCATGAGTTCAACATCTTTTATCCTGAAGGAAGTTGGTGGGGTGAAAGCTTGGTCTTTATCTATGAATAAGACCTCTGGCTTTCTACTGTTAACCATCAGGTTGTGGGCAGCGAGCCAGTCCGAGACCGCATTGAAGCATTCTGCAATGGGAGAATAGTTGGAACTGTCTATAGAGAAAGGAGCATAGAGTAGGACATTGGGCATAGATGTGGTAGTAAATGTTGAATGATTGTATAATGGTGCAGATGGGCTGAACATAAATGTTGAAGAATAGGGAGGAGAGGGATGAGCCTCGCGGGACTCCTTGCATCTGCTGGAATGGTTTGGATGACTGGGTTCCTATGCGGACTTGTTGCTGGTGATCAGACAGGTATAACTTGAACCAGTTGAGGGCTTGGTTTCTTATACCTTTTTGATATAGGCGGGCGAGTAGGAGGTTGTAGTTGACTGTATCGAAAGCAGAGGCGATGTCCATGAATATCAGGATGAATCCTTGTTTTTTCTTGTTTAGGCCTGTGTGGAGTCTGTCCAAGAGAGTCATCAGTAGGGTTTCCATACCATGTTGTTGGTGGAACCCGTGTTGTTGTGGGTCCAGAGGTGCATAGGAGTCAATGTGGTTTTGGATTTGTTGGTGGATAATCTTTTATAGTGTTATGGCCAAGAAGGGGAGGGTGGATATGGGTCTGTAGAAACTGGTCTCTGATGGATTTAGCTTGTTGTTCTTTATGAGTGGCCTGATGGAGGCGATTTTGAGAGGTGGAGGTAGACAGCCTTCAGACAGCGAGAGATTAGCGATTTTGGCTATAACAGGGCTAAGGTCAGATCGTACTTGCTTGATCCAGAAAGCTGGGCATGGATCAGTTGGGGAGGTGGTGGTGTTGATTCCGCAGATGATATTCTCTATTTGCTCAGGGGAGTATGGATAAAAGCCTTCTAGCGTGGGTATGGGTGCGCCATCAAGGGGAGGGATGTGTCTGGGCAAGTTATTGAAGTCAGACCAGTCTGAGTTGGGTGTAGTTGAGGCGGTTTTGCTTTGGAAGTATGTGGCAAAGGCAACTGGGCTAGGAGTATTTGTTGGTTCATGTAAGGATGCATCCCTTGTGAGGGATTTGATGAGGTTGAAGAGCTCTTGAGGTTTTTTGAGAGAGCGCATGAGGGTGTTGGTGTGGTATTCCTTTCTCTTATTGTTGACTGCTTTTCGATGTTGGTGCAAGTTATCCAGGTATGCAGTTTGGTCGTTAATGTGTCTTGATTGTCTCCAGCGGCGTTCTAGTTTCCTGAGGTGTATTAATGATTTGCGCAGGTCGGCAGTAAACCATAAGGCTACGTAGTTCTTGTAGGTAGGTTTTGTGGAGGGTGGTAGGAGCGCAGCTCTGGAGAGGTTGTTCCAATTTTCTATTAGCTCGCCCAGATCATCGGTGTTGAGGTTAAATTCATGTAGAGTGTCATTTAGGAATGTCTCTTTATTGAAGTATCTGAAGCGGTGGTGTATGGGGGAGTTTGAGGCAGAGGGATGTTGTCCTACTGTGTTGTATGGCATTATGGTCGGACCAGTGGACCGGTAGAATGAGTGGTGGGGTCTGGTCACTCAGTGTGTGGGGGGGGTAGAGGGGCAAAAATAAGGTCCAGGATGTTACCTCCAGTGTGGGTAGGGGTGTGAATGAGTTGGTGATAGTCCAGCGTGATCATTGCCTCCAGGAATGCTGTGGAGTGTTTAGTAGGGAGTGATGGGAAGTTAAAGTCACCTAGGAGCTAGAGTTGTTTCTGCCGGGTATTCTGGTTGCATGCTAGATCAAGGATTGTAGCCAGTTCATCAGCATTTGGAGATGGTGGTCGGTAAATGAGGCAGGTTGCTAAGGTTTTGTTTGCGATGAGGATGCTGTCAAGATTGGTTGTGCTATGGGCTAAGTCACACTGGAGATGGAGGTCACTTCTGGCTATTATTAGAACTCCTCCGCCTCTTTGGTTTGTTCTGGGACAATTGAAGAGGTCGTAGCCAGGAGGTCTTAGTTGGTTAGTGAGGACCATGTCAGTGTCCATTAGCCAGGTTTTGGTGACGAGGAGTAGGTCAGGATTTTGATGATTGATGTAATGAACACACCATGCCGTTCTTATATTATTAAGACTCTATTCTGTTCTATGTAATTATCTCTTGTATATAGTTTACCCCGGTTCTCCAAGTTTGTACTCCTGTTCGATGTAAACCAAACAGCTTGTTGTTATGGTCTTTATGTTATAATGTAAACCGCGCTGATGCCGAATAGTGCGGTATATAAGAACTTGTAATAAATAAATAAATAAATAAATAATCGGTGAGGGCAGGCCATTTGTTGCGGATGGATCGAGCATTTATTAGCATGCATTTTAGATTTTTTAGGAGTGGGAACTTGCGTCTTTTGTTCTTATCCAGAGGTTGGCAGATTATGTGAATCAGCCGGCGATGGTTTGCTGACGGCGGTGGTCTGCTGGGGTGGGGGGAGTTGTGGTAGCTTCTATGTCCCAGAGTTTGCATGGTGGGTATTAGGCCTTGGTGTTGTGCGAATGAACCTGTCCATGAGATAAGTTGGGCTAGGTAGCAAAGGAAGAGCATGAGAGCGAGATGCTCTGACATCATGACGGTTGGCTAAGAGAAGAGGAGGTATACTTTGAGAGAGCGCTTGAGTGGTAACTCGGGTGTTTCTGAAGGCTTGAGGCATTGGTAACTGGACGGGGGTGAGCAGTGATTGGGTGTGCTGAGGGTTGCTAGCATTGGAGGCTTACCTTATGGTTAGCAGTGTTGTCGGTAGAGAGTGGATATGGGGTACTGTGTTGGAGGATGCTGGCAGAGGTACTCGGATGAGACTTGTCCTCTGTGCAGAGGGCTACCTGTGGGGTCCATGTAGAAGGTGTTCAGTGCTTCTGGCTGCCTACGTGCCCCGCCTAAGGGCCACACCAAAGGGCCCTCAGGCGCGGGCGCACTGGGAGGCGCTTCTTTTTGAAGTAGGTGCTGCTGGGGTGCGTTGGGCCCTGATTGGCTGTGAGATGGAGAGCGGGAGGGGTTTCTGCCTCCCGCTCCCTTTCCCACCACCGATTGGGGCTCAGCGGGGCAGGAAGAAGTGTCCGCTGGCACCGGGAGGCACTTCTTTTTGAAGTAGGTGCTACTGGGGTGTGTTGGGCCCTGATTGGCCATGAGATGTAGAGCAGGAGGGGTTTCTGCCTCCCGCTCCCTTTCCCGCCACCGATTGGGGCTCTGCGGGGCAGGAAGAAGTGTCCGCTGGCGCCGGGAGGCGCTTCTTTTTGAAGTAGGTGCTGCTGGGGTGCGTTGGGCCCTGATTGGCCATGAGATGGAAAGCGGGAGGGGTTTCTGCCTCCCACTCCCTTTCCCGCCATCAATCGGGGCTCTGCGGGGCAGGAAGAAGTGTCTGCTGGCACCGGGAAGCGCTTCTTTTTGAAGTAGGTGCTGCTGGGGTGCATTGGGCCCTGATTGGCCATGAGATGGAGAGCGGGAGGAGTTTCTGCCTCCCGCTCCCGTATTCCCAGTTCTTACAGGCCCAGGGGTGCAGAGAACCCGATCTAGGAACTGAACCTAGAACTCCTGCACAGCAGTGCACGGTGCCGCTGTTGGATTTTTAGCTCAAGGAGACTTGCTGCATTATTTAGATTCACATAGAGTAAATCCCTGCCCCAAAATGAGGGATTGTCATTTCCACTACAAGGTATTTGGCTTTTTTTCCCCAGCATATAGACTCTGTGACCCTCTCTGGCTTGCGTCTAGATTGGAATAGACTTAGTTTGACTACTATAATTGTTTCTGTCTTATGGCATATGACATGATCTCCACTGGACTATCAGTGCTCCTGTGTTTTAGGGCTAGCAAGATGAGCTCTCTTTACCCATGCCACCCTGAGGGATGGCTTCCATACCAGCTGCTATAACATTCCTTTCTCCTACTACAAGCACCACAGCATGGCAGCACGTCTAGTACTCTCTTCGGCACTTGGGCTGAAGGCCATTTCCTGTACAGTCTGCCTAGATGTCTTTCCTCCAGATATAATCATTTCAGGGTCAGCCTGACTAGTTGGAAAACTAGGGCAGCAACATCTTGCGAGCAGCAAAGAGCAGGGCATTCCGAGCTAAACAATAGATTCTGACAGCCGATGGTGGCACCAACATCTCAAACCAACTCTGGGGCTGGCCCCGAGTCCTTTGCTCTCATTTGATCACATTTTTTTCTCTGTTTCTCTTTCTGTAGCTGGACAAACCCTTTGAATATCAGCTTTAACGTTATTACCTTTCTACGTTGCCAGTGGATTTCTCCACTAGCTTCAGTTATAAGTACCCAAATGTCGCCCGCACTCATTATATGCAATCATTCAAATCCACTTTTCATGAACTCCAATTTGCCATGAATTGAAATTCATCTTAAGAGGGCATGGAGTGTAATCGGGGCAATCCTCTCTTTTTTTTAATACAGCGCTTGTTATTTTATATGGGATACTGGGAAACCCGTGGGGGAAGGGAAAGAGGACCTATTGAACATAATTAGGCTAAACACGGCCTCCACCTGTGCCATCAGTAATTGAATTGCTTCCATCTCTGGCTGCTAAAGAGCTAATGACCACAAATCAGTGGGGATTGCTGCTCTTTCAGTCCGCCTCCATCAAGGGCGAGATAAGTGCTAACTATGGGACCGGAGCACTGATTACTGCCCCTGTCCTAGCCCTCAGTCTTAGATTAAACTGGCAAAGTGAAGGCCATTAGCATCTCACACACCAGTCTTTACCAGCTGATTTTAATCTATGCTCATTGCTAGCTAAGCTGTTTACTGTAAAGGAGGAATGAGCTCATGGTTAAAAGAGGTATAATGGGTTTAGAAGAGGCAATTTGAAAATGTTAATGATAGCTGGGAATTCTTCCTAAACAAGTTCATCGAAAGGCAGAGGGGGGGAGGGGGGAACTGTATAGATTCTTTTGTAATTTAAGCATGGAGGAGGCTTGAAAAAATGTAATAGCTAATAATATAACTAATCAACTAAGTCAGCACCTTAAAATAACACTAAACTTAGAGGTTAGCACTTTAAGAAACAATTTCCATGTATTTTTTGTATGGAACAAGGATATGATAAACCATTTAATTTATTCTTCACACCGAACACAACAGGCTGTTAGTGTATGATCCTTTGTGCACATTTCCGTAAACTATTGTTGAAATTCTTTAAATAAAAGAAAACAGGCAAAACGTCTAGTAATAGACTTCTAGACAAAAATATTTCTTACACACTAGTCCCTTTACTTAGAGCAAGTGTCTTGCTATTTATTTAGGCTAGTTGCAATGCTCCCCTGTCCCTCGAGGACTTGCACTATAAGGGCTGGATTTAAGGAAAGATGCTGCTATGCACTAACCGCAGCTTCCATTTTATACACTGAGACCTCGTTACTAATGACACAGAGTAGCAACCTTTGGAAGTCTTTGGACCTGAGGGTGAAGTGACCCAAGGAATGGATTTGGCTCATGCCTTTTCCAGAAGTAGCTCCAGTGAGTTACATCAAGGCGCAGTAAGTATTTTCCTAGCCCCAGAGGGCTTGTGAACTAAGGGTCCAATATTCAGAAGCCCTAATCCAGATAACCGTGGATGCTGTCCGGATGAGGGCGCTGAGAGAGATCTTCGGTGGCCCTCTTCGAATAGCGTGAGGCAGTGCTGGTGCCTGTCTGGATAGCTGTGACATTCAGCCGTTATCGGGATAATTTCCTTATGAGAATAGTCTATCTGCTTAACGTAGGACAGCCAAAAAAAAAGCTGTCCTAAGTGCTATCTGGATAGAGCCGCTGAATATCCATCTTAGTGCCTTGATCTGGATATTTAATCATGTTAATCCTAGTGAGTGGGATATTTAGCAGCCCATACGCCCCAGTGCTAACCAGTCAGCAGCAATATTCAGCCACTGGCCGCTTAACATAAACCTGCTACGGTTAGGCACACAAAATGTCCTAACTTTAGCTGACCGGACATACTAGATATTCAATGCTGGCGGCCAGATATAACCCCATTTAAAACGGTGACAGCCAGCGGCTGAATATACTGGTCAACATTGAAATCGTTACTGACTTTAAAAGGCCCTAATCTGTAGTATCTTGGTGAGCTGAACACGAATATAACATTAAAACAATTTTAATGGCTCTCGTTTTGAAGATATTGCATGCAGTTCATTTTTGACGTTTCACCGTATAAATTTATCCATTAGGACATCAACATCCCAAATAAGCCTTGAATGATGTAATATTGCATCACATTGCATAATACCAGCATGCACACATCATCCAGAGTTGATTGCATCATTTTCTGATGCAATGCAATACTACTGCCAGACGGCTGCTGAAGCCATCTGACGTCAGCAGTGTACTATACGCAGTCGGAAAGGTTGAGTACAGGGCCGGATTTACCTTGAGTGAGGCCCTACGCCAACAAAAATTGTGGGCCCCCAGCAGGGGCGGCCCAAGGGGGGTGCGGACCTCATTTGCATAAGGGGCCTCATTTGCATAAATATTTGCATAATGTTACCATATACTAACTTTTAGTAAACGTGCCTCTTAATGAGTGTATGGATAAAGAAAGACTAAAAGATTTCTACATTACTATAATCCAGTGCCAACTGCCAGACACATTAGGAACTACTACAAACACTGCCCATAGTAAACCCGCCGTATCCTAACAGCACTACCAGGACTCACAAAGCACCATACTCTACCAATCAAAAGGCAACACTGCAAATATTAAACCAATACATTTCAGAGAACAACAATACATGACCTACTGGGGAAAGAGAACAAGTGGCAATGTCAAATAGGAATTATATAAACAGAACACCTCAGCTCAGTTACACATGCAGAACATAGACCATCACCAAACAAGTAATCACAATTTAGAAATAGGAAGACAATAATTAAACTGGGAATCCCAAAAGCCAAACTTGGAATGTACAACACTGTAGAAATAAAACTATACATTAATTTGCTCTTGTACTAAACAAAGCGCAGATGTTAATGATGCACATTTACCAGAGCTGACATATTCCAATTAATAAATTCAAAATAAAGAGATATTTTTCTACCTTTTGTGCATTTTTTCAGCTGCAATTGCTCCAGCCACTTTCTTCTGGTTTCTTCGTGTCTTCTGCTAACTCTCCATCGTCTGCTGTCCATTTGTCCTTTCTTCTCTCTTCTAGATTTTTTCCATTCTCTCTCTACATCTGCTTTAACATACTAATCTTTCTCCTTTTGCTCTTTCCTCATTCCTATTTCATCCACTCAAATTTTACCCCTCCATCCTCAATCCCCACTTACTCTCCCAATACCCGGCCAATTGTAGATTTTTTATCCCTCCCACACAAAATATTTTTCCCTTCTCCATTTTACTCTTCCAGCCCCATCCCATTCTAATCCTCCCCCAACATCAGCTCCCTTCTAGTTCCAGCCTCACCCAGCATCCATTCCCTTCTAGTCCCTGCATCAGCCCATTTCCAGTCCTAGCCATCCATCAGCCCATTTCCAGTCCTAGCAACCCCCCAACCCAATACCAGTCCTAGCCCCCCCATCACCCCACTTACAGTCCTTAACCCCCCATCACCCCATTTTCAGTCCTTAACCCCCCCATCACCCCATTTTCAGTTTAAGCCCCCCCTATAACCCATTACCAGTCCTAACCCCCCATCAGCCCACTTCCAGTCCTAACCCCATCAACCCATTTCCAGTCAGCCCCCCATAGCCCATTGCCAGTCCTACCCCCCCCCCCATCAGCCCATTACCAGTCCTAATCCCATCATCCCACCTCCAGTTTTAACCCCCCAGCCCATTTCCAGTCCTAGCCCCCCATAGCCCATTACCAGACAACCCCCATCAGCCCACAGCCCATTACCAGTCTTAACCCCCCCAAAGCCCATTACCAGTTCTAACCCCCCCCAACAGCCCATTACCAGTCCTAACCCCCTCAGCCCACCTCCAGTCTTAACCCCCCAGCCCATTTCCAGTCCTAGCCCCCCCCATAGCCCATTACCAGACAGCCCCATCAGCCCACAGCCCATTACCAGTCTTAACCCCCCCCCTAAAGCCCATTGCCAGTTCTAAGCCCCCCCCAACAGCCCACAGTCCATTACCAGTCCTAACCCCATCAGCCCACCTCTAGCCTTAACCCCCCCCAGCCCAGCCCAGCCCAGCCCAGCCCCGCCCATTTCCAGCCCCAGCCCCCCAATAGCCCATTACCAGCCCTACCCCCCCCAGTCCATTTCCAGCCCCAGCCCCCCCAATAGCCCATTACCAGTCCTACCCCCCCCCATAGCCCATTACCAGTCCTACCCCCCCCCCCGGCCTAAAGAAAAATGTAATTTAAAAAAAACCTGGTGGCTGCCGCCGCGGGGCCCCCTCTGCTGCCGCGGGGGCCCCGTCTACAAGCTGAAGCGGTGCGGTGCGGTGCGGTCGGGTCGGGTCCGGTCGGGTCTCTCCCTCCCTCCTTCCCTCCCTGCAGGCTGCGAGAGACGCGAAGATAGAGCGTCTCCTCGCGTCTGTGTTAAGCCGGCAGGGGCTGATGGGAAATCCCA
The DNA here is from genome assembly GCA_033557465.1 of Ichthyophis bannanicus. NCBI lineage: Eukaryota > Metazoa > Chordata > Amphibia > Gymnophiona > Ichthyophiidae > Ichthyophis > Ichthyophis bannanicus. The sequence continues at coordinate 1,104,081,268 of CM066031.1, forward strand.
TCAGCCCCTGCGGGCTTAACACAGACGCGAGGAGACGCTCTATCTTCGCGTCTCTCGCAGCCTGCAGGGAGGGAAGGAGGGAGGGAGAGACCCGACCCGACCGCACCGCACCGCACCGCTTCACCTTGTAGACGGGGCCCCCGCGGCAGCAGAGGGGGCCCCGCGGCGGCAGCCACCAGGTTTTTTTTTTAATTGAGTTAAAAAAAAATTACCTGGTTCTTTTTTTGTGGGCCCCTGCCGGCTGTGGGCCCTACGCCATGGCGTACATGGCGTATAGGTAAATCCGGCCCTGGTTGAGTATTTAAAATATTTCAGACTGTGTGCGAGACAGTTTAAGCTACTGTTACATGTAACTTTTATTAATCATATAATTTTATCCATTTATGTATAATACAGAACAGTAATGCCGTGAAAGTACGTTAATACCGTTGACAATTTCTGCTACATTTGTGGGGAAGTGACATTTGCCAAACAGAAGAAAAGTATCATTCTCAACTGAAGAAGGCATATCATCTTTACTTCGGATGCAAGATTGGTGACCAAGACAAGCCTTGGGCCCCGCATATATGCTGCGCTACATGTACAACACAGTTTTCACAGTAGTTGAATTGCAAAAGACCATCAATGCCGTTTGCAGTCCCCATGGTGTGGAGAGAGCCAAGCAACCACATAAATGACTGTTACTTCTGCTTGGTTCCTCCTCTTTCCAGCAGAATAACGAAACAAAAGAAGTCAAGCATAGTCTACCCAAACATTCCGTCTGCATTGAGACCAGTTCCACATGGTGAGGGACTTCCTATTCCAGAACCTCCATCAGAATATTCCCTTGATTCATCTGATAAGGAGAAGGGTGAGCCGACCTCTTCTTCTCCTGGTCCGTCAGCATGCAGTGACCCAGATTTTCACTGGGATGCATATCAACTCCACACAGAATAACACAGGAAGAACTAAATGACCTGGTTCGTGATTTGGACTTATCCAAGAACAAGGCAGAATTGCTAGGATCAAGACTCCAACAATGGAATCTTCTAGAAGAAGATGTCAACATTACTTCATATCGAAAGCGTCACCAGCAGTTGGAGCCTTTCTTCAGAAAGGAAAGTAATATGGTATTCTGTTCCGATATTGAAAGCCTCATGAATGCGTTAAAAATCACTCATGACCCACAAGACTGGAGATTATTTATAGACTCTTCGAAACTGAGTCTGAAGGCTTTGCTTTTGAACAATGGAAACCGTCTTCCATCTATTCCAGTAGCGCACGCCGTCCACATGAAAGAGACATACAATAACTTAAAGCATCTACTGACTTCCATTAACTATACCAAGTACAGCTGGCACCTCTGTGGTGACTTGAAGGTAGCTGCCCTTTTAATGGGACTGCAGCAGGGATATATAAAATACATGTGTTTCTTATGTGAGTGGGATAGCTGAGCAAGGGATTGGCACTACTTGCGGAAGGAATGGAATCGCAGACAAAATGCAACAGTTGGAGAGAAGAATATCCAGCACCCAGCTCTGGTTGAGGCTCACAAAATCCTGCTACCACCCCTTCACATCAAACTAGGTTTGATGAAAAACTTCGTGAAAGCCATGGACTGCACTTCGCCAGCTTTACGATACCTGCATTTATTTATTTATTTATTTTATTTATTTTATTTATTTATCTATTTCTTCTATACCGCCCCTTCCAGAGATCAGGGGCGGTTTACATGGAACAAGTTAACAGTTTTGTATACTTCTGTATACATTACATAGAACGGAAATTTCTAACTTTTTACAGATAACAGTGCAGTAAACTGTCGGAACTATTTACATTTTGTATACTTTTGTATACTTCTGTATTATAATATTAAACAGAATTTTCTAACTTTTTACAGGTAGTGAGGCGAGGCACTGCCAAAACTATTTACAATGGTTATTTACCAAAAGGTTATATACAATGAATTACAGGGTGAAGCATTCATTAGTCATGTGTGGGTGGGTGGTGGAATTTATTTCCATTTTTTTATCATGAGTTTTTGGTGTGTCTGGGTAGGTCTATGTATGGTTAGTTGATTGTGATTTTAAGGGCTTTGTGTTTGTGTGTCTGTGGGGTTGGACTTGGGGGGTAGGGGATTTCATAGTGTTCGGAGAATAGGTATGTTTTGAGTTCCTTCCTAAATTGGGAGAGGTCTTTTATGATACGAAGGTCTATTGGGAGATCATTCCAGAGCGGGGGACAGTGAATGTGAAGGCCCTGGTGCTGGTGGATTTTTTAGTTTTCATGAATGATTTTGGTATTTCAAGTGAGTGGGCTGCGTTTAGTCTGCGAGCTCTTGATTCAGATGGGGCGTGTAGTAGTGTGGATAGATATGAGGGGGTGATGTCGTTTAGGAGCTTGAAGGTGGTTAGGAGAATTTTATATCTGATTCTGCTGTTTATAGGAAGCCAATGTAGTTCTAGCATTATAGGGGTTACATGGTCTACTAGGCGGGCTTTAGTGACTACTTTTGCACAGATGTTCTGGGCTCTTTGTAGTAGGTAGGTATTTTTTTGTGGTAGGCCAATTAGGAGACTATTACAATAATCAAAGTGGGAGGTGATGAGTGTATTAACAACTGATCTAAAGTCATGTGTGTCAAGAAGGGGCCTTAGGTGTTGTATGGTTTTGAGTTTGTAGAATATGGTTTTTACTGTCTGCTTTATGTGTGGTAGCATGGAGAGTGTATGATCAATTATTACACCTAGGTATTTTACCTCTTTTTAACAGGTATAGTTGTATTGTTGATTGAGATTGATGTTGGATAAGTGTCCTCGGTCACTGGTGATCTTGTTATGAACATTGCTTCCGTTTTTTTGAGGTTGATGCTGAGATAGTTGGTTTCCATCCAAGAGGTGGTCTCAGCCATGCATTCGGATAGGGTGTCGTAAGTAGGGTTTTTGGTGGTTATGGGGAGAGCGAGCATGATGTCGTCAGCATAGATAAAGTGACTAATCCTGTGTTTTCTAAATATTTTTGTAATGGGTTGGAGGTACAGGTTGAAAAGGAGGGCAGAAAGGGCTGATCCCTGGGGTATTCCTTGCCCTTGGGGGAAGGTTTCTGATGCTTCCTGGTCTATTTGAACACGTATTAGTCTATGTGTGATGTAAGACTTAAACCATTTGCTGCATGAAAAATTCCCTCGACTCAGCGAAGCAAAGATTAAAGAGGGAGTTTTTGTGGGTCCTCAGATTCGAGAGCTCTTCAAAGATGACCGGTTCAACAACGTGCTGCAGGGTGATGCGAAACAAGCATTGAATGTTTTTCGCCTAGTGTCAACAAACTTTCTCGGGAATGTTAGGGCAGAAAACTACAAGGAACTAGTAGAAGACATGCTGATGCAGCATCAGAAACTTGGCTGCAATATGTCTCTAAAGATCCATTTCCTTGATTCCCATCTCGATTTCTTTCCTGACAATTGTAGTATGGTTAGTGAGGAACAGGGTGAACGTTTTCACCAGGATATCGCAACAATGGAGCAAAGATACCAGGGAAAATGGTCCACTACAATGCTGGCTGACTACTGCTGGACACTCCCCAGAGAAGCTCCCGAACAGCTGTACAAGAGACAGGCGAAAAAATCTAAGAAGTAGTCAATGACTTGGTTTTTTACAGGTATTAACCGAAGGCCTATTATATTTACTATTGACATGCATTTCGTGATGTAAACATTAATTCTTGTAGATTACAAAAAAACTAGAGCAAACTTTGCAATTTCACTGTCATATTTGTGTTCAGCATATAAAAATTGCTAAGAAATGACTATTTTTATTTCAGTAACATGACTTTTGTAAAAATTTGTTGACCAGTCCCTGTGGCCTTTAAATATTGACTGTTCTGAATATTGGGCCCTAAGCTTGTACCTGAGGCACTGGAGGGTTAAGCGACTTGCCCAAGATCACAAGGAATATTGTGAGATTTGAACCATGACTTCTGCAGTTCTAAGCCCACCACTCTAACTACCTCCACACCACAGCCAAACTCAAACCATGAACACTAACACTTAATGGGGACAAAAATCTTACAAGACATATCAAAAGAAATCTCTTATGACCAGGCAGTTTCCTTTTGCCTCTACTGAGATTATGGTACTGTGAACCTTTATTCACCACTACCAAAATGCTTCCTCATTCTTAATGCCCTCCCATCACAGCATGCCAGGACTCACAGATTGTTGCTCTCAGCTCACTGCGATGCCTTGTGCATCTTAAGCCTGGTCACTGTCGAGAGGTGACTGGCCCTCTCTTCCCTGGAGGTTATAAACGCTGCCCCTGCAATATCTCCAGCCTCAACCGCAGAAGCCGGAAACCAAACACTGATCCCCGACATGGCAATGCAATAATGGAAAGAAATCTCTTTTAAATAATTGGTATTTTCCCTTATATGAACAAAAAGCATGATGCAAGACAGACAAGACTGCCTTAGGTCTCATTATGCGAGACTGAGATAGAGACACAGAATACACAATCTCCCCCCCCCCCCTCCCCTTTTCCCTGTATTGTCTAATGAGCTGAAACGAAGCTGCGTGTTCTGAGGAAAACAGAACACTAGAGCAGATTTAGCTACTAAAGAAGGGACAGGAGATAAACATATAAAGAATGACAGAAACTCGTGTTCATGGCTTCAAATCCTCCTCAATTCTTCCTCAAAAGAATCCGCTCGCTCTTAGCATTTATCTTATAACATTGGTTTACAAAAGGGGTTCTCAACCCAGTCTTCTGGACACACCCAAGCAGTCTGGTTTTCAAGATATCCATAATAGTTATGCATATGAGAGATTTATATATCTTTTAATTAAAATATTTGTATTCTGCTAATCCTTGTTGCACTCAGCAGATCTGCAAAACCTGCCTCCACTACTTGCAACCCTATTTCACGCATGTTCACTGTAGGTTTTGTCAAGGCTGGTGCAAGGATATGAGGTGCCCTAGATGAACCTCCCAGCTCCTAGCCCACCCCTCTCTGGGACCTGCAGCGGCAGCAACGACATTAAAGCACAGCATTAACTCAAACCTCCCATACTGCACTTTGACCAGCCTCTTCTATCCCCTCCAATGCAGATTTCCTGTTTGCATAGGGGCAGAAGCAACTGGTGTTGGCTTGGTGTTGCAAGATTTGCATAAGGTTTGTTTTAATGTCCTTGCCACCGCTGCATGTTCCAGAGAGGGGCGGCATTGACGGAAATGGTCCACCCTCAAAGCATTTGCATTCTAAGCGATAGTCTAGTTTGCCTGATGAATAGCACAGGCTCTGGATTTCCTGAAAACCAGACTAGTTGGAGGCATCCTCAGGACTGGACTGAGAAATCAGGGTCTACAGAGTAGTGTTGGAGGATGTGTTCTTTCATATCTGGCCCTTGGGAGTATTTTATTATGTATGAAGGCAGCTGCCCACTTAGAGTTGATCCTATGTCTTCTTGATCTTCCCTCAAAGAGATACAGATAGATGTTCCAGGCCTTGACACACTTTCTTTCAATCTAGAATCCATGATTTCATTAAGGCATAGACAAACCAGACATGTGCCCGGGGCCCAAATGTTTAGGAAGGGCTCTCTCAAATGTGTAACTCAATGGCTCCCAAGCAGAGCCAGCCCAACCATTATGCAAATTAGACAGTTGCCTAAGGCGGCAATTTCTGGGGAGGTTAGCAAAGAGCAGGACATTTAGAACTAAACAATAGATTCTGATACCTAGAGGGGCATAAGGTTTGCCTGAGGTGCCAACACCTTCAACCAACTCTGCTGCCTGCCCTGCTCCCAAAGCAAAGTTTTGCCCTGGTAAGTCACCTGCTGGCAAAAAGAAGAGTGGGGGAGAGGTGGGCCGGAGCCACTGCAGCCTGCAGAGGTCTTTCTATTCTCCCCAACTCCTCTGTGTTGTCCTCCAGTTGTCAGGAGGCTTCTTACCTACTTGCTCCCTCCTCTGTTCATTTTCTTCTGCAATCAGAACCATGCTGAGTCCCATTTGTGGGAGTTTTAAAATAAGTTTATATTATGGTAGGGGCCCAATACATTTGTTTGCTTAGAGCCCACCAAAGGGTTATTTCTGATCTGCTAGGAGCCAGCCCAAAAAGTTATGAGCCAACAGCTGAGACCTCTCTCAGTCCCCCCATTGTCCCCACTGAAGTTCAAAACTGGGGGAAGAGGGGCATCCCTTCTGAAGTCTGCTGTAGCTCCTCTAGAACCTGATTTACTAAGATCCTTTGGTTCCCATGGGAAAAGAAAGCTTAGTAAATCATATTTTTAACGTGCCACTATGCAGCACTGTCAGAAGCCAGCAGCCTCCTTGCCCAAGTATGCTATCAGCAGTATGTCAGCACTTCTCCTCCCCCTCTTGGATAGCTGCACAGGGATGATTGCCTGTTTGGTTCAGTTATCAGCTTTGGCAGGGGTTCCCCACCAGTCTCGCCCTCTCCTCAGCATTCAGTCTTCTCTCATCCCCCTCACCCTATCCTCCCCCATTTTCCCTTTCACTTTCATACCCCCCACTGTATATTCTCAATCTCCTTTTCTCTTTCATCCCCCAGCTTCCCTCAGTCTTTTTCTCATCCCCCACCCTCCGCACACAGTCTCCATCCTCAGTTCCCGTGTCACAAGTCCCTCCTTCCCTCTCATGCCCTGTCTTCAGCAGTCTCCCTCTCATCTTCCCACCGCTCTGAACCCCACTCCTGCCCACTACCCCTGGTCCCATTCCCCCCAGTGCTAGCCAGTAGAATTGATTAACATGTAACCTCCCCATCACCTGCTGCCAGTGCTGCTGTGGCCACTAGTGCTGAAACAAGGACTCCTCATCAGTCCGCACCGCACTAGGCTCTTCTTTTGAGCCATGCAATGCAGAAACATCTCAGCTGAACTCATAGTTTCAAATATTTCAAGACCTAAGATCTTGAGAGTTACACAAGGTTTCCTGCACAGCACAGCTCAAACCTGAGCCTACTTGCACAGTGTAGAGTGATCAGAAGCCTCTGTTTCAATAGCAGCAGCTAATATAACAAAAAGGATCCCTCATGGGAGCATGAAATCCTGGGCACATGGTACAATTTCTAGGTGTCTTGTTGATCTAGGGGTATGAACCTCACATAGGATGTGACAGATCCTAGAGAAGCCCTTTCTATACTCTTTGGGATCCTGCTGGGTATTTGGAACAGGATAATGGACTCAATAGACCTTTGGTACAGTACCTTGTGAAAGTATTCATCCCCTCGATGTTTGTCTTGTTTTGGCGCATTGATGTTGTTGTTAAGCGCCATCGAGTCGGTGTTCCACTTCACCAATTTGTTTTATATTGTTAGGTCCATTACCTAACAACATCCAAATGAATCACCATTTTCATTCCAGATTGTAATGCAACAAAACAGGACAAAAAACAAGGGGATGAATACTTTCAGAAGGCACTGTAGTTGTTCACTTTAGTAAACAATATCCCATAGTTAGGCAACTTACTCCATGGAGCAGAGACATTAAAAACAATCTGATTAGATCACTTGATGGTTCTAATTTACCTAGCAGGGAGTTCAAGCAAATTCTCTACTTGAGAATGCAATGTACAGACTAATAATTAGGACACACCACATGAAAAACTTTATAAATCATAGTTAAAGCCTTCAGTGGAGATCAGCCAAAACAGAAGGTACACAATCCCATAGAGACACCTAATAAGAAGCATGGCTACTGTGTCCTGAATGATCTGTACTCTTTCCACAACCCACTTACAGTTGTGGTCAACATTATTGGCACCCTTGCAGTTCAATTCCTTAATGTCCAATATCTCCTGAAAAAAACCTGGCCAGTGCAATGGCTTTGGACTGTATTGTACATATATTTGACACATAAAATAATCAAATAATTCCCTGCAAAATAGTTATCTCCAAGTTATAATGCCCTGTTCAATGTAATTTCAGTTTGTTCAATGTAAACCGCACTGATGCAGAATAGCGCGGTATATAAGAGAATATAAATAAATACATAAATAAATCAAATAAAACAAGACCAATTAAAAAAGGATATTGTAGGAAATAGTATAAAAACTGGGACATTGCCAGGACATGATTACTGTTCAACATGTTCAACAATTCAGATCAGTTTGAACAGAAGAAACACATCCCATTGTAGTAAAATTAGATGCAAATAATTCACATTCATTCATTTCAAAACTTCATCCAAACACTTTTTTTAGATTCAAAAGGTTTTCAGAAAAACAGAGAAAATGACAGAAGATAAAGACCATATAACCTATCCAATCTTCCCCTTCAATCTATTCAAAACTCAGCTGCACAACTTATCTTCCACTAGTATTGCTATGCTCATGTAACCTCTCTTTCCAAGTCACTTCATGGGCTCCCTATCCATTTCCGCATCCAGTTCAAACTTCTACTGTGCATTCATTCTGCGGCTCCTCACCACCTTTCCTCTCTTATCTAACTCTACACCGCTCCTTGGGAACTCCGCTCCTCTGGCAGATCCCTTTGATCTGTGCTCTTCTCCGCCACTGCCAACTCCAGACTTTGTTCATTCCACCTTGCGGCTCCATATGTCTGGAGCAGACTACCTGAGTCGGTGCGTCAGGTTCCTTCTCTGGCCCTATTCAAGTTTAGTAACATAGTAAGTGACGGCAGATAAAGACCAGCATGGTCCATCTAGGCTGCCCATTAAAAGGTGCCAGGAGCAGTTTCTCCAAGGTTGAAGACCCACCTCTTTGAGGCTGCTTTTGGATCCCGATTCCCCTCATTCTCTTGTCCACTACTTATCTGTATCTTGCCATACTTTAGTTCCCAGTTCTGCGATGATTAGAAGTAGTAGTAGTAGTAGTTCCCATCCACACCAACTGCCAAGTTCTCCCTCAGAGATCCTCTGTACTTTCTCATGCTTTCTTGAATTCAGATACCATCCTCATCTCCACTACCTCCACCGGGAGGTTGTTCCATGCATTCACCAACCTTTCTGTATAGAAATATCTCCTTAGATTATTCCTGAGTCTATCCCCTTTCATCTTCACCCTGTGACCACTTGTTCCAAATTTTCCTTTCAAATGAAATAGGCCCACCTCCTGTGCATTTAAAAGTCTCTACTATATCTCCCCTTTTCTTCCTTTCCTCCAAAATACATATATTTAGATCTTGAAATCTATCCTCATATGCTTTAGGACGAAGACTATTGACCATTTTATCAACCACCCTCTGGACCAGCTCCATCCTGTTGCTGTCCTTTCGAAGGCGTGTACTCCATACAGTATTCCAAATCTCTCACCAAAGATTTAAACAGAGGCACTCTCACCTCCTTTTCCCTCTCTCTGTGCACCCAAGCATCTTTCTGGCAGTTGCTATCACTTTTTCTACCTGTTTGGCCACCTTAAGATCTTCAGATATTGGGGGTCACATGATGACAGCTCTTGCAACCTGCTCTGGGAAATTTCCTTAAAATCATACCATTAAGACCCCATATCTGCATGAAACGAGAACACGGCAATCACTAATGACCCCCCCCCCCCCCCCCGAGGAGATTGGAAGAAAAGGGCTGGCAGGTGCAATGCTGGAATGCAGTGGATTCCAGGAAAAGCACTGCAGCAGCCCAGGGAGAAAGGATGCGGGCTGGATACCAAAATGGCAACTGAGCAGAATGCGCCATCGGCAGGCCTTATATTGAAAGAGGAGATGGTTAGAGAAATAACTAAAAGCATCACCATGGTACTCAAAGACAGGCTGTCAAAGCTTCAATCCTCAATTGATGACATCAAAGACAGTATAGAAAGTCATACGTCCTGGCTGCAGCAGACGGAGCAGCGTATCTCTTCCCAGAAAGACAGGCTGGAGGCGGTGGAGGGTCACGTGCGCCAGTTGGAGGAGTGGTGCCACCGGTTACAAGAACGAGCAGAGGATCAGGAAAACCATTCCCACAGAAACATCTGGTTGGTGGGGATCCCAGACATAGGCATAGTTTGGGAAGACTGAGAGGGAGCATTGCCCCCCAAATGAGTTGTCCTGATGGCTGCGATGCTTTGCTGGTGGGTAGAAGGGAAGGAAAAGGCCTAATCATGCCCTCCATGCAGTCTGTTTGCCCATGGGAATCCCATCCCCCATGGGCTGAACTTAAGAGAAGAGGAAGGCAGCAGTCACAGCCTACAGCAGAAAAGGTGTGTATGTGGGGGGGGGGGGGGGGGGAAGTGAGGTAGAGAAGGCAGCAACGATTTAAAGGAGCAGTGGGCCTATTAAAAAAAGAAGATGGGGACAGGATATTAGGATGGGGATGGGAGTGCTAGGGGGGTTGGTGAAGGGTGGAGAGTCTAGAAGGGTAACAGAGGAGGGAGCCAGCAGGAGAAGGGTTGGAGGAGGAGGGAAGTGAGCAAGGTATTGCCAAAAGGTGCATTCCCTTCCCCCCAGAACACACACAAGCACCTCATCTCTACCCCTACACCACACACTCACACACACAGATAGCCCATCTCCGCACGACAGACACACACACACACACAGGCACCTCACCTTTTCACCATGCAAATAGAGCCCCCCAGTTCTGCAACCCCATACACACATGCACAACAGCCCCTTACCACACTCATACAAAGGCACCCACTGCAACATCCTACACGCAGACAGACACATGGAGCTACATGGGTGGAAGCAAACAGCCCCGTGGTGCCAGAGCATGAAGGTAAGCTAAGTGTGGCTGTTGGGTCCTGAGAGGGGTGACAGCAGTGGCAATGGGAGGCCCTGGATAGAAATAAGGAAATGTTGCGCCTAGTGCAGGAGCTACAGGGGTATGCAACAGATGTGCCCTCTCTCCCCTTTTCTTTTTACCTTATTATTGGAGCCTCTTGCAGTTAAGATACAGGAGGCTCAGTGCTCAGGTGGGATAGCAGTGAGTGGGGAGATGTACCGCATAACCTTTTCGCAGATGACATATTGTTCTTTCTGGGTGATGTATCTCGAGAACTTCCTGAGGTAATGCGAATAGTGGAATGTTTTGGCACATTCTCAGGGCTAAAAATAAACTTTCATAAGTTCAAAGCCCTGGCACTGAGGTGAGATCGAGGTGGTCAGGAGCAGAGGGATGATTCAATCACATGGGTGGAGGGTAGCCTGAAATATCTGGGCATCCACTTGATTACAAACGATGTATAAAAAGAATATTGGGGACAAGTTAGATCAAATGAAAAAACTATGTGAAGCTTGGAAAGACTTGCCTCTGTCCCTTTTGGGAAGGATGGCATTAGTAAAGTTGATGGTCTTTCTTAAGATACTCTATGTATTACAGACCCTCCCCATCTGGGTAAAACAAAAAGAGACTGGCCTCTGCAATAACTTGATCAATCACATTATATGGAGAGAAGACCGCACACATTGCATATTCTAAATTCATTTTAGAAAAGGATCAGGGAGGAGTTAAATTGTCAGATTTAAGACTGTATAACATAGCTGCATTGACCAGATGGATACACGAGACCTATATGGCAGCATATAAACATGGACCTGAAGGCTTACTCCAGCAGCGATGGTCTCCTTCCACATTTATAAATCTCCTGCACTGTGCTCAGGGGCAGTGGCTGCTGTTACCATTTGTAAATCCAGGGGGGAGGAGCGTCGGCGATATCATCGTTGTTACAGCTGATGGGTAATCTGACTTTCCTACTGGGAGTGGGGAGGATGGGGTTTCAGATCTGGGAAACAAGAGCGTGTTGGGAGCTGGGACATCTGCTAAGGCTGCCAGATGGGATTCTTTCATTTTTTGAGCAGGTCAGACAGAAACGAGGGATCCCTAAATCCCATTCATGACCTTCAGGAGTCTTCCTCCCCATCTGAACACTTTGTCCAACTGATGCCAGATGAGAAGGGGCCTGTTGGATGTAAGTTATCTGCAGGAGTTGGCTGCCAAATGAGGGACAGACAGGCTGGAAACGATAGATGAGGAAGGAATGGGGTCCCTGTACTGGGACTTGTGGAAAGAAATGCCTAGCGTGTCCCTTCAGGAAATGAAGTATAAAGTTATGCACCAGGTTTATATCACCAAAGAGGATGGGGGATGTGCCAGGAGGATGCCTGCTTGAAGTGTGAACATAAGGTGGGCACATGGATACACTCGTTTTTAGAGTGTGAGAAGCTGCTAGGCCTGTGGAAGGGGGTGTTACAGATGATTGAAGAAGTGCTTGGCACATTGCTAGACTGGACGTATGGTCTGTTAATGCTGGGGAGGATTCTCCTCTGCGGGATAAAAAGGTACCGAAGTTACAATGGAAATTCGTGCATATAACGGTGCTGCTAGTGAAAAACATAATTATGAAAAACTGACTGAGCTTGGAGGAGCCTGATGATGGATATGGCATATTGGGAAATACGTACACATAAAGCCAAAGTGACCCCGGGGTGGGTGAAGTATATGTACATACAGCACACTGTTCAGAATGGGTTGGGTAGGAAGGGGGGATGGGTGGTTGGGTGGGTGAGGGTGAGAATGGGGGTGAGTGTTAGATAGGTAAGCTGTGTGAGAGGATAGGGAAGAAAAGTTAGGGCACTGTGGTGTTTTTGATGTGTTTTCTGGGGGGTTGAGGGGCGATTTAAACATGTTTAGTGTTAAGGTAGCAGATCAAAAATGATGTTTAGATGGTTCATACCCTGACCCAGAATTTGTGTGCTGACTTTAGCCGCCTATCTGATGTTAATGGCACAGGAGGGACATGTATACTGAGGGCTAATAGCACAGTTGACAAATTGTGTTGCTATATGTTTATTTATTTATTTACTTATTTCTTCTATACCGCCCCTTCCAGTGATCAAGGGCGGTTTACATGGAACAAATTATGTATACTACTGTATACTTTACATTGAAACAGAGAAACTTTCTAACTTTTTACAGTAGTGACAGGTGTAAAAACTGTCCAAACTATTTACATAGGTTATTTACAAGTGATTCTATACAGTGGTTTACAAGATAATCGTGCATCATGTGAGTGTGGTGGAATTTATTTCCATTTTACCAAGACTTTTGTGTGTGTGTGAGGGGGCTGTGTGAGGTTATCTAGTTGTGGTTTAGGGGGGTTCTGAGTTGGTGTGTCTGAGGATGTTGTGGAACAGAGCTAGGGGGGTAGGAGATTTGGAAGTGTTCAGAGAATAGATATGTTTTGAGTTCCTTCCGAAATTGGGCAAGGTCCTTTATGGAGCGGAGGTCTAGTGGGAGATCATTCCAGAGCATGGAGGCGGTGAACGAGAAGGCTCTGTCACTTGTGGATTTTTTAGTCTTCTTGAATGATTTTGGTATGTCAAGTGAGTGGACTGCATTTTGTCTGCGAGCTCTCGATTCAGATGGGGTCTGAAGTAATGTTGTTAGATGTGATGGGGCGAACTCATTTAGAAGCTTGAATGTTGTTAGGAGAATTTTGTATTTGATACGGCTGTTTTATAGGGAGCCAATGTAGTTCTAGGAGTATAGGGGTCACATGGTCTGTTAGGCGAGCTTTAGTAGTTACCTTTGCGCAGATGTTCTGGGCTCTTTGTAATAGGTATGTGTTTTTTTGTGGTAGGCCAATCAGGAGACTGTTGCAGTAATCAAAATGGGGTGTGATGAGTGTATTGGCAACCGATCTAAAGTCATGTGTATCCAAGAGGGGCCTTAGATGTTGTATGGTTTTGAGTTTAAGAAATATGGTTCTTACTGTCTGCTTTATGTGTGGTGTCATGGTGAGGGTATGGTCTATTATTACACCCAAGTATTTTACCTCTTTTTTTAACGGGTATAGATGTATTGTTGATTGAGATTGTTGTTGGAAACGTGTCCTCAGTCACAGGTGTTCTTGTAACGAACATTGCTTCCGTTTTTTTAAGGTTAATGCTGAGGTAGTTAGTTTCCATCCAAGAGGTGGTTTCAGCCATGCACTCAGCTAGGTTGCCGTAAGTGTGGTTTTTTGTGGTTATGGGGATAACGAGCATGATATCGTCAGCATATATAAAGTGATTAATCTTGTGTTTTCTAAATATGTTTGTGATAGGTTGCAGGTATAAGTTGAATAGAAGGGCAGAAAGGGCTGATCCCTGAGGTATACCTTGTCCTTGGGGGAAGGTTTCTGATGCTTCTTGATCTATTTGGACACGTATTAGTCTATGTGTGATGTAGGACTTGAACCATTTGAGAACAGTTCCACCTATTCCTAAGTTTTCTAGTCTGTTAATCAAGGTGGGGTGGTTGATGTTGTCAAAGGCGGCCGAGATGTCAATAAAGAGTAGTAGGAAAAACAAGGGGGAGCTGCTACTCTTGCAGGAACCACGAGGAAAGCAACAAGGACAAGAGTCGTAGGTGGGTGTAAACGGATTTTATTACCCCTACGCATTTCGGCCGTAGCCTTCTTCAGGGGGCACACAGCTAAATGACATACAACATAGAAAACATATAAATATATTTAAAATCATAGTACATGATATTTGCCTTAAAATAATGGACCAATATTGTGATTATATATATAAAAGACATTTTGTATACATGTGCTCATTAGATAAATATGAACTAACAGATCTGAAGAATTAAAACCAATACATTTATAATAACGAAAAAAATGCAGGGTGGAAAAACAGGAATAAATAGAAGTTTACATATTGTGCATACACATGGTTATTGTTCAAATAAGATATATTGTATGTTTAAAAAATGTGTGAGTGATGAACTTATTTTAAGATATGGTAGGACGAGGGGGAAGATAAGGGGGGGGAAGGGGAGGGGAGGGGGGGAAGGGGGGGAGAGAGAAGGGAGGGGGGGAAAGAAGGGGGGAAGGGGGGGGAGGAGAATGAGGAAAGAGGGGAATAGAAGGAGGGGGAGGGGGAGGGGGAGGAAGGGAAGGGGGAAAGGGAAAAGGGGAGGGGGAGGGAGGGGAGGGGAAGGGAAAAGGGAAGGGGAGGGGGGAGGGAAAGGGGGGGAAGGGGGAGGGGAGAGGGAAAAGGAGGGGGAAGGGAGAGGGGGGGAAGAGGGGAAGGGGGAAGGGGAGGGGAGAGAGGGAGAGGGGGGAAAGGGGGGAAAGAGGGGGGGAGGGAGGGGGGGGGGAGGGGGGGGAGGGAGGGGGGGGGGAGGGGAGAGGAGGGGAGGGGAGGGGAGGGGGGAGGAGGGGGAGAGAGAGAGAGAGAGAGGGGGGGGGAGGAAGGGGGAGTGGGAAGGGGGGAAGGGAGGAAGGGGGAAGGAGGGGGGAGGAGGAAAGAATGAAATTCATTAAATGAGTAACTCACATGCGTATGACCAAGGAAATCTGCAATCGTAAAATGCGTTCACCAAGGCAACTAAGATATAAATAACACATGATACTGAATAATATTTATGTGAAGAATTCAAGAAAAGGCAACTAGTGTGTGCATATTAGCCAAACAATCTGTAATCCTTAAAAAGTGGGAAAATGAAAGAAAAAGTAGAAAAGAGGAAAAAAACGATACGTAGTAAAATGGAACATGTTAAGAACTAGCTTTATAATATTACTGAGTGGCAACATATGCTTAGAATCAACGTTAAGAAAGCACGATCTTCTTACTTACATATAAACCTTCTAATGAGTGTTTTGTATCATCTGCAAAATCGCTGTAAAATAAACACATTAAAAAGGTAATCTATACAAGCTGTTTGAAAATAGTTAAGAATTGGTGAGGAAACTTTGGAAACGGTAAAAAGATAAACCGCAATGTGCTGGGACATTGTACTAATGTGCAAACAGGAAAATATCTAAAAATCAAAAAATAATAAAGTATGGAAACTGAAAACACCTAACTTGGATTGAAGAAAGACACAATTTCAACTGTTTATAAGTGCTCCTAAGAAATATCATACAATTGTAGAGGAACGGCATGATGAAGAAAGTGACCATATTGCACGAAGTCTTGTAATAGACGAAAATAAAGGAACTTAGCTTCTTATTATGAAATTATGAGGCTTGTTTTAATTAAAGGCATAAACTACAAAGATAAGACTGATATGATCTAAAGGGGAAACATGTCTTATTTTGAGATAAACGAAACTATTTCATTGCAATGTTGAAAGTGAAACTGACAATAATATCAACCGCATCAAAATGCTGAAGAACGGGCATTATTGGAAGGGCATTAAAAGAATGTTAGAGATTAGTACGCATCTATTTGGGCTACAATTGTATGATATTTCTTAGGAGCACTTATAAACAGTTGAAATTATGTCTTTCTTCAGCGGTCCCACAGATAGCACCAAAGCTTTCATGCAGCAGTTTTACATACGAGCACAACAACCCAGTTTTCATAAAAGATATAGTAATTTAATAAGCTTTAGTATAATGCAGTTCACTTATTCCGTCCAGTCCCTCTCCTTGATTAAAACGGTTCACAATCCAAGTTAGGTGTTTTCAGTTTCCATACTTTATTATTTTTTGATTTTTAGATATTTTCCTGTTTGCACATTAGTACAATGTCCCAGCACATTGCGGTTTATCTTTTTACCGTTTCCAAAGTTTCCTCACCAATTCTTAACTATTTTCAAACAGCTTGTATAGATTACCTTTTTAATGTGTTTATTTTACAGCGATTTTGCAGATGATACAAAACACTCATTAGAAGGTTTATATGTAAGTAAGAAGATCGTGCTTTCCTTAACGTTGATTCTAAGCATATGTTGCCACTCAGTAATATTATAAAGCTAGTTCTTAACATGTTCCATTTTACTACGTATCGTTTTTCCTCTTTTTTACTTTTTCTTTCATTTTCCCACTTTTTAAGGATTACAGATTGTTTGGCTAATATGCACACACTAGTTGCCTTTTCTTGAATTCTTCACATAAATATTATTCAGTATCATGTGTTATTTATATCTTAGTTGCCTTGGTGAACGCATTTTACGATTGCAGATTTCCTTGGTCATACACATGTGAGTTACTCATTTAATGAATTTCATTCTTTCCTCTTCTCCCCCCTCCTTCCCCCTTCCTCCCTTCCCCCCTTCCCCCTCCCCCTTCCTCCCCCCCCCTCTCTCTCTCTCTCTCCCCCTCTCCCCCTCCTCCCCCCTCCCCTCCCCTCCCCCCTCTTTCCCCCCTCTCCCTCTCTCCCCCCCTTCCCCCCTTCCCCTCTTCCCCCCTCCCTTCCCCCCTCCCCTTCTCCCCTCCCCCTCCCCCTCCCCCTCTCCCCTCCCCCCTCCCCTTTTCCCTTTCCCCCTTCCCTTCCCTCCCCCTCCCCCCTCCTTCCATTCCCCTCTTTCCTCATTCTCCTCCCCCTTCCCCCTTCTTTCCCCCCCCCTCCCCATCCCTTCCCCCTCCCCCCCTCCCTTCTCTCTCCCCCCCTTCCCCCCTTTCCCCTCCCCTTCCCCCTTATCTTCCCCCTCGTCCTACCATATCTTAAAATAAGCTCATCACTCACACATTTTTTAAACATACAATATATCTTATTTGAACAATAACCATGTGTATGCACAATATGTAAACTTCTATTTATTCCTGTTTTTCCACCCTGCGTTTTTTTCGTTATTATAAATGTATTGGTTTTAATTCTTCAGATCTGTTAGTTCATATTTATCTAATGAGCACATGTATACAAAATGTCGTTTATATATATAATCACAATATTGGTCCATTATTTTAAGGCAAATATCATGTACTATGATTTTAAATATATTTATATGTTTTCTATGTTGTATGTCATTTAGCTGTGTGCCCCCTGAAGAAGGCTACGGCCGAAACGCGTAGGGGTAATAAAATCCGTTTACACCCACCTACGACTCTTGCTCCTTGTTGCTTTCTTCAATAAAGAGTAGTAGGAAACCTTGATTGTTGACATCTGTGCCTTTGATGAGGTGGTCAATCAGTGTGATCAAGAGGGTTTCCACTCCGTGAAAAGGGTGAAAACCGAATTGGTGTGAATCAAGGGGTTTATGTTCATCAATATGCTCTTGTAATTGTAGTTGAATTGACTTTTCTATAATTTTAGCTATAAAAGGAATGCTAGCTATCGGTCTGTATGAATTGGGGTCTTTTGAGTCAAGTTTATTGTTTTTTATTATTGGGCGAAGCGTTGTGAGCTTTAGAGCATCAGGCATAATGCCCTGCGAAAGGGACAGGTTCACCATGTATTGGATGTTTTCAGCAAGTTCTTCCTTTGTATGTTTAATCCAGGACACTGGGTAAGGATCGAGTGGGGAGGTTGTAGTATTGATCATTGTTATGATTTTAATGAGCTGTTTTCGATCCATAGTGTGGAAAGTTGTCCAATTGTTATTGATATCGGTGTTTGTAGTCAGTATTGGTGTTAGAGTATTGGGTTTAGATTTTAGTTTTTCGGCAAAGTGAGATGCTAAGGTTTGAATGCTTATTGTTGGTAGCTTTGGCTCGGAGTTCTTTGTTTTAGTTAGTGTTTTTATAATTGAAAATAGTTCTCTAGGTCGGTTGATGGCTAGATTTATTACTTTAGAGTGGTAATCCCTTTTCGATTTGTTTATTGCGTTTTTGTATTCGTTAAGTGTGTTCATATATTGTGATTTATTTTCATCTGTTTTAGTGTGTTTACTGAGTATATGTGTTTACTGAGTATATGTGTGTTTACTGAGGTGTCTGAAACTAATTAAAATTATATTTAAAAAAAAAAAAAGATAATCAGATACGATCATTGCCAGATCCTGCTCTTTCTTCATGCACAGAAGAACTTCACCCCCTATACTATACTACTTCTGTGGGTTTTTGCTACCCAGATACGCGGAACTGCATTTTTTTGAATTAATTATTACCTGCCACATTCAAGGCTATTTCTCAGATTTTCCTAGATCCATTCTAATGTTATCCACATCTTCCAGGCATTTAGGACATTTTATGTGGAACCTTACAAGGTTAGGAATGAGGGAAGTGAGGGTGTTATGGATAGTTACCTAACTTTGTTGGAGTTAGGGCCCTTTTTAGAGGAGCAAGTGTCTATACGCAACAGAGAAATCTCAGGGCAGGAGATGACTGAGATTTAAGAGCTTAAAGTAGGCAAATCTCCCAGGCTGGATGGCTTGCAGCCAAGTTTTAAAGATCTCTGGAGAGGAAGCTGCGGGCCCATTGCAGGAATTAGTTAGTGGCATCTTGAGGAGGGAGGCCCTAGCTGTAGCAATGGGATGAGCAGGGATCCCTGCAATCTATATCTTAATCTTGCTGTAAACGTCCTGGCCAAAGTGCTTGCAACATGCACAATGAAGTTATTTTGAAGTTAATTCATGCTGATCAAGCTGGATTCATGCCCAGTGGCAAGCTAGGGTCAATGTCCGAAAGATTTTAAATTGAATTTGGT
This sequence comes from Ichthyophis bannanicus, assembly GCA_033557465.1. Taxonomy (NCBI): domain Eukaryota; kingdom Metazoa; phylum Chordata; class Amphibia; order Gymnophiona; family Ichthyophiidae; genus Ichthyophis; species Ichthyophis bannanicus. The sequence continues at coordinate 1,104,100,516 of CM066031.1, forward strand.
GGCCCAGGAAAAGATCTCTTTGTTATTATTGTTTATCGAGGCTGAAAAAGTATTTGATCAGGTGCATTAGTTCTTTTGGAGAAGATGTGTTTCGATCCAGGTTTTTTGTGGTGGGAGTTGAATAGAGCCCCCAAAGCCTATGTCAAGGCCAATGGTTGCCATTCTGAACCTTTTAATTTGAAAAGAGAAACATGGCAGGAGTGTTCCTTGCTTCTCTAGGTTTGCTTTGTCCATTGAGCCCTTGGCTAGCAGTATCCACCAAAGTCAAGACATTAGAGGGATAAAGGTGCAAGGGGGTGGACTACAGAATTACATTGTTTGCAGATAATATTATGTTCACAGTGGGCAGATTTTACATTACTCTTCCATGTTTGGTCTGGGAGCTGAGGGAGTATGAGTGCCTGGCTAGCTTTAGCATGAATATGCAAAAATATGAGGTACTAAAAATTAATCTTTCAGCAGAAAAGGAGGTGAGATTGAGAGAGAAATTTCCCTTCAGATGGGCCACACAGATCATCAAGTATCTGGGGGTAAATATTCTGCTCAATTTTGATCAATTATATTCAACTAATTATAAGGGTTTGATTGCCAATCTTCAAGTTGATCAAGACCAATGATCCAAGCTCTGTTTTCCTGGATGAGGTGCATAACTACTATAAGAGGGACACCCCTGCTGTGTCCCTTTTTCCAAATCAAAAGGTTCAGAATAACAACCATTGGCCTTGACATAGGCTTTGGGGGCTCTATTCAACTCCCACCACAAAAAACCCAGACCAAAACACGTGAAGGGGCCATACTGGACTTGGTGTTTACCAATGGGGAAAGTGTTCATGATGTCATAGTGAGAGATCATCTCGCATCCAGTGATCACCAGGTGGTGTGGTTCAGTATTAGGACTAGGGATGATAAAATCCATTCAAAAGAGGTCTTAGACTTTAGAAAAACTAACTTTGCCAAGATGGGACAATATTTCAAGGAGTTGTTAGCAGGATGGGAACAGTTGGGGGATGTAGAAAAGTAATGGGCAAAACTGAAAAGGGATATTTTAAGGGCAGCAAACCTTTTTGTTAGACAGGTAAATAAATGTAAAAGGAAAAGGAGGCCACTATGGTTCTCAAAAGAAGTAGCTGAAAGGTGAAGAAAAAGAGGGAGGCCTTCATAAAATACAAGAGATCACAGAGAGAGGAAGACAAACATCAATATTTGGAAAAAACTTGGAGATGCTAGCAAAGTAGTCAGGAAAGCAAAGATACAAAAAGAAGAAGAAATAGCCAGTGCAATAAAATGGGGGGATAAGATATTTTTCAGATATGTTAATGAGAGAAGATAGTGCAAAAGTGGTATTGTCAGACTCAAGGGTGAAGGGGAGGAATATGTAGAAGATAAGGATATTGCTTAACAAATATTTCTGTTCTGTGTTCACAGATGAAGAGCCGGGAGCAGGACTTCAGAAAACACCCACAAATAGAAACAGAAGTGACAGAGATCTTGAATGACTTTCAGAAGACTGTGTTTGGAGGAACTAGCTAAACTAAAAGTAGACAAAGCGATGGGACCAGATGGGATACATCCAAGAATATTGAAGGAACTTGGGGACGTTCTAGCGGCTCCACTGACTGACCTTTTCAATGCTTCTTTGGAGTCAGGAGCGGTCCCAAAGGACTGGAGAAAGGCACATGTGGTCCCTTTACACAAAAGCGGAAGTAAGGATGAGGTTGAAAACTACAGGCCAGTTAGTCTAATCTCTGCAGTGAGTAAATTATGGAAACATTACTAAAAGGGAGGATAGTGAGGTTTCTGGAGTTTAATGGATTGCAGGAGCCGAGGCAGCTTGGGTTTACCAGAGGAAGATCTTGCCAGACAAATTTGATTGATTTCTTTGATTGGGTGACCAGAGAGTTGGACCGAGGGAGAGCCCTAGATGTAACATAGTAACATAGTAAATGACGGCAGATAAAGACCAGTATGGTCCATCTAGTCTGCCCAGTAAGATGGCAGGAGTAGGTGCAACCCTCCTGCCACTCTGTGCAGGCCACCCCTTCCCATGTCTTTTGCTTGGAGCTGGATCTCAATCATTGGCCTCCTTCTCTCTGACCCGGCCTGCTGCTTTTACCCTGGAAGCCATTTGGTCAGTCATATTGCAGTTAGGGGAGACTCTGATTCCCCAAATTCAGGTACTTTCAGTGCAACTTCAAAATAATATGACTGCCATTGCTAGTAATACAGAAGGGCTAGCTGGTCCTCAGCTGGCCCTCCCGGAAGTTCATCGGGTTGAAAATTTCAGTGATATGTTTATGAAGGATATATCTTTTGTGAAATCTAAGACTGAGCATCTGGAGAATGCGGTTCGTTCTGCTAATTTGTGATTGGTTAATTTTCCCAAATCTCATTTGATTTTGCCAAGAAACATGTTTAAAATTTACCTGGTTGAAATTTTGGAAGTTCCACCTGAATCACATCCACCATTGACTCGCCTGTATTATTTGCCACCTGCTAAGAAGGACTCGGTGGGTCTCTGGTTCGGGTTTGTAGCAGATGAATGCATTGAATATTTCCACTATACTGGATACTTCTGAAGCCAATGCTGTAGCCCCTGCTACTGTCACATTTTCATTACTGTCTGATCATGAATGGTTGCTCAGAATGTTTTTCAAGAAAAGGAATATTTCCTCTAAGGGACTCATGGTCCATATTTTTCCTGATATGGCCAGGGATATTCAGAGGAGAAAGAGAGAGCTCTTACTTTTGAGACCTGGGGTGTTGCAGCCAGGGGGGTTATTTTTCTTAAGTTTCCTTGTAAATGCTTGTTAGTGATATTGCAGAAGGGTTGTCAGATAAGATTTGCCTTTTTGCAGATGATATCAAAATCTGCAATAGAGTAGACACCTTGGAAGGAAATAACATGAGGAGGGATCTAGCTAAGCTTGAAGAATGGTCATGAATTTGGCAGCTGAAATTTAATGCTGAAAAATGCAGGATCATGCATTTGGGTTACAAAAGTCCGAGGGGGTAGTACAGTGTACGGGGTGAAGTATTTCTGTCCATGAAAGAAGAGTAGGACCTGGGCATGATTGTTTATGATGATCTTAAGGTGACTAGACAAGTAGAAAAGGCGATGGCAAAAGCCAGAAGGATGCTTGGGTGCATAGGAAGAGGAATGGCCAGCAGAAAAAAGGAGGTGATAGTGCCTCTGTATAAGTCTCTGGTGCAACCTCATTTGGAGTATTGTGTGCAATTCTGGAGACCGCACCTTCAAAAGGACATAAATATGATGGAGTCGGTGAGGAGGGTGGCTCCTAAAATTGTTAGTGTTCTTTGTTATAAAGCTTATGAGGACAGACTTAAAGATCTTAATATGTATATATTAGAGGAAAGGCAGGATAGAGGAGTTATGATAGAGACGTTTAAATACCTCAGTGGCATAAATGCACAAGAGGAGAGCCTCTTTCGATTGAAAGCAAGCTCTGATACAAGGGGATATAGGATGAGGGTGAAAGAGGATGGATTCAGGAGTAATATACAGAAATATTTCTTTACGGAAAGAGTGGTAGATGCGTGGAATAGTCTCCCAGTGGAGGAAGTAGAGACAAGGATAGTATCTGATTTCAAAAAAGCATGGGACAAACACAGAAGATCTGTAAAGGAAAAGAAGGGACTAGTATTTGATATGAAAGGGCAGACTAGATGGGCCACGTGGCGTTTCTCTGCCGTCATGTTTCTATGTTTCTAAAACTGGTGATGTTGCCAAGGTGTTAGAAACATAGAAACATGACGGCAGAAAAAGACTATATGGCCTATCCAGTCTGCCCTTCAATACCAACTACTATAGTCCCTTCTTTTCCTTTAGAGATCTTCTGTGCTAGTCCCTTGCTTTCTTGAATTGAGATGCTGTCCTGGTCTCTACTATCTCCACTGGGAGAATGTTGCACTCATCTAGCACTCTTTCCTTAAAGAAATATTTCAGCATATTACTCCTGAGTTTATCCCCTTTCACCATCATCCAATACCCCCTCATTGCAGAGCTTTCTTTCAATCGGAAAAGGCTCTCCTCCTGTGCATTTATGCCATGAAGGTATTTAAATGTCTTTTTCATATCTCCTCTCCCGCCTTTCCTCCAAAGTATACGGTACCTATTGAGATCTTTAAGTCTATCCCCATATGCCTTATGACAAAGTCCACTGATCATATTGGTACCCACCCTCTGCACAGAATCCATCCTGTTTATATACTTTTTGAAGGTGTGGTCTCCAGGATTGCAGATAACACTCCACAGAATACTGTATTGATGGGCTGCATCTCTCTGTGGCAGGGAAAAAGGATCCCAAGTGAAAAATTCAGTGAATACAGTACGTGGACAAGCATTTAAACTAGGGAAAGGGGGTGACGGATGGAAAACAACAAGTGCAGGATGTCACTCCCAGCAAAAACATAATAACATTGGAAACAGTCAGCATATTAACCCACACATCAATGGCAAATGGGAAGAAAAGTGTAGAATAAAATCCATGCAGAATACAAGCAAGCCAATCAACAATTGCTGGAAGGCAATGAGCACAAATGCTCAAAGTCTAGCCAGCAAAGTTCCTGACCTGGAAGCCCTGATGGTGGAAATGGACTTGGGCATTGTGGCCATTACAGAAACATGGTTTAACGAGTCACATGAACGGGATATAACCATAGCTGGCTATAATCTATTTAGAAGAGATAGAGAAGACAGAAAAGGAGAAGTAACCCTGTATGTCAAAAGCAATATTAAAGCTGCTGAAATGCAGGGGGCGGGGGGAAAAGAAGAAGCGCTGTGGATTGTGTTGGAAAGAGGAGGTGGCACTGTCATCCATTCTGGTGTGATCTACAGACCTCCGACTCAAACGGAAGAAATGGACAGAGACTTGATTGTTGCTATTGCAAAGGTAGCCATGAAGGGAGAAGTGATCATATTGAGTGACTTTAATTTACCTGATGTGGACTGGAGTGTTCCTTCTGCAAATCTGGAAAGAAGTAAAAAGATTGTGGATGCCTTCCAAGAAGCATTGCTCAGATAAATGGTGATGGAACCAACCAGGGAAAGTTTGATGCTGGATTTAGTACTTACCGATGGAGATAGCATGTTGAATTTCCAGGTGAGTGCACATGTGAGCAGCAGTGATCATCACACAATGTGGTTTGAGGTAAAAGCCAAGACAGAGTCCAATCACAGCAAACTCAAAGTCCTAGACTTCAAAAACTGATTTCAGTAAAATGGCAAGGTGCCTAAAGGAGGAGTTGGCAGGGTTGGAAGAGAAGGAAATTGGAATTGCAGTGGGCTAAACTGAAAAAGGCATTGAAAGGGGCAACAGATATATATATAAAAAGGGGCAACAGATATATATATATAAGGAAAGTTAAAAAAAAAAAGAGGAAAAGGAAACCTATGTGGTTCTCCAAAGAAGTGGCTGCACAAATAAAGGCAAAAAACACAGCTTTCACAAAAAGAGGAACACAGAAAAGAATACAGGATAAAGCTAAAAGAGTCAAGGAGAGAAATAAGGATAGCAAAAGCAAAGACAGAAGAAATTATGGCTAAAGATGTGAAATGTGAAGACAAAACATTTTTCAGGTATAGTATATTCGGAAGAAGAGGAAAATCAGAGGTGGAATTACAAGACTCAAAAGTGCTGAGGACAGATTCGTCAAAAATGGCATTGAAAAAGCAAGAATGCTAAACAAATACTTCTGTATTCACTAAAGAAAATCCTGGAGAAAGACCACAAATGATTGACAAATATGCAAAGGGGAAATGAAGTAGATACCACAGCAATCACAGAAAATGATGTGTTTGAACAGCTTGAAAAACTGAAAGTGGACAAGGCCATGGGACCAAATGGGATACATCCCAGGTTTCTGAAAGAGCTCAGAGAGGTTCTAGTGGGGCCTTTAAAGGATGTTTTTAATAGATCCTTGGGTGCAGAACTGAAGCAGATCCCTATCTGACTGCCTTAGGCGATAATCCTGATTTACCTGTGGAGGATACTGTAGCAGTATTTAGAAAGTGGGAGAGAGGGTGGGATTGCAGAGATTGGAGCAATTTGTGGAGGGAGAGATTAGTGCATTCAAGAAATTAAAGGAAGAATACAGTCATGACTGGAGGGATCTTAGTTTTTTTCAATTGTGTCATTATATACAAGGGGACCAGGTTTGAAAAGACCTGCAGGAACGGAAAATAATGTTTGAGCGTCTTTGTTTGGGGGTATGGAAGAATAAGGGTATTATTTGCTCTTTCAGTAGCTCCATTTGAATTGCCGAGGCATCTAGTGTAGTAGGGCGGAGGGGGGGGTTAGTTTAGGTCAACAACGTGATGACGAGAGTGGTTTGAGAATAGTCGCAAGCTTTTATACTGCTTGAACCTGATCCCATACAGCAGATACTCCAACAAGGGAGAGACGTGTGCTGACATATGTGTGGGCAGCACAGATCTTAGTGGAATATGTGGTGGGATGTATGGAGGCTCAGAGATAGGGAAGAATGTATAAGGGCGCCGGTGGAGACTAGGGGGTCATAAGTTTCCAAGAGACAACAAGATAGTTTTGTTAAACTGGGGATTTTTTAAATACAGTCTTGTGGCAGTGCAGGTGGAAAAAGCATTGCATAAGAAAATAAGATTTGTCGGACTTGGTCAGACCAAAGATCCATCAAGTCCAGTATCCTGTTTCCAATAGTGGCCAATCCAGGTGGCAAGTACCTGACAGAATCCTAAAAGACAGATTCCATGCTACTTATCCCATGGATAAACAGTGAATTTTCCCCAATCCACTTTAATAATGGTTTTATTTATTTATTTATTTTATTTATTTATTTAACAATCTCTTATATACCGCAGCTTCCTAAGATCAGCTGCGGTTCACAAATAACAACAGGCAACAAATCATGGATTTGTTTTACATATAACGTCATATAACTATAACCAATGTACAGTAAACAGAAATGTTGAACAGATAGCACTGAACAGTGCAACACTATATACATTATATACATTAACATTATATTATTAAATACATATACAAGTTATGTGGGATATAATCATTATGAGTAGTACAGATGCGGATAGGGCAGGTTTTCTTTTCTGTTATCGTGAGATGTAGATACAACTGTTTAGCCTTTGTCTAATTCTTTTGATGGCTGTTCTATGGTGTTGTAGTGCATTGTAAAGAGGTGGTGTGTTTTCAGTTTTTTTCGGAATTCATTAATCTCTGTTAATATTCTTAGTTCAACAGGGAGGGAATTCCAGGCTGTTGGGGCTGCATGTGAGAACGCTCTGTTGTTTGTTGATTTATTTGTTTTTATGAAATCTATGGGGGTTTTAAGTTTGTTTAGTTGATTTTTTCTTTGAGTAGGTTTTGGATGTTCTTTGGTAATTAAGTAACTTATAGTAGTTTTCCTCCAGTAACTTGCCCAAACCTTTTTTAAAACCAGCTACCCTATCAGCTTTTACTACATTCTCAGCAACGATCTCCAGAGCTTAATTATACATTAAGAGAACAATATTTTCTCTGATTGGTTTTAAATGTACTTTGTAGCTTAATTACATGTACCCTAGTCTTTGTACTTTTTGAAGGAGTAAACCACCAATTCATGGTCACTCATTTCACTCCACTCATTTTGTAGATCTCTATCAGGCATTTCTTCTCCAAGCTGAAGAGCCCTAACCTTTTAAGACTTTCCTCATTAGAGAATCCTCCCACCCTCTGTATCACTTTGGGTGCCCATCTCTCCATCTTTTCTAATGCCCTTACATCTTTTTTAGAGGCGGAGCCAGAACCGTATGCAATACTCAAAGTGCAATCACACCACAGAGAGGCGTTATGATATCCTTTGCTTTAGTCTCCATGACTTTCCTTATAATTCCTAGAATTCTATGAGTTTTCTCAGTTGCTACTGCACTCTGAGCAGACGATTTCAAAGTATTATCCATGATAATTCCTAGATCCTTTTCCTGGGTGAGGACTCCTAATGTGGAACCTTGCATCATGTAGCTATAATTTGGGTTGTTCCTCCTTAAGTACATAACTTTGCATTTGCCCACATTAAATTTTGTCTGCCATTTGGATGCCCAGTCTCCCATTTTCTCAAGGTTCTCTTGCAACTGCTCACGATCCTCTTGCGATTTAAGAAATTTGAACACTTTTGTGGTGTTCAAGACAAAAAAAGGGAGCAGAGGTGAAACAGCCATGTTTCAGCACAATCTGCCTGCATTAGAGGAAACTAATCACATCAATTATACAGAGCCAGGCCATCCTCTGGGCAGACTAGGCGGCCACCTAGGGTGGCAAACCTTTGTGGGCAGCACTTGTCACTTCTGATCTCCCTCTGACAGTAAGTTGTGTTGGATGGGGGGAAGAAGCAGCAGGCTATGTGTGCCGGTGCATGCACCAAAGTACTGCGCTGCAACCCCCCCCCCCCCCCCCCGGAAGTGGTGGCAGCAGGGGGGCGGCTCGGCAGCATGACCACGGGGTCGGCATGGTCGGTTGGTGGGCAGCACAGCCAGGGCTTCTGCCTGGGGTGGCAGAAACCCTTAGGCCAGCAATATATCAAATAAAAACATCTCAAACAGTCAAAATTATGCAATTATATGAACAGAAATATAAAATGAATGCAAACCATATATCATGATGCCATATGAGCATAAAGGAGGATTTAAAAAAACAAAAAAGAGACAAAATTAGACGTATATTTAGAAAAATCATATAGAAACATGACAGTAGATAAAGCAGATACGGCCCATCCAGTCTGTCCTTCCATACCAACTACTAAACTTTACAGCTTCTTTTTCCCTTTAGAAATCTTCGGTGTTTGTCCCATGCTTTCTTGCCTTCAGATGCAGTCCTTGTCTCTACCACCTCCACTAGGAGTATATGATCATTTTATTGTGTAATACACTAAAAGTGTTAAAAAATAGTAAAACTGCCACCACAGACATTCTTGCCAACTTAACAAAATTAAGTGTACTGCTATAAGGTAGGACTACATTTTAAATTACCCACATAATTGAGCTTTAAAAATAAAATCAATACAGCCTGTAAGGATATAGATGGTTCTAAAAGGTCTTGTCAACAATTGATTAAATACACCTTAAAATCATATATCTGTATTACAGTAACAGTTAATGCAGTGGAATAAAGCTGCACTACTCCTTTTTTTAAAAGCTATGAGAGCAATGATAAAACAGGAGAAAACATACCAAGTGCTAGTAATCGCTTCTCCTTGTAAGGGCACTTCTGCATCTATAAAAGGAAAGTCATGCATTGTTTAAAAGCGTGGGCAAACTTACAGAATATACATATATATCTCTTCTTTTTCAGTTTTTACAGTACAGTATTTCCAAGCATATCATCTTGTACAGAAAATAAGTAAAACAATGTTAGCACAAGAAAAAGAAAACCGCAAGAAGGTACAATGCCTCCTATTTAGTACCCCTTAACGAGCTCACAATATAGGGGAGATCCATGTACAGGAACCCAAATAAAACAAGAAACAAAGGAAATGGGCTCAGACGGCGACGTAGCTAGCCCTGTGTGAGCAATGCAGCCGCACAGCTTGCAATAAAAGAGGGGCGCATTGAGGACCGACCTCCGCCCTCGGCTCCCCCGCACGCTGTCTGCCCTTACCCTGCCGCCGCTCTTCCTTCTGTGTTTACATCAGAGGAAGGAAGGATCAGACCAGCCATGCAAGCACAGAGTCGGAAAGACCCGAGCGTTTTTTTTAATTGGACGTCTGCTCCGCTTTAGCCACCACCGCTGCCGCTGCGGGAACAGGAAAAGCAGTGGCGGGGTAAGGGCAGGCCAGGCAGGCTAAGCAGGGGGAAGCCAGTTGGAAATGAAGAGGCGTGGGGTAAGATGGGGAGAGGACAAACATGTGGGGGGTGGGGGAAGCGCCAGATTTTGCAAGTCGCACAGGGCATATTTATGACTTGGTGCGGCCCTGGGCCCCGACATACAACCAACACTTAGTAACATAATATATGATGGCAGATAAAGACCAGTATGGTCCATCTAGTCTGCCCAGTAAGGTGGCAAGAGTAAGTGTACCTGCCCCTCAATGCAGGTCACTATTCACCATGCCTTTATTTAGGGGTGTACCCACCACTCCGTGTAGAGCACCTCTGTTTGTTGAGATATAAGAGATAGTTAAGTTTATTTTGATTTTATCCTGTTACTATAAAGGGATACACTGTGTCTGTCCCATGCCATTTTGAATTCTGTCACTGTATTTGCCCCCACCACTTCCATCGGGAGGGCATTCCAAGCATCCACCACCCTTTCAGTGAAAAAGTATTTCCTGACATTGCCTTTCAGTTCAACACCCTGCAGCTTCATGTTATGCCCTCTAGTTTTACAGCTTCGCTGTCTCTGGAAGAGGTTTGTTTGTTCATTAATTCACTTTAAGTATTTAAAGGTCTGAATCATATCTCCCCTATCTCTCCTCTCCTCCAGAGTGTACATGTTTAGGTCTTCAAGTCTCTTCTCATAAGTCTTCTGATGCAGGCTCCAAATCATTTTGGTTGCCTTCCTCTCAACCGTTTCCAGTCTTTTTATATCCTTTGCAAGATATGGTCTCCAAAACTGAACACAGTATTCCAAGTGAGGCCTCACCAGAGACTTATACAGTGGCACTAGTACCCCTTCCTTTCTACTGCTAATTCCTCTTCGAATGCAGCCCAACATCCTCCTGGCTTTTGCCACCGCAGTGTTGCACTGTTTCACCACCTTGAGATTCTCAAAAATAATCACACCTAGGTCCTTCTCCTAGTCAGTGCACACCAACCTATCGCCCTCTATCGTGTACATTTCCTTTGGATTTCTGCTTCCCAAGTGCATGACACTGCACTTCCTTGCATTAAATTTTAACTGCCAAGCATTAGACCATTCTTCCAGCTTTTGTAGATCTTTCCTCATGTTCTCCACTCCCTCAGGGGAGTCCACTCTGTTGCAAATTTTCATGTCATCTGCAAAAAGACAGACTTTTCCATTCAGTCCTTCAGCAATATCACTTACAAATACATTGAACAGTACCAGCCCCAGGACAAATGCTGAGGCACCCTGCAAATCACCCTCCTGTCATCCGAGTGAGTTCAGTTTACCATCGCCTTCTGTCATCTGTCATCTCAACCAATTTCTGGTCCAGTTCACCACCTTGGGACCCATCCACAAGCTATTAACTTTATGATAAGCCTCCAATGAGGAACAGTATCAAAGGCTTGGCTGAAATCCAGGTAGATGGCATCCATTGCATGCCCCTGATCTAGTTCTCTGGTCACCCAGTCAAAGAACTCAATCAGATTTGTTTGGCAAGATCGTCCTTTAGTAAAACCATGTTGCCTCGATCATGCAGCCTCTTGGTTCTGAGAAAGTCTACTATTCGCTCTTTCAGGAGCACCTCCATTTCTTTTCCCGCCACCGAGGTAAGGCTTACCGGCCTGTAGTTTCTCACTTCTTCCCTCTTACCACTTTTGTGAAGAGGTACACTAGCACTCCTTGTGGCCTTGGGCAAGTCACTTAAACCTCCATTGCCTTGGAAGAAAGGCCTGGCAATCTACTTCTGGTGACACTGCCAAGAAAACACAGGAGCTTCTGGGTCACCAGGAGTCAGGACTGACTCGAAGGCACACATTGCATTGCACCACATCAGCACTTCTCCAGTCCTGAGGAACTTCTTCTCTCTCCAAGGATCTGTTAAAAACATCCTTTAATGGCCCTGCATGAACCTCTCTGAGCTCTTTCAGTATCCTGGGATGTATCCCATCCGGTCCCATGGCCTTGTCCACTTTCAGTTTTGCAAGTTGTGCTACCACCTCATATCTGAATGGTGTGGTATCTACTCCATTCCCATTTTTATATTTGGGAGTCACAGGTGATCCTTCTGTAGGATTTTCTTTAGTAAAAACAGAGCAGAAGTATTTGTTTAGCAATTTCGCTTTTTCAATGTCACTTTCCATGAGTCCGTTCCCAACACTTCTGAGTCCTGCAATTCCACCTCTGATTTTCCTCCTCTCCTGAATATACCTGAAGAAAGTTTTGTCACCACACTTCACTTCTTTAGCCATCTTTTTCTCTGCCTTTGATTTTGCTTTCCTTATTTCTCTTTTGGTCTCTCTTAGTTTGATCCTGTATTCCGTTCTGTGTTCCTCTGTTTGCGAGCTTCTTTTTGTGAAAGCTATGTTTTTTTGCCTTTAATTGAGCAGCCACTTCTTTGGAGAACCAAATAGATTTCCTTCTTCTCTTGTTTTTATTTACTTTCTTTACATATTTATCTGTTGCTCCTTTTATTGCCAACTTTAGTTTAGCCCATTCCAATTCCACTTCCCTTATCCCCTCCCACCCTGCCAACTCCTCCTTCAGGTACTTGGCCATTTTACTGAAGTCAGTGTTTTTGAAGTTTAGGACTTTCAGCTTGCTATGATTGGACTGCACCTTGGCTTTTACCTCAAACCACACTGTGTGATGATTGCTGCTGTTCACAGGGGCACCCACTCAAACATTCGTTGATGAGCACTAAAATCAGCATCAAGATTTCTCTGGTTGGCTCCATCACCATTTGTCTAAATAATGCATCTTGGAAGACATCCACAATTTTTTTACTTCTTTCCATATTTGCAGAAGGAGTACTCCAATCCACATTGGGTAGATTAAAGTCACTTCCCCCTTTGTGACTATCTTTGCAATATCTATAATCAATTCGCTATCTATTTCTTTGGTTTGAGTTGGAGGCCTTTAGACTACACCAGTATGGATGACAATGCCATCTCCTTTTTCCAACACAATCCACAGCGCTTCTTCTTTTCCCCACGTCCCCTGCATTTCAGTAGCTTTAATACTGCTTTTGACATATTGGGCTACTCCTCCTCCTTTTCCACCTTCTGTATCTCTTCTGAATAGTTTATAGCCATGTTTCTGTAATGGCCACAATGTCCAAGTCCATTTCCACTATTAGGGCCTCCAGGTCAGGAACTTTGTTTGCTAAGCTTCGAGCATTTATGCTCATTGCTTTCCAGTATTTAACTGGCTTGCCTGTATTTGGCATTGATTTTGTTCTACACCCTTCTTCCCACTTGTCATTCATGTGTGGTTTAAAATTGTGGCTGTTTCTAATGTTATTCTGCTTTTGCCGGGAGTGACGTCCTGAACTTGTCCTTCCCATCCTTTCTCTAGTTTAAATGCCTGTCCACATACTGCCTGAATTTTTCACTTAGGATTATTTTCCCTGCGACAGAGAGATGTAGTCCATCAGCACAGTATAGTCTCTTGTTGTTCCATCTGTTTCCCCCGTCGCCAATATATTTAAATCCTTCTTGTTTGCACCAGGTTTGGAGCCATGTATTGAAGTTGTTCATGCGATGCAGCCTTTCTGCCCCCTTACCATAAACAGGTAGAACTTCTGAGAATGCTACAGTGTTAACAGTGGGCTTGAGTTTCTCTCCCAGAGTCTGGAAGTCTCTTTGAACTGCAGAGGCACTGTTTCTAGCCGGGTCATTTGAACCCAAGTGGATGACAATATCAATTTTGGAGTGATATACATATCATGGATTATTCGTGCCGGTAACCTGAGGAACAATGGGTCTACATGCATTAATAAAGGAAGTCTGCTGAGAGGGCTCAAAATAACAAATTGAAGCTTCACCAAGCATTTACAAGGAAACTTAAGAAAAGTAAACCCCCCTGGCTGCAACACCCCAGGTCTCAAAAGTAAGAGCTCTCTCTTTCTCCTCTGAGTATCCCTGGCCATATCAGGAAAAATATGGACCATGAGTCCCTTAGAGGAAATATTCCTTTTCTTGAAAAACATTCTGAGCAACCATTCATGATCAGACAATAATGAAAATGTGACAGTAGCAGGGGCTACAGCATTGGCTTCAGAAGTATCCAGTATAGTGGAAATATTCAATGCATTCATCTGCTACAAACCAGAACCAGAGACCCACCAAGTCCTTCTTAGCAGGTGGCAAATAATACAGGCGAGTCAATGGTGGATGTGATTCAGGTGGAACTTCCAAAATTTCAACCAGGTAAATTTTAAACATGTTTCTTGGCAAAATCAAATGAGATTTGGGAAAATTAACCAATCACAAATTAGCAGAACGAACCGCGTTCTCCAGATGCTCAGTCTTAGATTTTACAAAAGATATATCCTTCATAAACATATCACTGAAATTTTCAACCCGATGAACTTCCGGGAGGGCCAGCTGAGGCAATGGCAGTCATATTATTTTGAAGTTGCACTGAAAGTACCTGAATTTGGGGAATCAGAGTCTCCCCTAACTGCAATATGACTGACCAAATGGCTTCCAGGGTAAAAGCAGCAGGACGGGTCAGAGAGAAGGAGGCCAATGATTGAGATCCAGCTCCAAGCAAAAGACTAGAAGCACTTACCGATCCACTGGCTCCAGACTATAACATTGCAAAACTTCCAATGGCCTCAGCATTGGACTCCCATGCCTGCTCACTTGCAGCCGGCTAGTCCAACGGGAGTGACTCAACTCTTGTAATTGACCCGGGCAACGTCCCTCCACTGGGCACAGCTCTCCCACTCACTGATGGGCCGCCCACCCGGCAAAACTCCGGGGAAGCATTGGTCTCGGCGGCTTCAGAGGAATCTGTACTTCAGGGGGGACAATGAGATCTCACCACCTAAATAAGGCTCCGGCATCGAACTTGCCAGGCCTACTCCCAACAAACTTGGCAGTGGTGCACACCACTGGACAAAGGAATCTATCAAGTTGATAAGGACAGAGGATAAGCCAATGCTATCGGTTTTACCTTCCTCTTGCACATAATATTTAGTAACACCAAGCATAGGGTCTGAGATCCACCATCTTGGACTGCCCATATCTCTCTCCTGCTCATCAAGAGACTACACACTCAGCTAAGGCTTTCAAACTTTACAATTGCCTGTTTTTTTATAAACTTTAACTGTTGAATATCAGACAGCTGAATCAGAATATCGTGCATTCAATGCAATAACTGTAGTGCTTTCATTCTGAAAAGAATCATTTAGAACCTAAGAGCTTGCTCTATATACCTCAAGTTAGCTGCTATGCATAAAACAATTGACTCTACTAAAGGAAGAATTAGCTGCAATTAAACACACCTCCTCTAGTGTAAAAACTGAAGAAAATCCACCACCACTCCCACAAAGAATCAGACAGCCCAGGAACAAATGGATCACAGTGGGCTCTGGTAGGTTGCGACCTGTAACATAGAGATACCCTATACATCAAGAGATATCCCTGCCTAATGCCTTCTCTGCCTTGGATAATGAGGTTGCCCAATCCATGGAAACTGAAGTGCCCTTAAATGAAAGACTTAATGCCAAATGTACTAATAATGTACCAAATAGGAAGAAAAAAATCACAAAACAGAAGACTACTACTCCTTGGAAATTCCATCATCAGAGGCACCAACTTGGAAACGCAATTCAAAGGAAAGAGGATGGTCAAATGCCTCCCAGGCTCTTCAGCCATCAGGAATACAAACCAAATTGTTGGTGTAGTTAGTGCAGAAAGTGAGCACTCCAAAACTGATATTATCATCCACTTGGGTACAAATGACCTGGCTAGAAACAGCGCCTCTGCAGTTCAAAGGGACTTCCAGACTCTGGGAGAGAAACTCAAGTCCATTGTTAACATTATAGCATTCTCAGAAGTTCTACCTGTTCATGGTAAGGGGGCAGAAAGGCTGCATCGCATAAACAACTTTAATACATGGCTCTAAACCTGGTGCAAACAAGAAGGATTTAGATATATAGGCGACTGGGGAAACAGATGGCTCAACAAGACTATACTGTGCTGATGTACTACATCTCTCCATCGCAGGGAAAAGGATCCTAAGTGAAAAGCTCAGGCAGTATGTGGACAGGCATTTAAACTAGGGAAAGGAGGTGACAGATAGAGAAGGACAAGTTTACTATGTCACTCCCAGCAAAAGCAAAACAACATTGGAAACACCACACTTTTAAACCACACATCAATGTCAAACGGGAAGGGGCCCGTAGAGCAAAATCCATGCAAAACACAGGCAAGCCAGTCATCAAATGCTGGAAAGCAATGAGCACAAATGCTCGAAGCCTAGCCAACAAATTTCCTGATCTGGAAGCCCTAATGGTGGAAATGGACTTGGACATTGTGCCCATTACAGAAACATGGTTTAATGAGTCACATGAATGGGATATAGCTATAGCTGGCTATAATCTATTTAGAAGTGATAGAGAGGTAGAAAAGGAGGAGGGAGGAGCCCTATATGTCAAAAGCAATATTAAAGTTGCTGAAATGCAGGGGATGTGGGGAAAAGAAGAAGCGCTGTGGATTGTGTTGGAAAGAGGAGATGGTACTGTCATCCATACTGGTGTAGTCTACAGGCCTCTCAAATCAAACCAAAGAAATGGATAGCAAATTCTTTGTTGATATTGTAAAGATAGCCATGAAGGGGGAAGTGACTTTAATCTACCCAATGTGGATTGGAGTACTCCTTCTGCAAATATGGAAAGAAGTAAAAAAATTGTGGATGTCTTCCAAGATGCATTATTTAGACAAATGGTGATGGAACCAACCAGGGAGAGCTCCTTGCTGGATTTAGTGCTCACCAATGGAGATAGCGTGTTGAATATCCAGGTGGGTGCCCATGTGAGCAGCAGCAATCATCACACAGTGTGATTTTAGATAAAAGCCAAGGTAGAATCCAATCACAGGAAACTCAAAGTCCTATACTTCAAAAACACTGACTTCAGTAAAATGGCCAAGTACCTGAAGGAGGAGTTGGCAGGGTGGGAGGGGATAAGGGAAAGTGGAATTGTAATGGGCTAAACTAAAGGAGGGAATAAAAGGTGCAACAGATACATACATAAGGAAAGTAAATAATAACAAGAGGAAAAGGAAACCTATTTGGTTCTCCAAAGAAGTGGCTGCACAAACAAAGGCAAAAAACTCAGCTGTCACAAAATTCAGAAGCTCGCAAATAGAGGAAAACAGAAAAGAATACAAGATGAAACTAAAAGAGACAAAAAGAGAAATAAGGATAGCTAAATCAAAGGCAGAAGAAAAGATGGCTAACGAAGTGAAATGTGGCGACAAAATGTTTTTCAGGTATATTCGGGAGAGGAGGAAAATCAGAGGTGGAATTGCAGGACTCAAAAGTGCTGGGAATGAATTGGTGGAAAGTGACATTGAAAAGCGAAAATGCTAAACAAAATACTTCTACTTTGTTTTTACTAGAGAAAATCCTGGAGAAGGACCACCTATGATTGACAAATATACAAATGGGAATGGAGTGGATACCACACCATTCACAGAAGATGATGTGCAAAACTGAAAGTGGACAAGGCCATGGGACCGGATGGGATACATCCCAGGATATTGAAAGAGCTCAGAGAGGTTCTTGCAGGGCTGCTAAAGGATCTTTTTAATAGATCCTTGAAGAAAGAAGAAGTTCCACAGGACAGGAGAAGGGCTGATGTGGTACCTCTTCACAAAAGTGGTAGTTGGGAAGAAGTGACAAACTACAGGCCAGTAAGTCTTATTTCGGTGGCGGGAAATGTAATGTAGGTGCTCCTGAAAGAGCGAATAGTGGACTTCCTTGAAACCAACAGGTTGCATGATCCGAGGCAACATGGTTTTACCAAAGGACAATCTTCCAAACAAATCTGATTGAGTTCTTTGACTGGGTGACCAGGGAACTAGATCAAGGGCATGCGATGGATGTGATCTACCTAGATTTCAGCAAAGCCTTTGATACTGTTCCTCATAGGAGGTTTATCAATAAACTCAACAGCTTGGGGTTGGGTCCCAAGGTGGTGAACTGGATCAGAAATTGGTTGACTGACAGACAACAGAAGGTGACGGTAAACAGAACTCACTCGGGAGAAAGGAAGGTGATTAGCGGTGTGCCCCAGGTTCAGTCCTGGGACCGGTACTGTTCAATATATTTGTGAGTGATATTGCTGAAGAACTGAATGGAAAAGTCTGTCTTTTTGCAGATGACACCAAAATTTGCAACAGAGTGCACTCCCCTGAGGGACTGGAGAACATGAGGAAAGATCTACAAAAGCTGGAAGAATGATCTAATGCTTGGCAGTTAAGATTTAATGTGAAGTGCAGTGTCATGCACTTGGGAAACAGAAATCCAAGGGAACTTTATGCGATAGGGGGTGAGAGGTTGGTGTGCATGGACCAGGAGAAGGACCTTGAAGTGATTGTTTCTGATGATCTCAAGGTGGTGAAACAGTGTGACAAAGTGGTTGCAAAAGACAGAAGTATGCTGGTTTGCATACAGAGAGGAATTACCAACAGAAAAGAAGAGGTACTAATGTCACTGTACAAGTCACTGGTGAGGCCTCACTTGGAATATTGTGTTCAGTTTTGGAGACCGTATCTCGCAAAGGATATAAAAATGCTGGAAGTAGTTCAGAGGAAGGCGACCAAAACAAATTGGAGCCTGCGTCAGAAGATTTATGAGAAGAGACTTGATGACCTAAATATGTACACTCTGGAGAAGAGAAGGGACAGGGGAGATATGATTCAGACCTTTAAATACTTAAAGAGTATTAATGAACAAACAAACCTCTTCCAAGGACGGGGATGTTGTAAAACTAGAGGGCATAACATGAAGCTGCAAGGGGGTAAACTGAAAGGCAATGTCAGGAAATACTTTTCCACTGAAAGGATGGTGGATGCTTGGAATGCCCTCCCGATGGAAGTGGTGGGGACAAATATAGTGACAGAATTCAAAATGGCATGGGACAGAGACAGTGTATCACTTTATAGCAACAGGATAAAATCAAAATAAGCTTAACTATGTCTTATATCTGAACAAATAGGGTGACCTATACGGAGCGGTGGGTACACCCCTAATCAAAGGCATGGGGAGGGGTGACATACACAGAGCGGCAGGTGCAACTACTTTTGCTGCCTTGCTGGGCAGACTAGATGGACCATACTGGTCTTTATCTGCTGTTATATATTATGTTACTATGTTATTTGCTTCATGTTACTCTATTAAACTGTTTAAACAAAAGAGATTTCACACTGGAAAGCTTCCATTATTTATCATTGCCAGCATCTGGCAAACCACAGTTGCAAAAAGCACCATATGAAGATTAAAAATAATGCTTCCATTTAGACTCCAGATGATTAAACAATTATTGATATGAATGTGGACATCATATACCAAATGAAATGAATCACAAAAATTTACCGAACTCCACTGTTGATATACCTTGAAGCCGTGTAGTATAACAAAACAGGCAGCGCAATTTCTCGCATGATGTCAAAGAGGCAACATCCCCACCTCCAACAATTTGATTGACAACTAGTTGGTGCAAGTGACTGTGCGGCATACATAATTCCTAGATATATAATATGAGATTGCAGACCTGCTATTAGTAATCTTTGAACTATCATTAAAATAATCTCTAATACCTGAAGATTGGAGGATCGCCAATGTAACACCAATTTTTAAAAAGGGTTCCAGGGGTGATCCGGGAAACTACAGACCGGTGAGCCTCACATCAGTACCGGGAAAAATGGTAGAAACCATCATAAAGAATAAAATTACTCAGCATGTAGATAGTCATGGCCTAATGGGAGACAGCCAACATGGCTTTAGACAAGGAAGATCTTGTCTTACTAATCTGTTATGTATTTTTGAAAGTGTGAATAAACAGGTCGACAAAGGTGAGTCGGTTGATATAGTGTATCTGGACTTTCAGAAAGCCTTTGACAAGGTCCCTCAGAGACTTTTGGCAAAACTAAAGAGTCATGGGATAGGAGGCAGTGTGCTACTGTAGATTAAGAACTGGTTAAAAGATAGAAAGCAGAGGGTAGGGCTAATAAACTGGACAATAAACTCAATCTCAAGACACACATAAACAAAACAATACAAAAAGCCTACTACAAGATGCGAATCATCAGGAGACTGAAACCACTCCTCGCCCCAGAACACTTCCGTACCGTCTGTCAAGCACTGATAACCCCTCTACTGGACTTTTGCAATCCGATATACCTTGGACTACCGAAACAAGCTATCAAACCACTCCAACTGGCACAAAACACCGCAGCACGAATCATATCCGGAACTGCAAGACAAGAACACATCACACCCACCTTAAAGGACTTACACTGGCTTCCAATCGATGCACGCATCAGATACAAAACTATCATAAACCTATTTAAGATAAAACAGCAAACATCAGCCAACAGCCTGCACGCCCTCATACAACCAGACACCAGCACACGGCCTAGAAGAAAACAAACACACAACCGAGTCAGCACCCCAAGTGAATACAAACACACACGCAAGGACACAACAGACAGAGCACTCTCCATGGCTGCTCCAACAATATGGAACAAACTACCGGACGATTTGAGAGCAACTACAGACCTCAAGGACTTCAGAAAACAGCTGAAAACCATGCTGTTCAGAGAACACTATGGACACATCACATAAACTAAGTAACTGTATAGCAGCACACGTCACCGACTAACACTATATGTATATATAAAATGTTTTTAGCACCACTGTATATAGCCCACATTGTACATAGCTCAAACCAATCTAGCTCACAACACAACACACACTCAACTAAATTTCCACCCTCACTGCATGTATAACACACTCACACTACCAGATTGTTTGCTGTGATACCACCTTGATTATCATGATAAGGCGGTTTAGAAATACTGTTAAATAAAATAAATAAATAAATAAATAAATAAATGGCCAATTTTCCCAATGGAGAAAGGTGAATAGTGGTGTACCTCAGGGATCTGTGCTGGGTCCGCTGCTTTTTGACATATTTATAAATGACCTGGAAAGTGGAACAACAAGTGAGGTTATCAAATTTGCAGATGACACAAAACAATTTAAAGTTGTTAAAACCCAAGAGGATTGTGGAAAATTGCAAGAGGATCTTGATAAATTGGAAGACTGGGCATCAAAATGGCAGATGAAATTTAATGTGGACAAGTGCAAAGTTATGCACCTAGGGAAGAACAACCCAAACTATGGTTACACGATGCAAGGTTCCACATTAGGAGCCACCACCCAGGAAAAAGATTTAGGCGTCATTGTGGATAACATGTTAAAACCCTCGGCCCAGTGTGCAGCGGCAGCCAAGAGAGCAAATAGAGTGCTAGGTATGATAAGGAAAGGAATGGAAAATAAACAAAAAGATATTATAATGCCTCTATATCGTTCCATGGTGAGACCGCACCTTGAATATTGTGTGCAATTCTGGTCGCCGTATCTTAAAAAGGATATAGCGTTATTAGAAAAGGTTCAGAGAAGAGCCACCAAAATGGTAAAGGGGATGGAAGGATACTCCTATGAAGAAAGGCTAAAAAGGTTAGGGCTCTTTAACCTGGAAAAGAGACGGCTGAGGGGAGATATGATAGAAGTCTATAAATTAATGAACGGAGTGGAACAGGTAAACGTAGATCGATTGTTTACGTTATCAGAATATAGAAAGACTAGGGGACATGCAATGATGCTACAGGGTAAACTATTTAAGACTAATAAAAAGAAAATATTTTTTCACTCAACATGTAATCAAACTCTGGAATTTGTTACCGGAGGATGTAGTAAAGGCTGTTAGTGTAGCTGGGTTTAAAAAAGGTTTGGACGAGGGAGGAAATGACGTCACCATCCTGAGTGGCAGCAAAAGCACGGGGCTCCGTGAATGTGAGATTTGGAGGTGCATCCATAGCCACACCGCGGGGTTTGGAGAGTCGGAAATGTAGTGGATAGCAGGGCGAACGGAGAGCCTGTCCGGGGATGAAAAAAGGGAGCACTGAACTGAAGGCGTTTGCCTATAAGAACGCGGCGGCGGTGGGAGCCGCGGGGAAAGCCAAGATGGCAGCGGTGAGTGCAGGCAGCGATGAGGAGGCCTCAATGGTGGAAAAGCAGCGGGGAGAAGATTTGGAGGTACTCCATGGAGAGCTTAAAAGTTGGTTTACCACCCTCAGACAAGATATGTCACTGTTTAAGGCAGATGTGCAGGGATGGATGGAAGATCTGCGCGGCGAGATTAGAGAGGTGGGCCAACGTGTGGAAGACCTGGAGAGCAAAGTGGAAACGCAGGAAAGCACGATGCAGAAACTGCAGGAGCAGATTGAGAGTATGGAGGGGGAGCAGGAGGAATTATGGTCTAAGTTGGAAGACCTGGAGAACCGTTCAAGGAGGGCAAATATTCGACTGAGAGGCATCGCAGAAACCTCTGAGAACTTGGACTGTGCACAAGTAGTGGAAAAAGTGTGTAAACATCTGGTGCTGGATGCTGGTATACCGGAGGAGGGACTGTGTTGGAAGACAGACAGGGCCCATAGAGCGCCGGACTCCAAAAAGGAGGGATATAATAGAGATATTATTGCCTGCTTTCATGAATATCTCATGAAAAATACGGTGGTGGAGGCTGCAAGGAAAGTAAAGAACTTTAATTGGGAAAATCAGCGAATTGAGATTTATGCAGATCTCTCAGCGATCACGAAGAGAGAGAGAAGAGACTTTGCTCAGATTACTAAGAAGTTGTGGGACAGGGCCATTAGATATAAATGGCTGTTCCCATTTGGGTTGCAATTTTGTATAGAAGGGGTCACTTCTTACGTGAAAACAGCTGAGGAAGCAGTTAAGGCGATGGAGAATGCTGGGTGGACTGAGATCCCTGAGATTCAGCATATAAATCGCCCCAAGATAGCAAGGAAACGGCCAGGTGAAAGTGGCTGGAGAAGAGCGCTACAAGGGGACTGGCGGCTTCACAGACAACAGAAGCTTACCGTGGAACCTGACGGTTGAGAAGGAGTAGTGGACTCTCTGGAAGATATTAAGTATTTCCTGTGAAGGACATGGATGTGTAAAGTGTGATGTTAAAAAGTAAATAAAATATTGGTGGCGGGGGGGTGCCCTTTGAAATTAGTAGGGTAATTAGGGGCTCGGGCTGGTGAGTCATGCCTCGTGAGATGGAGGCGAGATTGACTTGGAAGGTGGTGGGGTGGGGGGAGGGGAGGGGGGAAAGCGTTGGGACGTCCTATCCAAACATCGTAGGAACAGGGTTATTGAAGTATGTTGTGATGATGGATAAATTAAGATTGGTAACGATGAATGTGCGAGGCTTAAATTCCCCGATTAAGAGGCAGAGAGTGTACAAAGAGATAAGTAGGCTGCAGGGGGATGTGGTATTTATTCAGGAGACCCATTTGAAGAATAGGGATGAGTGGCGGATGGCAAATAAAAAATTTCAGGGTCAATGGTTTGCCTTAAATCGTATTGAACTCAAGAAAGGGGGGGTAGGAATCTTAGTGAGAACGCAAATACCTTATCAGGTTCAGGAAATACAACAGGATAAAGAAGGGCGCTACATTATGGTTAGGATGCAAATAAAGGATCAGAAATTTACTTTGGTAAATATTTATGGTCCAAATGTGGCACAAGGGGCCTTCTTTGTGGAATTGACCAAGAGGGTGGCTGAATTTGCAGAGGGACAACTAATTGTGGGGGGAGATTTTAATTTAACGAGTAATCCTGCTTTGGATAATTCCAGGGGGAAGGCCCTAGGGAATGTTAATAGTAGGAGAGCACTGAAAGCCATGGGGGTACAGTTGGGAGTGGTGGATGCGTGGCGGGAGCTGAAAGGGAGGAGAAGGGACTATACCTATTGGTCACCAGTGCATGATTCTCTGTCTAGGTTGGATATGGTGTGGGTGGCCAAGACATTAGTACAGGACCTGGGAGGGTGTGAGATCAGTGAGAGAACGTTGTCAGATCATGCCCCGGTTTGGATAGAGCTTAGGGTGGGGAAAACCGATAGAAAAGGCTCAGGGTGGTGTCTGAATGAATCTCTGCTGGAGGTACCTGAAATCGTTAATCAAGTGAGAGACAATATTAAAGAATATCTAGAGCTAAATGACACAGCAGAGTGTAAAATTGGAACACTTTGGGAATGCCTAAAGGTGGTGGTGAGAGGAAAGTTGATTGCCATTGGATCCTATAGGAAGAAGGTGAGGGAGCAACAGAAGCAGACAGTTTATAATAAGATCAGGGACTTGGAGAATTTACAAAAACTGGGTAATCTGGGCAGGACGGGCTTGCATGAACTGGCGCGGGCTAGAAAGGAATTAGGTGAGTTGGAGCTGGGGGAGATTAAATTTGCCCAAGATCGGCTAAAACAAGTATTTTTTGAGTGGGGGAATAAACCCAGCAGGATTTTGGCACATAGACTGAAACAACAGCGACAGCGAAATTACATAACTAAAATCACAGACGCACAGGGGAAAGATATGAGACAACCGGGGCAACTCCAAGAGCGTTTTGTAGAGTATTATAAACAATTGTATACACCAGATCAGAGAGGCGTGCAGAGGGAGTTGGAAGAACTTTTGAGTATGGAGCTTCCGAGTCTGAGTACGGGGCAAGCAGAACAGCTTTCCCGGCCCATTGAGGTGGGGGAAGTGCTTGCGGTTATTAAGACCTTACCGTCTCATAAAGCTCAGGGGCTGGACGGGTATACCAACAAATTTTATAAAAAGTTTGGGGATGTGGTGGGGGAGATCTTGACAAGGCTCTTTAACTCTTTTAAGGAGGAGGGAGAGTTGCCAGAAACAATGAGAACAGCGGGTATAACATTGCTCCCAAAGGAGGGGAAAGATTTAACTTTATGTGGCTCTTATCGCCCCATCTCACTGCTGGGGACGGACTTTAAAATCTATACCAAGGTACTGGCCAATAGGATATTACCCTATTTACCGCAACTAGTGCATGAGAACCAGTCTGGTTTTGTCCCGGGGAGGCACACGTCCGATAATATACGGAAAGTGCTGAATGCTATGTGGGAAGGTAAGCGAGGGACGAAACAGAATGCTATTATTGACAATTGATGCTGAGAAAGCTTTCGACCGAGTATCATGGCCCTTTCTTTTTAAAGTTCTGGAGAAGATGGGAATAGGAGGGAACTATTTGCAATGGGTTAAAGCGATCTATAATCAACCGCAGGCGAAGATTCGCATAAATGGTGAATATACGGCGGCATTCGAATTACGGCGGGGTATGAGGCAGGGGTGCCCGCTGTCGCCGATCTTGTTTGTGCTATCGATGGAAGCCTTAGCCCAACGGGTGCGTGAATGTGGGGAGGTGAAGGGGGTTAGGTGGAAAACCTTGGAAAGTAAAGTGTCACTCTTTGCGGATGTCCTACTGTTTATGTTAACTAATCAGTTGACGTCTTTAACTAAACTATATGACATCTTAGTGGAATTTGGGGAATATTCGGGGTTTAGAATTAATGCTACAAAGTCGGAGATTCTGAACATATCGGTGCAGGTGGATACGGAGCTACAAATAAAGGAGAAGTTCCCATTTAAATGGGCCAAGCACAGTATTACATATTTTATTTTATTTATTTAACAATTTTTATATACCGTCTTTCTACAAGTCAAGACGGTTTACATAGAACAATTTATAGCAGTGTGTTTCAACTGTTTACATGGAACATAACATTGGATACATATAGTAACAAGAATAACTATATACATGGAACATAACATTGGATACATAGTAACAAGAATAACTATGTACAGCGATCAAAGATCAACTATTTACATATGAAATTATGAGGGGACATCTGTAGTGTAATAGAGTTTAAGTGATGGAGGAGGAGAAGGAGGGGGTGTAACAAGTGAAATGCTAAGGTGGGAGGGAATAATGTTCCAGGAAAAGATGGGTTTTTAACTTCTTACGGAACTCAGAGTGGGATGAACAGTTCTGAAGTTCAGGAGGAAGGGTATTCCATAAGGAAGGGGCATAGAGGGAGAAAGCCCTGTTATTAGTAGATTGTTTGCAGGTTCTCTTGTCTATAGGGTCAGTAAGTTTTTGGTAATAGAGCAGTGTGGTCTTGTGTTGAAAGAAGGAGGGGGGAGAAGCATGGGGCAGATTCTTTGGAAATAATTTTATGTGTAAGAGTAAGAACCTTAAATTTAATTCTGTATTGGATGGGGAGCCAGTGGAGATCGTAGAGGACAGATGTGTTATGGGAACGTCTAGGGTTATTAGTTATGAGTCGAGCTATCGTGTTCTGAGTTAATTGAAGCGGTTGAATAGTGTTCTTAGGAAGGCCATGGTAGATATGATTACAGTAGTCAAAAATAGGGATAGTGAGGGCCTGGCGGACAGTACGAAAGGAGTTTGGGCTTAAGAGGGGTTTAAGGTTTTGGAGGATACAGAGCTTAGAGTATATTATATTAGTAGTTTTCTTTATTTGGTCAGTAAAGGAAAGGTTCTGATCCAAGATGATTCCAAGATATTTCACTTGTTTTTTTATGGTTAGAGTGAGATTGCCAACAGTAATGGTGAGAGGTGGGGTGTATGCAGGATTGGAAAATATCTGGAGGACCTCAGTTTTGGATTGATTGATTAAGAGGTTGTGCTGGGAAAGCCAAGTTTGTAGGCTCGTTAGGCATTCGCTAAGTTTAGAAAAGTTAGGATTAGAAAGGTTAAAAGGGGTGAAGCACATCATATCATCTGCATATAGTTCATACTGGATACCATAGTTTTGGAAGATCTTACAGACTGGTTGGAGGAAGATATTGAATAGCAGCGAGGAAAGACTCGAACCTTGGGGGACACCTTGTTTTAATGTAAATGGTAATGAGGTATCGTATCCAATGTGAACTTGTTGGGTTCTGTTATCTAGGTAGGAACGGAACCAGTTTAGGGTTGTGCCTCTCAGTCCTATTTCGTGGAGTCTGTTTATGAGTTGATGGTGAGGGAGGGAGTCAAAGGCAGCAGATAAGTCAAGAAATATGAGAAGGCAACCTTGAGAGGGGTTCTGGGTATGGAGGTATAAGGAATCAGGAAGGGAGGTAAGAAGGGTTTCTACACCATGGTTCTTTCTGAAACCATGTTGGAATATGTTGAGGGGTATATTATATTTGGGTATAAAATTAACAGCAAGGGATTAGGACCTGTTTGAGGCAAATTATGGAAGAATGGAGAAAGTAGTCAGGAAGGAATTGGACAGCTGGGGGAGTAAGGGCTTATCCTGGTACGGGAGGATGTCAGCAGTGAAAATGGTGATTTTACCTAAGTGGCTCTATCTCTTCACCATGTTGCCAATTTGGGTACCAAGGAGCTGTCTTGCGAAATGGCAACAGGGGCTTATGAAATATGTGGGGGGCCTGAAAAAGAACAGAGTAGCAAGGCGAATATTGACTAGACGGAACGAAGTTGGGGGCATGGCTATACCGGATTTAGGGCGATATTGGGAGGCTGCCCAATTGAGTGCTAGTGTGGAATGGTGTGGGGATGAGAAAAAAGAGTGGGTGTGGATGGAGTCAGAGGAACTAGGGGGGGGGGACAGATTGGGGACTTATTATGGCTGCCCAGAGAGGGGAATAGAGGTTTTTAAGGGGACAACCCGTATGTGAAGATAACATTGAAGGTCTGGAATAAGTGGAAATGTATGTGGCTGGGTAAGGAGGGGGTCTCTAGGCTGATACCGATTAGGGGGTATCCCGCCTTCCCACCGGGGGAGGGGATCACGGCTTACTTGCACTGGGAACGGAAGGGTTTAGTGTGGATAGGTCAACTGTTGGAGGAACGGTCTTTGAAGAGCTTTACAGTGGTGAAAGAGCAGTTCCAACTGGAGGATAAGGACGCCTTTCGATTTCAGCAGCTTAGACACTATATTCAACATAAGATAGTGCCGGGTCTGCGGGGAGATCCTACCGAGGTGGAGCAGATGTTCCTGATGGGCTGGAAGAGGGGGATTGTGACTAAACTTTACACCATGATGCAAGGGGTAGAGTGTAGAGAGGCCTTTCAAAGGAAGTGGGAAGAAGATTTGGGGGTTGAGTGGGGGGAGGACACTTGGAAGCAAATTTATCAATCACGATATAAAGGTCTATTAGCGACCTCCCTAATTGAAAACAATTATAAGGTCATGCATAGATGGCACTTGACGCCAGTGCGTTTGAAGAATATGTATAGTAATATAAGTGATCAATGCTGGAGGAAATGTGGGGAAAGGGGTTCTTATATGCATATATGGTGGAATTGTAAACTAATACAGGGAATGTGGTTGGAGGTGTTCAACCTTATTGGCCAGATTTTGGAGAAGGAGGTGCAGCCATCGCCAGCCACGGCGATGTTAGGGGTACGGCCGCAGGATTTTAAAAGCTGGGAGGGGGATTTTGTGAATTTGGGGTGTGTAGCGTTTTGGGTGTTGATTGCTAAGAAATGGAAACAAGTGGGGGTGCCACAGCTGGAGGAGTACTGTAGCTCCTTAGACCACATTTTTTTGATGAGTAAACTCACGGCACTGAAGAAGGAGCGACCACAAAGGTTTTTGAAGGTGTGGGGAAAGTATATAATATGGATGGCCAATAAGTAATATAGAAATATATATGTAAACTGATGCTGTTTGGATGGGGGGGGGGAGGGGAGGTGGGGAGGGGATTGTGGTTATATAAAGTTATACCAGTTGGAATGTAATGAGATTTGTAGGCATCGTTGATGGCCTCTGTGGATATGGTGCAATGTTTTTCAGTGATAGTGTGATTGTTAAAGTGGTGTGTAATAAAAATAATGTTTAAAAAAAAATAAAAAAGGTTTGGACAAGTTCCTGGAGGAAAGGTCCATAAACCATTATTAAGAAGGGACCCAGGATATCAATGCTTGACCCAGTACAAGCATTGCGGAACCTGTGTCTCTTGGGGATACTGCTAGGTACGTATGACCTAGATTGGCCACTGTTGGAAACAGGATACTGGGCTTGATGGACCTTGGTCTGACCCAGTATGGCATGTCTTATGTTCTTATGTTCTTATAAGGGGAAGAAGAAATGATTTTTGGCGTTAGTATATCACGATGTACTCTTAGGAGTCTTCTACTAAACAGCATTAGCCGATACGGCAGAGGAGACACTGGCTTCGCAGGGGACAGCTTCACCGATGCAGCTATCAGCATCCATTCGAGTGGCAGTAGCTGCGTCCACGAAGCCTGGAAATCAGAGCAGCTATCATGCCCACACACCACCCACTCTCTGCCCTAATCCCGCCTTTGCCTGCAGTTACTACAGAAAGTACAGACACTGTGGAAATGCTCTGCAATGTCTGCACTTCCCCCCCCCCTCGCCCCCGCTACCACCAGGCAGCATTTCCACGTTAGCCCCATGATAGCCGCTAACACAGGTTAATAGACAGACCCATAATTTGGCATTGAGCTTCTGTTACCTTGTCGCAGTTTTTGTGAATGACTTACTTCTTTAGACCCTAATATGTATTTTATTAAGTGGCTCATCCATCTACCATTTCTTCTTTGGACTTGCAGATTTCACAAGGGGGCTCAATTTGAATTTACTATTTTTTCAGCTGTCGTTATTATCACATCGAAGTGCTCGTCCAGTCCATTTAATGTAAAATCATTTTTATTGAATTTCTTAGAAAATGAACAGTATGTCAGGCCTACAACCAGGCCAATACAAAGTGCAGGCAGAGTGCACAAACACTGTTATAGAAATCTCAGTGCAACAGTTATCCCGAAAACTAGGGAAGGAGGGCAAAATGGAACTTGTACAGAGCATATCACTTCAAAGCACAACAGTCCAAACATAGCATTTCAAACCCGTCCCCCCCCCGGAGTGTCGTACATAAACCAAGAGCACTCTCTGGGCAGTACCACTAGGCCAACTGTCGACACGTTTAGAAGTCGAATAGTCCCCCCCCCCCTCCCCACCCACCTCCCCCATCCCCTACCTCTCCCCCCCCTGCCCCCCTCCTCCCCTTGGCCAGGGATACCCCTCCCGCCCTACCACCCAAATTTCAGCTCCAGAGAGTCCCCTTATGCCACCCCCTGCTCCAGAGAGGGCCCACTCAAGGCTCAGCTCCCTCAGTCCTGCACCTCCACAACAGCAAAATCCGGGCCACGTAGCAAGGGCGCCCAGACTAGTTGGAATCGGGACCTCGTCCAGTCCATTTAAAACCCAGCCTGCCAGTGAGTCTGTTTTATCGGCTGTGAAGATTGTGCTTGACTGATAAAGAGTTTCAGGTACAATCCGCATTGATGAATGACCGTTTTTTTTGGACCGAGGCTAACCATTGAAATCTGTCCAGGAAACCTACAATAGAGCACATTTTATCAATAGATTTGTTATTTCAGTCTGCTGGGAAAATTACTTCACAGATGGTACCTACGGCCATTTGTGTGCTTCCTTCCTTTGATCAAGTGCAGCATCTTATCAGAAAATGTTTTTTGTTAAGGCATCATTCTGTGTTTAGAGATCTCCCTGTGTTTTCTTTTAAGAGGGGTCGCAATTTGAGGGACATACTGGTCCCATCATATATATCATCAAGATGCCAAAGTCAGTCTTCGTATGAGGGTCTAATCCCATACACCCATTGCCAGTTGTGCAATCAAGTTGTCACGGGCAGTCCCTAATTTTACCTAATGGGAAGTCAATCACTTTGAAGTTCAGGAGTAATTGTAATATTACATCAGTGGTTTAAATTGCTTTGTCCTTGCCAGTTTGCTGCCGTTTTTGCTCAGGATCACCCGCTGTGGTCTCAGTCTAAATTAAACATGTAGGCAGAGGCAACACTCCAGTGCCTATCAAAATTTGGTGCTGGAGGTGGTTGCTGTTATTGCCAGGGCCAAAATCTGGGTGTGAGTAGGGGTAAACCAGCAGAAATCAGGACTAGACTGAAGTGGCGAATATTTACGCCTATTTCAATTCCCGCTAGCACTCCTTGTGGCCTTGGGCAAGTCACTTAACCCTCCACTGCCTCGGAAGAAAGGCCTGGCAATCTACTTCCGGTGATACTGCCAAGAAAACCCAGGAGCTTCTGGGTCGCCAGGAGTCAGAACTGACTCGAAGGCACACATTGCATTGCATGTGCATTTTATGAAGTAGACACAAATCACAGCTCTGCCCATCATCTGCCAAAACTCTACCCAAGAACATGCCTGTATGCGGGACGCATTGAAACACACACTTTCTTATCACTGAGCATACTTTTATGTGTGTAACCTCTGGGTTAGCTTTATTAAAACCTTCTTATGAGTGGGAAAAATTTAGAAACATAGAGCCTGATTCTGAAAGGAGCACGTCCAGGCCCATTAAGACCCGATTCTGTAATGTGGGAGCAAAACATTCCCGCAGCATACAGAATCGGGCCCGAGGACGGCCCGACATGCCCCTGCATACAGGTGGGGATGTCCTCCCCACAGACCAGTGTGCCCTCCGCAGTGCTAACTCTGTTACCCTGCCACACGACCCTGGACTGGGCAGCCGGGACCTGGATCGGGTGGCAGGGTCCTACCTGGATCCTGCCCAACCTTGGGGAGGGGGGGGTCGGCCACGATCGCCTCTGTCCCAGCTGCTTATTCCACCTCCAAGGTCTACCCCTGACCCGCAGGACGTACAGGGCCATGACCTGAATAGCCCCTGTATGTTCTGCCGTCTCGGCCTGCCCCTGCTCCGCCCACACTCCGCCCCCTCCCACCCGACACGTCGCCTCTCAGAATGAGGCCCATAGCCCCTTAATGTGCATTAAAACCCAACATAAAAACATTTAATGTAGCTAACTAGGCCCCTTTTTTTCATGTTTCATGGCCAGTATAGAGATAGGAAATATACCTGATAAATAGACATACTCATGGACTCCACCAAACTAACGGATATATCCATATACAGAGGGTAATTTTATAACAGAGCACCTAAGTTAATAGTGCAGAAAGACACATTTATTGTAGGTGCATACTTTATGGTTTGTGGTTTATAGTTTAGCTTTATTCGATATACCACCTTTATGTACTCAAAGAGGTGTACAATTAAGATATAAAAGAAACTAAAATGAGGAAAAAGGAACACCAGGGATTTTTTTTAGTAAAATAAGTGAAACGGGGAAGGCAAAGGAGAGGTGGAGGGAGGTGGAGGGGGGGGGGAGGTGGAGGCAAACCAGTGAGCCAGGCCTCAACCCACTAGCTGGTAGGCTCTTTTAAAGAGTTGAGTTTTCAATGAAGTTTTAAAAGCTTTGAAAGTGGGTTCAAGATGGATGTAAGAGTGACAGGCTATTCCGAAGTGTTGGGGCAATAAAAAAGAAGGTAGAATGATGGGTAGACTCATATTTCGCTCAAGGGAGGAGGAATGTGTAATTGATTTGCATGAATTAAACAGAGGGATCGAGAAGAGGCGTATAATGTGATGAGTGTAGAAAGATATTCTGGGGCATCTTCGTAAATGGCTTTGCAAGTAATGGTCAGCATCTTGTATTGTATTGGAGTTATTGAACGATCATCAACGGAGTGACGTGATCATATTTGCTGGTGAGTGAAACTATACTAACTGCAGTATTCTGAACTCTGTAACGGTTTCAGTTGATATTTAGGCAAACCAGAACAGATACTGTAGAGTTGCCATAATCCAAGTGAGAAAAGAACATACTAAGTAACACTGTGGTCTGTGCAGGGAGGTCAAGGAGGGGGCAGATGGCTGGAAGTGATGACATGCAGAGAAGGAGGATTTAACCAGGGCCATCCCGTTCACTAGGTGAACTAGGCATTTGCCTGGAGCAGTAGACCCTAGTGAGCAGCATGGCTATCCCTCCCCCATGAAGTGACAGTTGAACCTCTGTTTCAGCACCTTGGTGGGCTTTAAAATGCCCACGCATGTGTATGCAGTTACGGCCTGCCGCTCTTGGCCTCTCCAACAGGAAGCTGCATTGGAGGGGCAGGAGGAACAGGCTGTGAGTGCACATGTGTACCAGCACTTTAAGGTCCTATGCAGCACAGCAGCGGCCGTTCAGCTGCCGCTTCAGCACAAGGAGAGATTGCCTTGCTGCCCCCTCCCCCAGGTGGAGGGAATTTGCTGGGAGGGGGCGGGGTGGTGGCACAGAGGGCCCATCTAGGGTGGCAGAAATCCTTGGACTGACTCTGGATTTAATTACTTTACTGATCTGTAAAGTAAGAGAAAGTTTGGAGTTAAGAATAATCCCTAAATATTTAAAAGAGGGTGGTGGTGAGAGTGAGAGGCCCTCTATAGTGGGTGCTAATGTGAGGGACTGTGAACTACCTGTGATCAAGTAGCAGTGATTTTTGTGGGATTAAGTTTTAATGAATTTGCATGGAGCCAGGGTGCTACCAATTCCAGACAGGCTTTTGCTTGGGAGAGATCAGGACGGATACTATCTGTACATGAAATAAACAGAATGACCTCATCGTATATATACACACAGAAACATCAAAACTCTGAATGAGAGTTGCTAGAGGGCTTAAGAATATATTAAAGAGCAGGGGGGAGAGGGGAGAGCCTGTGGGGCTCCACATGACAGGGAATGTGTTGCAGAGTAGGAATTATGGACAGTCACTTGAAAAGTACGGTTTTGGAGAAAAGCGATAAACCAAGAGAGCACTGTGCCTCTGATGCCTATATCATGGAGACGGGAGAGGAGAAGATTATGATTTACCAAATTGAATGCCGCCAAGAGGTCTAAGAAAATGACCAGAGCCACATTGCCCTGATCCAGGGCACTACGAATTTCGCTAAGTACGGCAGTGATTATAATTTCTGTACTGTGATAAGGGCAAAAACCGGTTTGTCATAAAGATAGGGCATAGATGTGTTCTATATGATCTGACAACTGAGAGAAAACTGCTCACCCAGTAAGTTTAGAGATGAAAGGCAAGTTAGAAATTGGGTGGTAATTGGTTGGATTCGATACGTCAAATGATGTAAGTTTTAGAATGGGACGAATTATTGCATTTTTCCTGAGCACTGGGACTTGTCCTACTACAACTACTACTACTATTGAACATTTATATAGCGCTACAAAACTTACATAGTGCTGTACAGATACATATAAAAGATGGTCCCTGTTCATCAGAGCTTACAATCTAGTCAAGACAGACATGAGGACAAGGATATAACTAGGGAAAGGTAAGGAGACTAAGCGGATCAGGATCCAAAAGCAGCCTCAAAGAGGTGAGCCTTCAGCCTGGATCTGAAAAGGGGAGAGATGACGCCTGATGCACAGACTCAGGTAATTTGTTCCAGGCATCGAAGTCTGGAGTCGGCAGTGGAAGAAAAAGGGACAGAGAGAAGCGATCCATCAGAAGAGCAGAGTTCCTAAGGAGGGGTGTAGGGAGAGATGAGAGATGAAAGATAGTGAGGAGCAGCAGAATGAATGAACTTACAGGTCAGAAGGAGAAGTTTGAACTGGATACGGAAAGAGAAGGGGAGCCAATGAAATGACTTGAGAAAAGGGGTTATATCGGGGGCTGGTGGATGATTAGTCCTGCAGCTGAGTTTTGAATAGATTGAAGGGGAGAGAGATGATTCAGAGGGAGACCAGCAAGGAGGAGGTTGCAATAGTCTAGACAGGGGCGGCCCAAGGGGGGTGCGGGGCCATGTGCGGAGACTCAGTGCGGGGCCTCATTTGCATAAGGGGCCTCATTTGCATAAATATTTGCATAATGTTACCATATACTAACTTTTAGTAAACGTGCCTCTTAATGAGTGTATGGATAAAGAAAGACTAAAAGATTTCTATATTACTATAATCCAGTGCCAACTGCCAGACACA
The DNA here is from genome assembly GCA_033557465.1 of Ichthyophis bannanicus. Lineage (NCBI taxonomy): Eukaryota > Metazoa > Chordata > Amphibia > Gymnophiona > Ichthyophiidae > Ichthyophis > Ichthyophis bannanicus. The sequence goes on from CM066031.1 coordinate 1,104,135,095, forward strand.
TTAGGAACTACTACAAACACTGCCCATTTAGAACCCATCTAAACACACATTACACCCAATGGAATCAACCCAACTGAATCCCATTAAATTACTTGATAACCAAAGCTCATCAATGTGAATTGCAGACATTTTTGATGTGGCTAAACTCTTTGAATAGAAATTTACAATTCACTCCGAAATATCATCAGCATGAGATTGAGTTTTTAGATCTCCTAATTTCTATTCAAGGGTCGTCCATCCAGAGCACGTTATATCGGAAACCCGTACAGCGGAATGTTTTATTAAAATACACCAGTTTTCATCCGCCAGCCCTTCGACGAGGTTTACCCTTTGGCCAATTCCTTCGCATACGCCGTTTGTGTTCTACGGTGAAAGAGTATCGTTTACATGCTAAGGAATTGAGCCAACGTTTGCAAGAGCGGGGTTACCCGTCAAATATAGTTAAAAAGGCTTTTAGACGCGCTTTGTACAATCATCCACAGGGGTGGGAGGATAATAGTGTTCAACGTTTTGATAGTTTGAGGCAGGATAATTTTGAGAAGATCATTGGGGTGTTGCCATTTTTACCCTCCTCGATCCAAATAGCTTCTCTTCTTAGACGCCATTGGCCAGTATTGACTCTTCATCAGTGTTTTCAGAAGCCCTTAATGGTGGCTTACAAGCGATCCCGCACTATAGGGGAATTGGTAGTTCGAGCTCGGGGGGAGGGAACCACTCCAGTACCTCGTAAAGGCCATTTTCCATGTGGGCGTTGTGATTTTTGTACTATCACCTTACCTGGCGATGTTTGGATAGATTCCGCTACCACTAAATATTATCGTTCAAGGGACTTTTCGGATTGTTATACAGCTTTTGTAATATATGTATTAATTTGCCCATGCAATTTAAAGTATGTAGGCAAAACGACACAGCCAGTTAGAAAGCGTTTGCTTGAACATCGCTCTTGTATCAATACCCGCCAACCATCAGCTCCGATGGTAGCACATTGCCAAGAATATGGACATCAGTTTGAGGATCTTCGCTGGCGTGTTTTGGAAGTGATCCCTCCCTTATTGATGGGAGGTGATCGCCATAGTAAGCTTCATTTTAAGGAACAACAATGGATTTTCCGTTTGGGATCTGTCATTCCGGCAGGTATGAACATGGACATCGATTGGTGGAGCCTCCACCTATGATCATCCGTCTCTGCCTAATTGCAGTTTAGTCCCTGTACGTCACTGTTGCGTCATCAAGAGCGACTTATAAAGAGGTATCGCTGCATGGTATGATTCATTCGCCTGAAGAAGAGCTGCAAAGCTGAAGCGGCTTGAAACACTGATTAGTGTTGTGCTTTGAATCATACGACTCCTTCACTGGTTCAGAAGATCTGGTACAGTTGATTGGGACAGTTTCGGTTCTTTTAAGTGGGTTATGCTACGGTTCCTATGTTGGGCCATTGTCATAGCGGTGTGACCGTCTTGAAAGATTTGAGATGAGCGTTTTGCTATCTTCATTATTCCAAGCCATGAATTAAGGACTTCAGAGTAATTTGGAAACGTCCTTTGAATATACTTTGGTTCTCGCAGTGCAGGAGCAACGGCTGGTTGTGCTGTGCACCTGATATAATGACCTGTGATGGGCCATTTTAAAATATTTCTTGAATAAAATGGGGAGCTCACTTCGAGAGTGGTAAAATTTCCATTCATCGGTGAGCAATCCGACAAAAATAGAAAAACTACAGTGTGGTTAGTTTTAGGTAGTTTCACACAGCACTTTCCGGCGAGCTTTGGTTATCAAGTAATTTAATGGCATTTAGAACCCATAGCAAACCCGCCGTATCCTAACAGCACTACCAGGACTCACAAAGCACCATACTCTACCAATCAAAAGGCAACACTGCAAATATTAAACCAATACATTTCAGAGAACAAGAATACATGACCTACTGGGGAAAGAGAACAAGTGGCAATGTCAAATAGGAATTATATAAACAGAACACCTCAGCTCAGTTACACATGCAGAACATAGACCATCACCAAACAAGTAATCACAATTTAGAAACAGGAAGACAATAATTAAACTGGGAATCCCAAATGCCAAACTTGGAATGTACAACACTGTAGAAATAAAACTATACATTAATTTGCTCTTGTACTAAACAAAGCACAGACGTTAATGATGCACATTTACCAGAGCTGACATATTCCAATTAATAAATTCAAAATAAAGAGATATTTTTCTACCTTTTGTGCATTTTTTTTCAGCTGCAATTGCTCCAGCCACTTTCTTCTGGTTTCTTCGTGTCTTCTGCTAACTCTCCATCATCTGCTGTCCATTTGTCCTTTCTTCTCTCTTCTAGTTTTTTTCCATTCTCTCTCTACATCTGCTTTAACATACTAATCTTTCTCCTTTTGCTCTTTCCTCATTCCTATTTCATCCACTCAAATTTTACCCCTCCATCCTCAATCCCCACTTACTCTCCCAATACCCGGCCAATTGTAGATTTTTTTATCCCTCCCACACAAAATGTTTCCCTTCTCCATTTTACTCTTCCAGCCCCATCCCATTCTAATCCTCCCCCAACATCAGCTCCCTTCTAGTTCCAGCCTCACCCAGCATCCATTCCCTTCTAGTCCCTGCATCAGCCCATTTCCAGTCCTAGCCACCCATCAGCCCATTTCCAGTCCTAGCAACCCCCAACCCAATACCAGTCCTAGCCCCCCATCAACCCACTTCCAGTCCTAACCCCCTATCACCCCATTTTCAGTTTAAGCCCCCCCTATAACCCATTACCAGTCCTAACCCCCCATCAGCCCACTTCCAGTCCTAACCCCATCAACCCATTTCCAGTCAGCCCCCCATAGCCCATTGCCAGTCCTAACCCCCTCCCCCATCAGCCCACAGCCTATTACCAGTCCTAACCCCATCAGCCCACCTCAAGTCCTAACCCCTCCCCATCAGCCCATTTCCTGTCCTAGTCCCCCCATAGTCCATTATAAGTCTTAACCCCCCCCATAGCCCATTACCCGTCCTAACCCCCCATCAGCCCACAGCCCACTACCAGTCCTAACCCCATCAGCCCACCTCCAGTCTTAAGCCGCCAGCCCATTTCCAGTCCTAGCCCCCCCCATAGCCCATTACCAGACAGCCCCCATCAGCCCACAGCCCATTACCAGTCTTAACCCCCCCATAGCCCATTACCAGTTCTCCCCCCCCAACAGCCCACAGCCCATTACCAGTCCTAACCCCATCAGTCCACCTCCAGTCTTAACCCTCCAGCCCATTTCCAGTCCTAGCCCCCCCCCATAGCCCCTTACCAGTCCTAACCCCCCCCCCCCATCGGCTCAAGTAAACTTAAATTTAAAAAAAAACGCTGGCTGCTACCGCTGCCGCCGCGGCAGCAGCAGAATGGACTGTTCCGCGGGGCCCCCTCTGCCTGGCTGAATCCCTCCCTCCCTCCCTCCCTCCATGATGGCTGAGCCCCTCCATGCCGGCTTTGAGAGTCGCGAAGGGAGAGTGTCTCCCTCGCGTCTCTGCTAAGCCTGCAGGGGCAGATGGGAAATTTCCCATCAGCCCCTGCGGGCTTAACAGAGACGCGAGGGAGACACTCTCCCTTCGCGACTCTCAAAGCCGGCACGGAGAGGCTAAGCCGTCATGGAGGGAGGGAGGGATTCAGCTGGGCAGAGGGGGCCCCACGGGACAGTCCATTCTGCTGCTGCCGCGTCGGCAGCAGCAGCGGTAGCAGCCAGTGTTTTTTTTTTTTATTTAATTTTGAAAAAAGCAGAATGTTCTTTGCGCGGGGCCCCCTGAAACGTGGGGCCCTGTGCAAAAAACATTCTTGCTCAATGGCCCTGAGTCTAGATGAGAGGTGACTAAAGAGTGGATAAGTGTCTTAGTAGTGTGTTCAGAAAGGAAGGGGCAAATTTTGCTGATATTATAGAGAAAGATATGACAGTTGGATGTGTGTAGAGAAGGAGAGGAAGCAGTCAAAGATGACCCCAAGATTGTGGGCTGAGGAAACAGAGAGTAGAAGAGCGTCATCCACAGAGATAGAGAAAGGAGGAAGGACGGAGGTTGATTTAGGGGGAAAAATGATAAGCTCAGTTTTGGCCATGTTCAATTTCAAACTGCAGTGAGTCATCCAGGCAGCGATGTCAGATAGGCAGGCAGAGATTTGGACCTGGAGTGCCAGAGGAATATTAGCTGTAGATATCAGTTGTATGTCCTGGCCAGAGGGCAAGCTCTACGGATGGAAGGCTGCCTCCTGCGATAGATGGTGCTTTCTATAACTGCAGCTGCTTTTTGCTCTATTTTTCACTCTAAATAAATGTTTATTAATAATAATTGTAGTTGTAGTTGTAGTAATGGATATGCAGGTAGATATACACAAGCACCTTTAGGCAAAGTAAGGCAGAGGCATAATGTCAAACCTTTTTAAAATGCAAGGTACACCCACCTGTACAGTGGCAGATTTATACCTTCAGCTAGCCTTAGGCATGAGCATTGCTGGTCGCATCCCTTCTCCCAGTCTGCTTTGCCTACAGTTGTGTGCATTGTTGGCCCTCTTGCATTTAGATGATATGTTGGGTACAATACCTTGAGAAATAATTGGAAATATTCCAACTGTATGTCATCATAATATTTTAATAGTATGTTCAAAGGTATACAACAAACAAAAGGTGTCTGTGCAACTTAGATGTAGTAATTTCTGAGAAAAAAATATGACCTGGGCAGGATTAATGGCACTCTTCACTATTTTTTGGTTGCAGAGCCCTTGGCAGCGATGACAGTCTCCAAATGTATCTTGTAGCCATCTATAAATTTCATACATCTGTCTGCTGCTAGTTTCTTCCACTCTTCAACTATGATTTGTTCCAGCTCATGATTGTTTCCAGGATTTCTTTTACCAATGGCAGATTTCAGCTCTTTCCAAAGGTTCTCGATTGGATTAAGATCAGGACTGATTGCTGGCCAGTTTAAAACAGTCCATTTGTTCTTTTTTAACAATTCTTTTGTACTTTTGGATGTATGTTCCGGGTCATTATCCTGCTGGAGGACCCATGACCTTCGATCCAAATCTAGCTTTCTGACAAATTTCATTCCAAAATACCTTGATAGTCCTCTGATTTCATGGTTCCTTTAATACCTTCCAGGCTTCCAATTCCTGAGACAGCAAAACAGCCCCATAACATTATGAAACGTCCACCATATTTGACAGTAGGAAGGGTGTTTTTATTCCTTATAAGCTTCATTTCAAGCCACTTAACCCTTCATTGCCTCAGGTACACTTAGATTGTGAGCCCTTCGGGGACAAGGGAATAAAAAGTACCTGTTAGTATACATGTAAACCGCACCGATTCTAAATAGCGCGGTATAAAAAAGAAAGAAATAAATAAATTTCTTCACCTGTAAATGTATCACTGGTCTGCATTGCCAAAGAGCTCAAGTTTGATTTCATCTGTCCACAGAACATTTTCCCAGCAGGATTGTGGTTTCTCAAAGTGAGTTTTGACAAAGATCAGGCGTGCCTTTCTATGTCTGTCTTTGAGCAGTGGGTTCCTCCTTGGCCTTTGCCCATGAAGTTCTTCTTTGTTTAGTGCATGATGCAGGTTAGAACCACCATGGCAGATTACTCCAGATCAGCCTTAAGCCTTAAAATGTTGTATGTGGTGTTTTTCCAGCAGTTTGCACTAACCTTCAAAGACTTCTTGTATTAATTGTCCTCTTCCTACCATGTCCTGAGAGGTTCTTGACAGTTCCATGAGCATAAAGCTTCTTAATAACACTGTGAACTGTAGACACAGAAATCCCAATGTCTTTGGAGATGGTCTTGTACCCCTCAGAAGTTTGATGGTTGGTGATAATGACTTTTCTAATGGTCTCAAACAACTCTCTTGTCTTCACCATTGTGAAAATGGAAAGGAAGTGAATGTGGCCATTTTAAACATTAGAGTTATCTTTCATTGGTTGATTCAAGTCCTGTGAGTGATGACAATGGATCATAGGTGCATCTAATTTTACTGCAATGGGAATGTGGTTCTTCTGTTCAAATTGATTTGAATTGTTTATAAGGGTGGCAATAATCATGTCCTGGTAATGTCATAGTTTTTATACTATTTCCTTTTTTAATTGATCTTGTTTTATTTGATTCTTTTATATGTCAAATATGTGTGCATATATAATCCAAAATCATTTCACTGGCCACTTTTTTTAGGAGATATTGGACATTAAGAGGCTGAACTGAAAAGGTGCCAATAATGTTGACCACAGCTAAATTGGTAAATCTGCCCTGAATACATGTCTACAAAACACATGTCCTGGAATGAGTCTTTTTTATACGGAAAATTTAGTGTGTATTATGGAAACCTATGTGCACTTTTAGATGGCGGAAAATCCATTTAAACTGCATTCAGTTGGCTTGTCTATGTAAGGAGTGGAGGAGTGGCCTAGTGGTTGGGGCAAGGTATTTCAGGCCAGAAGGTCGGGGGTTCAAATCCCACTAGAGGACAGCAACCTTGGGCCAGAAGGACTGGGGTTTCTAGTCCCACAGGTGCTCCTTGTGGTCTTGGGCAAGCCACTTAACCCTCCATAGCCCATGTTCCCTGTAAAATAGTTATCTCCAAGTTATAGTGCCGTGTTCAATGTAATTTCAGTTTGTTCAATGTAAACTGCACTGATGCAGAATAGCACAGTATATAAGAGAATATAAATAAATAAGAAGCAAATTTACCCCTGTATGTCCCACATTGTGTTACTCTGAGGGGAGAAACTATTGTTCAAGAGAGTGAATAATAGGACAGAGCCCTAAAGAGGGCTGTGCCAGCCATGTAGAAGGGATAGGATTGGAGAATCAAGTAGTTTTTCAAACTGAACCAAGAAGCTTCTGTATGCCAGTGACTGAAACTGAGGTTAAGGAAAACCAAATGTGCGTAAGAGCAAAAGAGGAAGGGTTGGAAGGGTCTGATAGAGCGAGTGGCAGAAGGGAGGGAAAGGTAAGTTGGATATTGTGATTCTTTTCCAAAATAAAGCAAGCGCTAATGAATCTGGAGCTGGACCTGTCCAAGGAGTAGAGGGTGAGTTTTTGGAAAAAAGAAAGTTGGGAAACTATAGCAAAAATTGCCTTATGGCAGTATGAATTTGATGAGAAAAATAATGTTTCTTTGCAGAGCATGGCGTTTTTTGAATAGAGCAAGAGCAGATAGGGACCTGGATTTCCTCCAAGCCCTCTCAGCTGCTCTAGTCTGCCACCTAAGGAGGTGAAGACCAGAATGGGGAAAAGGGTGAAACTTTTTCCTGGAACTAAAGGAACAGCTGAATCTAGTGCGTGGTGGAGTATATTGTACAAAAGATCAGCCTGAGCATTAAGAGAGCAGTCATTAAAATTAGTGGGAACAAAGAGTTAGCTGGGGGGAACGAAGCCAAGGTACTTGTGGTGATCTTACGATGTGTGGACTCCACTTCTACGGTAACCGGAAAGAGAGAGGAAATATGCTCAAAAGGGGGCAGCAAGAGTGAACCAGAGAGGGGAATGATCTGTCCAAAGCAATGGAGTCACCTGAAGATTATTAGGGAATAAGGAGGAGTCCTGGTGGTGGGTGATGATGAGTTCAAGGGTACATAAGAACAAAAGATATGACATACTGGGTCAGAATAAAGGTCCATCAAGCCCCGTATCCTGTTTCCAACAGTGGTCAATCCAGGTCACAAGTACCTGTCAGGTTCCCAAAAGGTAGACAGATTTCCTGCTGCTTATCCCAGGGATAAGCAGGGGAGTCCCCCAGTCCATTTTAATAATGGTATGTGGACTTTTCCTCCAGGAACATGTCCAAACCCCTTTTAAACCCAGCTACACTAATGCTTTTACTACATGCTCCTGCAACAAATTCCAGAGTTTGTTTACGTGTTGAGTGAAAAAATATTTTGTCAGATTAGTCTTAAATGTGCTACATTGTAGCTTCATTGTGTGTCCCCTAGTCTTTCTACTTCTTCAAGAAGTAAACAGCCAATCTACGTTTATCCATTCCATTCCTCTATAATATTTCCCCTCAACCATCTCTTTTCCAAGCTAAAGAGCCCTAACCTTTTAAGCCATTCCTCATTGAGGTATCCTTCATCCACTTTATCATTTTGGTGGCTCTTCTCTGTATTTTTTCTAATTCTGCTATATCCTTTAAGATATGGTGACTAAAACTGCACACAATATTTGGGGTGCAGTCGCACCAGGGAGCAATACAGGGGCATTATAATATCATTGCTTTTATTTTCTACTATTCCTAGCCTTCTATTTGCTTTGTTGATCAATGCTGCACACTGGGAAGAGGGTTTCAATGTATTATCCACAATGAAGCCCAGATCCTTTTCCTAGGTTAGCCCTAAACAAATCTGTGAGCCGTACACAAACACGCACCCCTCTGCAGCCCTCTGAAATCCCACCAAATAGGCAGGAACTCAAAACTCCAGCCCAAGCGCAAATAATTCAGACTTACAATAGTTAATGCAGTAGTCCAACACCTGGTCATATTCCTCCAGGAGACCCAAGAGAGCTGGCATAGAAGTCACAAGTAAGAACAAATATAGCAACATGTCATCAGCATAAAGAGATATTTTATGGGTAATGCCCCTAAACATAAACCCATGCATTGCAGGATCTTGATAGATTAAATGCACCAAAGACTCAATAACTATGGGGGTCATTCCAGAAAGCAAATAAGGGTTTGTACGTGTGACGGGGACATTTATGTGCTGAAAATGTCCCCGACTGCATTCCGAAACACTGCTGTCATGCACGTCCACTACGCTAGCACAGGGAATTCAGAACATGCCCAGAAGGGGTGTAACGGAGATGTATAAAGCGAATTCAGGAAAGGCCTGTGTACGTATTAAGTGTTTTCCGGAAATGTCCACATCATTCCTGCTGAAACATGGAATAGGCACAGAAGAAGCAGGATAAGGATCAACCATGGAAAGGATATTTACTAAGAACTTGGAGGTCAACCCAACATGTGTTTCAGCCGGGAGGCCTTCTTCAGGGGTTAATGACCTCTTTTGCACCAGATACAGGGAGTTTCTCTTGATATACTGATGGTGGACGACTAGCAGGTAGAATTTCCTTTTAAAGAAACCTCCTTTGTGCCTCGTTTAATTTATTATTTCGCTAATGAACAGAGTGTTAACAGTTGGACTTTTGATTGCTATACTCTTCTAGTGAGCAGTTAAAAATAGCAGATACGTTTTATTGTGTTTTTAAACTGTCCTAACCTATTCCTATATGAGTGGTTCGCGTTTTAATATCTACTTATGCAGCTATATTGGCGGCCCTACAACATCGCTCTTTTATGTGTTTTTTCATGTTCATGGTGACTGCACTGTATTATTAGGTAGACAGTTCTTTATTCTGGCACACAGACCATATATTTGGGCATCATTTAAGACAGACTATGTTCCAGGTATCCTCAGTATGGCTTCTACTCGGTTCTTCATGGTCTCTGTACAGATATGATTTTACAATTGCTTACTATGACGGAATGTCTGGATTGGCCAGCCCTTGATGGCTATAATTATAACCATATTTATATTCTTAGATGTCACAAATTTGTTCCTTTTGCTTAATTCCTTTATCACTATACACTAGGGGGGGCATTCTATCCCACGAATAGTGGGGATGGACCCAATGAGAGGTCCATCCCCGCTATTCGCCCCCCCTGCTGGCCCCAACAAAAGCCTCACCAAACAAACAGCGCATTTGTATGGGGAGGCTTCAACAGGGGCAGGAGGGAGTGTTCGAGGGGGCTGAGTGAGGGCGGGAAATGGGCGATCTGTGACCCCAGACATACAGGGCCAATTCTGAGGTCTGCCTTGTATGTCTGGGGCCATGAACTTAGACGGGGGGCTAGGATTGGAAATGGGCTGATGGGGGCAGCTTGGACTGGAACAGGCTGATGGGGGGCTGGGATAGGACTGTAAATGACTGATGGGGGGCTAGGATTGGAAATGGGCTAATGGAGGGCTTGGACTGGAAATGGGCTGATGGGGAGGCTTGGACTGGAAATGGGCTGATGAGGGGGCTAGGATTGGAAATGGGCTGATACGGGGGGGTGGGAGAATGGGACTAGAAGGGAGCGGATGCTGGGTGGGGCTGGAACTACAATGGAGCTGATGTTGGGGGTGGACTAGAAGGGGATGGGGCTGAGGGAGTGAGGATGGAGAGGGGAAAAATTATTTTGTGTGAGAGAGAAGAAAAATCTACGATTGGGCAGGTATTGGGAGAGTATGTCGGGATTGAGGATGGAAGAGTGAAATCTGAGTGGATGAAAAAAAGAATAAAGAAAGCAAAAGGGGAAAGATAAGTATTTTAAAGCAGATGTAGAGAGAGATTGGAGAAAAAAACTAGAAGAGAGCAGAAAGGACAAATGGACAGCAGACAATGGAGAGTTAGCAGAAGACACAAAGAAACCAGAAGAAAGTGACTGGAGCAATTGCAACTGAAAAATAAAATGCCCAGACAACAAAAGGTAAAAATATACTTTTTTATTTCAAATGTATTAACTGGAATATGTCATCTCTGGGAAATGTGCATTGCTAACAACTTTGCATTTTTGTTTAGTACAAGAGGAAATTAATTTATAGTTTTATTTCTCCAGTGTTGTTGTACATTCCAAGTGTGGCTTTCGGGATTCCCAGTTTAATTGTTGTCTTCCTATTTCTAAATTGTGATCTCTTGTTCTTTGTTTGGTGACAGACTTTGTTTGCATGTGTAACTGAGCTGAGGTATTCTGTTCATGTGGTTTCTATTTGACATTGCCACTTGTTCTCTTTCCCCAGTAGAAGATGTATTGGTATTCTCTGAGATGTATTGGTTTAATATTTGCAGTGTTACCTTTTGATAGGTAGGGTTTGGTGCTTTGTGAGTCCTGATAGTGCTGTTATGATACCGCAGGTTTGCTATGGGTTCTAAATGGGCAGTGTTTATAGTACTTCCTAATGTGCCTGGCGGTTGGCACTGAAGTATAAAGTAACTCAAAATTCTTCAGCTCTACTCTTTAACCACGAGATTATAGCTTAGTTGTTCCTATTAGATTATAACAAAATTAATCTATGTTATTAAAGCAACAAGGTTTCAGACTGAGGTGAAGCAGTCATCTAAATTTCAAGCGTTTTTAGACTATGTGCTTACATTCGCATCAATGACCTTAATTGTTGCTTACAATTTTTTATATACAGAATTAATTTTTAAAATATATTGGAAAAATCGAAAAATGGTGCTTATCTTTAAATGTTTTAAATCTTCCCGAGAAACGGTGCTTATCTTTAAATGTTTTAAATCTTCCCGATCATCCCTACGCCAAACTTCAGCGCCGTCGCGTTTCACTGATTAAGCGTTTCATCAGGGGATATTTAATGCGTGCACCTTCTTATACGCCTTTATGCAAACCAGACCTATGAAAGATAATAAAACACAGGAATCTAGTCGCTATTTATGTCTTAGTCTTATTTCTGATGCTTATATTCTTGACCACCTTTGTTGATGTTAATCATAACGGGACATCACTCACCATTCCGTCGGGCTCGGCCATCTACCTTCTTCAGTTATTTGGACACCGCGCATGTGAATTACTCATCCGGCTGGATTTAAGAGACCTTAATTATACATAAGTATACACCTGTGGGCTTTACATTGTGTTGCCCGAATAAAACGTATAACTTTCAAAGCTACAGCTTTAAATGCGGGTAGCATTTTTTGCTTCTATCTCAAAGCTACATGCAGACACTCCAGTCTATTTGCGCATTCAAACTGGTCGGAATCACTGATTGTAAATTAAAAATCCAGCGTTGGAAGGAGGGACGAGACCAGCCGTTCAAGCGCAGAGTTGCAAAGATCCACGTTTGAATGGCTGGGCTGGTCCCTCCCTCCTCTGACATGAGCCTACATCAGAGGAGGGAGGGATCAGGCCAATATGCAATTGTGGAATCGGAAAGACCCATGTGGTTTTTTTTCTGCTGCTGCCACTGAGACACAGAAAGCGGCGGTAGCGGGGCAAAGGCAGGCAGCGTAGGGGTGGGGGAAGAGAGGCCGGCAACCCCAAATATGCCCTTATTTTTTTCCGCCCTGTGCAGCTGCACCGCTCACACATGGCTAGGTACGGTGCTGCCTAGCCAGTCAGATTTTCAGGATAACTACAATGAATATGCATGAGAGAGATTTGTATATAATGGAGGCAGTGCATGCAAATCTCTCTTTTAGGCATATTCATTGTGGTTATCTTGACAATCTGACTGGCTAGGTGTGTTCTGAGAACTTGGTTAAGAACCACTGCTCTATGCGGATGTCACAATGCAGGAAATCTGCACAGAGGAAGTGCTAGCTTGCAAGTTTCGAACATGTTTGCAGGGCTGGCGCAGACAGAGAGAAGCAGTCAGCAGCAATTTCACAGTTTCTGTTCTTTTTTTTTCCTTTTTAAACCTTTATTAAACCTTGTTCATCCATACATAACAACACATCCTATAACATCGCAGATGCTGTGCATAGTTATTCAACAACCACAAATCATCTTTAAACATTATAACAGCAATTCTGTCATAATCTGTTCACAGAAGGTCATTTCTCCTGTTCCCATAGCTCCCACCCCTATCCACCCTTTCCTCCCTTCCCTTTACCGTCCAGGGTGTTGCCTTTTGAATTGAGACCGCAACCATTTATATCACTTGCATCAGGTGTGGATTGCTCCATTATTATATGTAGTTCTGCTAGGGCCAAACAGTGCATTGCTATGACCCATTGCTGCGCTCTGTCTCCACCCAATGTTGTAGGATTCGTTTCTTAACACATCCCACCCCCAGCATAAGGAACCGTACCTCCCCCATTCTCAGCCTCTGCATGTGTAATGTCCTCCTGTCCCTCAAGAGAAGCAACCCATAGATCCACTCTATTGATTTCTTTAGTAAGATTCCTATGCACTTCAGAACCCACTCCCCCCCCCCCCCCCCAATAGCTCTGCCAGGCGTGGGCATTCCAAAAATGTGTGTCGGAATGTCTCTACTTGCATTTGGCATTTCTCACAATTCCCTTATTCCCACACTCCCAGCCGTACCTCCCATTCTCTCGTTAAGTACCCTCTGTGTAGTATTTGAAATTGTATTTCTTGATAAAGGGTGGAGATATAGCTTCGGTAGCTGCTCAAAGCACCTCTCTGTACTCCCCTCCTCTATATCTTCCCCCAACTCCTCTACCCATTTTTCCCATAATTGCTCCAGATATGGTTCTGCCCAAGCCCCTCATAGCATACGATACCAGTTGCCCATCATGTTCCACTGAGACACCAAATTTTCAATCATGTTCCACTGAGACACCAAATTTCAAAAGTCCAGGTCGCACTCTTTGAGCCCTTCCTCCCCCGTACCGCCCAGTCCCCCGGACAGAATGTCTGCCAGTAATGGTGTAGCTGTATGTACTGAAAATGGTGCCTCAATGGAGCCCCAGCTTCTGCTGCAGCACCACGAATTTGGCATGCTTCCCTTACCGCTGGTCATGAGGTCCCCAAAGTCCAATGGGTGCACCTCATTTTATTGGCAAAATTTAGTTTTACCCACTCCTGGTTTAAACCCTGGGTTCCCTGTTACCTGTAAGAATGGGGTGGCTCTCCAGCTCCTGTGGTGCACTTTCACCCACCATTGCCAGGCTTTTTTGAGGGATCTATCAATGCCTTATAGTCCCCACTGGCCAGCTCCACTTGCAGTGGTGTAGCAAGCTCATCAATTCATATGGCCGGCTCCACTCGACCAGCGGGTCCCCAGTGTATAGCGCTCCAAACCCGTGTATGCTGCATGCATCCAGCGCATAAGCAATGCTACATTGTATGTAAGTAGGTCTGGTAGGCCCGCTTCTCCCCTTTCCCTGTCCATTATCAGCTTGGCATAGTTAACTTTTACTTGTTTTCCTTTCCACAAGAACTTTCTTATGAATCCTCAATAACTCTGATCATCTATCTGCGGATCCATATTGGCAGCATTTGCAGCTGGTATAGAATTTTTGGAATAATAATCATGCGGACCAAGGTCACCTGGCCATACAAGGATAGCAGGAGATCCACCCATCTGTCACACAGACTGCGCATCTGGTGTACTTTATCTTGGATATTTAGCTGGTATACGACTCATAGATCACTATGGAGATATATGCCTAAGTATTTCAATGGCTCAGTAGACCAACAATACACCACGTTCTCTCCCCCCACCCACCATGTTCTCTCTCTTCCCCAAATATCTGGCTTATGATTTTTCCATATTTATTTGAAGACCGGAAAATCCACCAAACTCCCAGAGCAGGTTTGTCAGCTCCTCCCAACAATCGTGATCATGCTACATGGTGATGACCATGTCATCTGCAAATAGGCTAGTCCTATGTTCGCTGTCCCCTATCCACACACCCTGCAAGGCCTGTGACATCTGGACTTTTTGCGCCAGGGTTCCAGGGAAAGGACAAATAGTAATGGAGACAATGAGCAACCCTGATATGTTCCTCTCTGCAGTCCAAATGCTGCAGTGAGCCCGCCATTCATAAGGATTCTCGCCGTCTGATCCCTGTAGAGGGTTCGAATCCAATCAACGAAGTATCCTTCTATCCCAAAGCATGATAGAAGTCAGAACAAGTATTCCCAGGACACTCGGTCAAACGGTTTTTCCGCATCTAGGCTCACCATTACTGCCAAGTGTTCAGACGCTCTCCCATGCCTATACATGGTTAAGGCTAGCAGAATTTGTCCCACTGTGTTCAGCCCCTGAACAAAGCCCACATGGTCAGGGTGTATGAGGTTTGGGAGCATTTCCTTCAGTCTATTGGCCAAGACTTTCATCAGGATCTTGAGGTCCTGGTTTAATAATGAAATTAGTCTATAGGACTCAACTGCCTCTGGGTCTTGCCCTGACTTGTGCAGCAGTACCACTACTGCTTCGGCATTTTGTTCTCCCATAGTACCGCTCATCACTGCCACCTCCCCAAAATCAGCCAGCCACTGCAGTACAAGTTCCTCCAAAGTTTTATAGAACTCAGCTCCCAAGTCATCAGGCCCTTGGGCCTTGGCCAGTACCAGCTATCGTATGACTGCCCGTAGTTCTGCCGGCTGAATGAGTCTATTTAGTCTCTCCTGTTGGGCCACTGTGAATTTGAGTAAGATTAGCCCATCGAAAAAAGCCTCCTTCCCCTCCCCTTCTCTAGGCTCTGCTTGGTAGAGAGGTGATAAAACTCTCAAAATCGTCAACCGATTTTCCTTTCCTCTATTAGGAGTGTTCCATCGGCTGTACAGAGACGAATGATGGTCATTTTTGTCCTGGCAGGTCTCACCAGAAATGGCCTGCACCCTGTTTTTCCCTTCATACAGATTCTTCCTAGTGTCATCTGTTGGGCTGTGCATATATGCGTCCTGGAGTGCTCTTAGGTCCCGAAGGACCTGCTGCAGCCTCCGGCTCCATTCACATTGCTGCACTGAGATATAGCCTATGATTCATCCCTGCAATACGGCTTTCACACAGCCCAGTAGGTGACAGGACCAACATCTTCCACCCTGTTCTTGCATTCATACTCCACCCAGGCCTTGCAGAGGAATTGTTTAAATGCTGCCAATTGGGTCCAGGTCAGGTTCAACCGCCACAGCCTCTCCCCCTTCTGGGCCCCAGATGTAAGCGCATCTGTACTGCTACATGATCAGACACCACTTGCAGGTGAATGTCTATACCTCCCATGCGAGAGTAGAACCGTTCATGGAGCAGGATATAGTCTGTGACGATTGATTTTGTGCAGCCCAGAATAAGGAGTATACTCATAATCTAGCAGATGCATTGTGTGCCATCCATCAATTAGCTCCAATTCAATGCAAAGGAGGTTTATATGCTTATTGTCCGCCCGTCGTGTTCCCACTCGGGGTGGGTGGCTGCCACCATATTAAAGTCTCCACCCAATATTACTTGGTATTTGGTCTGATCGGCCAATTGGGCATAATATCTAAAAAAAAGCTGGTATTGGCATTAATTGAGGGCGTATATACTGCCCAGCACTATTTTGTTGCTATTGAGTTCACCCCATGCTAAGATATATCGCCCTTCCGGGTCACTAATCACTTTATGCAGGACAAAAGGCACTTGTTTCCCTACTAGTATGGCCACACTTCATTGTCAAGAGTTATAATGTGCTGCATATACTTCCCCAGCCCATCTCTGCTTTAATTTGCTATGTTCTGTCGCCATTAGATGCGTTTCCTGTAGGAACGCTATGTGGGTCCCTAGTGTCCACAAGTACTTAAGGACTTGTTCATGCTTAATGGGTGAGTGCAGTCTCCTGATATTCAATGAGGTAAACTGGATTTCACCCAACATCTCTCCAGGGCTGACCTTGTGTATATAGGTATGTTTTTATGGTACCCCCTATGGCCGCCCAACTCAGCCCCAGTGGGCCTCTCCATCCTCCCCACAGTGGTTTTCTTTTTCTGTTGATGGTCTCTCCCTATTTCCTTGGACAGTGTAAGGGGTTCACCAAAAAAGCACGGTACCACGTGAACAGAAGAAACCCAGTACAAATCGTGGTATCAATGAAGGAGAACTTTATTGCACACAACTTTAGCCCAAACGCCCAACACAGGCCGTGTTTCGAATCCTCTTCGTCAGGGGAATTCAGGCATACTATATCCGTGAAAACATGAACAAACAATAAATAAAAAAATGTAGTTCATAAAAACATCACAATCAATCAAAGTTAAAAACCATATAAAAACAACAAATAAACAAATTAAAACCATGATAAAAACATAAAACTCAATAATAATAAATAATGTAAGACATTAATAGAAATAAAAATGTTGGAATACCCAAAAACAAATTGCCATAAATACATATACAATAATAAAAACATCAGATATGAACATGAATACAAACAATAAATAAAATCAATAATAACTTGTAAAGGGAACAAAATGGGTGTGACTACTGAAAAGAACCTTTAAGTTATTTTAAAAAACAATACCTTTCCTACAGGTTCAGAATGACTGTGTAAACTTTGTGCTAAAGGGAAGGAGAAAAAGAAGAGCTGGTATCAAGAACCATTAATGGCTAACGAAGCAGGAGTGATGAAAAACAATTGGTTTTCCAAAACCAGCAGGAATAATGATGATAAACCCTTTATACATTATGGGGTATGTTTACTAAACTGCGGTAACATTACATAATGCGCATTACGTAACGTTAACGATCGTTGATGTTCCGCAGCGCGGTAAACACCGCAGAAGGTGGAGAGAGGGCGGAGAGAAGGGGGTCAATGGGCGGAGTGTGGGCGGGGAGAGGCTCCATTCACACTAACGCGCTGATCTGAAGAGCTGAATCCTAACACGATTGAAAACCTGCCGTTAGATGCACATATGCAGAAGAGAGAAACCATTTACGTGTCAGCAATGTACAGCCCAGGCAGGGAGCCCAAAAACTGTGATAGTAGTGCTCCATGTACAGCAATACCATAGTGCCAAAGTATAAATGGCCACTATGGCGATGGGGCATAGGGGGCCACAGGCAGGACATGTAGCATGGACAGCTGGGGCACAGGGTGGACCAGGCGGGTGCCTAGGTGGCACATAGTAACATAGACACCGGAGATCAGCAAGACAGCAGTTAGCCAAGGCCGAACACAATCCACCAATATCTACCTGGTCCACCCTAGCCAATAGTCGCTAGGGCACAGACCTGACATCCCCCCAGCCATCCCGCCCCCATGTGGAGGGGACATAATAGTGGTAGGCAGTGATGGGGGGATGTGAGGATGTCCATGTATGCCCCCCACCCTGGAACCCGCTCCCTAGGCGGGCGCCTACCTACACAGTGGATGTCCTGGGATTGCGCACTACCAGCACCGACAGCAATTTGTCACATCAGCTTGGCAGGGGGCGTGTGCCCGTACTGGAGGGGGCAGTGCCACCTCCCTGCAGTGGACCTAGGCCATGCTCTGCATCAGTACGTGGTGTGCAGTGCAACATAAAAGGTCTGGCTGAGGAAAAGTGCAGGTAGCCCCAGGGACTACCATGCATCTGTGGCAACAGTGTGGTGCAGTACACCCAGCCAGTGTGTCCAGGAGCAGAGGGTCACAGGTGCAAGTCCCAGCTGTGGTTCCTGCAGAGCATGTCCCTATATTTTACCCTACAATGCAGATACAACAGCAACATGTGCAAAGCCCAAAGCAGCGGCGAAGAGGGGTGCAAACACTCACTCACACAGGCTTCACAATCCAATGATGCATGGAGCGGCAGGCTGTTGGCCCCAGCATTGGGATGATGTTATCACCAGAGCACTACTATTACCCCCTGCACAGTTTAGCAATGTCGGCACTGTGATCAGGACTAGTGTGGTGGGCAGGGCTGCCAACCACCCCCTATCTTTGTATAATGCTGCAAAAGGATTGAGCGTGTTTGTATGTCTATCCATTGTTCTGTGGCTGCCCACACTTCACTGGGCCCAAAATGTCCCACTGTTACCAGCGTTAGCCTGATTAGATGCATAAGGAGGAGCAAGGTATTCTGGGTATGGCCCGGACAGGGCAGATTGGCCAGGATGCATCTTCACAGGGTGTGGGGCAATGGCTAGGACACTGTAGTGCCTGACCACCACCTGCATGGACAGGGTGGCCACAGCATGGCATGCTGGGAGGGCACTCACTCTGAACGAGCAGTGACCATGGCAGGTCTAGGTTCCCACATAGCGCTCTACACTATTTGTCTCTAATGATATATTTGTGTTCCCCAGTGCTGGGGTCCCAATCACTGAGATGCCTGCTTACTGCACATAGTTCCTGGTGGACTGTGTCTGCAAGGGCAGGTTGAGCATTTTATTATTGGGGGAGGTAAAAGACTCTTTAAGCCAGATGCATCCTGGGTATTGTAGTCCTCCTCCTTGTGAGAATAAGTTGTGTGAGCCAAAATGGAGGGTAAATAAGGCTTTTATTTCCCTTTTATGCACTGAGGTTCACTAGGTAACAGAGAAATGAAAGTATTTCCTTCTTGTCAGGTTCTTCTACCAAAGCATAAGGTGAACAAATAAACTTACATTCTTTCACAGCTTCTTTGTAAAAACAACACAGGCTTTTCAACTTTGGAGCAAAAATAACTTGGTGAGCTTTTCTCTTGCGCTCAGCACAAACAAAAGAATATTAGAGCTTGTCCATATACAATTATAGCTCAGGGAGTGACTCAAGGCTTCCTGCCATACACATAGAGCAATCCATTAAATCTTCCTGGGACGATATAACTGAATCCCCATATTCCACCTGCATGGGCTCTGGGTCATTTGTGCTTCCCTCAGCAATTGACCTTTCCCTGGCTGCAGTGGTTTGCAAGTTAATATTCCTTCTCCCTAGCCTCCAGCTGGGCTGTTCTAGGGCTTTCAAGTAAACAGCAGGGCTTGTCCCCACACCTCTAGGTAATGGCTTGTAAAACTCCTGCCTGCTTTCTTTTCTCTCAGACTGCCTATCTGCTCTCACAGACGCTCTATGAACTGGGTTTCTCTTTAGACAAAAAGAGTCACTGTACCTTGGCTTTGTAACGTCCGTGTGACCGGTACTTGCCCAACCAGGCACCTCTCTCTGGACACGGTCTCTTTTGTAGACTCCCTCTGGAATCCTCCTGGATAGTGCTTGTCTTCTCTGCAGCTTGGGAAGACCAGATAAAGCCTCCAGGCTTCTTGTCTTTCTAGCACAAGTAATCCTCTTATCAGGACTTTCTCTTCCAGTACTTTTAAATCTTGTTACAGATCCTTCTGGTGAGCATAGACCTCTCTCCAGGCTAGGCTGTCTCCTTCTGAGCTCACTGCCTCTGGGATTTCTTCTTATCGGGTCTCTTTCCAGTATGACTCTCCCAGGTCTCACTCCAGCTCTCCTTGGTCTGTACCTTTCTCTCTCTCCCTCTGAGCTCTCCTCTGAGCTCTCTTCTGAGGTTCCTTCCTCCCTCCAGGCCGGGCTCTCCTCTGAGGTTCCTTCCTCCCTCCAGGCCGGGCTCTCCTCTGAGGTTCCTTCCTCCCTCCAGGCCGGGCTCTCCTCTTCTGAGCTGCCTCTCTGCTTATAAAGCCGTTTTACTTCTGAGTTCCTCGAGCTACTCTTCAGGTGGAGCTGATTAGCTCCTGCACAATCAGTCCCCGGGTGTGTTAGCTCAGCCTCTGTAGGTTCATGCATGCTCCCTCTAGCTGTCTTGCAAGGGAACTGCATCTTCTGCAAGTTATTTGTTCTGTAAGAAACAGCTTTTTTTCTAAGTTTCTGCTTTCAGTGACTTCTGCCTTATCACAACTGTCTGCCGTTAGACTGTGCATGGTCGGAACATCTTTAAGGTACTCTGACTGTGCTGTCTGCTGGTGACTGGCAGACAGTGGTGGGAGGCACTTGGGGTTTCCAGACCTAACCCCAGCATTGCTGCTGGTCTGCCACTGTCCCAGTCATAGGTATGGCTCTGGCCCACCAACCCTGGAGGTTGCTTCCCTGGGGCGGGGGCACTGTTCTTTACCTACAAAAGGGTGATGTGGGCCCTTTGGGGTATGTAGTGTATACCACTGTGACCTATACAGCCACTGCTACACACACACCTCATGCAATTCTAGGAACCCCTCTGCCCTGATAACAGCTGCCCATGTCAGCTAGACCCTCACATGAGGTACACACTAATCTGGCTGGTGTCTGGTCCCACAGGGCCACATGTGACTGCAGGATACAGATGGACACCAAATTACCTTCGGCTGCACTGCACGGAACACCTGTCACACACTGGTAGTGATGGGGATGTACAGCAGGACCTATCTCTAGCACCACATGTACTGCGGACCTAGTGCTGGGCACCAATCCTATCCCTCAGGGTGACCACAGAACCTGCACAATGACATGGTCTCTAGCTACTCTGTGCCAGTATCACACACTGTCAGTTCGTCTTTCCCAGCTGAGGTACCGGAGAGGTGCAGACCCCATTTGATGATCAGCTGTAGATTGCTATTCAGCATGTGCATCGCATCATGGGTATGGTGGGGTTACCCTATCCTGGCACTCAGAGCAGACAATTTATGCGGTGACCTGCAGGCCTTCTGTACCCAGACATTGCTGTGACATACACCATGGAGGTATAGCCTACTGGTTAATACATTGCCATTCTTGGCAGTGTTCATTGGTTCAGTTCCTCATTGTTCCTTCCTCTCCTGTCTGTCTTACTCAAATAGTGTGCATGCCTGTAGAGGTCATATTTTTGCAGATCTGCGCTTCCAGCTCATAAAACCCTCGCCACAATTGCTAACATTCCCTCGGTCCGTCTATCTGCGTCTGTCAGCTGTGTAGAGTCCTGTCTGCCTGTGCAGGCTGCCAGCCCATGTCCTGCACTGCTACCCTTTCCTGCATTGCGCCTCATCGTGCTTGCCTCGCCTGTGCCTGATCTGCATGGCACCACCACTCCTCTGTCCACCCATCATCGTAACTATCCTGCCACCTCTGCCTCCACTAGGGGACACGTATTCCCATTGTCTGCCACCAACTGTTTTTCCGGTACTTTACATTGCCAACACCCTGTGCTGTGGTAGAGCTGCCCCACCATGTTTGTCATCAGTACTGGCAGGCACATGGGATGCCCGCAGATATGGCAGGTCCAGCAGCTCCCACTTCTCCCTCCTTCACTCACCTGTTCATTGCCTTTCCTGAGTGCTCTATCTAGTGTTAGGGCTACATCTGTCTCTGTTCTGCACAGGTCATGCATGTCATCCTGAGGCATCTTGCAGTCCCTAGGGCACACTAACCTAGGACACCATAACCTTGTTAGGCCACTTTAACCTATGGTTCCATAGCCCAGGGTGCCTTCTGCGCTGACTTGTCCAAGGGTGCCTAATATGGCGCTTAGCCTAGGAGGCCCTATAGGGCACCTTATACGGCACCTTACAGGGCACCTTACTAGGCACCTTACATGGCACCTTATAAGGTACCTTACAGGGCACCTTACTAGGTACCTTACAGGGCACCTTACTAGGCACCTTATAAGGCACCTTATAAGGCACCTTACAGGGCACCTTATAAGGCACCTTACAAGGCGCCTTACAAGGTGCCTTGTAACGCTCGTTATTCTAAGGCGCCTTGTAACGCGCGTTAGCTGTCAGCTTGCTGTAACGATGCACCGCCCATGCCTTTATATGGGCATCTCTACCTTTACCGCGGAACCTACCGCGAATGACATTACCGCAGTTTAGTAAACATACCCCTATGATTACAAATGGATAACTATAAATATTATGTAAATAAATGAATTTCAAAGGAGTGGGAACATAGGACAGTAGTCATACCCATTTTGTTCCCTTTACAAGTTATTATAAGTTATATTTATTGATTTTATTTATTGTTTGTATTCATGTTCATATCTGATGTTTTTATTATTGTATATGTATCTATGGCAATTTGTTTTTGGGCATTCCAACATTTTTATTTCTATTAATGTCTTGCATTATTTTTATTATTGAGTTTTATGTTTTTATCATGGTTTTAATTTGTTCATTTGTTGTTTTTATATGGTTTTTAACTTTGATTTATTGTGATGTTTTTATGAACTACATTTTTTTATTTTATTATTTGTTCATGTTTTCACGGATATAGTACGCCTGAATTCCCCTGACGAAAAGGATTCGAAACATGGCCTGTGTAGGGCGTTTGGGCTAAAGTTGTGTGCAATAAAGTTCTCCTTCCTTGATTCCACGATTTGTACTGGGTTTCTTGGACAGTGTAAGGCCTTGTGTCCCATTTCCCCCCCCCCATCACCCCTCCCCCTTCCCTTCTCCCTCCCCTTCTCCCCTTCTTTGCCACCATTCGCCCTTCACAAATATCCTCTCTCTCACCATGCACACTGCCCCCCCTGTACCTCCTCTTCTTCTTCCTGTCCCCTATGTCCCTCTCCCCATGAGTAATTACAGTTTTACTCATCATTCTCCTGCCCCTTCCTGCTTACTTCATGTCTTACAGTGTCTTCTCTCCCCCACCTTGGCTCAGGTAGTTCCCCCACATGTACTTCCGCTCTGGCGGATCATATTTGTTCTTGGCCATGTGCCTCTGACTGCGTTTTCCCCATAGGTCCACATAGGTCCACTGCTGCTACTCCGATGCCCTGGAATCGCTGGTCTGTCCATGTATCCTGATCCAACTTCCAGTTTTTGGCAGATGTTCTTTCCACTATCCAGGTAATGGCTCCTTCAGATTGATGCACTCGTTTTGCTGCTGTGGTCTGCATGCTGTGCCTCCCTTTCACTCAGCAGTTCAAACTCTTTGCCTATATCTAGTGTTCTCCCCGCCACCGGGCCTATGGCTCTCGCAGGCTGCCGCAGTTCATTTGCCATGGTGGCTCAGACCGGGGTTTATCCGCAGTGTTTTTCCTTTGTTTAATAGTGTTTAAACCTCTTGTGATGTAAGTAGTATTTTTCCCCACCTCCATGTTTATATTACCCCGTGTTACCGTAGCTAAAGTTGCACTGTCCCCCTTGTACTTTCCTTTCTTAACCCCATTCCAGTTCCATGTCCTTTTCCCCACTTTCAGGTTTATAACACCAACCAAACTGAAACAAACATTGTATAACTCTGACCTCGGCAGTGATTTGCCCTCTGTGCAGTTCTTTTCAGTCTTGAGTCCCGGTCTCTGCCTCCTCCCGCTCTGTTCCCGTGCCGACCCACTTCTCCATCAGCTTCCAACCCTCTTGTGCTGTGTGCCAGAAGATCATTTTCCCATCGTAGGACACTCTCAAAGTGGCTGGGAACAGGAGGGCAAACCTTATTCCTTGGTGAAAGAGCTGCGTGCAGACAGGTGCGAACTCCTTCCATGCCGCTGACATTTTGCTGGAATAATCATTGAATAAAATCAATTTGTGTCCTTTGTACTGCAGACTTTTCTTTCTCTGGAATGCTTTCAAAGTCTGCTCTTTCTCTGCCCATATCAGATACCGGTTATTCTTGGCTGGTGATTTTCCTTTGCTTTCAGCCCAATCCAGTGCACATGCTTACAGCCCATGCTCCCAGTGGTGTCTGCAACCCCAGATGTGCCGGTAACCAATCCTGGTTAAAATTGTAAAGGTGCTCATCCAGCACCATTTCCGGCAACCTCACCACCCTTAGATTATTTTTCCGGGTGCGATTTTCTTGTTCTTCACAGCATTCAGCTAGCTGAGCTTCTTCTCACTGTAGCGGTGCCAGATATAGTCCCATCTGTCCCGTTGTGTTTTCTTGGGCCGCCATGCGGGTTTCCACTTCTGATAGCCTTGTCAGTTGTGCCTCAAAGCCCTCCTTGACCCCATCCACCATGGACTGCAATTTATTTAAGTAGTCTTCCAGCGCAGCAGCCACTACTTTGGAGATTTCCACTGCCTCGTTCTCGCTCCGCAGGCTTCTGTGTCTCAGACGCAATTTTCTTTGTTGCATGGCCCTTCACTTTCTGGCTCTTTTTGGAGTCTTTTGGGGCATCCTCTGTGCCGTGCTGGTATTTGCTGTCCGCTCTGTGAGAAGGAGGGTGGCCTGGACCTCTCCATTTCAGGTATGTCGGGTGGGTGGTTATTTCGCCGTTTTTAGGGATTCAGCTCAAGAGCTCTCACCTCATGCTGCTGCTCTCCAGTCGCACATTGCCGGAAGTCCGGGTTCTGTTCTTCAACAATCATCTTCTTCATAGCTTGTATCAAACAACTGACCCAATGAACTTAAAGTTAACCTTGGGACAGTCTGGCCTCTGCCCCAAACAGCTCCCTCTCTATCCTTCTCGCACTTCTCTAGGCTTGCGATTTATAAAGGACAGCGCGCTGGGTAAATAAATAATACTGACCCACACCTGGATTGGGAAGAAGGGAGATGTAGGAGGCGGATGCTGGAAACGGGGAGGAGGTGGGTGGGAGGGAGGGAGGAAGGGGATAAGCAAGATGCAGCAGGTACTAGGAATGAGGGAGAATAAACAGGGAGGGGGCAGATGCTGGGGAGAGAAGAAAGAGGCAGAGTAGATGGCACAAATGTTGGGAAAGGAAGCAGGACTTAGAAGGTTGGGGAAGAAGGAGGTAGAGGGAAAACAGCCCAGAAACAAAATTAAAGAGATCCCTGATAACTTTTTATTCTCTGATATCTGAAATTTCTCTTCCTCGTTTTACCCAGTGCATGTTTCCTGAACAGTCCAAATGTTATAGTCTCAGAAATCTGCTGCAGCAGGGAATCCTTTTCTCCCAGCTTCCGAAAGTGTACTCTGTAGAGATACTTCCCCTCTGGGTCTTTCCCTGTTCTGCTACCTGAGTAATGTGATTCAGACCCCCTTCTCCAGGAGAAGAAATGGAATAATTCTCTGGAAGAGTTATAAATAAGCTGCTGCTGATACTCTGTTCAGCAGCAGCACTGCAGCAGATTCACACGTCTAGCGGTCCTCTTCCTGACTCCAGCAATTAAACCCGCTTCTCAAGCCCCTAAGGCAGCCTTCAGTGTAGGACAAGGACTGTGGGAGTAACTCCCCTCTCATCACTTATCACCTCTGGTCCTCTTTCTCTATGGATTCTTCTGGACCACAAGATACGGCCAACTTCTGGAGACCTGAGATTTCCACCCTTGATCCTCAGCCATTTTCATTAAATAAAAGATAGATGAAAAGAACAGAATCTTAGGGGCTTCTCTTTTATATTTATTTTACCCTCCTGACCAAAATACTTTCCATAGAGAAATGTCTGTAAGACCAATATACATCTGCTGCTATCTCACTTTTCAGACAATAGTCCTCAAGGACACATACCATATTAGTAAAGGGAATATCAGGGACACCCTTACAGATCAAATGGATAAAAACTGGTTATCACACGTAACATTTTTCATATAATGGTAATAATTAATTCCAATCCCTTTCACATCTTCTTTTTCATCCTTGTAATGATTGTGACTCTCCTGCCATGTGTCTTTCACAGGATTTCATTCTTTGCCTGGCTGCGCAATACGATGGCAGTATGAGGAATTGCTGCCCTCTCTTTTCTGGGGCAGGTGCTCTGGGGCAAGGATTGATGCTCACAGGAAGTACCCTGGAGGGTCCTCTTGCCTTTTCATTAGTATATGTAGCTGCAGTTTCAATTTTTAAGTTTCCCTATAACTTGCCCCACTAATCCACGGCCTCAATAGCCAGTAGAGTCCTGATGCTCTTCCAAAGCTTTGCTGCTGTGGGGGCCCTCCTCATCAGTGTAGGGTTCCATTTGGAAGCAACATGGATTCAACAATAGAGTGAAGCAGGCCCCTCAGGACCAAACTCACTCCCAGAGAGTTCACTCCAAGGATGAGTTTTTCACATAACTGTAGGACCCCTGACTCCAGGCAGCTTATGGTGGCGGAGCACTAGGTTATCACACGATCCATCCACCATCTCCTTCATCTTCACTGAATTAATGTACTGCGAAGCCACTCACAGTAGGAAGCTCTGGACCCTGCAAGGATGCCAGCTCAAAACATGGGAACATCTAGATCCCTGGGCCAATGTCTTCTTCTGGCCCCTCCATCCCTAAGAACATAAGAACATAAGATATGCCATACTGGGTCAGACCAAGGTCCATCAAGCCCAGTATTCTGTTTCCAACAGTGGCCAATCTAGGTCATATGTACCTAGCAGTTTCCCCAAGGGACACAGGTTCCACAATGCTTGTATTGGTTCAAGCATTGATATCCTGGGTCCCTTCTTAATAATGGCTTATGGACCTTTCCTCCAGGAACTTGTCCAAACCTTTTTTAAACCCAGCTACACTAACAGCCTTTACTACATCCTCCGGTAACAAATTCCAGAGTTTGATTACACGTTGAGTGAAAAAATATTTTCTTTTATTAGTCTTAAATAGTTTACCCTGTAGCTTCATTGCATGTCCCCTAGTCTTTCTATATTCTGATAAGGTAAACAATCGATCTACGTTTACCCGTTCCACTCCGCTCATTAATTTATAGACTTCTATCATATCTCCCCTCAGCCGTCTCTTTTCCAGGTTAAAGAGCCCTAACCTTTTTAGCCTTTCTTCATAGGAGTATCCTTCCATCCCCTTTACCATTTTGGTGGCTCTTCTCTGAACCTTTTCTAATAACTCTATATCCTTTTTAAGATACGGCGACCAGAATTGCACACAATATTCAAGGTGCGGTCTCACCATGGAACGATATAGAGGCATTATAATATCCTTTGTTTTATTTTCCATTCCTTTCCTTATCATACCTAGCATTCTATTTGCTCTCTTGGCCGCCGCTGCACACTGGGCCGAGGGTTTTAACATGGTATCCACAATGACGCCTAAATCTTTTTCCTGGGTGGTGGTTCCTAATGTGGAACCTTGCATCGTGTAACCATAGTTTGGGTTGTTCTTCCCTAGGTGCATAACCTTGCACTTGTCCACATTAAATTTCATCTGCCATTTTGATGCCCAGTCTTCCAATTTATCAAGATCCTCTTGCAATTTTCCACAATCCTCTTGGGTTTTAACAACTTTAAATAGTTTTGTGTCATCTGCAAATTTGATAACCTCACTCGTTATTCCACTTTCCAGGTCATTTATGAATATGTCAAAAAGCAGCGGACCCAGCACAGATCCCTGGGGTACACCACTATTCACCTTTCTCCATTGGGAAAATTGGCCATTTAGCCCTACCCTCTGCTTTCTATCTTTTAACCAGTTCCTGATCCACAATAGTACACTGCCTCCTATCCCATGACTCTTTAGTTTTGCCAAAAGTCTCTCATGAGGGACCTTGTCAAAGGCTTTCTGAAAGTCCAGATATACAATATCAACCGACTCACCTTTGTCCACCTGATTATTCACTCCTTCAAAAAAACATAACAGATTAGTAAGACAAGATCTTCCTTGTCTAAAGCCATGTTGGCTGTCTCTCATTAGTTCATGACTATCTACATGCTGAGTAATTTTATTCTTTATGATGGTTTCTATCATTTTTCCCGGTATTGACGTCAGGCTCACCGGTCTGTAGTTTCCCGGATCACCCCTGGAACCCTTTTTAAAAATTGGTGTTACATTGGCGATCCTCCAATCTTCAGGTATTAGAGATGATTTTAATGATAGTTCACAGATTACTAATAGCAGGTCTGCAATCTCATATTTCAGTTCTTTCAATACCCTTGAATGTATACCATCCGGCCCAGGTGATTTGCTACTCTTCAGTTTATCTAATAGTTGTAATATATCTTCTCGATGTATCGATATTTCCTTCAATTCTTCTGCACCTTTAAATACCACTTCAGTCATGGGTAACATCCCTACATCTTCCTCAGTAAAGACTGAAGCAAAGAATTCGTTCAGTCTCTCCGCTATCGCCTTGTCGCCTCTTAGTGCTCCTTTAACCCCTTTATCATCTAATGGACCAACTGACTCTCTCACAGGTTTTTTGCTACGAATGTACTTGAAAAGGTCTTTACTTCGCGTTTTTGCTTCTGCAGCAAGCTTCTTCTCAAATTCTCCCTTTGCCTGCCTTATCAATGCCTTGCATTTGACTTGCCAGTGCTTGTGCTGTTTCCAGGTTTCGTCGTTTGGCTCTTTTTTCCATTTCCTGAAAGATGCTTTTTTGGCAACAACAGCCTCTCTGACCTCAACTTTAAACCATGCTGGCAGTTTTTTGGACTTTTTTCCACTTTTCTTAAAGCGTGGAATACAGCTGGTCTGGGCTTCCAAGATAGTATTTTTCAACAACAGCCAAGCCTGATGTACGTCTTTAACCTTTGCAACTGCTCCTTTTAGTTTTTTCTTGACTGTTTTCCTCATTTTATCATAGTCTCCCTTTCAGTCTCCAGGTTCAGTTTGGCGCCAGGGATGGACCATGCAAGTGTAGCTTGCATGGTCCAGATGACAGGCAGATTGCCCAAGGAAATGTTTGCCTACAATTGGTCATCCATCCATCCACAGGCCAATTGGTCATCCATCCATCTCTCATAGTGAAAATTCTTCCACAGCTTTTGTCCACTGCCAGCAGCTTCGATAGTAGGGAGAGAAAAAGAAAATAACAAAGAAATAAAACAAAATAAGGAGAGCAGGAAGATGTGTCTGCATGGTAAGGCAGCAAGAACAGACTGAGGCAGGAAATGAATGGCCATGTGGTGGGGGAGACTGGCACATACTCGGAGGTAGGGCCGTACCCAGGATGATGCAAGCAGTGGGGCCACACAGGGCACAAGTACATAAGCATTACTTTCTCCGTTGGTTTCAGACGGCGGTTCCAGATTTCCCTCTATATGGTTATGTCGTTTTGATTGGTTTTAATGAAGTGTGGACTATAAGTCCTTTATTTATTTTTCATTTTTTGTTATATGTAGCAATTCTTATATACCGCGGTTTCGCGGTTAAAAGTATCATATTTAATGGTATTATGTCACACTTGGTTTACGTATGCCCATAAGTTTGTTCAGTCAGAATATATAATTTTTCCCCCTTTTTTAACACGTGTCAAATCTGTACAGATTAACCTGCAATGTCTTTTTATATTTTATATATTTTATCTCACTTCTATTGACAGTGGTCTCCTGACTTACTCCTCCTACTTTTTTAGGAATAAAATTCCTGTATAATTACCTACTATAGTTTAAGTTTACTTTATAGCCTGCCCTTTTCCTCCTTGCTCTCTTTGTTCCACCTTCTTATTTCCTTTATTTGTGTGTTATTGTAAGCTATTAATTCAAATTACATGTTTTTTAACTATCCTGTTTATGTTCTTTTAGTACCAATGCTTATTTAGAATTTTCTACAAAAGCGTGACGTAAGACTTTTTTAGAGCCCGCAACAGAGGTTGGTAAATTAATTCATTTATTTATGTGTATTTATATGATTTCATGATGATCTGAGCCTTCGAGCACTTTTGTCTTTTATTCATTTTATATTATTTATTGATTTTATTGGATTGCATATTGATTGTTTTTAATGTTTTTAATGTTATTAAGTATTGCTGTATATAATGTTGTTTTATAAGTTTGTCGGTCTGTTTCTTTATGTTTTTAATGGTTGTTATTTATGTTTTTAGTTTTTATGCCTGGCTAGCCTCTGACGAAGGGTGACGAAACACGGCCTGTGTCGGGCGGCCTAAGGTTCAATAAAGGACTCTGTCTTTCCATCCACTCACGCTTCAGTTTGGTTCGTTCACACAGGGCACAAGTACATAAGGGGTGATCTCATCACTGAGCTTTCAGCAAGCCCAATAAGAATGAGTTGTGCTTGGGAAGGCAAGGGGGGCACCAGACTGACAAGTCATACGGCGCATTTCTAGCTTGGTACAGTCCTGCTCAGAGGGACCGTTCAAAAGATTCTTCTGAGCTATGGGATTCCATCCCTAGTGACATCATCACTGTAACACTCAAAGTAGGCAGTGTCCCTCCTTGGTGTAAGTGACATGACTTCTGATTCATCCCATCAGTTTGCCCCCCCAAAAGTCCTGTAATTGGGCTCAGTTACTAAAAGTGTGATGCAAGCATGTATGTGGGCACATGAAAAGGTTTATGTGCTGGGCACCTTTTAATCTACTTCCCGATTAAACGCTGCTGCTTTGTACTGCCGAATACAATAGGATCTCAGGATGTGAAGATCCTCTCCTATGCTGTGGGCACAGGCAAGAAAAATTCAGGGGAAAGTTTTCACTCATTTTTCTTGATCTTTAGATTTTTTTTTTTCATTTAGTTTCTGAGATTCATTTAAATAGGGAATTTTTAGAGTGCACTAAATTGATTTAACATGCATTAACTGACAATTTAAGGCGTGCTAAGTTGTTTAGCGAATGTTAAATCAATTTCGCACACACTAAGAGGATCATTTTAGAGCATGGTAAAAGCACCATTTACATGTGTAGATTGGCATACACATGTACGGGGTATTTTAGAAAGGGGCTATTCTACATGTGGAGATGCTGATTACGGCTAGGTGTCCAGGAGGCATGGTTAGTGTAGGAAGAGGGTGTGGTTTGAGTAGGCCTACAATATAGACCTGGATCCTCCATTTTACAAGGGGAATCCACTTCTCTATCGAAAAAATATAGATGTAAGCATTTACAGCTGCTCCAAGACACGAATAAGCGCCTACTGGAAGTGATGGCTGCTAATGCTGAGGTCTGTTTCCTCCCACTTCTGTCCTTCCCCCAATCACCCCCCCCCCCACGACTTCACTCTATCCCATCACTATAGAACACATCAAATTCTCTAATCCCTCTGAAAGCGAATCCTTTACTCTCCCCAAAGCATTAGAGCCCCACTTACAACCCCCTCACCCTCCACTCCATGATCCCCATCCTCTGCATTACCGAGGGTCCTTGGGGTCCGATATTCAAAAGGCATTTACATGGTTTACAGTCCAGTAAACTGTGGGGTCTATTCTGTAATGTGAATAGTGGGGATGGACGTCCCAAAGGAATGTCCATATCCGCTATTTGCCCCACTTCCATCCCCGGCAGAAGCCTCCCCATATGAACAAGAGGTTTGTACGGAAAGGCTTAGTCAGGGGCAGGAGGGGGCGTTACCGAGGCAGAGGGAGGGCGGGGCATGGGCAGTCCTCGACCCCAGACGTACAGGGATGATTCTGAGGTCGGCCCAGTATGTCCAGGGTCGGCAGACTGGATGGGGACTTATTCCACCTCAGAGATGGAATAAGTCCCCCTGGACATCAGAGGATGATGGCAGGCCCGGGCAGTGGCAGAAAGATGAGGGGGTTCAGAGGGTTTCCCGCAGCCTGACCCTGGCCAAGGGGGTCGGGCTACAGGGAAAGGAGAAAGTGGTCGGCGGCAGGGGATCGCCATGGCACCACAGTTCCATTCAGGAGCCTGATTGAGTAAGCTGGGCAGGGGTCTGTATACACAGGCCAATCAGAATAGGGTCCTGGCCTGCACATACAGGCTCAAACCCGATTCCGATCCCACAGGGCACGTTTAACACCTGCAAGATTGGAATCGGGTCTGCCTCTGTGCACAGGGGCTTGGATGCACATATTAGAATGTGCCTCCACGTAAATGCCTTTAATCGGGATATTCAATGGCACTTACATGATTAGTGCTATTGAATATCCCCTTCTAACCCTGCTACATGCCTGCGGTTAGCATCGGGGCATGTTGGGGGCATTCTGGGATGGAGCGGAGGTGGAGACTGTTGCTACCAGGCAGCAGCAATATTGCATACTACTCAGTTAGCAACCTGCACTAAAAGATAGGCGATGAAAAGTCTCACCTATCTTTAAGGCTCAGGAGCTAGCCACGCAGCATGCAATATCGTCGCTGCCCAGCTAGCTACTGCAACGTCTGGCGTGTGCGGTGATCCCCAGATATTCAATGCCAAGGCCACATATGACCCCAGCATTGAATATCCAGGGTTAGGAGTCAGCGGGCAGGGCTATACCATAGTGGCGCATAACCTGTCCCGATGAATATCAGGCTCTTGGTGTCTAGTGCGAACAGGAGTGATCAACGGTCACACCTGCTGTTATGACTATGGGTTCCAAAATGGTCCTAGTGACCCCTTGCAGTAATAGGGGTCAGCAGGACCGTACCTAGCCCTGTGCGAGCGGTGCGGCCGCACAGGGCGTAAAGGCTTAAGGGGTGCATTTTAGCTGTCTGCCGTTGCCTGCCGCCGCCACTTTTTCTTCTCTCAGTGGCGGCAGGCAATGACAGACAGCTAAAATGCACCCCTTAAGCCTTCTCGCTGGCATACTAAGCAGATCTGTCCCTCCCTGCTCTTGCATGCTGGCGACTTGCACATCGGGCGCACCTCTTCTCTCCCGCTACGAGGGGGGGAGCCTGATGTGCAAGTCACACAGGGTGCAATTTACATGGTACAGCCCTGGGGGTCAGTACTACATGATTACCGCTAGGGGTCTTGGATGCCATTTTGAAATCCAAGGCTGTAAGAGCAGGAGTGACTAGGAATTGTTCATGCTCCCATTAGACACTGGGAACCCCTGATAAAGCCACGGATGGGGACTGGAGTGTGAGGAGTCTGTGGGCAGGGGAGGCCTCAGTAAGGGGATCAAAGATGCATGGACATGAGTAGGGAGATTGAATGCTGGTGGTGGTGGGGGGTTTGCTTATTAGGAGGATCAGGAAAGCGATCTTTCTGTGTTTATTAGGGAGGAGGGATAGAGAACAAAAAGTGATCAAGGGATAGGGTTACCAGATTTTTGGAGATCAAATCTGGGGCTGGAAGAGACAGGGTACCTCCCTCCTCAGGCATTTTTCCCTATATATTTCAAAATGAGCAGTCGAGGTAGCATTCAGTCATTTCAAAAATTAAAAGAAAGAGACTAGCAGCCCTTCTCAAGTTATAAGTGTGCATACATACATATATGCTTAAACTTTATTGTATACATATAGCTCAGTGGTTCTCAGACATTTTTTCTGTTGTGACACAACTGATAGATCAAATTCATATGTGAGACCTGCTGAACACTACAGTCTGGCTGAACAAAAAAGAGTCCAAAAATCATGTTATTGTAGTTAAAAATAACGCAAGAGAAGTCTGAACTATTTTTAACAGAATTTTCTTTATTTTGTAAACTGTTATGGAAATCACAGTTATTAAATTTTATTTTTTCACACACAAGTTATAGACTTAATCTGAGATCAATGTGCTGCACACAGTTTTTAATATGTGATTAAATGGTAGACAAATTCACATTAAACATTTCCAACTTCAAGAACTTGTCCCTTTATAGCTTTGCCATCCAAAAAAAAATATGGGGCCTGTTTACTAAAGGATTTTCCCATTTTGTGTCGATGGAGGAAATGCGTGGAGGCCAATTCTAATCGGTGCATGTCCGGGCCGTTTGGACCGCTGAAAAATGGACGGTCCAAACTTGTATCCAATTCTGCAACCACGGGAACTAGATATTCCTGCGGTTGCAGAATTGGGCACTTAGACAGCCCAGACGCCCCAATTCTGCCATGGGAGACGTCCTTCCCCTAGCCCGGCCAGCGCACCCCATGGTACTGCTGGAGCGCTGGTGCCATGGTGTCCCATCGCCATGGCACCAGGACTTCCAGCAGGAGTATAGTCAGCCCAACACCAGTCTTGCTCCTCTTTCCCCACTGCCCAACCCTTGGCAGGGCCAGCCAGGGCCGGGATCGGGAGGCAGGGACTTCACTGCTGCTCCTGCGACACTTTGGGGAGTCTTCATGCCCCAATTGCTGCAGCCCCTGGGACTTATTCCACCTCCGAGGTGGAATAAGTCCCCCATACATCTTGGTCTCGTTGGACGTACAGGGCCATGACCTGAATAGACCCTATATGTCTGAGTTCATGGGCCTGCCCCTGCTCCACCTACTCTCTGCTTCCGGCACTACTCCTCTTGCCCCTGTCCAGCGCTCCCCGCACAAGCCCTCTGTGCGTGCGGGGAGCTAAAGAAAGCGGAATACAGTGCTGGGGCAGAACAGATGTTGAACGTCCAACCCTGCTATTCAGGGGTCAGAATGACCCCTTAGTGAACAAGGCTCCATGTATATATTCATATTCTGGTATTTTCAGTAACAGCAACACAGAATTCATCTATAGCTAGATACATTCTGAATTAACATAAAACCTGCAAATAAGCTACTCAGAACCTGTGTAGCAACCCTTTGATATCATAAGAGCGCCAATTCTTATGACACACATTGCAAAAACTGTATCTTTGACAAGGCAGCACTGCAGATACAGAACTCCAATACTGGAAAAGCCGAACTGCTATAGAGCCCCACACAGAAGCTATATTGCCAGCAGATTCTTTCACTTTAGTCACACAAACAGAACGCAGACCTACCTCCACCAATTACAGAATAAAGGACCAAAATTTGGAAGGGAAAATCCCACGAAACCCAAAAAAGATTTGGGCCTGATATTCAAAGGCATTTACATGGTTTGCAGACCTACAAACCGTGTAAATGCCGCTAAGCGAGATATTGAGTGGGAATATCCACGAGTGTTGCCATTCTGTGCCTTGGTGCTATCCGGCTAGCATTGGAGTGTTCCATGGGTGCCACACGGAGAGAACTGGTCAGTGGTGGTCTTTAATCACTGCCCAGTTATTCCTCAGCGGCAAAAGTTAGCACAGAAGAAGTTGTCCTAACATTTGCCACCAAAGCTAACAGTGCAGCGGCTGAATATTTCCTCTGCCCGGTTAGCTTCCTGCTTTGCTGGCTGACCCGATATTCAATGCTGATGGCTGAATATGGCGCTCGCATTGAATATCAGGGTTTAGCGTTCAGTGACGACGGCTAACCGCCATAGTGCGCTAGCCACCACCATTGAATACCGGGCCCGTATTTCCTTTTGTACTGATCAAAATACAAAGATGTAAGAAATGCACATTCCCCAAAACTGATGTATTTCCAGTCAGTAAAAACTGAAAATAAATGATAAAAGTTGGCAGCAGGAGAACGAGTGGAAGGAGGAGAGGGAGTTCCTCAGTTCATCCCCTTCTCTGCAGCTGGCAATGGCAGTGATTCAGGGTTCTGCGGAGCAGATTGTCAGTGAGGGAGGGGGTGGGGGGGGAAGCAGACCTGCAACATTTCCAGCTTGAGTTAGCAACAAAAGTGACCACTGGAGAAGGGGAGCGGAATTAGGGAGCGGTTATAGGGATTTCCAGTACCTGGCTCCTTGCTTTGCGCTCCCCAGCCCGCAGCACATGTGATTGTTAGGGAAAACACGCGCTTGCTGTCCACGTCAAACTTTTGGGGAAACACTGGTTGGAAACTACTGATATGGGTAAATATTCTATATATTTCTAAAATTCCTCCTTTTTTCAGAAAATACGTTAATTTTACATTTTCTCTGTCCTGAACGAGCCTGCTTTTGGCTGATCTAAGCAGGGTCAGGCCTGGCTAGTACTTAGATGGGTGACCGCCTTGGAATTCCAGGGGCTGTAAATTCACTGTGAACAACAAAGGCCTGGCAATCTACTTCCAGTTGCACCTTGCTAAGAAAGCCCAGGGGCTGTGTCACCAGGAGTCAGCACTGACTCCATAACACACACTGTATTTGGCCTACCAGGACTGAGAAAACTGTATCAGAGAGATATGCAAGAGAAGCAAAGTCTTTTGCTTCTCTCCCCACTGAAATAGTGGACAGGAAGTGGTGATAGTCTATGGAGTTGGGGAGAATCCCTGAAAATTGAGGACATCTGGTAACCTTAGGGGGGGAGGGGGGACCCGAGGTTGGGAGGTGATCGGAGGAAGAAACTGATCCTACTGGCTTGGGCTTTTCATCTACAGAGGGAGCAGCAAGTTTAATAATCTGCTTCCACACATATGCAGAGGTATCTACATGTTTTTCCCCCATGTGAAGTTTTTTTTAAATCTCTGCTCCTGCTGGATGTTGAGAGACATACACATGCAATTCTACATGTATTTTACAAGAGCAATAGATAAGAGGAGAAGGCCAACAGTCGCCCAAGAGCGCATGGTTCAGAAGGATCTTAAAAAGGATATAGCGTTATTAGAAAAGGTTCAGAGAAGAGCCACCAAAATGGTAAAGGGGATGGAAGGATACTCCTATGAAGAAAGGCTAAAAAGGTTAGGGCTCTTTAACCTGGAAAAGAGACGGCTGAGGGGAGATATGATAGAAGTCTATAAATTAATGAACGGAGTGGAACGGGTAAACGTAGATTGATTGTTTACGTTATCAGAATATAGACAGACTAGGGGACATGCAATGAAGCTACAGGGTAAACTATTTAAGACTAATAAAAGAAAATATTTTTTCACTCAACGTGTAATCAAACTCTGGAATTTGTTACCGGAGGATGTAGTAAAGGCTGTTAGTGTAGCTGGGTTTAAAAAAGGTTTGGACAAGTTCCTGGAGGAAAAGTCCATAAACCATTATTAAGAAGGGACCCAGGATATCAATGCTTGACCCAGTACAAGCATTGTGGAAGCTGTGTCTTTTGGGGAAACTGCTAGGTACGTATGACCTAGACTGGCCACTGTTGGAAACAGGATACTGGGCTTGATGGACCTTGGTCTGACCCAGTATGGCATAGCTTATGTTCTTATGTAAGGATGAATCCTTGAAGGATAACAGCAAAAGAGGGAAGTTAGGGCCTCCCAACAGAGAGATTCCATTAAAGATAAAAGTAACTCAGATGCCCTTAAGTACAGAGCAGAAAGAGCTGAAAGATTCCAAATTACCCCTGTCTACTGATGACCAGATTAATATGAATAAAGTACAACCTCTAAAATGTCTCTATGCACATGCTAGAACTCTAAAAACTAAGAGGGGAGAGTTTATTTTATTTATTTATTTAGCTGTATTAAAAAGTTAGAATATATAGCACTAAATGAGAGGTTAGATAAGATTGGTGTCTCAGAGACCTGGTGGAAGGAGGACAACCACTGGGACATTGTGATACCTGGGTACAAACTATATTGCAATGATAGGGTAGATCAAATTGGTGGAGGAGTTGCACTCTGTGTTAGAGAGGGCATTGAGTCACACAGGATTAAACTTTTGCAGGAAAAAAAACACACTATAGAATCTCTATAGATAGAAATTCCTTGTAAAGAGGGGAAAGCGATTGCAGTGGGGGTGTACTACCGATTGCCTGGCCAGAATTAACAAATGGATAATGAAATGCTAAGAGAAATCAGGGAAGCTAATAAAAGTTACAATACCATAATAATACTGGGTGATTTCAATTATCCCAGTATCAAATGGGTCAGTGTCACGGCAGGACATGCTAGGGAGATAAAGTTTCTAGATGAAATAAATGACTGCTTTTTGGAGCAGCTGGTTC
The DNA here is from genome assembly GCA_033557465.1 of Ichthyophis bannanicus. NCBI lineage: Eukaryota > Metazoa > Chordata > Amphibia > Gymnophiona > Ichthyophiidae > Ichthyophis > Ichthyophis bannanicus. The sequence continues at coordinate 1,104,172,808 of CM066031.1, forward strand.
AGGAACCGACAAGATGGGAAACTATGTTGGACCTAGTCCTTAGTGGAACACAAGATCTGGCGCAAGAGATAAGGGTGTTGGGGCCACTTGGCAATAGTGATCATAGCGTGATCGTGTTTGATTTAATACATGGAGGAAGGACAGCAAGGAAATCCACACTACTCCTGCTTTGCATGCTGCTTCCTGCTTGTGTTTAGATGTACTCTGTATCACCCCCTGTGTCTCCGTTGTACCTTTACAAGCTGCTCAATAACATCTACCTGCTGGTTCTCCTGCTGTTCCCACCCTCCCCGGAAGTGACGTGACTGCGGGTGTGCTCCTGAAGGTAGCCCTCGCTATTTAACCACCGTGCCGGCGGCACTCGTCGCCGCAGCGTGCGACGGGGCGCACACCGAAGGAGCGCACCTAAGGAGCACAACGTGCTCCTTAGGTGCGCTCCTTGGGGCGACTCCTGCAGGGCCATCACCACCATCCTTCTGGGAGTTATTATTCTCCTACTTAATTTATTCCCTGGTTTTCCACACTTCGTGCTGAACAACTCCTTTTGGCTCTTCTCTACTTCGATAAGTCTGCCATTGTTCTCCCTCACCCCACTTACAACTGCAGTACTCTGTGACTTCCCCCCCCCCCCAATGGCTACCATTCCTGTGCTATGGGGCAATCGCCCTCCCCCTTCTGCTTGACTACCCCGACTTCACAGCTCCTCCTACCGTTCTCCTGTGAATCTCATCCCCTGCCTGCCCATCCTGTCCTCTGCTCACTCCCGCCTCTTGTCCCCCCCTCCTCTTCCAGGCCCCCTCTTTTCATTTTGGTCTCCTGAACTGTTGCTCCCTTTGATCCAAAACCTTGCTGATATCTGACCTCATCTCCCAGGAGTCCCTTGATATTCTCCTGCTTACAGAAACTTGGTTAAAAGAAGCTGAAGATGCACTCTTAGCCCGCTGTCTACCCCCTGATTACTCTGGTATTTCCATCCCCCGCGTTGGTCGTACTGGCGGTGGCGTGGCTGCCCTCATCCATACTTCCATCTCCTTTACTCCTATCCCCACTCCCCTACTACGTTATCCTGAAGTCTTGTTCCTTCACCTTCATTTGGCCTCTCCTATGCACCTACTTCTCATTTACTCCCCTCCAGCCTTATGCCCCAATCTCTGGGATTCCCTACTCTCTTCCATCACTGACTTGTCACTGGCTTTCCCTCGCCTGCTTGTTGCAGGTGATTTCAACCTGCATCTCAACCCCCCTGTCTCTACTAGAGACCATTCCTTTAATACTCTCCTCCATGACTTGTCTCTTCTTCAACTTGTTCCCTTCCCAACCCACTCCGCCGGGTATACCCTTGACCTACTTCTTTCCCCTTCAGCTCCCACTTATCTTTTACAGTCTCTTCATGCAATCCCCTTACCCTGGACTGATCACTACTGCCTCACCTTCCATTGCCTCCCCTCCCCCTCTGCTTCCTCCCCCTCTCCTCGGCCCTCTCCTTCCGCCTCCACTCCTTATACTCGTCGTCTAATCTCCCAGACCCTTCAACAATTCCCTCCTGCGTCTGATCTTCTTCCTTCCAACTTTTCCTTCCTCTCTCCTTCCTCCCAAGCATCCACCTGGTTCTCCTCCCTCTCTACCGCCCTTGATCACATAGCCCCCCTCCGTCCTCGTTCCCTCTCCCGCCGTCCCCCGCAACCATGGTTCCACTCTGGTCTCTATCTGCTTTGCGCACAGCTCCGCCGAGCTGAGCGCTTATGGCGCAAAGCTCCCTGTCCTGTTACACTCTCACGCTTCAAGTCTGAACACTCTCACTACCGAACTCACGTCCACAAAGCTAAACAGAACTACTTCTCCACTGCCATCTCCTCTGCACCTAACCAGACGCGTCACCTCTACTCGGTCCTTCAGTCTCTTACCTCTCTTCAGTCCGGCATCACTCCTTCCCCCTCTCTTCCCTCACCCACTCCCTCTCAGTTGGCATCCTATTTCAATTCGAAGATACTTGATCTCAGGCAATCCTCCTCCTATCTCTAGCCCCCCTTCTTGCTCCCCCCCCCCTCCCACCTCTCAACTGTCTCATGTCTGGCACTCATTCCACCCAATCACTTCATCCGAACTTATTGCAACACTCTCCTCTTCCAAGAAAACTTCTTGTCCACTAGACCCCATTCCTTCCTCTTGGTTGCCTACCTCCTCCTTAGCTCTCATTCAATCGGCGCTTACTTTAATCAACACCAGTCTCTCCTCAGGTGTCTTCCCCCAGCCCTGGAAACATGCTTTGGTTCACCCGATTCTCAAAAAGCCCTCACTTGATCCCACAATCCCTGCTCATTATCGCCCAGTCTCCAACCTCCCCTTCCTTTCCAAAATCCTTGAAAAGGTTGTATTCTTTCAATTGTCTTCATATCTTGACTCTACGCACTTTCTCCACCCCTGTCAGTCTGGTTTCCGCCCCGGCCACAATGTTGAAACAGTTCTATTAGGCTCCTTGAATGAACTCCACACAGCTCATGACCGCGGTGATCTTTCGGTGGCAGTTTCTCTGGATCTCTCTGCCGCTTTTGATCTCGTCGACCACTCTCTTCTCTTGGCCCGACTACGGGAAGCGGGTCTCTGTAGCACTGTCCTTCACTGGTTCCACTCTTTCCTTTTTTCCAGAACCTACTCCATCCTCCCCTCTTCCACTTCCCTTTCCACTTCTGAGCCCTTTCCCCTTCCTTGCGGTGTCCCCCAGGGTTCAGTCCTGGCCCCCCTTCTTTTTAATATTTTCCTCACCCCTCTAGCCTTATTGGTTCAACAACATGGGATCTCAGCTTATTACTATGCCGACGATCTGGTTCTTCTGCATCACACCTCCCCTCTTTCCCCTGATCTCTCCCCTCTAAACTCCTGCCTTATGGCCGTCGCTGACTGTCTCACCATCCACTGTCTTCATCTCAACCTCACAAAAACCCTTGCCATTTGGTTTTCTCATGGTAATACCTCTCCCCAGATCTCCCCCTCTTTTTCTGGTTCACCTGCCCCTCTAGTCTCCTCTTTTCGCTATCTGGGCGTCTTCTTTGATTCCAACCTATCTTTTCAAGATCACCTTGCTCATGTTTCCAAAAATTCATTTTTCTTCCTCCGTCAGATTCACGCCATCAGGCCTTTCCTCACTGCACAGCCACTTACGACCCTTCTCCTATCCCTGGTCATGTCCCGTGTCGACTTTTGTAACTCGGTTCTAGCTGGTCTCCCTATCACGCAACTTCACCGCCTCCAGCGCATCCAAAACACTGCCACCCGACTCATCTTTCACTCCTCCCCATGCGATCACATTACACCTCTACTCATCCATCTTCACTGGCTTCCCATCAAATTCCGCATCCACTACAAAATCTTGACACTTCTCCATCGTGTTTTTTACACCCACTCCCCTCAGTACCTGGCTGATCTCATTCACTTCCATTCCCCAGCTTGCTCCTTACGGTCTCTCCATCTCAACCACCTACATCTCCCTTCACCGGTCTGTGCTCGCCTCCAATCCACTCATTCCTCTGCCTTCTTCTTCATCGGCCCCGCCCTATGGAACTCCCTACCCTCCTCTATCCGGCTTGAGCAGGAACACACCACCTTCAGAAACAGTATCAAAACCCATCTCTTTGCCCTCGCCTTTGATCTCCCTGTTCCCCCTGTGTAACCCTACCCTCTCTCCCCCTTCTCTCTTTCTCCTCCTTAGTGCCCTGCTTTGCATGAATCTGCTAGGTTTGCTTTCCTGTCAAATATTGCAATTTCGTTTCCTCTTCTCTACCTTATGGTTTTCTAATTGAGTTATGCAAACCGCTATGATGTCTATTTGTTTAGCGGTATATAAAGTCAATAAACATAAACATACTATCTTTTAACTTTCAAAAAGGAGACTATGATAAAATTAGGAAAATAGTTAAGAAAAAAACTAAAAGGAGCAGCTGCAAAGGTTAAAGATTTACATCAAGCATGGGCATTGTTTAAAAATACTATATTGGAAGCCCAGACCAGCTGTATTCCACGCTTTAAGGAAAGTGGAAGGAAGGCCAAAACCTGCCAGCATGGTTTAAAAGTGAAGTCAGAGAGGCTGTTGTAGCCAAAAAAGCATCATTTAGGAAATGGAAAAAGTTAGATGCAAGGCATTAATATGGCAGGCAATGATAGAATTTGAAAAAAAAAGTTTGCTATGGAAGCAAAAACACATAATAAAAACTTTTTCAAGTACATTCATAGCAAAAAACTGTGAGTGAGTCAGCTGGACCATTAGATGATAGCGGGGTAAAAGGGAAACTAAAAGGGGACAAGGCCATAGCAGAGAGACTGAATTAATTTTTTGCTTTAGTCTTTACTGAAGAAGATGTAGAGAAGTTACCCATGACTGAAATGGTATTTAAAGGTGATGCATCGGAAGAACTGAAAGAAATATTGATAAACCGGGAAGATGTATTACAACTATTTGATAAACTAAAGAGTAGCAAATCACCTGGACTGGATGGTATACATCCAACGGTATTGAAAGAACTGAAATAGGAGATAGTTCACAGACTATTAATAGTAGGTCTACAATCAAAATCATCTGTAGTACCTGAAGATTGGCAAATGACCAATGTAACACCAATTTTTAAAAAGGCTTTCAGGGGTGATCTGGAAACGACAGACCAGTAAGCCTGATGTCAGTACCGGGCAAAATGGTAGAAACTATTATAAAGAACAAAATTACTGAACATGTACCTAGTCATGGTTTAATGGGAGAAAGCCAACATGGCTTTAGCCAAGGAAGGTCTTGTCTTACTAATCTGTTATTTTTTTTGAAGGTGTGAATAAACAGGTAGACAGCCGGTCTACCTGTTTATTCACACCAGTGTACTCAGCCGGTCGATATCTAGATTTTCAGAAAGCCTTTGACAACGTCCCTTCATGAGAGACTATTGGCAAAATTAAAAAGTCATAGGATAGGAGGCAGTGTGGATCGGGAACTGGTTAAAAGATAGAAAGTAGAGGCTAGGGCTAAATGGCCAATTTTCCCAATGGAGAAAGGTGAATAGTGGAGTACCCCAGGATCAGTGCCGGGTACGCTGCTTTTTAACATATTCATAAATGACCTGCAAATGGGAATAACGAGTGAGGTGATCAAATTTGAAGATGACACAAAATTATTCAAAGTTGTTAAAACCCATGAGGATTGTGAAAAATTGCAAGAGGACCTTGATAAATTGGAAGGCTGGGCATCCAAATGGCAGATGAAATTTAATATGGATAAGTGCAAAGTTATGCACCTAGGAAAGAACAACCCAAACTATGGTTACACGCTGCAAGGTTCCATATTAGGAACCACCACCCAGGAAAAAGGTTTAGGAGTCATCATGGATAATATGTTGAAACGCTCTGCCAGTGTGCAGCGGCAGCCAAGGGCAAATAGGTATCATAATGAAAGGAATGGAGAATAAAACAAAGGATATTATAATGCCTCTGCATTGTTCCATGGTGCGACTGCACCTTGAATATTGTGTGCAATTCTGGTCGCCGTATCTTAAAAAGGATATAGCGTTATTAGAAAAGGTACAGAAAAGAGCCACCAAAATGGTAAAGGGGATGGAAGGATTCACCTATGAGGAGAGGCTTAAAAGGTCAGGACTCTTCAACCTGGAAAAGAGATGGCTGAGGAGAGACATGATAGAGGTCTATAAATTAATTAATGGAGTGGAACGGGTAAACATAGATCAATTGTTTATGTCATCAAAAAGTAGAAAGACTAGGAGACACACAATGAAGCTACAATGTAATACATTTAAGACTAATAAGAGAAAATATTTTTCACTCAACACGTAATTAAACTCTGGAGGATTTAGTAAAAGCTTTCAGTGTAGCTGGGTTTAAAAAAGGTTTGGACAAGTTCCTGGAGGAAAGGTCCATAAAATATCATTAACACTAGAAGCCCCAAAGTACGTAAATTGACACAAATGCATCTTCAAAGTTGTATACCAGCGCCACTGCTAGAACTATGTCAGTTATGTTCCATGACTTTGTTAGCGAGGTCAAGATGTTCAAATATGTGCAACGAAAATTAATGGCAGATGCGCCACATAGCGGGAAAATGAATATATACCTAGAAGCCCCAAAGTATGTCAATTGACGCAACCAAGAAAAGTGGTGCTGGTATACAATTTCGATGATGCATTTGCGTCAATTGACGTACTTTGGGGCTTCTAGGTATACTGTTTACAGTTTTACTTCGAAATTACAAACCATAAACACATGATAACGTCATGTAATGACGTCACATACTGCACGTATTAAACAAATAAGTAATTTCACATTAATTCACATCTGCATGCCATGCTAAACACAGTTGTTGTGATAATGCATCAATTGACGCACTTTGGGGTTTCTAGGTAATCTGCCTTTTGGGGCTTCTAGTGTTAAAGAGGACCAGGGAAATCCACTGCTTGCCCCAGGACAAGCATTGTGAAACTTGTGTGCCTTTTTGGGAACCTGCTAGGTACTTGTGACCTGGATTGGCTACTGCTGGAAACAGGATACTGGGCTTGATGGACCTTGGTCTGACCCAGTATGGCATATCTTATGTTCTTAAAATTGCATCTCATCCTTCTTCTATATGCAAGCTTTTTAATGGTCAAACCTTTCAAATTGTATTACTTGCTCTATTATCATATATCGTCATATTACCCATGTAATGAGTCCTTTCCTCAAGGAAGAATTTTTTCATTAGTTGAAAATTATTATCTCCTATATAAAAGAATCAAACTGCATGCTCTGTGATCCAAAAGAATTTACATATTAATTTCATACAAAAATATCCCAAAATAATTTGCAATCAAATATACTGAGAAGTTTCTTAGACAAAGATGAAATACTGCAGTTAGCTGGGGGTTTGTTACCCAACATGGTGTCAGTTGTTCCATCCACAAGCAGAACTGCATCAAACACAAACATGGGTGATATTATCCAAAGGCGCCAGGATGCAACAGCTTTCCAGAAGTATTCCAGTAAGAAAATTAAATGAGAATATAGAGCAATTCCACTAAAAGCAAAACTTAAATGACATTCATACTTCGAAAAAAGCATGGGAGGCAGCAGGTCCATCCATAAACAAAGACATAGAAGGGGTACAACCCTCAAAAAGGCATAGAGCGCATAACTTGCATGGAATGGCATGTACAACCCTTTAAAAATGTATAGAGTGGGATAACCTGCATGGAGTGGTGGGCACAACCCTGGAAAAGGCATGGAGAAGGGGTTAACCTGCACAGAGAGGCAAGTACAACCCTAGATGGGCAATGTTGGTCTTTATCTGCCATCATTTACTATGTTACTATGAGATAGAGTTGCATAAAATGGAGGTAGTATGCATGCAAATCTCTGGTACATATTAATTAAGAATGTCCTGAAAAATCGAACCCTTTGCAGCCTTTGAAGGCTGGAAGTGTATTTTATTTTGCTACAGGACAGTGGTTCTCAAAACTATGCTGGAGTCCCTGGGGGCACTTAATTACCCTTTTTTTCCCACAAAAGTTTTATTTATAAATTTCTGTATTTATTTATTTATTTTATTTAGACAGATTTGTATACCACCTTATCCTACAATCAAAGTGGTCACATCACATTTGGAGGGTTACATTTAACATGAAGGTACTTAATAACATTATACAATGAACTCGTATGTCTAGTTGGGATGAGTGGGTATCGAGTTGATGGAGGTAGTTGCATTACGGTTCGGGTGGAGGCTGTTGCCTGTTTGCTCATAGGCTTCTGTAAAGAGCAGGGTTTTAAGGGCCTTGCGGAAGTCTATGATGTCATTTTATGTCCTCAGGCTCGTTGGGAGGGAGTTCCAAAGTGTGGACGCCACTATATCATTCAAGCAAAAACATGAATGAACAATAATGTGCAAATTAATACAAAAAAAAAGGAAATAAACAACTTACGAGCAATGTTCCCTCTAATTTTCTGTAGGCTGTGTGCGCATAAAATATCAGCTGTGCAGCTTTTGAAGGAAGGTTAAATTTTTGTGCGCCACATAATGACACTCGGAGTTATATACTTTAAAATTTGACTACACGTCAGAATACAGTATGTACACCACATTGATTTTAATCAAATTAAATTAAAATAGACGATTACTAAATGAAGTGGAAAATTTCTAGTAATTACAATCACAACTTTTAAATTTTAAGACATCTGTGTTGTTTTCTATCAGAATCAGAACCGTAATTTTTGTGCGCTCTGTTGTAAAGTATGTGCGCTCGCTCGGCGAGGTGTGTGCACGCGCACACGCGCACAGCTTAGAGGGAACAGTGCTTACGAGGCAAGCTAATAAAGAAAATTAGTGCACACTTGGGGAAATCAAAGGAAAAGAAGAGAACCTCTCTTCTACAATAAGAAGGAAAAGCTAGATCTTATTACATAAAGGTGAAGGACGGGAAGATACAGTGACAGCCAGAAGGGAGCATTACATCTTTGCAACCTCTTCTTTCGATAGCAAAAACTCTAAGAGCTGTTTTGGCTCAAAATACACGTAGAGGGGAATTTTAGAAGTGAAATTGGGGACGTCTAGGCAGAACGTGTAGAAAAATGGCAGGGACATCTATGTCTCTGGCTGAATGCTGGAACATAGACATCCCCAACATGGCATGCATGAGACCAGACACACAGACGTCCCCATTAGGGACACTTGGGTCGGGGGCATCCATCTAAGGCAAGCTAGCATAGCAAAGTGAAAAAGGTGAGCCCCCCTTCCCCGTCAGTGTTTGTTGACATATTGTTAAATACAGTGGGGTAGCAGTGTAGCTCTTTCTCCACATGTTCCAGATGTTTGCTTGACAAAACAAACACTTTTTGGATGCTTGTTCGTGCTTGGAGCAGGTTTAAGGTTAGATGCAATTCGGGACGACTAGGACGATTCTGAGATCAGGTGAGCACATCCAGGTTCTTACGAATGCCCCAGCCATGCTCCTGTTCAGACTTCTACTATGGCTCCAGGGATACCTCTGTAATTTGCAGACGTCCAAATTATGAATACTGCTTTTAAAACAACCCCCATACTGATTATCAGAAAAAATAACACATCTGCAAGGAAATTTTAGGAAGCAATTTGCCCCTAAGGTGAGACTTTGCGCTTTAAAGCCAAGAACTCTCTCCTCCTTTTTTGGGTGTCTCTGGAGAAATCAGGAAAAATATGAATTCTTGAGTCTAAAAATTGCTCGGTGATATTCTTATAGAATATGCACAATACCAAGTTCCTATTTGACTCTAGAGCAAAAATAACAAGGAGCATGACTCACTCTGTGATAACATCCAGCGAGGCCTTGAGGAACCCAGTGAGATCCAAATTTCCAACCTGGGCTTCCCCCTGGGTACCTCCAGGTGCCATGCAAATGTACCCACAAACAGATATTGAGCCCTAATAGGTGGAGGCAAATCGTCCTGAGGGATCTACAAAGCCTGACAAAAATATTTCTGAGTCATCTCCAATGGGGATAACAAGGGAGGTTTATGGAAGTTCAACAGTATTCCTCTTCACATGGTTTTCCAAATACTCCATTTGCTTAGCAAGAGGGTCTTATCCTTAGCTTGTGCCACACTCAGTATCTGTAATTCTCCAACTCGCTCTTCTAATCTGGCCAACTTCTCAGCTTGCAACTCTTGCTCCCGTTAGACCTAATCGCAGCCAAATCTTCTTTAACATTCCCCACAAAAGCATTAAGGGAGTGGTTTAAAGCAGCAATGGTGCCCCATAAAGAGTCCAAAGTTATTACAACAGTTTTTTCTATCCTACCGCATAGCGCTATTCTGGCCATTCCCTCATTGGGAGCCTGTTGCAGATAGTGACACCCGAAGCCATTGACACAGGGAAACCTCCTCGCTTGTGAATGCTGGCTGCCTGACCTGTCAGGGAGGTGCCCTCTTCACTCACATTCCTTGGTGAGCTGGTTAGAACATTGAGGGGCAGCATAGCCTCCGCGGCAGCAACACTTCTGGGTCACAGTGGAGCGCTACAAAATTCAGGGATAAGAAATCCCCCTTCAACGCTTAGATCAGCGGCTGCTGATGCACCCTGATCTACCGTAGGTACAAACCTCACATGCTTCAAGGGTTGCCTGGACAACCATAGAAGACCTTGTCAAGCCCAAGGGTAGGCTCTTTTGTTTGCATATCTCTGCCCCATTACGGAGCTCAAATGCAGATAGTCCAGGAGATTTCATTCGGATTTCACCCTCTCCTGATGCCATCTTAACCAGCTTCCATTTTCAATTAATTACTTTTGAATATTTCTAGAATTGTTCTTTCGCATTGAAAGAACAGAGTATGTTATACAGACCAACTAAACAAACACCTAGTTTAATGCATTTTGAATTACACTTTTTGGACAGCAGAATGTGAAAAAAATAGAGGTGTAAAAACTTTTACAAGGCATTATATTTCATGCATATTCATCATGGATATCCTGAAAACCCAATGGACTGGGGCAGGACCCCGCAACAAGCTAGAAATGCGCCCTGTGCACCTCATGAACTTGGTGCCCCCTGCCGCCCCGGCCACATGCAGGAGCTCACTCTTATCATGCTTCCTGAAAGCCCAGTGATGATGTCAGCACCCCTTTTGTACTTACGCCCTGTGTGGCTGTACCCCACGCACAGCACTTGGTACAGTCCTGGACTCAGGATTCCACTGGGCAGGTTTGGGAGCCACAGTTTTAGGAAATGCAATTGGGAAATCAGTACTCCATGATCCTATATGTAATGGGGTAAACCAGTGCAAGGACATTAGACGCTCTAGGCAGCTTTCATTCTTGCCACCCTTGCCCTTACTGCTGCCACCGCTACAACATCTGGAACTGGTGGCAGAGCAGCCAAGGCAAGAAAACAGAAGAGAAGCACAGCACAAAATGAAGCTTCTGAACCCCTGCGCATTCTATTCGGAAAGTGCAGCCAGTCCCGCCCTGATGCAAACAGGAAGTCTGCGCTGGAGGGGGCAGGACCAGCTGCACTTACAGAAGGCAGTGCACAAGGCCTAGAAGCTTCAATCTGCAGTATGCTTCTCTTCTATTTTATTGCGATTGCCACTGTTTCCAGTCCAGAGAGATGTGGCCGGCGCAACTATTAAGTAAACTAGGTAGTTGCCTAGGGCGGCAACCTCTGAGGGACAGCAAAAAGCAGGGCATTCACACCTAAACAATAGATTTTGACAGGCAGGATGGGTTTTAAAGTTTAAGGTTCACCTAGGAGGCCAACACCTTGAAAGAACTTTGGGGCCAGCCCTTGCAGTAGTGGTAGTTGCAGGGGTGGGAGATCTGAAGCTGGCTTTATTTGGGAGCACTTTTTGCCACCCTCCAAAATTTGACGCTCGAGGCATCCACCTAGTTGTTCTAATGGTAGCGCCAGCCCTGAACTCAGGGATGGATCAACCTTATCATGTCAGGCATATCTGAAACCAGATGGCCATTGTAACTGTGTTGGCCTTTAGTCCTGCATTCAATCAGATGAGAAACTTTGCTCATTTGAGAATCTTTATTTGCTCTTCCGCCTTTTTTTTCACATCCATGAAGTTGTTATGCTTCCAAACATAATGCTGTTGTCAAGTTAACAATTTGACATCCCACAAGTTGCATTTACAAGTAATTAGCAAACTGTATATGTTAAAATGTTTAATTCCAAAAGCTCTGAAGAACAAAATAATCAGTGATCTATAAGATGAAATTAGACTTACCTGCTAATTGTTGTTCCTTAAGGAACTCTAGTCCAGTCCCGGTACCATAGAGTTTAGAACCTCCTCCAGCAGCCTTGGAGACTGAAAACTGTCAACTCTTTGGTGACACTTGGTATAAGTAGGCAAGGACTGCCCCCTTCCATCAGTACCTATTAACAAAGCAGACTCAGCAGAGCAACAAATAAGTAGTTATAATATTAATTCAACCGTCTAGCAAACTACCGATAGGAGCAACAAAACCAAAACTGGCCCCGCTCCGGTGATTTTTTTTTTCCGTAATAAAGTAAAACCCCCTAGTGTGAGAACCCACCTCCTAAGAGAGGAAAGGCAACTTCCCAGACCAGGCGAACACTGCTGTGAACAGAAGGGCTCCCCCTGCGCAATGAGTTTGCGCCGCACAGAAAGAACCCCCGCTCCTCCAACTCACATCGTAAACATCAGGCTGACGAACCACATACCATCTTGGGAGGGATCCGGGACTGGACTAGAGTTCCTTAAGGAACAACAATTAGCAGGTAAGTCTAATTTAATCTTCCTTTGCGTCCCTCTAGTCCAGTCCCGGTACCATAGAGGATGTAACAGAGCAGTGAATCTCAACGGGAGGGACCCGCAAGCCCAGCCTGAAACACCGCTGAGCCAAAACGCCCCTCTTCTGCCGCCTGCACATCCAGCCGATAGTGCTTCGCGAAAGAATGCAAAGAGGACCAAGTTGCCGCTCTACAAATGTCCGTGACCGGAACCAAACTGAACTCTGCCCACGACGACGCTTGCGCCCTGGTCGAGTGAGCCCGGAGGCCCTCCAGAACCACCTTACCCTTAAGTAGGTACGCCGACGCAATCGTTTCCTTCAACCACCGAGAAATAGACGACTTAGCTGCCACCTCTCCTTTCCGCGGACCTCCAAAGGACACAAACAACCTGTCCAACCTCCGGAAGGGTGCGGTCCTGCGGAGATACTTCCTGAGTGCGCGACGAACATCCAGCAAATGTAATCTGCCCCCAGACTCATCCTTCTGCTCCTGTGAAAACACCGGAAGGGACACTACTTGGTTAACATGGAACACTGAAACCACTTTCGGCAAGAAAGCCGGAACCGTCCGAAGCACCACTTTGTGAGGAAAGAATGACAGATGTGGCTCCTTACAGGATAACGCCTGCAACTCCGAAATCCTCCTCGCAGAACAAATGGCCACCAAAAATATTGTCTTCAAAGTTAAATCCTTCAGCGAGGCCTTATCCAAGGGCTCAAACGGCGCTCTGATCAACGCCTCCAACACCAAATTCAGATCCCACGCGGGCACCGAACACCGTCTCGGGGGCCGCAAGAGCAACACGGCTCGCAAAAAGCGCCGAATGTCAGCATGAGCCCCTAACTGCTGGCCCTGCACCTTACCCCTGAAACAGGCAAGGGCCGCCAATTGAACTCGTAACAAACTAGCCGCGAGACCCTTCTCTACACCATCCTGCAAAAACGACAGGACCTGGGCCACGGAAGCTCTCAAGGGCCGCAGATCTCGAGCCGCACACCATGCCTCAAAGATGCGCCAAATCAGTATGTAAGCTAAAGACGTTGATCGCCTACGAGCCTTCAGCAAAGTGGTAATCACCGCAGCCGAATAACCTCTAGCAGTTAGCCTAGCCCTCTCAAGAGCCATGCCGTAAGCGAAAATCGATCCACCTGGGGCATGCGCAACGGGCCCTGCCGAAGGAGATCCGCTCGATGTGGAAGCTGCCACGGCTTGTCCACGAGGAGACGCACCAGATCCGCATACCAAGGCCTGCGAGGCCAATCCAGCGCTATCAGGACCACCAGGTCGCGATGACTCTCAATGCGCTGTATTACCCAGCCTATGAGAGCCCACGGTGGAAACACATAGAGAAGGCCTTGCTCCGGCCACCTCTGGGCCAACGCATCGAGCCCCTCAGACATTCTTTCCCGCCTTCTGCTGAAAAACCGAGCTACTTTCACGGAGTCGAAGCTGGCCATCAGATCCATGTGCGGAAGTCCCCAGCGCCGCACTAGAAGCGCGAACACCTCCGGATGAAGGACCCACTCCCCCGGGTCTACCCTGCGCCAACTTAGAAAATCCGCTTCTACATTGTCCACTCCGGCTATATGCTGCGCCGACAGAGCCTGCAGATTGTCTTCGGCCCAACCCAACAGCTGACTCACCTCCGCTTCCAACAGCACACTGCCTGTGCCGCCTTGCTGATTGATGTAGGCGACTGTCGTTGCATTGTCGGACAGCAGCCTTACCGGTGTCTGCCGTAAATGCACCTGAAACTCCAGAAGGGCCAAGTATACCGCCCTCATCTCCAGCCGGTTGATGGACCAGGTTTTCTTTTCCAGCGACCACTGCCCTTGGGCCCACCTGCCTTCGCAATGCGCTCCCCACCCCTCGAGACTGGCGTCTGTCATTAACAATCTCCAGGATGGAGTCTCCAGCGGGACCCCCGCTGCCAAAATCTCTGGCCTTAACCACCAGAGAAGCTCCTGACGCACCTCTGGAGGACAAACCAATCGCTGAGACAACGCATCCGTTTGGTGAGACCAACGCTGAAGAAGAGTGCCCTGTAACGGCCGCATATGAGCTCTGGCCCACAGCACCACCTCGATCGTGGCCGCCATAGTTCTGAGCAACTGCAGGTACTCCCACGCCGTCGGAGCTCGTTGCGATAGAAACTTCCGAACAAGGGCTCGAATCCCTTGTGCCCGCAGGACAGGAAGAAATACCTTTGCCTGCGCAGTCTCGAAACGCGCCCCCAAATATTCCAGAGACTGCGAGGGAACCAACCTGCTCTTTGCCCCGTTGACCACCCAACCGAGGCCTTCCAATACTTGCACCACCCGAGCAGTCGCCATGGCGCTTTCCTCTCTCGACTTCGCCCGAATCAACCAATCGTCTAGGTAAGGATGCACCAGCAGCCCTTCCTTGCGGAGCGCTGCCGCCACCATGATCTTGGTAAATGTTTGAGGCGCCGTCGCTAGCCCAAAGGGCAGAGCCTGAAACTGAAAATGGCCCATGGGTACTGCAAACCTGAGGTATCTCTGATGCTCCTTTCGAACGGGAATATGGAGATAAGCCTCCGTGAGATCTAAGGAGGTCAGGAACTCGCCTGCTCTGACCGCCGCAATCACCGAGCGCAACGTTTCCATACGGAAATGGGTCACCCGAAGACAACGATTCACTCTTTTTAAATCCAGAATTGGCCGAAACGTGCCCTCTTTCTTTGGCACCACAAAATAGATGGAGTAGCGACCTAACCTGCACTGGTCCGACGGAACCGGAACCGCTGCTCTGAGCTGCAGCAGCTGCTGTAGCGTCTCCGCCACCACCCGAACCTTGTGCGGCGCACTGCAAGGAGACTGAACAAAGGAATCTAACACGGGCCGATGGAGCTCCAGAGCATAACCTTCTCGAATGACCTCCAGAACCCATTGATCTGACGTTATATGGATCCAGGCAGGGTAAAAATCCCGCAACCGTCCTCCCACGGGCACTACCTCCACCTGAGTCCGCCTGATCTCATTGGTGCTTTTTAGGGTTCGAGGACTGGAAAGGCATAAACCCTCTGCCCGCCCCCCGGAAACCTCGAAACCCCTGGCTCCGTACCGGAAACTTTCCCCGCTGGGACTGGCCAAACTGAGAGGACCGAAACCTACGAAACTCTCTCGGCATGCCCCTGGGGCCCGACACACTCCGGCCCTGTTTAGGCTTATCCTCCGGCAGACGACCCCCCTTGGACTCACCGAGATCCTTGACCAACTTCTCTAAACCTTCCCCAAACAAGAGCTTCCCCCTAAAAGGAAGTTTGCTGAGCCGAGCCTTAGAAGATCCGTCTGCCGACCAATTTCGCAGCCACAGAAATCTCCTAGCTGCCACCACGGAAGCCATACTTTTAGCTAGCCCTCGGATGAGGTCATAATGGATGTCCGCCAAATAAGCGGTCCCAGACTCCAGGCGCGTGGCATCCTCCAACTGCCCCCCCCAACTGGTCCCCTTGTAACCTCTGAGACCATCTCAAACAGCCTCTCGCCACCCACGCCCCCGCTATTGAGGCCTGCATGGATAGGGCACAAATATCAAACACCTGCTTCAACAAAGTATCCAATTTCCTGTCTTGCACATCTTTCAATGCTGCAGCGCCCTCCACAGGAATCGTAGTCTTTTTCGTAACCGCCGATACCGCCGCATCTACTTTAGGGGATCGAAACAGCTCCCTATCTTGGTCAGAGAGCGGATAAAGCCGAGCTAAGGCCCTTGAACCCCGCAGAGCCGACTCTGGCAAATCCCATTCTTCCTGAATCATGTTCTTAAAGACCCTATGCACCGGGAACACCTTCTGCGATGTCCGTACCGCTTGCAAGAGAGGATCCTCCAATGCCTCCTCCGGCACTGACGCTACCGAGGGCATGTTCAGGGTTTGGAGAGTCTCAGCTATCAACGCTGGCAACTCTTCCCGCCAAAACACTCGGACTACTCTACTCTGCTGTTCCGAATCCGGCAACTCTCCTTCCTCTAATTCTCCTTCCGAGATCCTGTTGAACTCCTCGTCTGTCACCCTGAACTCGTCATCCAACAGAGACAAGGGACCTTCCTCCACCGCCCCCTTACTCCATTTGGGCTGGGAAGCCTCCCCCTCCGAAAGGGCTCCCAAACCAGCCCGCTTCTGGGCTCCTGGAGGCTGAACCCCAGTGGCAGGTTGTAACAGCGCAAACGCCTGCTGCATCAGAGAGAAAAAGTCCGTGGGAATCACGGGAACACCGGCTGACTGGCCACCCCCCAGAGGACGGCCCTGGAACAGGCCCCTCAGGACTCAAGGAAGGTGCTTCACCCCCCTCTGAAGAAACTGCGAGCTGATCCCCCGCGGTTCCCTTCAACTCCTTGTCCATGACCGCTGCCTCTAGAGTGCAGGGCCTACAAACCCCGGAGTCTAGCAGCTCAGCGCACCTCGTGCCACAGACCAGACAGTGAGGCTTCACCGGCATAGCCGCACCTAAAAATAACTAATTGTTTGTATGTCACCTAATCCCCCACTAAAACCAGCCAAAAGAAAGATCTCTGCCTTCTGACAACTTGCAGCCGCGTTAACTAACACACTCAAAAAAATCCTTTTTTTTTTTTTTGCAACGCTGCGATCAGCAACCTAGCCCCAACTGAGGCCTCTAAGCCTGAAACAAACTACCAACGAGGCTAAGAACTCACCCCGGCTCCCCGTATCACCATTACACTGAGGAGCGCTAAACACGCTGCTCCCAAAATGGCCACTGTCTCATTTCCCGCCCTGCGCCCAGCGGCTCTGAGGGCTCGGGAGCACGGCGCACCACGAGGCAGCCCTGCTGCTTCAATACTCCTGCTGAAAGTGCAGCCTGCCTTAAATTGCCGCCCCCGGAACTCACCGCTATCTCCGCCGACGACCCGAGGAGGCACAAAATGCCGCCGGAGCTCAGCCGAACCGCGGCTTCCGCTCCGGCTTCCTGATCCCCGCCGGTGCCGTCTCTCCGCTTCACACACGCGGCTCTGGGGGTGTCGGCCTTCCACCTGCTCCTCACCCTTAAGTGCGGGTTCGGGAGCAGGGAGGCAAGGAAACAGTCTGCTGTGCCCGCTGCTCGTTAGCTCAGTGGGGAGAGAAATAAAAGAAAAATTAAACTTAAATGAAAGGAAATATAAAATATAAAAAGAACACCGCAGGGGATAAAGCAGAGACAGCAGCAGGAACCTCCACAGCAGCCCCTTTTTCGTCTAAAAAGAAGAAAAGGGGGAAAATCACTGAAAAAAGGTAATTAAATTAAATTAAATTAAATATAAAATGAATTAAACTAAGCTCTGCTTATTTGTGCTAACTGAGCCTAAGGCTCAGGAGTCTCTCTAGCTGCTTGGAGACTGAAATACTGATGGAAGGGGGCAGTCCTTGCCTACTTATACCAAGTGTCAACAAAGAGTTGACAGTTTTCAGTCTCCAAGGCTGCTGGAGGAGGTTCTAAACTCTATGGTACCGGGACTGGACTAGAGGGACGCAAAGGAAGTTATTTTAATAGGCCTTCTTTAAGTTACAAGACCCCATGCCTAAATTTAAAGTTACACATCATATAACCTGACCATCTTTCCTAAATCCAAGTATGGGACACTCAATCAAGCCATGGGGTTCAAAGTTAAGGAAAATAATAAATATGTTTATAATTACTATTTTAATTTTAACCCAAAACTTTAATCAGTAGGCTAAGGTTTATAACTTTACTTACAAATGTGCCAATCAGGCCTACTTGTTGTATTTCTACAGAGTGAATTTTCTTCAAAATAGCAACATCTCCACTAAGATAATTAAAAAATTAAAAATTGTACTTTACAATCATTAGACATTTGAGAGTCTATACATGCAGTTGTTTTTTTTCTGTAGACCATACTTTGTTCATGATTGAAAAGCACCTTTCAGTTGGAGCACTGGAACCTGGCAAACATTAAAAAAAAATTCAACCAGTTTGCATATGCCACCTCATTACTTTGAGGTGTCCAAACACCTCCTTCCATTTTTGTCAGCTGTAGTATCTGGGTTTTTTTCCCATTTTTTTACTTTTTCTTCAGAAACAAATGACTTAAGATACGAGAACTCATCAAACAGTTCAGTATCATTTATTATTGACTCTAGGTCAGGTCTTGTATTCTAAAGACGATTCTAGCTCACACCACTCCAGTTGTTTTTGAAGGAGAGTCCACTGTTGTTTCCCAATCTCCTGGAAGTTAGTGGTCCACTGATCCAAGTAATCAATGCAAGTGGTGTAGAAAGATGACAAAGATTACTTGAAATCTGCTTCATCAATGGTGCCCTCTTCTTCAAAATCTTTTATCTTCTTTCTGATTGTCAGAGGTAAAAACACTTTATTCTTCCTAGTTACTAACTTGTTTTTAAGGTCACTGATTACTCCAGCCACCTCTATCATTGAGATTTTTTGAGACTCAATTTTTAAAGTTGCATTGCATGACTGTGTAGAAAGTACAGCCAAACCTCTGCTGATTCATTCTCAAACACATTTGTTGATGATAACGGGGTATTTTTCCTGGTTCAGAAAATATGATTTTACTGGTTAGAACATTTAATTAATCTCTCTATGGCTGTTAGTAAAGCCAGTGACCTAGTGTTACTGTATCCAAGGAGCTTTTGATACTCACTTTCAACAAAGTCCCACATCTCTTTAAGTTCTTCAGTTCTCACTGTATAACTGTGAAAATGTCTGAATATCTTGTCAACAATAACTTCAATGTCAAATGGCAGGTATTCGGCAGCAGTGCTGATTCAATTGTGAGCAATATGAGCTGCACAGCTTGCACCAATTAAATTACTTCCTAAATCTTTTTTGCAGCTTATAAAAAATAGTATTACTACCCCTCCTAGCAGCTCCATTAAAATTGCAATTGCAATTAGTATTGTCAGCACACAATGCCAAAACTTTGGATCTTAGCTCATTGGACTCAACTGTATCAAGAATGCATTTGGGAAGAATGTCTGAGGTTTTGCCTTTAACTTCATGGATATCAGGAACTTTTACCTGAACCATTTTCTCAGGAAGAAATTACCTTACTAAAATAGGGCACACTTTAATGCTTCTATGGTTTGCACAATCACAAAAAGCTATTAAAAAAACCTTGTCTTAAAAAGGTCTCTCTTGAGGGAATCAATAGTCAGGTTTGAAAACATTATTTTATTTATTTATTTATTTAGCTGCATTTATATCCCGCTTTTCACCGGCTCAAAGCGGTTGGGGGATACATTTAACATGAGGGGATAGAGGGGATTATAGACAACTACTTCTGTTTTGGTTTGCGCACAAGAGTATTTTTCATCAAAACATTTATTCAACAACTTTAAAGTACAGTCTGACATCGAAAAGCATGATTGTGGACAACACAGTGATAAGCCCATGTACCCTCAGTTATTTATTTAACAGGTCTTTTATACCGCTTTATCATACATTCAAAGCGGTTTACATGGAACAGTTACAGCAACGAGCTTTACATAGAACAGGGAAATACAACTTGGAGGTTAGCTGGGGGTATAACAGGCAATTAACAATTGCTAACTATATACAAGCAAACTGTTGCAGTGTGTTGAGGTCCATTTCGTCATGACTGAGTTTTCTCATCAAAAGTTTGACTTTTAAAAAAAGAAAGTCACAGTTCTACTTGAAGAAGCACTTACATCTGCTGTCTTGTGTTTGTCCGTTCTTATGTGCTGAACAATGTCGCCCTTTCCTGCATATGCAATTGAAAAGGAAGACCGGTATTTGTTACAAACCACTGTGCTATCACCAGAATGTTTCTTAATGAATGGGTAAAATGAAAATGAAGTCTAAAGATGAAATAGAAACACGCACCCTAAACTAAGAGCCTACACAGACAACAGAATCAACTAAATCAGCTGATCACTGACTGTGAGATTGATGTTGGCCCCAGGATCATAGGCACCAGCTCTGTGGATACTTGAGAACCCCCAATTTTTCTCCTAGGTCTGTATATCTGTAGCAAAAAAATCAAAACAAAACACCATACTCCAGAGCTGCTCCCACCTCCCCGTGCTCCCTATTGGCTGGCTGTGTCTGCTGCAGCCTATTAGCTGCTTTGTCTGACTAATGGTTGCCTGGGCCCTGGGGAGGAAGCAGAGCCAGATTTGTCAGATGTGCTGAGGGCTCAGGAGTTTGGAATTGCCAACCATCTAAATTATTTTAGGATTCTACAACTTTGTAAAGTAGCTGTCTTAGTCAGAATGATGTCTAAATTGCCTGGGTATTTCTTTTAGAATTTAGCTCTACAGCTCACCAGTGCTCCCCCCTCACTGTGCAAGTGGTAGGTTCCAGCCAATGGAAAAGCTGCACTAGTCATAGGAAGGGTGGATTGATTTTCTGAACAGGGCCTGGGAGAAAGTAAGTGGATTTGCTGAGAAAGGGTAGAAATGTAAGAGGAATGGGGTAAAGTGTGAGGAGGCTATTGCAGGCTGAGAAAAGAATTGGTAGCAAAAGCAAGAACTGGGGGCATTGAAGTAGAGGAGTGCAGAAGCAGCACAGCACCAGTAGACAGTAAGAGACAGAATCTGTCTGTCTGAAAAGTGCTAGTGTGCATCTGATTTGGGGGGTGGATGAATGCATGTGCATGTGACTGAAGTACAACAGAGTACATACATGTATATATGTTTCTGTGTCTCTGATGGAAATAGTTTCATATAAATAGAGTTTCCCTTTGAAAATTTCAGCTGGAGTGGAGAAGTCCGCTAGTACAAATGTGGAGGCGTGTAGGAGTAAGAACATAAGATATGCCATATTGGGTCAGGCCAAGGTCCATCAAGCCCAGTATCCTGTTTCCAACAGTGGCCAATCTAGGTCATAAGTACCTAGCAGTTTCCCCAAAAGACACCAGTTCCTCAATGCTTGTATCAGGTCAAGCAGTGATATCCTGGGTCCCTTTTAATAATGGTTTATGGACCTTTCCTCCAGGAACTTGTCCAAACCTTTTTTAAACCCAGCTACACTAACAGCTTTTACTACATTCTCCGGTAACAAATTCCAGAGTTTGATTGCACGTTGAGTGAAAAAATATTTTCTCTTAATAGTCTTAAATAGGTTACCCTGTAGCTTCATTGCATGTCCCCTAGTCTTTTTACATTCTGATGATGTAAACAATCGATCTACGTTTACCGGTTCCACTCCATTCATTAATTTATAGAGCTCTATCATATCTCCCCTCAGCTGTCTCTTTTCCAGGTTGAAGAGCCCTAACCTTTTTAGCCTCTCTTCATAGGAGTATCCTTCCATCCCCTTTACCATTTTGGTGGCTCTTTCTACCTTTTTTTAATTTATTTATTTGGCATATATTTATAAACCGCTCCTTCCAGCGATCAGAAGCGGTCCATCGTTGTACATAAAAGGGAGAGGGGAACAGGCAGTGGAAGGATCAACAACGAGAAGATTACAGTTATACAATTGATTGAAAAATAAATTACTGTTTAAACACCAGTGTGAATTACAACTTATTGTACAAGACATAGGGGAGGGGACAAGATAAGGGGGTGATTAACAATGGCACAATTACAGTTATATATATCATTGGCAAAAATTACAGTTTGAACTCCAGAGTAAATATACAATCGAGTCGTCGCAATAATAAAGGCATGATAGGAGAGGTTATAAACATATCGACATTTTGATCATCATGGAAATGGACATCATATGAGCATTAGGTTCATATGAGGCCTAGGCTTTTGAGGTAGGTGGGCAGCATAGGAGGAGATAGGTGAAACCATCTATGTGATGCCGTAGTGTATTTGGAATAGGTGTGTTTTAAGCTCTTTTCTGAAGGCCTGTAAGTCCTTGATCTGCTGTAGCTCGTGTGGCATCTGGTTCCAGAGCATGGGTGCTGAGTAGGTGAATGCTCGGTTGCTGGTACGTTCTTTTACTGATCTTATGCTGCTGGGTATGCAGAGTGTGTTCAGGTTAGGAGTTCGTCGGGATCTGTTGGCAGGCTGAGTGGTGATAAGGTTATCGAGAAAGGAGGGAGATATTTTGTGGATAATTTTAAATGTAGATACCAGCATTTTGTAGATTATCCTTGCAGATATGGGGAGCCAGTGGAGCTCTATAAGAACTGGAGTGATGTGGTCGGAGAAACTCTTATTCATGATAATTCTGGCTGCTACATTTTCCGCCATTTGTAGGATGTTTAGTGTTTTTTCGGTAGACCTTGCAGGATAGCGTTACAGTAATCCAGGTGAGGAATGATGAGTGCCTGTGCTACTGTTCTAAAGTCCGAGTGGTCAATGATGCAGCGTATGGGTTGTAGTACTCTCAGTTTGTGAAAAATTGCTCTGTTAGTTATCCGGAGGTGTTTGTCCATTTTTAGGTTAGCATCGATTAGTACCCCTAGGTATTTGATCTCATTTTTAGAGAGATAGGTGTTTCCGTTCAGGGTGATAGATGCAGGAGGTTTGAAATCTTGCTTTCCGGATATGAACATCACTTCAGTTTTTTTGTGATTTATGGACATGTTGTTGCATTGGAGCCAGTTTTGCAGATCGAGTAGGCATTCTTCTAATTGGTTGAGTTTGGGGTTGTTTATATCAAGTTGTGTGTACAACATGATGTCATCTGCATATAGGTGGTAGCTGATATTATGCTTCTGGAAAATTTCACATACTGGCTGGATATAGACGTTAAACAACAGGGAGGAGATGGCTGAGCCTTGTGGTATCCCTTGGGTTTGGGTGAAGGGTTTTGCTTGCTTGTTATTGAAGCGAACCTGTTGCATTCTATTTGTTAGGTATGACTCAAACCACTTTATGGGTGTGCCTGTTATACCTATTGATTCTAGTCTGCGCAAGAGTATTTGGTGATGTACTGTGTCGAACGCCGCAGATATATCTATGAATATTAGTATGAACATTTTGTATTTTGCTTTCCAGCCCCTTGATGAGGTTGTCTAAGAGGGCGATAAGTAGAGTTTTGACACCATGGTGGGGTCTAAAACCATATTGATGCTCGTCAAGTATTTTGTACTCATCTAGGTGGTCTTGCAGTTGTTGCTGAGCTACCTTCTCGATAATCTTTGCAAGAAAGGATATGCTTGAAATCGGTCGGTATGAGGTAGGGTCATCTTCGTTAAGAGCTTTATTTTTTAATATAGGTCTAATTAGTGATCTTTTAAGTTGAGCAGGCATGATACCTTGCTGCAGGGATTGATTGACTATGTGTGTTATCAGATGCGAAATTTCGTATTTAGTTGATTTGATCCATTCAGCTGGACATGGATCTAGGAGAGACGTCGTTGTATGAAGGTTTGAGATCGTATTCAAGATTAGTTCTTCGTTAATAGTATGGAACGAAGACCATCCTTCATTAGGTTGAAAGCGTGTCTTCTGACTGTCCGGCTGCATTGGGACTAAATCGATCATATTCTGAGTTTGGAGGGGATGGTTCATTGGATTGAGTTTGCTAGCATAGTGATCGGCCAGGACCTGGGCCTTTATTTTCCCATTGCAGTTAGGTTCAGGCAGTGGCTTTGTGAGTGACTTGACTAGCTCAAACAACTCTCTGGGTCTGTTAATGGCCTTATTGAGTATCTTGGTGTGATGCACTTTCTTGGCCTTGCTGGTCTCATTTTTATGTTTGGCTAGGAGCTCTAGGTATTCCATCTTGCGAAGGTCATCCTTGGTCTGTCTCCATCTTCTTTCCAATTTTCTTAATTCCTTTTTCATCTTGTGTAGCAGTGGAGTGTACCAAGGTTCTGTTTTTTGTTTTCACTGGTCTGGCTGTTGACTTCCATGTTGGTTTAGAGGTGGTTTTGATTGTTGAGAACCATTGGTGAGTGAGGTCTTCTATGTTGGTGTTGTCAAGGGTTTTGTGTTCCTCAAGAGAGCTTATTAGGGTTTCCTTGTTTAGCTGTTGGAATTTTCTCCTTTGCTGATTAGGTGTGTAGGAAACTAACTTGTATGTTTCAGAGGATAGATATATGGTGATCTGAATTTGATGGTGATCAGACCATGGGACCTGTGTAATAAGGATTTCGTGCTGTTTAAATTCTCGATGCTGAGAGTTTTTAGGGAGGAATATCAGGTCTAAAGTATTTCCTTTGTTGTGGGTCTCCTCTTGAATTAGTTGATTATATCCGAGCTGGTCCATGGCTTCTAGGAAGGAGGTTGCCTGATTGTGTGGAATGGAGTTGAGGTTGAAATCCCCCAGAATTATCTGGTATTTCTTAGTTGCAGTGGAGGAGAGGGTTCCCAATGCGTCAGCGAGGGCTTCGTGGTGCATTGATGGAGGTCTATACAATAGGCATATTGACAAGGTTCGATTCTCCACTCGGAGGATATCGATTTCCTGTGAGGCAACTGTTGAATTGATTGTTAACCCAAGGGAGGCCTTTGCCATGATTAGGACTCCCCCTCCTTTTTTGTGTGTGCGTGGAGAGTTGAATAACATGTAGCCTGGCTTGTTGATTTGATTTAGTATAGCTGCATCTGTGTTTGAGAGCCAAGTTTCTGTGATGCACAGGAGGTCAGGCCTGTCATCGGTAATGATATTGTGTATGATATGTAGGGTTGCCAACTGGCCGGTTTTCAGCCGGCCTGGCCGGTTTTTCCACGGCCAGGCCGGCTGCGGCGCAGAGGCAAAACCGGCCCTTTAAAAGCCGTTTTTTTTGCTCTGGCCGCAAGATCGGGAGCGGCCAGAGCAAAAAACCGGCTTTTCTCCGCTTCAGAGGGAGCCGGGGAAGCCCGCGCGAGGCCCCGGCTCCCTCTGAACAGCCACCAGCGTGAAGAGCCTTTACCTTCACGCTGGCAGCTGTTCCTGTGAAGCCGCGAATGCTGGGAAAGGTTAAAGGTTGCCCTTTAACCTTTCCCAGCATTCGCGGCTTCACAGGAACAGCCGCCAGCGTGAAGGAAAAGGCTCTTCACGCTGGTGGCTGTTCAGAAGGAGCCGGGGCCTCGCGCGGGCTTCCCCGGCTCCCTCTGAAGCCTCAGACAGCCGCGATGCTGGTCGGGGGGGGGGGGGGGCAAGGACTGCATTGGCTGTGATGGGGGGGACCTGGACTGGAAAAGGGCTAAGGGGGGGGACTTGGACTGGAAAAGGGCTAAGGGGGGGGAAGAGGACTGGAAAAGGGCTAAGGGGGGGACTTGGACTGGAAAAGGGCTAAGGGGGGGGGACTTGGACTGGAAGAGGGCTAAAGGGGGGGACTTGGACTGGAAAAGGGCTAAGGGGGGGGGACTTGGACTGGAAAAGGGCTAAGGGGGGGACTTGGACTGGAAATAGGCTGTGATGGGGGGGGGGGACCTGGAAAGTAAAAGGGTTATGGGGGGGGACGGGGACATGGACTGGAAATGGGTTGTGATGGGGTGGAGGGGACCTGGACCAGAAAAGGGCTCGGGGGGGGGGGACACTTGGACTGGAAAGAGGCTGTGAGGGGGGGGGGGGGACCTGGACTGTACAAGGGTTATGGGGGGGCATGGACTGGAAATGGGTTGTGATGGGGGTGGAGGGGACCTGGACTGGAAAAGGGCTAGGGGGGGGGGGGAACTTGGACTGGAAATGGGCTATGGTGGAGGAAGGGGGATCTTGGACTGGAAATAGGCTGTGATTAGGGGGGCTAGGACTGCAAATGGGCTGTGATGGTGCGGGGGGACTCGGACTGCAAATGGGCTGTGATGGTGCGGGGGGACTCGGACTGCAAATGGGCTGTGATGGTGGGGGGGGGGCCTAGGACTGGAAATAGGCTGTGATGGGGGACTTGGACTGGAAATGGGCTGTGACTGGGGGGGGGGAGCTAGGACTGGAAATGGCCTGTGATGTGAGGGCTAGCACTGGAAATGGGCTGATGAAGAGCTGGAATAGGACTGGAAATGGGCTGATGTGGGGCATGGGAGAATGGGACTAGAAGGGAGTGGATGCTGGGTGGGCCTAGAACTATAAGGGAATTGATTTGGGGGGAGGACTAGAATGGATGGGGAATGAGAATGGAGAGGGGAAAAAATATTTTGTGTGGAAGAAAAGTCTATGATGGGCCGGTATTGGGAGAGTAAGAGGGGCTTGAGAATGGAAGGGTGAAATTTAAACGGATGATAAAGGAATAAGGAAAGAATTGGGGGAAAGAGCAAAAGGGAAACAATCAGTATGTTAAAGCAGAAATAGAGAGAGAATGGAAAACATCTAAAAGAGAAGAAAGGACAAATGGATAGCTCGCAGAAGACACGAAGAAACCAGAAGAAAGTGACTGGAGCAATTGCAACTGAAAAATAAAACGCCCAAACAGAAGGTAGAAAAATACTTTTTATTTGAATTTATTAACTGGAATATGTCTGGTCTGGGAAGTGTGTATTGCTAACATCTTTGCGTTTTTGTTTAGTGCAAGAGGAAATTACTTTATAGTTTTATTTCTCCAGTGTTGTACATTTCATGTTTGGATTTTGGGGTTCCCAGTTTAATTATTATCTGACCAAGGAAGTTAGCCTACACGTATCCTCGGTAATTTTTGTGGGTGGGGCTGGGGGCGGGGCAGGGGTGGGACTAGGGGCGGAGAATGGGTGGAGCATGGCGAGCCACAGGTGTCGGGTTTTTCTCGGTGAAAAAGTTGGCAACCCTAATGATATGGGTCTTATTTCTTATGGACCTTGCGTTTATTAGAATGCAGGAGAGCCGGACCTGTGATGGGGTGCTAGGTTGCATGAGCGAGTTATGCTTTGCTTTGTTCCTGGATTTAGTTGGTTTCGTTTGTAAGGTGGTGCGGGGGTTGGGTGTCATGTTGGGTGATCTCAAGTTGTATTGTGGTGGGACTGTGTTGATATGAGCAAGTGTACAGAGTGTAGGGACAGAGAGTGTTACATAGTAGTAAACTGGGAACCATGACCAATGCGTGTAGTATAGTTGGATTTGGTTGTGGATGTAATCAGATACAGACAGCTTTTCTAATAACGCTATATCCTTTTTAAGATACAATGACCAGAGTGGGCCATGTGTTTTAAAATAGGGGATATTTAGGCATCCCGACCGAAGTAATACGATGCCAGGGACAAATCCTTAAAATACGGGACTGAGAAAAAAACCCAACCAACCAATCTAAGCCAAAAGCAGTACTGTAAATCCCAGATGCATTGGATTAAGAAGAAAAAAACAGGATTGATCAGTAAGTGGGCTCTTCCAGGCCCCTACTGGCTCAATCTATATAGTCTAACACTCTTCCCTCAACCCAAAATATTTCTGACATTTCAACTGAGTAAAGCATTTGAATAAAATGCACTTGGCTGTAAATTATTTTAATGTTACTAGGCAAAAAGAAAACTCTAGAATTTCAAAATCTAGAAAATGCAAAGAACAAGTGATACTTGTCAACGCCTACTTTTCGCGTGCGTAGGAGGGGAGGAGAGCAGAGGCGGGAAGGAAGACTGATCTACTGTATGATTCAGGAATGACAAATAAGATAAGGTACTTTCTCAAAGGCTTACTGGAGCACTGGGGTAGTATGAATCCTATAGGTCATTCATACACTGTCTGTGTGCTAAATCAGCAGAAGTCCTTGTGATGAGTGAAAAATTCAAGGCCTGCTGCTAATTTAAGAGATCAGTGTGCACGAAAGAGGAATAGATTGCATCTCTACAGGGTTCAGCCTCCACAGTGGAAGGGGAGGGGAAAAGGAAAAAATGGGAGGGATTCTCCGGCACCCCGGTCATCCTCTTCCTTCCAAAGGCATGACTGCTGGAACCCAGAGCACCTAATCGTCTTTGAAAACAACACACTATCAAGCTCCCCCTCCCCACCTTCCGATCCAAGTCCTTCTCGCCCCCTCCCAAAGAGGCCTCAGCGATCATCCAGTCAGGCCTGACACATTGAGTCTTGATTGTTCCGAGCCTAGAACGAGAGAAAGAAAAGAAGACAAATTGAAGCAGGAAGAGCGGAAGGAGAGGGGATTCTATGAGGCAGGGAACGGGATTGCGCTGAGAGCGTCGGATGGGTCGTTGAGGGGCGGCTCGCAGGCGGAGGTGAGTGACGGGGGAGGGGCGGCGGTATCTCTGTTCGGCACGTTTCTGCCTATCCCCGGCCTCTCAGACGTTCTGTGGAACGCTCCGGGAGAATTCCAACCCTTAGCTCCCTCCCAATGCAGTATTGTTCCTCTTCATATTGTGTGTGTGTATATATATATATATTGGTTCTGGGGGTGAGGGGGAGATCTGCTTTTTTTTTGGATTCGGGATGGGGGGGGTAGTTGATGATCAGATGTTTCATTTGTTTTGCTCATGAAGGGGTAGGACATCCCCCTTCCCCTCTGCATTCGCATCTCCTAAATGTCTTTCTTTTTGTGGCAGCAGTGTAGGATCTGCAAATCGGAACCAGCAAAATAAAGTTGTTTTTCTGTGTTGAAAGGGGAGAAGTGAGGAGGTAGGAGATCTGAAGAAGTCACTGAGGAGGAAAGGTTAGGACCTATTTTGGGTAGAGAATTTAATAGAAAAAAAGGAATCCCGGCTGGACATACATCTTTCGTTTTGCTCGGTGCTCTTTTATGGGGTTGGGTGAAGTTGCGAGTGTTCTCTCTCTCTTTTTTTTTTTTTTTTTTTTAAATCCCGGAAGAGTGACCTTTTTTTTTTTTTTCTTCTTCCTTGCTTTTTTGGTATAAAACCTAAGGCCTCGTCCCTAGAAAACGGTTGAAGGTTTGGCTGGATTATTTCAAGGGTGGGAAGCGCCATGGACGAGCTGGATCCAATTTCATAGTTCTTGAGCTGCCGGCCCCTGCTCTTAAAGAGACAGGCAGTCGACCCCTTACAGTGACCAAATAGCCCTTTCACATACCTTTGCCTTATTGTCCAACCTGATCGTCTTGTTCTTTTATAGTAGCCAAAATAGGATCTGAAAGTGAAACGATTTATTTGGAAACGCTTTCCTTCCAGCGCAAAAGACAGGCCCAAAGTATCTGTATTTGATGATTGTATCTGAGCTATATGGAAGCCTTGAACATGCTTAGCTCTTCCTAGCAGGAAAGCATGTCTGGACGAAAAGCAAATGGAGAAATGTTCGTTCTGACTAATGTTTGCACATGACATTCCCCAGAATGAGATCAGAATGAACCCAGGTGGTTGTTTTTGCTTCGTTTTACTGCTGAAATTCTTTGTTTAATTACGTATATTGGTTTCTCAAATTATGTTAAAGAACTGTATAACTACATATTTCCCTGGGGGGGGGGGGGGGAGAGGAGAACCGACAGTTTATTGGAAACTAAATCTTTAAATTGCCATAGTAACTGATGGCAGATAAGACCACTATGGCCCATCTAGTCTGCCCAGTAAGGTGGTGAGGTTTCACAAGAATTTGGATATGGCTACTGCAGCTGGATGTTAATTTATGAAGTTAAGCTTTTTTGTTTGTTAAAAAATTTCAAGAAGTGCCCTGGTAGATTATAAACCTTGTGATGTGAATGTATTCTGGCTAAGATATATCATTAGAGAGAGGTGCTGTTTTCCTT
Organism: Ichthyophis bannanicus; assembly: GCA_033557465.1. Lineage (NCBI taxonomy): Eukaryota > Metazoa > Chordata > Amphibia > Gymnophiona > Ichthyophiidae > Ichthyophis > Ichthyophis bannanicus. The sequence continues at coordinate 1,104,202,510 of CM066031.1, forward strand.
TTAAGATGAATATGTTTCTGATGAGGATTATTTAATTACACTGCAAGGATACTCTTTGGCATAAATTGGAGGAGGTACTGACTGGTGCATTTATAAGGATATATTTACTAAGCTGGGCTAACAGTTTGAATGGGTTATTTGTAACTAGGTCCCATGTTATTCAGTGGGACCTAGTTACAAATAGCCCGTGCTGTTAGCCCAGCTTAGTAAAGATGCCCCATAGTGTCTGGACTGTGGCCTAGAAAAAATTGGAGGCCCTGATTTCTAGCTCTTAAATGCAGGAGTGAGTTCTAACAGTGCTTCTGAAGCACTAAGGGCAGTAACAACAGCATTAGTGAACACTATCTGCCACAAGGCCCATCTTATGCAGTGGGTTATGTGGCAGACAGGTGTTAAGGACATTATCTTGCATTAAGAATTAATACATTAGGCACTGAGAGTGACTTTGACAAAACCAAAGTAGACTTTTGTAAGCTGCTTTGGAGTGTGGCCATGTTTGAAATAAAATGTGGTAACCAGTAAAGTAACTTTATTTTTTGTTTTGCTCTCCTCTTCTTGTCATAAATGCCCCAGCTTCCTATTTGTGTTCCTGTTTTTATCAGTTTCACAGTTTTGAAACGTAGACATTTGAGTTTCTAAAAAATAAAAACTGGGAATATGTTTATCTGTACACTACAACTCTTGAGAAATGAGGGTTTTCTCACAACTTGCTGCTTTACTGTTTAAATAAAATGGGCTAGTTATCTTCTCTAATTGCTCTGCCTGATCAGAGAACAGGGTGCTAATGTATATGGAGCTGTCCTGCTGTACAAATGAAATCATGTTTCACTGTTTTCTAAAGGCTGGAAAAAAAGGAAGAAGAATGTGTTAATTTTTATAATGACTTCAGGCTAGTTTAAGCAATGATGCACTGTAGGCAAATGCCGGCTGGGCGTATGCTATAACTGGTTAGAAAGGGGGTAACTTTCTTTTTTAAAACTTAAGTAATGCAGAAAAGGAAAATTGTGACTGCCTCCCTGATGCTGGTTCCCATAGCCTCGAACAGGTACTGGCAGGAACTTCTGCAATGCAAGACTGGGATGCTGCCTTTTGGGTATTTCACATATGCCAGCTTGGTAACTGCCCTGGCATAGGGGGATTAGGATAGAATTCTAGAGCCCGGAATCTGGAAAGCCAAATAATCTTGGGAGGGGGGAAGAAAGCACTCTGGCCGTCCATGTCTGCCCCAGACACTACCTTGGCAGAAAGAAGAGATGTATCTTACTCCAGAATCCATTTCCTGCCTTTAAAATGGCAGTGGCACTCCTTTCATCAGGCACCAGTGACTTAGCTGGGATTTCTTGCTGGCTTTTGCAAGCGCCAGCAGCTCTGAGATCAGGAGTCCAGCAGATGTGACTTGCTCAGTTCTTACATTCCTGCTTGTTTCCGTAGTCCAACCTTGTGTTTATTAAGTGCAGTAATAGGTGAAATTTTAAAACGCAAAGCCCTGCCCTCTGCATCCCTCCCACCCTTTTTCAGTGGGTTATGCTTTAATTAGTTTAGGGCCTTTTTGTGATTGTGTAATTTTTGCTTTTTCTGGTGTGCGGACATAATGTAAGTTGGGACATGTACTTGAATATAATCCTCATACATCCAGGATGGAGTTAAATGAAAACAAAACACACTTTTTTTTAATTTTGAAGAATAATTTTGTTTTCAACTTCAGGGCTGTATCCAAACCTTGTGGTTTGCACTTGTTTGCTGCCTAGAGATTTACACTGTGGAGAAGCAGACTTGGTTAGATCGCTGCATGGTAGTGTAGCAGGTGTGCACTGACAGTGATGCTTTGAACTCTGAGTATTTTCCTGACTTTTTTTGTTTTGTTTGGCAGTTTTTGCCCCACTCCTTTAGTCAAAACCCTCATTTGCAACCATTCAAGGATCTTTTCCTCTGTTTTATCTTGTCTCTTTACCTGCCCGTCCTGCCAAACACGTTTAGTCTAATCATTGCAGTGACAAGCTGGGGTAGGGTGGGGATAGGGTGGCATGCACCAGGGCTCCTCTGTATTCATGGACTCTGGATATGACCACTAGGTGTCACTCTTTAGAAATGACCATATTTCTCTTTCCTGCCCTCCCTGCCCCCACTGAGTGAGGAACTGGGGACTGTGACTATCATCTCTGCTTTATCTCCATACCCAGCTAGCATGAAGAGCAGGGATTGAGGTGGACATGTTTCATATGGCACTGCACAACACTTTCTGCAGGCCGGCCTTCAATTTTCTCACAGATTTTTTTTTATTAAAAACACTGCATATGTTGGAAACATGTCAACATGGAAATTTAAAAACAAAAATACTGAATTGTTAAGTTTTGAAACTAGTGAGCAGCAGTGCCAGTTGTCAAGGTTTCAGCCTTAGTGGTGTTGGAACAGCTTCCCCAGCCCTGCTGATATTCACGTTTCCAAAAGCAGCATCCCCTGATGAGCTCAGATTTAAGAGGCTGAAATGAAAGATTTATTTACTAATTTTTTCTGATACTTTAATTATGATTGTTTGAACCTCATAAACATCAACTGCAAAGGCTTTGACTTGTGCTGATACAACTTTTCTTTTTCCTAATAGATGTGCCAGATTTTTTTTCTGAAAGACATTTTCAGGGGAGTTGTATTTGGATATTTGTGGTCACTTTTTTTCCTTGTGCCTGTCTTTCCAGGCCAGACGGGCTGTGTGTGAGGGGCTGAGTACCCATGCTCAAGGTTGAGACTGACACGCTGCAGTTGTCTCTCTTATTTATGTGGAATTGTGCAGTGTGGCAGAAACCTCTCAGGAGTTTGGTGGTCATTAGGTCATCTACTGATTAATAGTGGGCAGCCAAATCGTGTTTTATGGTTGCCATTGGCCACTGGATTTCTTCCTAACTGTCTCTGAAGGCTGTGGCCACCTTCACATGGATGCTGGTGACCAAATCAGCCTTTTGCCGTTGGCCACCTGGTTACTGGATTTCTGCAGTACCTAAGGGGTAGAGGACATGATGAAAATTCCTGTGAGGTTGGAAAGGTCTTAGTACAGCATAGTGTGAAAAATAAGAAGGAAAATAGTCCCCCATGGTGTATAAAGAGAAGAATTTATGGAGGCTTTTATTGAAGCTGTGGTATTAAATAAATCTATACTAATATTAAACCTTAATCTAAATTAGTACCATCATAAATGATGGATCTCTGAAGGAATCCACTAACCATAAAGAGGAGGAGAAACATCTCAGTAGATTCCACTGTCCCTCTATTCGGCAGCCGTCTTCTGCCTGGGATGGTGGTTTACAGTAAAGCAGTTCCCCTTCGGGCAGAAGATAGCTGCCAAATAGAAGGACAGTGTAATCTACTGGGGGTCTTTTCTTCTCCTCTTTATGGTTAGTGGATTCCTTTGGAGATCCATCATTTTTGATTATACTAATGTAGATTAAGGTTTAATATTGTGCTGAGGTTTAATAGTAGTATTGCTTGTTTCCTCGGGGAGGTGTTTTTTAGTATAGGTATAATTAGATAAATCTAGCCATTGGCTAGCCCGTGCTTCTCTTGATTTTGGTGTTAGCTTTCCTAGTGTGTTTTGAAAGTGTACAGTTTTTGTTGCCTCTGCTATTAGGTTTAGGGAAGAGAATTTTTTTTTTTAAGCGCAACACGTAAACTTATTGCATGTATTTCTGTAATGTGCTCCGCTCTGATGAAGACCAGCACGGCACTGCCCCCTCATCCAATTTCAAAAGGTTTGGTACAGCTTTTGAAAACGTTAAGGGGCGTGTTTACTAAAGTGTGGTAATTTCTTGTACTTACCACACCTACAAAAGTCAGGTGTGGTAAGTGCAGAGGTTGTGCAGTAAATGTGGGGAGCGTGGCCGGCATCTGCCCTGCATGTATTGCACAGGGCAGACACTGTATGGGAGCTGCGTTACTACCTGCCAATGCATATAACCTGGGCCCCCTCCCCCCCACTACAGTGGCAAGTGCAGATGACAAGCATGGCCCCCATCCCCATATATTCTTCCCCCCCCCCCCCCCCCGAACATTTACACCAGGTTATCCCTGGTGGATGGGGCAGGAGTGGTCCCCCCCCCCCTTGTCTCCTGTCCCATGGGCACCTGTGTTCAAAATAGTGGCTCTGACCCCTAGTGGTAATACCATGATAGTTCACTTAGTTCAGGGTTGTTGGTTTTTTTAACCATGTGGCAATTTTTACTGTATGGTAGCTGTTAGGGTGGATCAGTGCTAGCGGTTAGTGTGCATTTTTTTTTTTTTTTTTTTTTTTTAAAGATGCACACTAAATGCTTACTGCACTGCTGTAAGCATGTCTAAGTGTGCGTGTCTCAGACAATTTCTCCAAATAGGTTAGTGGAGTATGATCGCGGTCTCTCAAATTTACTGCTAGCTTTTGTTATGCCAAAAAGAGATTCCTTTGGGAGTTCATAGGACATAGCACGTATAAGTAGCTTGTCAAGGTGCAGTTTGGAAAGTACTCTTCATTAGAGCTGTGGCTATCAATATGATGAGAAATATTTCTGTACCTTTCTGCCATGTCTTCTTGGTCTCTGCCTGAGTTTCTTGGTACTTCAGGATCTTGTCCCTCTCCCCATGATTCACAGAATAGTTGCTTGGAGGAGACTCCTCCATTATCAATGCCGTTCTGGTGTTTTTCTCTTTACCACTATATCGGGTTTCCCATTTCGACAGATAAGAAACAGGATGGAAGAATGTCCCCAAGTGCATCTTGATGATCTTACTTCTGTATTATAGATTTGACTTTGAGAACAGATTGTATAGTCCAACATTTTTTTGATCTTGCATCTTTAACTGTCCGTTCAAGTTCCTCCCCTCCATCACCCCTTAAAAACACTGCAAGTGTTGCCGTACTTAAAATAATACAAAACAAAGCAAACATAACTTGATTTTACAGATTTTTTGAGAGACCAGGATTTTGACAACAAATCTGAGCAGCCAGCTGCTTCTGCAGTGTTCTCCATTTCTTTCTGAAAGAAACAGGCCTTAAGTAGCTGTACACATCATGCAGCCTTTCTCTGAATTTCCATAAATTAACAACATTTCCAGACCATTTCGGCTACAAAGTCCAATTCCAGCAAGACCAAATTACCTGGTAATCACGCAAAATGTAGTCTTACTGGTAATGGAATCAGAAATTTGTCTTCAGTTCTTCCCCCTTCATTTGTATAAAGTACTAATTCTCCTACATCACAGCCAGATGGAGAGAACTTTCCCTCTGGTAGCTCATTGCATTTCCTTTTAGGAAGCAGCCTAAAGTCTCTCAGGTAACTTGGTTGCTCCATGGGATGATGATAGGTTTTTGCCCTCTTGATTCCATGCTTCTCCCATGAAAGCCGGAAGTGTGGCATATAACGAATATTCGGTAAATCGATACACACAATTTCACAAAAGTAACGCAAAAGAATTCTCCTCTTTTCCCCCCCCCCCCCCATCAAGAGCACCAAATCCAGTTGATCTTCTTCCCTCTTCATTCCTCTACTACATTAAGGAAGTTAAATAAGCAAATGGCCATTATCTGGTAGAAGTAAGCGTGATCTCCTCCAGACCTCAAGTAACAGTGAGCTGAGATGGGCTACGCTGCTCTAGGAGGTTCATAGAGCAATGTTAATTTGTGAAATAAACCAATCCCAATCGATAGAAGGGTCTTACAAGCCAGCCAGGGAATCCCAAACTATAATGAAAAATCAACTGGTAATCAATGAAGCTCTACCAGAAAAAGGGATGCATAATCATAACCGTATCAGCTGTGGTCTTCAATTTTATTTTTTTCAGAAAGCTGCACAGCACGTTATTGCCATAGTCTTATTTGAGTTGTAGCAAAAAGAATGCAGTAGAGTTACGAAATTTCTGAATTCCACCAAGCCCCATAGCCCATGTACGACCGTCCATTTACCAGCTTGCAACAGCTGAAGTTTAATTTTCCATTGTAAGCTGTGAGTCACAGGACACTGGAAATTCTGAACCATATCCCTTGGCTGGAGGGAAGCTTCCAAACTTCAGGAAGACCCCTAAGATCGCAGCCTGCCCATCTAATCCAAAATAGCTCTTGGCGTCCGTTTCGGTCCGTTTTCTCTTCACCAGACTGTTACAGCTGTATGTTCAGGAGAAGCTTCATCGTTGCCGATTGCACTAGCGGGCAGGAAGTACTTTATGCTGAGGTGCATTGGCAGAGGTGCGCATGGTGTTTCAGTACTGGAACTGCAGATATCACTTGAAACTGGAAGAAAACTGCACTTGCTCGTTTCTCTGTCTCCGTACCTCCTTAGCCTTGACGTCTGCAGATTTCTAGTCCTCCTGTCTAGTATGAAATGTTGTTGTTTGCTTTTGTTTTCAACCAGAAAAATTGCGGGCGGGGGGGGGGGGGGGACGACGGGGCTGCTGCAGGGTCCGAGTGTGCACCCCATTTCCTAGTCCCATGGTGAGGATAGCTTTCCTGCTGTCTCTAATCGCAGCTCAAGAATTCCTTGAGCAGGGATGATAATGGCTTCCTTAAAATCTGAAGGAACTCGAATGCTCCACTATGGTGCAGTCTCTTGACTTTTTTTCTGCTTTGGGAAGAGCAAACGGACACCTTGCTTTGGTGTTGTCAGAAGGTGCACACTGGTGCTCATCGAGGGCCTTCCTGAAGCACCACCCATTAGCTGTAATTGAGAATGTGTGCTCGTGGCTGTGCTGAACGTGTTTTGGGCACTGTGTGAGATTTATGCACTCTGCTGCAGAGACCGCATGAAACGTAGATGCACTGCATGAAATCTATTGATAATATAGAACTTTATGGCCAGTTAATGTACGAGAGGTTCAGATGCGTTCAGTTCAAGCTTTTCTCGCTCGCTTGCAAATGCATTCACTCGGCTGCTCGTTATTGCCTTCCTTCTCTCTTCCTTCACCATTTGTGTGTACTGTTCATTGGACAAGCCAGTCTTCCTGCGCCCTTCTCCTCCGCTGTCGCCTATGCCTGGAACAGACAGTCTGAGTCAGTGTCCTGCTCCCTCTCAGGCCACCGTCAAATCAACTCTAAAAGGTTTGCTTTGAAATCATGACCACTTTTCATAGACTCTGGTTTCGTCATGTGTGTTTGTACATTCTGCCAAGCAGGGACTGTCTCTTACATGCCTCTCTATTGCTCTGACTATGCCTGGCAGTGTGTTAAAAGCTGATTAGTAGCAGAAAAGCCCTTTATCTTCTTTTCTGCTACTAACCAGCAGAAATACATCAGAACGAATAGGCAGAAATCCTATTTGGAACTGAAAGAAAGCTAGCAATTTTGCGACAAGAACAGGAATCTACGTTTTTAGGGGCAGGTAAAGGTCCTGAGTGCTGCCAGCCACTGTTCCCTCTAAGCTGTGCGCGTGTGCGCGAGCGCACATACTTTACAACAGAGCGCACAAAAATTACAGCTCTGATTCTGATAGAAAACAACACAAACGTCTTAAAATTTGAAAGTTATGATTGTAATTACTAGAAATTTCCCACTTCATTTAGTAATCGTCTATTTTCATTTAATTTGATTAAAATCAATGTGGTGTACATACTGTATTCTGACGTGTAGTCAAATTTCAAAGTATATAACTCCGAGTGTCGTTATGTGGCGCACAAAAATTTAACCTTCCTTCAAAAGCTGCACACAGCTGATATTTTATGCGCACACAGCCTACAGAAAATTAGAGGGAACATTGCTGCCAGCAGGTTTGGTTTGCGGGGTAGCATAGCTTACGCAGACTAACCCGATTTCATCAGTCAAAATACAGGGAAATACATTTCATGAATATTCTGTCTTCCAAGATTACTGCTTGCAAAGTGTGAATGGTTTATGTTGGTTGTGAGTGCAGCTGTCCTGGCAGAAGTTTGCCAAGCATGGCTTTGTGAAGTAGAACTAGAGGCAGTGTTTTCCTTGAGCACGGGGCTGCAATATGTCGTGTACCGCTCTCTGGGGCAGCCCAGTCTCCTCCCATAGGTTTCATGCCAGACATTAGACCTGGGAGAGGAAGGGGTCGGGCCTGCTGCGCTGATTGGAAGAGGGTACTGCTTCACAGCCCTGCCCGCGCTCTGTGGCTTCTGGCTGTTGGCTTTACCCCAGCGAGCGGTATCCTGCACATCTCTTCCTGGCCACTGACCAGCCTGGGTACAAAGAGAGGAGGATCCGAGGAGGCTTTCGAATTTTAATTCCCAAATTTTGTGGGGAGAGAGATTGTGGACAGACCTTCCTGTGACATTTTGAGGAGCAACATTCCCATCTGCGAGCCAGGGAGATCAAAAACCGAGACCCCATTTTCTTCCTCGTGCCCCACCCACCTCCTTCAGTTTCTAGCTTGTTCATCTTTGATCTTTGTCCTGTTCGTTCTTGTGAGCGTTTCCTCCATTCTCCCCTCTTTGGATAAAGTACAGATTTATTTATTTATTTTTTAATTTTGTATTTAGCTCACGCAGCAGCACAAAGCGTGTTACCTGCTGTACCTGAATGTATTTCCCTGTCTGCAGAGGGCTCACACTCTCTAAGTCTGTATCTGAGGCAGTGGTGGAGGGTTAAGTGACTTGGGGAGGGTTAGCGGGATTTGAATCCTGTATTGATGCTCCCTTTGTATTAGTAGGAGACTTAAGCATGCCTGTGATGGGCATTGTGTACTTATACCTGCCGCTGTATGTTCCCTTCCCCTCTGGGTCGTAGTTTTCCATGACATGCCTCTGCTCCGGGCCTGGCTGCAAATGCACAGTGTGCTAGAAGATATTCAGGGCCTTAAGAAAGCCGTAGTCCTCGCCTTGCACATTTTGTATGTATTGTGCGGTTTGTGTGTGTAAGACTCGGTGTGCAGCACTCTGAGCTGTATAAATGGTATGCGTATGAGAGGTGTAATTAACTCTGCTAAGAGTTGGCTCTGACGTGAGCTGCCTGCATACGGCTCCCAGCTGCCTCACCGTTGCCATGGAGAGGGGTTTGTAAAGATGGTACTACGCCGAGCTGCTTGGAGAAGGAACTGCTGCTCCTCGCGCAACGAAAAGGGATGCAGGGAGCACCCTCTGCTTCCTAGCACAGGGCCTGGCACAACTGCACCCAGAGAGGGTCTGGTTGATGGCCACCTGCTTGCTGTGGCCCTGTATTATACATAAGCACAATCGTTCTTCTGATATCTGGGAGTCAGGCCGGCATGGGAGATTCTGTGTGGAGTCTCGTGAGGAAACATCAGGGGGCAGAGATCGGCCTCCTCACCCCCGAGTAAATGATGGTCATGAACGTCTGATATGAATATTTTAAAAACCAAGGTCCGTTTTCCTTGTACCATTCTTTCAATCCAGCTCTCTACCGGCTGAACGCACCCCTCTTTGCTCTGTTGCTCCTTGTTCTCTCCTATCTTCTGGCCTTATTTTTGTTTTTACTTTTTGAAAGGGAAGACGGCTTCTCGGATCACTTAATGTGTGCTTCTTTCTAATAACGTTTTGCATTTGTATCCTATTCATGGTGGAACTAAAAATATTTAAGTTAACCCCCCCCCCCTTTTTTAGGAGATGCTGGGGGGGGGGGAGGATATGAGGACTGATGGGGCAATTAATTGTCTTTATTTTTTGATCCATGCACACCTGTAGAGCAGAGACTCCTTTTATTTCTGGGGAGATCTACTTGTTTCTCCTCATGCTGGTTCTGCCCTTTTTCTTGTGTCTTGGTTTCTGTGGATGGCTCTGGGGTGATTCCAGTGAGGAGCTGGGAGGGAGCGCACTGATGTCTGTGTGCTTCTAAAGGTTTTGCGAGCGCTGCAGGAGAAAGATGAGGTAAAGTGAATCATCCACTGATGATTTCAGAGCCTTCTGTAGGGTCACCCCCCTCCCAGGTGATGCAGGTAGTTGCAGCTAGGAGATGGCTCTGTGCCAGAGAGACTGCTCTGTAGGGCAGGGAGAGGGCGCAGACTGTTTTCATCAGAGAAGGGCAACGAGTGAAGCCAGCCAAGCAAGTTGTCTGCGAACTCACATGGCCACCATTTGGATGGGTGCCGGCTTCATATATTTGTAAGTTCTGTGGATTAGCTGTTTAGGGTCTGCTAGCTGTTGTGCATGTGGTGGGCTCCTGGTCTGAAAAGCATGTATGAAATTTGAATAGGTGTTGGCGTTGTATGTTTAACCTACACCTTAATTAAAGAATAAGGTTGAATGGCCCATTGAGCTTTTAGTGATGCATGTTGTGATATGTGGGCTCCCATGAGTACGGCTGCATAACCTGAGATGCAGCATTTGCCCCATTCATCTGCTTTTTTTTTTTGCCATAATATTCATGCCATAATCTTCCAGCCCTTGCCATCCTTCCAAGGCTGATTTGGCATCCAAAAGGGGCTCTGGATGTCTCCATTCTGAAATAGCATTTCTGGGGGTTTAAAAATGAGTCCCTCTTCCTGAAATGGAACAGATGACTCTGCTTTGAGGCAGTGATACAGTCCTCCAATACATCCTGCCGGGAGGCATCCTTTGGAGGTGAGAGAGCATCCATGCCTGCAGTTACAAATCATATCAAGACTACTGCTTGCAAGTGGGATTCCTGAGGCTTGGTTAAAGGAGGTCACTTTTTTCCTTAGGATACGGGGGAAGGAGTGTAAACTTTCCATATAGTATGAACCTTGGCATACTTTTGATTCATGTCCACTTAGAGCTTGCTAGACAGAGAAGGTGGGGCACGTAATGTGAAGGATGCTTCCATAGAACCCTACCCTCGCCCCCAAATGAGTGACACTTTGGCAGGGTCTGCAGTGTTAATGGTATACTTTGGGTAACGTATTAGGCCCTAGCAGCCAGCACTTTGACTGACCTGGATTCTGAAGTATTTTGCCTTCCCAAAGAGGGCAAAGAGTTGCCTGAAATAAAAGGGCCACGTTCTAGGGAAGGCTAGTGGCTCCCTGCACAGGGATAGCTCTCACAGTGGCAGCACAAGCCTCCCCACTGCTGATCTGTTGACGGGACGGTCCCCTTCTAGGTGTCTAGGTCTATGCAGTCTGTGGCGCCTCTGCTGGAAGTCCCGAGTACCACGTGAGTAGCTTTGCATTAGAGCAGATGCTCCCTTGGCTCTGCAGCGTCTGCTGACTTGGTTTCACATTGGCCACAGAACAGGTTTCCAGCTGATGATGGCTTTATTGATCTGATCTGGGTTTCAATCATTGACCTAGAAATGAGAGAGCCTACGACCCTAGGCAGTCCCCACAGAGCCCCTGGTTGTTGCAAAATTATTTTCCCTATTTGCCTGAATTTGGGACTACCAAAAATGTTCTGAAGAGAGAGCGAGTGGAGTATTAAATGATGCTTTTTGCTGATGTTTTGTTAACCCTAACCTAGCCCCTAACTACATTGCCCATCCTTGAAGGACAGTTGTTTAAAGTTGGAAGGGCTTCTGGGTTTAAAGTAAATATGAATAAATTGGAAATACTGCCTATCGTTTTGTATGAGAGGCTGCAGTCCCTTCTATGAGCTAATTTCAAATTCAAGTGGCTGGCAGGGAGCCTAAGATATCTAGCTGGGAGGGATCGGGCACAATTATATTCTGAATTAACATCCATACTAATCTAGGTTTAGGAAAGGCCTAGATTGGTGGAAACCTCTCCACTTGACCTGGATGGGCTGTATGCCATCTGTTAACATGGTGGTTCTGCCAGGGTGTTAGTACTCGTCTGGCATTTCTATTGGAAGAGTCTGACAGAAGACATTGAAGCAGTTTTAATCTGATGTGTTCTCATTTATTCAGAATGGGCATAGATTCTGGGTGGCATGGTGAGTGCTGTGCCAGCCGACAGCGGGTAGGAGCATGGGTAAAATGGACTTCTGGAGGTATTACTGGGCAGTGCAGGTGTGCTTCATTGTGGAATGGCTGAAAATGCCAAAAACTATGGCAGGCAGTAGAACAAGGCTACTTTTGCCGTGGGGGTGGGGGGAGGATTTGGATGCTTTAGTCTAAGGGTATAGTTGGTAGTACATTTGCAGGACATATGACTGTGTTTTGGATTATATGTTCAATGCGACACACAGCTTACTTTGACTTTCTAATACTATTTGAAACACTTGACACAAGTGTGATTTGCCAAAACTATCAAGTTGGGTCCTTAATAAATTTAAGTATCTTTGAGAATCCCAGCCGTTGTTCTCTGTTGATTGACTGTGTTTGCATCTATTTATTGCTTTTACATTGGGAGACCCTTCCCTTAGTTTTGTTCTATTTAAAAAAATTGAGCAGTGCAATCTCTGTGACTTTAAAAAAATTTGGAGGAAGCTAAGCAGGTCTTACTAGCTTGGAAAAAAATATATTTATTTATTTAGCTAGGCTTATATACTGCTTTTCAAAGCGGTGTACATTCAGGCACTGTGTGTATATGTTTCTCTTGTCCCCGAAGGGCTCATGATCCTTTTTTTTTTTTTTTTTGTACCTGAGGCAATGGAGGGTTAAGTGGCTTGCCCAAGGCCACAAGGAGCACCTATAGGACTAGAAACCCCGATCCTTTTGGCCCAAGGTTGCTGCCCTTTAGCGGGATTTGAACCCCTGACCTCTGGCCCAAGATAACTCCCCCCTATTCCCTGCCAACCCCCTGAGGAGGGTGCAGAGGTTCCTGATGGATGTAGGCAGACCTGATTTTGATAGATTGGAGGAAAGAGGCTTCTTAAGGTTTATCAATTCTGGCATGATAAAATTATTGACTTTTTGAGTATTTATGAAGAAACCTTTATGACTTTGAGTCCAGGATTGTTTTGGATACAGACAGGTGGGCCTCCATCCTGTATGGGTGGAGGGGGGATGAACAAAGATTTGTTGGGGGATAAGACTGTGTTTAAGGAATTGCTAGGGGGTGTGCAAAATTTTATAGTTAAAGTATTTTTAAAGTTCACATTATTGGCTGGAGTTGCTTTAAGCATACCAGATTATGGGAGCAGGATCTGAGGTGGTGGTTAAAGTCTCTTGGATGCACAATGGCAAAAGATTTATGGAGCCAAATCCAAGGTCTTGATGGCAGCTAATCTGGTTGAGAATGCAGAGTGACCCATATATCTTATTTAACCAGTATGTGGTGAGAGAGGGTGGGTACCTTTTTTTATGCATGCGTGATGGAGTTGCTCTCATATCCAGTCTTTCTGGCAACTGTTTGTAGGGTGGCATTTTGCTGAAATGTTTGGGAATAGTTATTGAATGAGACCAGACTACTCGCTGCCGCTTCAGAAGCCTCTGGAACTGAACTTCAAGGTGGCCAGTCTCCTGTTTTTGTTGTCCCATGGCGGCTGCCTGTGAAGTGGCTCGGCTGTGGAAAAACCCGGAGGTCCCACCTATGTCTGATGCATCAGACACTTTTTAGACTAGTTTGGGTTAACTAACCACCCTGCGGAAGGGTCATGTGGAGATCTCCTGAGAAGACTTGGGCTTCCTTAGAAACTGCCTTCTGGTAAAAGGATGTGAATACTGGCCTGGTGTGTGAATCTTTGTAGGTGGGAAGGGATTTAGGGGGTGGGGGAATAGGGAGGGTTATCTACTAGTTAACTAATTAACAAGAAAATAAACTTAAAACGTGTTCTGAAAAATGCAGATTTTTTTTTTTTTGTCTAAATTGAGAAAAATTCCTTTTTGAAGTGGGGCAATGCTGATTATCTCCAGGAACAAGCAGGAATGAGTCTTCACACGTGGGTACGGAGCACGCATGGAAAATGCTCCCCAGCATCCAATCAGAAAGCCTTTGGGAGCATCCCCCGTGCCTGCGTGGTGACTTCCCGCCCTTCCAACAGTCTCTCCTCAGTTTTTGTTTTTCCGTGGAGCCTACAGGACATACCTCCTGTAACCGCAGAAACCTTTTTTTCTTATATCCTTATATTCTTAATTTTTCTTGTTTTGTGCGGTCGCGGCGGTCTTCCCCGTTGATACCGGTTCCTCCGGTGCTTCACTCTCTCTTTCCCTTGAGAAATAATTCCCTCGTCAGTTTTCTTTGTTTATCCTTTAAGGCCTACTAGGCCCTTTTTTTCCACATGGAGCCTTCTTCCCCTTTGAAGTGCCCTCACTGTGGAGACTTAGGGGCTTGTTTACAAAGCCGCGGTAGTGGTTCGCGATCGCGATCGCAGCCGCGGCCCCATTGAAATCAATGGGGCCGCGGCTCCGATTACGATCGCAAACCGCTACCGCGGCTTTGTAAACAAGCCCCTTGGTTTTCTTTTTAGACTCCAAGGCCTGGTGTGTCTCCTGTTTGGGCCCTGACCCTTTTTCCACGGGGCCTTAGTGTCGGGAGAAGACCTTCTCTTTTTCGGGTATCCCTCGATGCCATTTTTCCTCCTCGGGTAAGGTCCTCGGTTTATTCTTCTCTCCAGGATCAAGTAACCCACAAACAGTCTGTTAAGACTAGCCGATCCTTGAAGGGCAAGTCTCATGCCCAGCATGATGACGGCTCCGGCCTTGCCCTCAAGACCACATTGGCAATAAGACCCCGGCGGGAGTCCTCGGGCTCCAAAGCATTTACGGGGTTTCAGGTTGTTCCTGGGATTCACTCCTCACAGAACATACCTGAGCCATGCTCGGGGGTGGTATCCGCTTCGGGCGATACTGATTCCCCGGCATATGCACCGGTGTCGAGTGCTCCACTCCTCACCAAGGATCGTCAGCTGGTGTCGTCGGTGCCTTTGCGGCTGATCGATTCGATCCAGACTGGCTTTCCTGCGCCCCAGCCATGCGCGGGGTTGGCACCGGCTCTCCCGGCGTCGACGTCGAGTGTTCCACTCGCCGCCAGGGATTGCGATCTGGCTTCGAGCGGTACATCTCCCCCGGCATCGGCACCGGTGTCTAGGGCCCCACTCTTCACCGAGGATCGTCATCTGGCGTCCTCGGTACCTTCGGGGCCGGCCGGTTCGACCCAGACTGGCATGCCTGCACCCCAGCCATGCGCAGGGTTGGTACCGTCTTCGAGCGGTTCCGCTCCCCCGGCATCGGCCCCGATGTCGAGTGTTCCACTCGCCACCAGGGATTGCGGTCTGGCTTCGCGCGGTATCGCTTCCCTGGCATCGGCACCGGTGTTGAGTGCTCCACTCTTCACCGGGGGTCGGCGTCTGTCCTCGGTAACCCTGGGATCGTTTGACCCGACCCAGGCTGACTCTTCGGCCTCCCAGCCTTGCGCGGGGGTGGTGCCGCCCTCGAGCAGTGCCGGCCCCCCGGCATCGCCACGAGTGTCGAGTGCTCTGCTCTCCACTAGAGATCGCCCTCTGGAACCCCCGGTACCTTCGGGTCCGATCGACGCGGACCAGGCTAGCTTGCCTGTATCCAGGCCAGCCGTGGGGCAGTTGCCGGCTTCGAGCAATACCGATGCCCCGGCATCGGTGTCGGGTGTCCCACTCTTCACCAGGGTTCGTCACCGGGTTTCCTGGTCGGAGCCGATCGATACGCCCTGGAGGGATGTCCATCTCCCTTCGCCATGCTTGAGGGGGGTACCGGCTTCAGGCGGTGCCGATGCCCCGGCGTCGGGGCCGTTGTCGAGTGTTCCTCTCGTCCCGGGGCATCGTCTTCGGACGTCCGCAGTGCCTTCGGCACCGACCGCCTCGATCCCGATCGCCTCCCATGTGGGGGCATCGCCGGTACCATCACCAACATCGGTGCCTTCTCGGCGTGCATCGATAGCCCCGCTCGCTTAGATGCCCAGTCTAGAATCAATATCCAGTCTAGATGACGACTTGGTTGCGGCATCGCCGATGCCACCTCTGACGTCGGTGTCTTCTCGGCATGCACCGATAGCCTTGCCCTCTTCGATGCCCAGTCTAGAATCGATTATCTAGTCTGGATGATTCGATTCCGATGCGGTGGGGAACCGGTCCAGGTCGTTTCCGACTATGCAGTACCGAGGGTAATCTCCAAAGCTCTCTGGTTACCTCGGTGCCGTTTCGGCAACCTTCGCTACCTGCTCAGCTGGCACCGATGCCGGCATCGGTATCGATGTCGACTCCTGCAACTCCATCGGTGCCATCGATCCTTTCTATGCCTAGCTTGGAATCGATACCGGGTGCCGATGATGCAATACTGACTGCCTCGAATCGGAGCTGTCAGTACCGTCCCCCATATGGCAGAATTCTTTCTCTGCACCAGTCCCGTGGGTCTTCTGGTGTTCACGACCCTCCTTCTGCCTCAGCCGACCCGGGAATAACTCCTCTGGGAGATCCTTCTTCGTTTCAGAAATTTCTCCTTGACATGGCTGCTTTTCTTGCCAGTCCTATCCCTAGCGCTACCCAAGATTCTGCCGAACAGGGGACCGTCATGCTTCCTTTACATCATTCCTTGCAGGACCTTCTTTTGAGGATTTGGGAATCACTTTTGCAGATTCCTACGCCCTCTATGGCCATGAATGTTCTGTATCAGGTGCCCCCCTCTCCGGGGTTTCAGAACAACCAGCTTCCGCATCATTCCCTTGTAGTGGCATCAGCGATGAGGAAGGTCAGAAGTAAGAAGAAACACTCTTCTTATCCGCCAGGTCGTGCATCTAAAGCACTCGATGCCTTTGGACGTCAAACCTTCCAAACTTCTATGTTGGCTTCCAGAATCATTTCATATATTTTTTATATGAGTCTAACACTTCAGGAGGTCACAGAGAAATTATCTCTTCTGTCTCCCTTCTTGTCAGAACCTAAGGCCTCTGACTATTCATTGCTTCTTAATCATAGCAGGAACATCTCTTGGTTTCTTTCCCGTGCTTCCTTAGACTCTTTTGAGTCTGTTAGCAGATCCTTGGCTATTGCCATTGGAGCACGTCGTACTGCGTGGCTGCAAGTTTCAGGCTTGAACAGATGGGCACAACATACACTGGGTAACTCTCCTTGTACTGGAGAAAATCTCTTCAATAGGGAGGCTTTACGTCAGGTTGCTCGCTGCTCCACTGACTTCCCTGGCTATGGAAACCATCCCAAGCCTCCTTTTTCCCCGGGACGTGGGAAATATCCTACGAACCCTTCTCTCCCGAAGAGGAGGAGGGTTCACCCTTCTTTGACCCATTCCCCCGGTGTACCCGAACAAGGGACGTCTCCTCCTAGCCTGAAGTCTCCAGGCTCAAACCAGTCTACCCATACCAGCGCCCATAGGTTCCGGCATGGTGCACCATACAGTTAACTTCTTCTCTGCAGAAGTTTCTTTCTCAAACCCTACGCTGGGTTTTTTCTTTTTTCCAGTATGCTATGCTCTTGGGATACTTTCTCCATGGGTCACAGACTTCTCCCATTCTTCTACCATGAAGGGAGGTTACAACTATCCCAGGATAGTTTCGGTCCCCACTTGGACATCTTTCCTTCAGCGGACTTACCACATGGTGGGTCACTTTCCTGATCCCTCTCTTCCAGGGTTTCCCCTGCTTGAGTTGGTGCCATACTGAAATACTACTTTTTCTTTCCAGCGTAGTCTGGTTGTCTTCCTTCAATGCATATTCTGAACAACTCATCCGGCAGGGACGGAGTCTCCGCTACCTTGCCTGTTTTTTTTTCTCTGTCCTCATACAGGAGAATCCCCTCTATTGTTTTGTTCAGTTGCTGTCGGTTTTTTCTTACAAGAGACAAGTTCCTTTGCATGAATGTACACGGAGCTCTCATTCTGACCGGAATATACCCCTGTTCCACAGAAATGGAGTCTCCATATCTCTTCCGGTGGGTTCACCCCTATTATTGGACCATCACATTCCCCATGTGAAGGTTTTTTCAGTGGCAGGCATGTCGTCTTGTCGTCTTAAGATTATTTCATGTCCGTAGGCGCATGCCTGTTTTTTACGCCTGGGTGGCATAACCACCCCGTTTTTGCTGTGTATCTATACCTATCCTCCCCGTAGGTATATATATATCACCCTTGTCTAGGCATATCTACTCTCACATGCTTCGACATGTGTGCCTTCCGTATGCATATCTATCTATATATCTATATATTGTCACCCCTCCGTGCTGTGTACCTGTTGGTTGGGCAGGGCACTGCGCTGGGGCTTCAGTGTAACTGGCTCAATTTAGCTGTGTAGGCCTTGCTTGGCCCTCTGGGAGTTGTAGTGAGTTGCCAGTTAAAAATCAGTTGTGGAACGATGGTAAGGTTAACAAAGGATTTATTTCCCCTTCCAAAAGGACTTTTTATCGTGGTATAAACAAAAGGAAAACACAACCCTTCCTGGGCATATAATAAAGGAAAAATGGAACAAAAATAGCTTCTCTTCAGCTTCTTAACCAATAAAGCAAATGTACATCAAAACAGTCTTTCATAAGCACATACAAGCCCTTCTTTACAATGTTAGGCTTCAACAGCTCTTACTTTCTTTCATCTTAATGAGGAAATGCTGTCTGCTATTGAAATCGTGCAATCCATATATTCAGTGCTTGTCTCAGCTTCTGATGGCTCACATTGCATTGCTTCATCACAAGCATTTAATATCTCTTTCCTTTCAGCATTTGGGACCTCTCCAAACCGTCTCTCTCTGTTCTGACGTGACTCTCTTTCTCTCTCTGTGAGAGTGTGCTGAATGCTATTACCACATTCACTGAACTGCCTTCGGTAAGAGCCTCTCCCCTGCTGGTGGTTGTTAGGTGAATTGTAATATTCCCTTGCACCTCTATTAAGGTAAATAGGCTTACCTCTCTGCTCTGACTGGCTCAGGATCCTGTGTATGGCTGGAGTTTGAAACGGCAGTTTTGCAGAGACTCTGCTCCTTAAATCATTTCCAGAGATACTAGCCTCTTCAGGTAAAAAGCATTTAACCTTCTCATGCCTGGTATAAGGGTAATAAAACTTATCTGTTTCTCTTAAGCTGGCTTCATAAGGCTTTAGCGTTTCTGGGAACTGCCTCTTATAGCCAAGCCCTGTGCTTCCCCTTTCAGGATGAAAATAAAACTCTTCAGCTTTTACCTTTCTCCTCCCAGCTCCGTTCCAACCTGGGCTGTTTCCAACACTCTCTGGGCTCCTCTGATATCTGAGACTTCCTCTCCTGGCTTTGCTACCTCCTCTGTAGCTCTTTCCACGTTTGTCGTTATCCTCACTTTCACACTCTGAGTCCAGCTGTCTTGGCTTCTCTCTCAAGCACTCATGGTAATCGTTCAAACTTCCATTCAGGCTTCCATAGTGATTATCATGCAGGCTTTCTCCACAGCTCTCTCTCTCTGGCCCCTTCTCCAGCTCTCTCCACGACTCTGTCCATGACTCTCTCCACGACTCTGACTACGACGCTGTCTAACTGTTTGAGCTGTGCTTATCTACGTACCTCCGAGCAGCACCTCCCCCCAGCTGACTTGCATCAGGTGATAACTTCCTAGCTTTCCTGCTGGCTGGGTGTGTCTCTCTGGCTTGTGACCACATTTGTTTTTGTTGCTCATAGCAACTTCCTGACATGTGCTTTCTAAAAACGTCAGTGTCAGCCTGATCCACTACTTCTGTCTATTTTCCTAAGCTCTGGTGAATCTGCTCTGTGACAATATCTATATATACACGCATGTCAGGAGATGTCCATAGCGCCCTATCTCCATGACTGTCGGTGCTTAGGTTTAATTTTCTATGGGGTCCAGACAGTCACCTTGCCTTTTATTATATGCCTTGGTGACTGGGACTGTTTGTTCTAACCATTACTGCTGTGACGTCAACAGCTTCTATTTTTGTTATACATCTCCCTGTCTATGCAGCCTTCCCTCAATGTCTTCCTATCTCTTGCCAGTTAGGAAAGACAGTGTGCATCTTCAGTATTCCTGAGTTCACTTCGGTTCTCCTTGGGAATAGGGGCTTTTTTTCCATCCACCTCTTCCCTCCCGGACTGGGCCAATTTACCAGATCGGTCAGTCTCCTTTTTTTTTAGTCCTCACTGTTATGACTCTGTGCCTGAACGAGTCCCAGCTTTCCCGTAAAAGCTTCCCTGTGGGGACCTGCCGATCTTTTCCTGCCCCGGTGGACACCCGTGTCTCCTGCCCATTCCTGTTGGGAACTTCTCCTCACTGCTGTGGAGTTTCCTTGAAGATTCCGCTACTACATTTACTGTCTCCTTCCTACAATCCAGTAGGTAAGCTCTACTTTGTGCCAGTTCATTAAATTTTCTTTAATGATGCTTGTCATGCCTTCTAAAGACTTTTCCCTGTAGTCTTTAGTTTCACTGTTCCTCTACAGCTCTACTCTACTCTACTCAACTCCTACCCCCCATCCCTTGGGGGATGCCGGGGATCCAGGTTGGAAAATGCCGTCCTGTTCCGGGATACGCATTTTATGGGATCTCCCCTGGCACCCTTAGCTAGGGAGTCCCCACGTGTGAAGACTCATTCCTGCTTGTTCCTGGAGATAGCACAGTTACTTACCTGTAACAGGTGATCTCCGGAACAGCAGGAATTAGTCTTCACAACCCACCCGCCTCCCCTAGGAGTTGTATCTGTCTATTTCCTTTCCTCTTCTCTCCTTCTGTCTCAGCTATGAAGCCCAACTGAGGAGAGACTGTTGGAAGGGCGGGAAGTCACCGCGCAGGTGCGGGGATGCTCCCAAAGGCTTTCTGATTGGATGCTGGGGAGCATTTTCTGTGCGGGCTCCGTCGGCGCCGACGTACCCACGTGTGAAGACTAATTCCTGCTGTTCCGGAGATCACCTGTTACAGGTAAGTAACTGTGCTTTCTCATATGGTGAATGGGACTGTGTGAAGACACTGGAATATGCCAGAAGGGAAAGGTGTTTTGTCAGGTTCCACTGATGCAGCCCTTGGACAACAAGGGAGCTTGGTTTGTGCTGGGCATGTGGAGGAAGTATTTAGTTTTTAACTTTTTAATGGATAACCAACTCCATATAGTGATGACAAATCTCCTTACATAGGAATGTCAGTAGAAAATGATCAGTAAGATTCCCAAACATCTAAAGATCATTCCCTTTTTTCCATTTTACCATCTTTTCTCCTAAATTCCCAAATTAACTGGGTGGTTTGACTAATAACTCCCACACCCCTCCCCACAAGGAAGGGGTGCTGGTGCATCCATATCTGGACGACTGGCTGATCCGGGCGAAGTAGAAGGAAGAGAGCGGAAAGCCACTTCTCAGGTAGTGGAGATGTTGCAGAGCCTAGGTTGGGTGGTCAACCTCTCCAAGAGCAAGCTGGTTCCGTCCCAATCTCTGGAATACCTGGGGGCGCGGTTCGACACAGCGCAGGGGACGGTCTTTCTCCCAGTTGCACGCTTACAGGGCCTCGGGGAGCTGGTGAGGAGGTTCCTGTCCCAGCAGGCTCCTACAGCCTGCCAGTATCTGCAATTGCTCCGAACAATGGCGGCGACGATAGAGGTGGTGCCGTTGGCCAGGGCTCACATGAGACTGCTGCAAAGGGCGCTTCTGAGGCGCTGGTCTCATCAGTCAGATGCACTGTCCCAGAGGTTGGTCTGTCCGCTGGAGGTGCGGCAAGCGCTTCTCTGGTGGTCTCGCAGAGAGAACTTGGAGAAGGGAATGCCCCTGGAGGCTCCGGCCTGGCGGTCCCTGATGGACACCAGTCTCACGGGTTCGGGGGCACATTTTAAAGGAAGGTTTGTGCAGGGGCAGTGGACGGTAGTGGAGAAGGAATGGTCGATCAATCGCCTGGAAGTGAGAGCGGTATATTTGGCCTTGGTAGACTTCCAGGCATGGCTGGGTCGATCAGCGGTCCGAGTGCTCTCTGACAATGCGACCACGGTAGCCTACATCGATTGGCAAGGCGGCATGGGGAGTGCGGCGTTGGAGGCCGAGGCAGGCCAGTTGCTGGCCTGGGCCGAACTAAATCTGGTGGCCATCTCGGCACAGCATGTAGCAGGAGTGGACAATGTAGAGGCAGATTTCTTGAGTCAGCGCAAGGTGGATCCAGGCGAATGGGTGCAGCACCCGGACGTCTTTGCTCTAATAGCGGAGTGCTGGGGTATGCCGATTATGGATCTGATGGCGACCTTCGAGTCTGCGAAAGCGGCTCGGTTTTTCAGCCGACGGTGAGAGCGAATGTCGGAGGGGCGCAACGCGCTAATGCTGGAGTGGCCGGTCGAGGGGATTGTCTACGTTTTTCCACCGTGGGCCCTCATCGGACAGGTGGCGCAGCACATAGAGCGACACCAAGGTCTAGTGATTCTGGTAGCGCCGGATTGGCCGAGGCGGCCATGGTATGCGTATCTGATTCGGCTTCTGGTAGACAGTCCGTGGCTGCTCCCATTGCAGGAGGATCTATTGCTTCAGGGGCCATTGCGTATGCCTCAGGTGGATCGATTCTTGCTTATGGCTTGGCTCTTGAAGGAGCAAGGTTGAGAGCCAAGGGTTATTCGGCAGCAATCATTTCTACTTTGCTGAAGGCTAGGCGCACTTCTACCTCCTTAGCTTATGTGCGGGTTTGGCGTATTTTTGAGGCCTGGTGTGCGGACCGGGGGATACGTCCCGCAGCGGTGTCTATTTCGCAGATCCTTTCGTTCTTGCATGATGGTTTGGAAAAGGGGTCTGGTGGCCAGTTCCTTGCGGGTGCAGTTGGCAGCAATCTCGTGCTACCAAGGCAAGGTTCAAGTAGACGTCCTGGGGGCACACGCGGACATGAAGAGGTTTTTGCGGGCGGTGTTGCTCTCAGGCCTCCCCGGCGGTGCTCGGTTCCTCTGTGGGACCTGAATTTGGTGCTGGAAGTGTTGGTCGGGGCCCCCTTTGAGCCGTTAGGTAAGGCGTCTCTGAAGGATATGATGCTAAAGACGACTTTCCTGGTGGCCATATGTTCTGCTCGCAGGATTTTGGAATTGCAAGCTTTGTCCTGTAGGGAACCGTTTCTGATGTTTTCCGACCAGAAGGTGGTGCTAAGGACGGTACCCGTGTTCTTGCCCAAGGTGGTGTCGGTCTTTCACGTCAATCAGGCTGTTTCGCTACCGGTGTTCTCTGCAGAGGAGAAGGAGGCTATGGGAGGTAGATTACGGTTGTTGGATGTTTAGACGCTGAAGTGGTACCTCCGCAAGTCTGTGGCCTTCCGTAAGTCGGATTGGTTGTTTGTCTTGTTCAGTGGGCCGTGGAAGGGGGAGGCTGTGACTAAAGCATCCATTGCCAGGTGGTTGAAGGAAGCAATTGCAGCGGCATATATTTTGAAGGGCAGACTAGTTCCAGAGGGTCTCCGGGCTCATTAGACTAGAGCACAGGCGGCTTCCTGGGCCGAGTTGAGTTTAGTGCCGCCTGTAGAGATTTGAAAGGTGTCCACTTGGTCCTCCTTGAGCTCGTTTGTTAAGCATTATAGGCTGGATGTGCAAGCAGAGGCGGATGTGCATTTTGGGTCAGCAGTGCTTCAGGCTGCTCTTGCTGGGCCCTCCCGTTGATTTGTACTGCTCTGTTACATCCTCTCAGGTTCCAGGACTGGACTAGAGGGCCGAAAAGGAAGGTTAAATTAGACTTACCTGCTAATTGTTGTTCCTTGAGGAACTCTAGTCTAGTCCTGGATCCCACCTGAGCTGTTGTACCAAGTTTGAGTCAGTCTGAAAGCCTTGCGGAGTGCAGTGTAAATAAGAAGGAGGGTCAGATGCGGGGTGGATCTCTCACTCTCACTTCTATTCTCAAGCGGGGAGAGGGCAGCTTTCCTAAGCAGTGATTAGTTGATTCACGGAAGGTCTTCGTTTAGAGGATTTTCTTAGAGGTGTTAGGATGTTGAAGATGGCGTTAAAGTGTTTGCAGTTAGTCGCCTTTTTTTTTCTTTAAACTAACTACTTATTTGTTACTCTGCTGAGTCTGCTTTGTCAATAGGTACTGGCAGAGAGAGACGGTCCTTGCCTACTTATACCAGTCACGTCAAAGTGATGACGTGTGTCAGTCTCCATAGCTGCTGGAAGAGATACAGAACTCTCAGGTTCCGGGACTGGACTAGAGTTCCTCAAGGAACAACAATTAGCAGGTAAGTCTAATTTTAACCTTTTAAGCCACAGGAAATATTAGTTAAATGAGATGCACCTTTGCTGCCTGACAGCTTGTTGCATTGGCCTCTAGCTGTCTCTGTTACAAAGTCCCTAAACTTCCATACCACCTCCCCTCCAAAAACCTTGCCAAACTCTTGAACTTCTGTCTGTAAACTCGGGGCCACGTGTACTAAGCATTTTACCTTGGACACAAAATCCCTTCGTGCATCGGGCCATTCATGAGGCTGCAGTTTTTGGATTGTGACTGCTCAGCTTGGTGCACTAGTTAATTGATTGGGCTGAAAAACAGCATGCGAAATGGATTCTGTTTGCAGCTTGCTGTTGGGGTTGGCATGATGTGTTTATAGTGTGCTGAACGTGGCAGTGTTGCAGCTGTGTCGGCTTTTCTCTGGGGTGTTGTCACCTGATCAGATAAATCTCTCTGTCAAGAGGAGTCCCCGCTGCCGCAGGCTGATTCCTAGGTAGGTGCAAAGGTGCGATTTGGTTTTGACATGACCTGACTTCATCCTCGGGATCCTCCCTTACCTCTCCTTCTCTCATCTCCGCTCTGCTTTCTCCCAAAGGGCTGGGTGTTGTGTGTGTGCCAGGGGTTTCCCTGTCAGCTAGCACTGTAGTGCCAAGGAGCTGATCTCCCCTGACTGCCAGCATTCAAAGGAGCTTGGTATTTATTATGCAAATGCCCTTTATCTCCATAGCATTGTTCTTCCTGGTCTGTGTGACAGTGATGAAGATAAGGGATAGCACTAGAAGCCATTTTCCGGCAGTGCTTTTTAATAGCACTTAATATTCTACTGTGTTAAATTCTTTTCCATGTAAGATTCCCTATGCTCTCCACAGACACCCTAAATAGTCCATTTCCAGTTTTGGTAGTCAGCTGGTTTAAAAAGAAGGGTTGTTAATAATGAGAATATTTATGATAGCACTAATGATCCAAGATGGCGGATTGTAGGAGTTTGTGAGAGGCCGGGCTTTTCCTTATGGGTTGGAAGAGGAAGGTTTAAGGGGGCTGATTGTCCCTCCCTGGCTTCCTCGATATCTACCCAGTTACCTTCGGCCGTCGGTCTGCTTGATTCTTCTTTTTTTTTCCTTCAGGCCTGCTCAACAACCTATTTCGTCAGGGGAGTATAGCCCAGCATCAAAGGCGGCTGGCTGGATGCCGACTTTGGGAAGTGACTGTCTCCCCTGATTCATGGCGTGCTGTGAAGACGCTGTGTGTGCAGGATTCCCCAGATGCGCTGCAGTGAGGGGACGCAGTCAGCATTTTCGTCCTTGCTGGTGGCAGGAGGGCAGCTCTGGAGTCTCCAAGTGAGGGAGCAGTGTTCTCCCAGGGTCAACAATCACTTGGTGTCTCCCCAGTGCAGGCAGTAGGAGAGCGGGCAGCAGAGGTGTCTGCTTTACCAGAGCTAAGTACAGCTGTCAGAAGTTTCAGGAGGCAGCTCTGTGGTGATGGAGGAGTCCCTCTTTTCCTTTATGGTACAGTGTCCTGAGACCTTTATGCTGGAAACAGTTTGGGATGCCATTGTCCAGCTTGGCTTCTTCTGTAAAAAATGCGTCCAATTACACCTCAAAAGTAAATTAGAATAATTCTCATGCTACTTTCTCAACACTGTTAGCAGGTCTCAGACTCACGTAGCACTCATCTCAGGACTCTCGTCCTATAGTTCGGTGCTGTGATTAACATCAACGACCCCAGTGTATTTTCAGCAATTGTGATTTTCAATTTATATGGTAAATTAAAAGGCATCACCCAATGTGTTGCTCAACTGGTGAAACGGATCCCGACGCTCTAATCAGGCGCCACTACGGCATTTCAAAAAAGAACTTTCTTCAGGAGATCCTTCCCCATACTATAAAAAACACAAACAAGAGCCTTAAAACCAAATACTAAAAGCACTCCAAAATACTATTTACTCACAAAGTGCATATAAACTCTAACTTACTTTTACCAATGCTGCCCACATCCTCTAATCCATAGCGCACTCATACAATGATTTCTCTGAGCTCCAAAAGACGCCGCACATGCGGGATGGAATTCCCTACCATGATTTAAACCCCTCTACGTAATATTCCAATGTGCTGCAGCTGTTCGAACCCTAACTAAGACCCCTTACGGCCATATACTCTTACAATCGAGGGCTCCTAATCCCATGCCTCGCGCTACATCATTTACTAACCACAGCTAAAACATGCATGTTCACTAAAAATTATATCCTACTTTATCATGAGCTATCTTATGAGATACATGTCTATCTCGATGAAATCATAAAGCTTCTTCCCTACAAAGCAGTGGAAAGGCAACCTAACTGATATTGATTTATTATAATTCCTTAATCCTGTTTAGAATTACTCCTATCACCCATCTTTTATCCTAACAGAAAATGCTCAAGTGCATACTTGCCAAGTGCATACTTGCCAAAAAATACTCAAGTACATACTTGCCAATCAATGGTTACATTTAACCCTCCCGGACAAACTGTATTTAATCGGTATATCCAACGCTGTTCCCTCACCAGGAGAGTCTCATCTAAAGTTCTACCTCCTTCTGGCTTGATTATCTGTTCTATGGCAAAACATCGTAACTGTTCAAAGTCGTGTCCCTGCGCCAAACAATGTGCCACTATCGGGGCTTCTAGTCTGCGGCACCTCAAACGACTTCTATGTTCC
This sequence comes from Ichthyophis bannanicus, assembly GCA_033557465.1. NCBI lineage: Eukaryota > Metazoa > Chordata > Amphibia > Gymnophiona > Ichthyophiidae > Ichthyophis > Ichthyophis bannanicus. The sequence continues at coordinate 1,104,229,033 of CM066031.1, forward strand.
CTCAATCTAATTCGTAAGGGACGTAAAGTCTTGCCAATGTACATCAAGCCACATGGGCATATAATACTGTAGACTACTGCCTCCGAAGCACACGTTGTGCAAGTTCGAAGAGTGAAACAAATGCCATGATATTGAAACTGTGCTTGTTCTAACATAACAAAACAAACATCACAATCGCCACATTTTTTGTGGCCTCCTTCTACCAAAATAGAATTTAACCGAGGAAGCACAGTAGGACTGAGATTCTTTTAAATTTCTCTCTCTCTTCCAAACACACCTGATCCGTTTATCTTTCAAACCTGGAACCACTGTCAACACATTTCTATGTTTATAGAAAAGTTTTTGTATATGGTAACTCATGGGGGAATAAGTAGTTATTAAATTAACTGTGTCCACATCCTTTTTCGCCTTAGCTGGCAGACCCATTCTCAGTAACCCCGGTCTATGATTGTATAATGCTCTTTGATATGCCTGCTGAACTATTGACTTAGGATATCCCCTTCTTAAGGGCACGAGCCTGTTTAAAATCCTGAACATCCGAACAGTTTCGCCTAAAGCGCAGAAACTGTGAAAAAGGAAGAGCATTTTTTAGTTGCCGGGGGTGCCTACTCTGGTAATGGAGAAATGGTATTTCTATCAGTGGTTTTTCTAAACACTGACGTATGCCAATATTGACTGCCTCTACAGATATACACATCCAAATACATAATCTCATTCTGATGGTAATTATAAGTGAACTTAATATTTGCATCCCACTGATTAAGCCATTCAAAAAATTCCAATAATAATTCCTGTGTCCCTCTCCACAGAACAAACACATCATCTATAAACCTCCGCCACACCAGCACATATTTCGAAAAAGGGGACTGGGATAGCCAGTGTGTTTCAAAGGTGCTCATATAGAAATTTGCTATCGAAGGAGCACATGTGGCACCCATGGCCACCCCACTTATTTGCTGATACAATGCTCCCTCAAACAAAAAATAGTTCCGATAAATAGCCAATCGTGCTAACTCCACTAAAAAATCTATATGCATAGTGGACAAATCTCCACGTCGGGACAATGTGTGCTGAACTACTTCTAGCGCCGCTTCCTGCGGTATACTGGTATAGAGAGATGTTACGTCCAATGTAACTAGCCAAGTGTCAGCTATCACAGACCATTGTGCCATTCCTTCTATTATATTCAAAAAATGAGTTGTCTTTCAAGTATGAAGGTATCGTAGACAATGGCCGCAAAAAAGAATCTAAATATGTGGAGAGAGGTTCTAATACACTGCCTCTGGTGGACACTATGGGTCTACCTGGGGGATTGTGTAAACATTTGTTAATTTTTGGAACTGTATAAAATTTCGCTATACTCAGAGATTACATTTAAATAATTAAATTCCTTTTTCGAAATTAATTTATTTTGTAATGCCTGCAATGTGAGCTGTTTGATCTCTTGCTTCAATTCTCGTTGGGTATCCTCTAACATTTTATAGGTCGTGGCATCACCTAACTGTAATGAAGCCTTTTCAATATATTTCCCACGATCCAGAACCACTACAGCTCCCCCATTATCCACTCGCTTTATTACTACATCTGTTCTCCCCCGCAGTTCTCGCAAAGCCTGATCTTCTGCAGTGGTCAAAGCATTTCCAGTCGGCTTAACCATACTTTCCAGCTGCGCGAGATCACACAGTATCAACTCTTTAAAAGTAACTAATGCTGGATGAACTGGTATTGGTGGTACCCAATTTGAGCGTAAAGGGAGTGGAATTCTATTTAGCATAAACGGTGGTTCCTCCGCGATTTGATCTAGCCTTTGTGGTAACTCATCTGGGGCCTCACGCTCTTCTTCAGTTTGAGACCGAATAGCAAAATAGTGTTTCAAATGTAGTTTTCTCATTAGTCTCTCGAAGTCTACTTGAAATTGAAATGAATCAAATTTAATACGCGGTACAAATGATAAGCCTTTATTAAGTATCTGCATGGCTGCAGGCGATAAAGGTCTCCCAGAAATATTCTCTAATAACGAATCAGAAGAGAGGCTTGAAGCATTTATTTCCTCTGTTGTCCTGATCTGACCTTGGAAGTTGTCACTTCGTTTTTCTTTTTCTTTACGGTGTCCTTGCCCTTGTTGAAAAAAATCTTCTTTAGAAGAGGCACTGGAATCGGTTTGAGATGTATCCCCTGAAAGGTCATCAAAACGTACTTGTTTCTTATTTTTCTTCAGTTTTTCTTTTAGCGTCCATCCAGGGATATACATAGCCTGTAGAATAATCAGTCCCATCGCGCTTCAGCTTTTTCAGCTTTTTAGTCAGTCTCCTGTTGTACCTGTTGTGTTTGTTTTTGAACCTCCTCCAGTTTTATTTGTATCTCATAAGATAGCTCATGATAAAGTAGGATATAATTTTTAGTGAACATGCATGTTTTAGCTGTGGTTAGTAAATGATGTAGCGAGAGGCATGGGATTAGGAGCCCTCGATTGTAAGAGTATATGGCCGTAAGGGGTCTTAGTTAGGGTTCGAACAGCTGCAGCACATTGGAACATTACGTAGAGGGGTATAAATCATGGTAGGGAATTCTATCCCGCATGCGCGGCGTCTTTTGGAGCTCAGAGAAATCATTGTATGAGAGTGCTATGGATTAGAGGACGTGGGCAGCATTGGTAAAAGTAAGTTAGAGTTTATATGCACTTTGTGAGTAAATAGTATTTTGGAGTGTTTTTAGTATTTGGTTTTAAGGCTCTTGTTTGTGTTTTTATAGTATGGGGAAGGATCTCCTGAAAGTTCTTTTTTGAAATGCCGTAGTGGCGCCTGATTAGAGCGTCGGGATCCGTTTCACCAGTTGAGCAACACATTGGGTGATGCCTTTTAAGTTAAGTTAATTTACCATATAAATTGAAATCACAATTGTTGAAAATACACTGGGGTCGTTGATGTTAATCACAGCACCGAACTATAGGACGAGAGTCCTGAGATGAGTGCTACGTGAGTCTGAGACCTGCTAACAGTGTTGAGAAAGTAGTATGAGAATTATTTTAATTTACTTTTGAGGTGTAATTGGATGCATTTTTTACAGAAGAAGCTTCAGAACGCGTTCAGAAAAAAGACCAAATTGTTTGTGATTGTCCAGCTTGGGGCAACTTTGGTGCCCCAGATTCCCCCCCTTATTTCAGAATGTACAACAGCATTCAGTGGACATAGCAGAAGTTACAATTAAGGTACTTTTGTTTCAGAATTCGTTAACTAAAGTGGATTTGATGGAGCAGCATTCGGATCTTCATGTTAAAGATTCTTCTATAATTAAAGCTAAATTTGAGACTCGGGAGAACTCAGTTAGGGCTGCCAATTTAAGGCTGGTGAACTTTCCCAGAGTTTCTCTTGTTTCTGCTAGAGAGATGTTTTGAAGTTATTTAACTAACATATTAGGGATACTTCCCTGAGTCACATCCACCTATGGTCAAGGTATATTATATGCCTTCCTCTAAGAGATCAGTCATGTTTGGGGCGTGTCCTAGGTTTAGAGCATGAAGATGTTTAGAATATTACTAAATATTTTGGAAAAATCTCAGGAGGAAGAAGTAGTAACATCTCTTACTCTGATTACCTTAGCTTTATTATCTAATAAGGAATGGTTAATGAAGATAATCTTTAAGAAAAGGAATTTGCGATTTAAAGGGTTGTTAGCTCGTTTGTACCCTGATTTGGCCCGTGTTACTCAAAAAAGACAAGAGTGAATTCTCCTTCACCTGGGTGTACAGGAGCTTGGAGGACTCTTTTTTTTTTTTTTTTTTTTTTTCTCAAATACCCCTAAATGTCTGATTTAAATATCAGGCTTCCTTTTATATCTTTTATGAGCCCTCCCAGCTGCTGGCCTTCCTTGACTCCCATCGACTGGTTGACCTGGCCAGGTCTCCAACTGATCCACCATGATTATTTAGGTATACTGGCTGTTCTCCTTTGTTGATAATCTTCATTTGGTTTATTTCCTTGTTGTTGGATTTCTCTCTCTGTTGTGGGCTAGAGTGGGAATGCTTGTATGTTTTCTTTCTTCTGTATAATTTTCCTTAATAATTTTGTGATATTCGTATCCCAGTTTCTATACAATGATTTGTATTCTTGGTTAAATGTTGTAAAATTGCATAAAGATAAAATAAAAAAGCCCCAAAAAATCCCCACTTATTTATTGCGCTAGTGGATGTATGCAGCACTGTGGTGATAAGTATTCAGGTACAGGATGTCATGTCCCATCCCCAGAGAGCTTACCCGAAGCAGTGGCAAAAGCAGGATTTGAGCTCTGGCTTCCTTGGTTCTCAGACCATTGCTCTAATCACTTGCCCACCGAAGTGTCATCCCACTGAAGCTGGGAAAGAAGAAACAACTGTTTTGTGACCACAGAAATGGCTGGTTTGTACCCTAAGCTGTGTGGTTTGAAGTCTCTCTAGCACTACTTTTTTTGTTTTTTGAGAGGAGGATTAGCTTAGAGCAGGGAAGTCAGGGTTCAAATCCCACCACTGCTCCTTGTGATCTTGGGCAAGTCGCTTAACCCTCCATTGCCTCGAGTACAGAATTAGATTGTAAGCCCCCCCAGGGATAGAGAAATACCTATTGTGCCTTAATGGAACTTGGCTTCAACTATTCCTGGAAAGGCGTGAGCTGAATATTTTGTGTATGGAAATTTTATTTATTTTTATTTTGGTCTAGGGAAGGTTTTGGATTGCTGGAGGTGTGTGGTGTGTGTTTATTTTTCTGGGCAAATGATTTGTGCTCAGGGAGTTAAGTGTCAGCTCTGTGGGTGCCTGAGTGGTCCTAATACCGAGCAAATACCTTACTTTGCCTAGGGTAGGGATAGTAGTTCAGCACCTGCCAGTCCTTTTGACAAGCTGGCTCTTGTGTTCAGGAAGGACCGTGAAATATTCTGTGAGCTGGTCTTATAAAGCTGTGTTTTCTTTCTTTCCTTCACGGACAGTGGGAGAACTCTTAGTACCTCTGGTCCAAAGAAGGAAACACGTAGGGGCATGTTTACTAAACAGAGTTGGGTTTTTGCAACTAACATGGTGTGTTAATACAAATAGCCTGTGTCAGCCACAAAAGCCATTCCCGCAGCAAAAATGCAGAGAGTGTGGTTGGACAGCATCCGGGAAGCAGCTAGTGCCACAGATTGATGTGGTGGTAGTTGCACGCATATGTGATTGTGGCACACATGGTAACTGCATGGTGCAGGCATGCTCACAGTCCACCCTTACTCTACCCATGTGCGCAGCTAACGCGTGTTCCGCAGAAGCATAGGACATTGTGGTGTACTTAGCAAGCGCTTTCTTCTTCGTTAGCAGCTAACCTAGTTTAGTAAACATGCCCCTTATTTCTTATCCTGCTAGACCAGTCCAGATGAGTGGATTATGCTCCTCAAACAGCAGGTGGCGGTAGACTTCAGCAGCCTTTACTGAGGTCATCGCTAGATAGATTTGCTGGTGCCGCATTAAGAGAAACCTGTAGTTGTCTGCCTCCAGCAGGTGGCAAGGTGTTAGGCCAATCTGCACTTCAACACCTGTCCATTCTCCCCTGGCTGAGACTACAGTCCAGTGACCTGTAGGCCTAATGTTGCTTGGAGCTTGGTATGCCCCTGTCTCCTTGGACAGCTTGCCCTTTGTCCAGCTCTGCTACCCATGCGTCCTTAGTGCTTGGATGGTTAGAGCTGACAGGAGTTGCCGATGGGGCTCCTGGGAGGGATTGGTAAGTTGGGCCAGGCCCCTTTTCCCTCTTGCTGTCCTATTTACTGGCTTAGTTTGTTTGGTTTTTTTCCTCCTGAATTTTTTCATATTTTTGTTTTTCTAAGTCTGTTCTTTCTGTGTACATGTGCTGTATTTGGCTATTGATTGCTTTAATAAAGTAGTTTAAAAAGAGAGAGCTAGGAGCCCAGCACTGCCCCTCTTGCAGCTCCCGCTGGTTAGTACTGTGACAGGATCTTTTGCCCCTCTGTGTGACAGTGACTTTTTCTATACAGTTGTTTTTGTTTGCAGTTTGTGTGTTTGGAAATTTTGGGACTGGGGCCCAATGCCATTTCTGATGCCTCAATGGATTCTCCCATGGTTTATCTACCCATGCGCCTAGCTGTTTTGCTTGTCTGTTTGGCCTCTGTGGAGGGGGCATATGGTGAGGAGTTTGCAGGGTTTAGCCAGCAGGTCCCCCTTGGGCTCTCCAGGGAGGGGCACAGGGTTCCCTTTCACCTGGTTTTGAGCAGCAGCAACTTCTGAAGCAATTCACAGGCTGATTTGAAACCACCGTAGCTGCTTGGTAGCTCCTTCAGAGGGGTCCAGGCCCCAAGTCTTCCCTATGGGGAACCCAGGGATCTTGAGTGTATCTGCCATTGGTGGTAAGGGGCTTAAGTGTTCTCGCTTTACACCTTCATCTGCCTGTTTCTCTGGGAGCCCAGCCTTGTCCCCTGTGGGGGTTGTCTGGGATGATGATTCCTTCTCTATGGATGGTGAATCTGAGGAGGAAGGGGCGATTCCCCTCATGGAAGGCAAGGATTCATTTGTGATTCACCCATTTAACAGGGAGGACATCCCTCTTCTGATATAGGATGCAGTACCAACTATGCATATAGCTGAGCCTGCTCCATTGCATGCTTTGTCGATAGACCCTATTCTGAAGGGTATTGAGCGCTTTTTGGGATTTTGTTTCTTCCTGAGCCTATGCACCAGCTCCTTCTGTCTCAGGGGAGACTCCTGAGCTGAGCTTTACGTGTCCTAAGATCCTGTCTCAGCTGTACCCTCTATCCCAGGGGAGCTGGATCAGCTTTTGGAGCTTCCTGTGTTGGATGCTTTGGTCATGATGGTGATAAGGTACATGATAATCCTGCTGGAAGGGGGTCTTTGCTCAAAGAATCTCATGGTGGAAGCCCTCCTTAAGAATACTTTTATGGTGTCTGCATTGAGCTGTGAGTTGGTGCTGCGTGTGGGCCTTGGGGCTTGATCTTTCTTGCACTGGATCCAGCAATTACCAATCTAGAGGCTGCAAGACTGGAGTAAGATACTGTACATGTGGCAGATGTCCTGTATGACTTGAAATAGATCTCTTCCAAATCTCTAGTGGCAATTGTTGTGACCAGGTGGTAGCTGTGACTCTGCAATTGGGTGACTAATGCTGCCTCCAAGCTACATCTGAGTAAACTTTGCTTTTGGGGAACGCTGCTTATTGGGAGGTCTTTGATAAGTTTGTCGTCAAAGGCTCTCTGAAGATAGACGTGCACCCCTTAGGGCCTTAAGTGGAGCTTGGAGATTCTCTCAGACTGCTAGGAGTCAAGGTAGATCCTCCTCAGCCTATAGTGCATCGGGAAGATGTAATACAGCTGTTTGATAAACTAAAGAGTATCAAATTACCTGGGCTGGATGGCATAAATCCCAGAGTATTAAAGTACTGAAATATGAAAGTGATTAAAAGTAGATCTGAAATCTGTGAACTATCATTAAAATCAACTCGTACCTGCAGATTGAAGAGTGGAGAGTAAAAAGGGTTCCAGGGTAATCGGGGAAACTACAGACCAGTGAGCCAGATGTCAGTACTGGGCAAAATGGTAGAAACTCGTATAACGAACAAAATTACTAAACATAAAGATAGTCAGTCATGGTTTAATAGCAGAAAGCCAACATGGATTTAGCCAAGGAAAGTCTTGTTTTCCTAATCTTACTTTTTTTTTTTTTTTGAAGGTGTGAATAAACAGATAAAGGTGAGACGGTTAATATAGTATATCTGTATTTTCAGAAAGCCTTTGACAAGGTACCTCATGAGAGACCCTTGGGGAAATTTAAAAAGTCATGGGATAGGAAGCAGTATAGTATGATAGCCCTACTCTCTGTTTTCTAACTGGCCAATTTTCCCAATGGAGAAAGGTGAATAGTAGAGTACACCAGATATCTCTGCTAGGCCTGCTGCTTTTTAACATATTTATAAATGACCTGGAAATGGGAATAACAAGTGAGATGATCAAATTTGCAGATAACACAAAATTATTCAAAGTTAAAATATAAGAGGATTGTGAAAAATTGCAGGAGGACCTTGAAAAATTAGGAAACTGGGCATCCAAATTTAATGTGGATAAGCACAAAGCTAGACAGAGGCACATTCAGACATGTGTGTCCACCGGGCTGGGAGCAGAATCGCAGCACAATAGCTGGACATCCGGGAGATGCCCCGATTCAGGCACCCTGGACATCCTGCTACTTCCCCAGCTAACTCAACCAGGCTCCTTCATGGAGCGGCAGTGGCATGACGTCCTGTTGTCATGCCAGTGTGGCACCATGAAGGAACCATGATCACCGGCTGCCCCCAAAACATTCTTTCCCTGCAGCCTGACCCCCCCCCCCCCCCAATCAGGCCTCCCATGGCCGGGGTTGGACTGCAGGGAACCACCTACACCCCCTGTATGTCCAGGGTCGCTTCCCCTCCCACTGCCTGCCCTCTCTGCTCCCCTGGCCCATCCCCTCAGATATACTTGCAGGGAGCTCTGTGGCTGCCAGTGTGATACAGATGTTTAGTGGGTCTGGACGTCTTGATTGGACATCCAGACTCACTAAACAAGGATTGGAATCTACCCCTTAGTGGAAGAAGAACCCAAACTACGATTCACGATGCAAGGTTCCACATTAGGAATCGCCACCCAGGAAAAGGATCTGGGCATCATCGTGGATAGTATGCTGAAACACTCTACCCAGCCACCACCAGGAAAACAAAGAGAATGCTAAGAATCATAAGGAAAGGAATGGAGAACAAAACCAAAAATTAGTATAATACAGGGCTTGACATATCCCAGGTGCCAGGTTGCTGTGGTGACCAGAAATTTGCACCTGGGATCACAGCGGCCTGCCTGTGGGGATGCCATCTCCCTTGTAAGAGAGAAGAGAAAGGGATGTCCATAATCGTGGCACAGGCCCCTCCTGTCTGTCCGCAGGAGATGGGATGCCTGTGGACAGAACAGAAGGGGAAGGCTGCGATTGTGGCTTGGAGGTCATAGGTTGTCCAGGGATCCCATCTCCTGTGGGTAGAAACTATTTGGGTCTGCAAAAAAAAATAAAAAGTTAACCCGGGGGGAGGGAGGAATGAGACAGCAAGAACTTAAAAGGGCCATTAACTTAAAAAGAGAGGCTGAGGGAATGGAGGCCAGGGGCTGGAAGAGCTGGGGGGAGGGAGAATGGGAGAAAGTGGAAGGGGAACAAAGTGGTGAGGGGATTGGAGGGGTGAAGAAAGAGAGCAAGGTATTGGAGTTTAAAGGAAAACATCCAGAAAAATATGCAAATATGTAAAGCCTAGGACTTCTTTTAGTCAGAATTGTAAATAAGTTATAATTGTTGTTCACCTGTATCTGTTGTTTTGATTAAGATGTTCAATGTATTTCAGTTGTTTAATATGTAAACCGCTATGATTACCCGATATGGTGGTATAAAAATCACATAAATAAAATAAAAAAAATAAAATAAAATGCATGGGGACAAAAGGGCACAATTTTGTATTTTCCAAAAGGTGCATCTCCCACCCGTAGAACACACATATACACAAGCACCACATACTCGAGCACACACACGCGCACCCCAGCTGCACATTACATATACATGCCCAGACATAGGCACCCCACGGCTGCACACCACACACACAGGTTCCCCAGCTCTGCAGCACACAAACATATGCACTGCAGCCTTGCACACCACCCACACAGAGGCACCTACCACCATATCCTACACACACACACACACACACACACACACACACACACACACTTGCTATCTGAAGTTATAACTTTTCTTATAACTTTTCTTATCTAAAGATGACGCGAGGTGTGGGAACGCTGGCGCTAGTCTTGTGAGACTTGAGACTAGCATGAGAGACAACAGGCTGGAGGACATAAGATCACAAGCACTGGCTTCTAAATCCACATAAAATTTGCAAAGGCCTCTGCATCGCTCCATGGTGTGACCATACCTTGAATAATGTGTGCAGTTCTGGACACCATATCTTAGAAAGGATATATTAGAATTGAAAAAGTACAGAGAAGAGTGACCAAAATGGTAAAGGGAGTGGAAGGATATCTGAGGAAAGGCTTAACTTCAACTTGGAAAGAGATGGCTGAGGGGAGATATGATAGAGGTCCATAAAATAACGAATGGAGTGGAACGAGTAAACGTAGATCAGTTGTTTTACTCTGTCAAAAAAGTAGAAAAAGATGGGGACATGCAATGAAGCTACATTTATGCACATTTTAAGACCAATCGGAGAAAAGTTTTTCACTCTGCGTAATCGAACTCTGGAATTCATTACCAGAAGATGTAGTAAAAGTTGTAAGTTTTTAGTTAGGTTTAGATGAGTTCTTGGAGGAAAAGTCTATAAATAGTTATTAAAGTGGACTGGGGAAATCCACTGCTTACCCCTGGGACATGCAGTATGGAATCTGTCTACCTTTTGGGAACCTGACAGGATTCAAGGAAAGGAAATTATCAGATCTGATTAAAGTTTAACAGTAACAATTGGAGAATCCTATCTGTATGCTGCAGCTGTTGGAACTGCTTGCCCTACAGCAATGCATTGCAGCATTCATTGGGACTGCGGGTGGGGTTTCATTTCTCTACCATCTCCCACCATATGCATAAACATGTACATCATAGGAGCTTGAGCTTCCCCTCCCCTTTCTGTGACTGCAGCAGCATTCCAGTGCTCCGCCTCCACAGCTTTCCCATTGGCTGGATCCTACCCACATTCTCTAATGCTTGGCATAGTGGAAGCAGGAAGGGCAGAGGGGGGAGTATTAGAGAACTGCATATAGAGGTTTTAAACTCAGAAAAGTGTTGGCCACCCTTCTAGCTACAAGAGATTAATGTAAAAATCGGAATACTGAAAGAAGTCAGACTGTCAATCCTAATATCCCCAGTCCTGAGCACATCTGACAGCACCTCCATAAACTTTGGACCCTAGGTATGTTCCTAGTTTGCAGATACCCTCATATGGACCTCTCCTTGGCAACACACACAAATAGAAGTACACATAGCAACCAATAAGAACTACTGACTAAATTGTACAGTTTGCTTCACAATAAAAATAGCAATAGACAATGAAATATTTGAAATCTAAAGCGCAGTTCAACCAAACCAGAGAACTATCTGTAATCTATTGTGTGTGTTGTGGCTGGGGGTTAGTATAGTTGTGGGGTGGGGGGGGGGCTTTTTTTGGGGGGGGACTGGAGGCAGTTTGCAGTGTGGCGAGGCAGTTGGAGGAGGTAGTTTGTGGTGGAACAGTTGTGGGGGTTGTTTGAGGGTAGGGTGACTTTGGCAAGGTATTGTATTTTGGGGGGGGGGGGGGTATTAGGGAATTGGCAAAGTAGAGAGGCAGTTTGAAAGAGAAAATCCCCTAACTTCTGTTTCACTGTGGGGGTTGGAATCAGGGTCTAACTTACAGGCCTTTCACATTTGCAGACTATTATAGGCCATAGCCTGCCACAACTGTATAAGTTTCTGTATTATAGAAGCTGTCCAGCTCTTTCTCCCATAGAAGTACATTGGACCATTATTTTTTTTGGAGGGGGGGGGGATTTATTTCTCTGGAAGCCCTGGTCCAATTTAGCCCATTTTCTAACTGACTTAGTGTTTCCTCCTCCCTGCTCATATGCCAAGTTTCATCCCATTCCATTAAATTTTTGGAGAGTTTATTTTTGCCCTCAGGCGGACAGACATTCTGGAATCCCTTTTGAAATAATTCTTTCTAACTTCCTTTGGAAAGAATCAAAAGGGGTTGAAGTAGTACAAAAGTCTGAAATTGGTGCTACTGCTCCATAAATTCTGTCTGTCTAGATTTCCACTGTGGCTACTATTCATTCACATGTCCTTCATACATTCAGGATTCAGTAATCGCTATACTCTCCACGTCCCAATGTTTAAATCTCGCATTTAGTTATCTCATGCTTATATCGGAAATCGCTGGGCGTTCAGGTTGCAAACTCTACTGGAGTTTTCTAGGGGAGCATGCTTTGTAGATGAATGTGATTTGTCCAGAGTACCGTATTCAAGTGGCTGAGGTGTAGTCCGAGGATTTGGAACTAAAATCACAAACTACTGCAAGAGTCCTCAGTTGATCTGGATACTGCCACAGTCCTCCTCTGTGCCAGTTGGAAAGAATTTGGGATGCAGTCTGGCACATGGCAGCAAGGTCCTGAGTAAGCAATGGGTGATTCGTTCCTTGTTTATCTGTATGACAAAAAGCCTTTCAATCAGAAGACAAACTGGGAGCAACAACATCTGCGTTACTGATTTCTCTTTCCAGTCATTGATGAATTAGGAGCAGAGGGAGACACCTTAAAAAATGTTGTCTCTTGCCTATTTGGCTGGGGCAATGTTCTTGGTTGCTTTTTCTCTTTATAAACCGCACAGAGATACTTTTGTTGCACTAAACACACGTTCAATCAAATTTTAAAACGTCCCCCCTCCTTTGTTTTTTTATACACACACATCCCCCCCCCCCCGACTTCATGCCTAGGTGACATATTATGGCTTTGCAGGGCTGGGAGGATAGCTCCTTTTAGAGACTCTGGCTCATTGCCGTCCTTTTGGCTAGCAGGAGCTGCCAGATTTGTGGCAGCTGTCTTCCTTCGCTCTCGAGGATCAAGTGCATCAGTTATGTCCTGATTCACTTAATTTCTTTCCCTCATAGATATAAAATGGAAGAAGAGCCAGGATCCGCCTGGCCTTTCCTTCTGCTTTCTTACTTCATGGCATGATTTTAGCAGGCTGAATGTTGGCAGTCGGGGAGAGCCTTGTCCAGGGTTGCTCAGTTTGACAGCCTTTTCTTGGGCTTGGAGAATTTTCTCTCCTGGGACATGCTCACTCCTGTCCCTATCCAAGAACTCAGCATGGCACTGATACGGTGCTCCCTGCAGACCTATCGCTGAGCCAATTATAAGTTAGTTTGAAAAGTCAAGGAGCTTTTTTAAAATTTGTCTGCATTTGTCAATATCAATTGTCCTGATATTCATGTTCAGTATTTTCTTTAAAATTATAGCCAAACTATTTTAGGAAATGTATACAATATTGTCAAGTACTTTGATACCTGCTCATAACATGAGTAGTTGAGAGACAATTTTATTTTGAGGTGCAGCTTCTTGCAGTGCTTCCAGGCCTTGAGAATCCCACTTGCTAAACATGAGTAATCTTTTATGACTTTGCACGTGAGGGAGAAGTTAATACAACTGCTGGTGTCTGCTCCTGGGGAGAGAGAGGCTGCTACAATTACTAGTGGCCCAGGCCAGCCCTCTGCTATGGAGAGGAGGAAATGGGCTGCAGTGACCAGCCAGGTTAGGTGGTGAGGAAGATGTGCGAGCAGAGAACTCCCCTCCTTCCCCCCCCCTCCTGAAAAATTATATTGGGGGGGGGGGGGGGGAACTAAAAATAAAGGTGCTGTGTTCCCCCTCCCTCAGCTTCTAAAACTTTTCACTAGTGCCCAAGTTATCTAAATCGTTCTCCACCCTTATGTTCCATTGCCAGCAGGCCCTGTTCTGTGGCGGTGTGTGCCCTTTGGCACTGTAGAGGTCAAAAGGAGCCAAGACAAGTGCCTAAGGCATAAGGAGCTGACTGCATTGTGCCTCATGGGCATAAAGCCAGAGCCTGGCTAGTCATCCTTCTTTAGGTTGAATTCTTGAGGGTTAATTGCATCTGCCCAAGAACCTTTAGAGAATTTCAAGCTGCTCTATTTGACGTGTAGCAGTGGCATGAGGCCTCCCCGATGCCCCACATCTGTTTTAGTAACAGCAAGGACACATTTCAGCCAGGCCCACATTTAACTTATATTTGCCATTGTTCCAGAATTTATGGCTCTGCATACTAGATTTCCACAATGGGGGTGAAAACAGGCGTGAAACTCCTTGTCACCTAGAATTTGGTACCTGGTGTCTAGTTACTGGAATGCAGAGAAAAGCAGTTAAGTGCAACTTCCCTACCAGGAGGCTGCACAAATCAACAAGACTACAAGAAAGGAAAAAGGTTGCAGGAAGGGGAGAACAAAGAAATGCCAGAAAGTGTTTTGTTTTTAAACAAAAAAACAAACTTAAAAATGAAACGAGTTGAAAAAATATGTTAAACACCCCTCTTGTCTATCTGTATGCTTATCTTAAAGCTCACCTACAGTTCACAAGTAGGATTTCAAGATTTGGATAACTTTTTTATTCATGTGTTTTAAATTACTTTGGTAACACAAAATACTGTATGTGTGTGTGTGTGAGAGAGGCATATTGATTTTATAACGGGGCATCTAGAAAAATTCTCAAATGTGCCTAGTAAGGCAGTGCAGAAAAAGCGCTCTTATACAAAGTTACACTCGCAGTGAGGGCAATATAAATGTGCAAGTATTCATACTTAATAATGTATGCATATGTATTTCAACTAACCCAAACTATACCCCAGGGAATACCCGTATGCAAATCGCAAAAAAATTGTATACCCCCTCACAATTAGAAACATAGGCCATATGGTCTCTTTCTGCCGTCATGTTTCTATCTAGTCTGCCCTTCCATGTCAACTACTACCACAGTCCCCTTTTTTCCTTTAGAGATCCTCTGTGTTTGTCCCATGCTTCTTTGAATTCAGATACTGTCTTCATCTCTATCACCTCCACTGGGAGACTATTCCATGGATCCACCACACTTTCCATAAAGAAATATGTCTGCATATTACTCCCGAGTCTATCCCCTTTCACCCTCATCCTATGTCCTTTCGTAGCAGAGCTTGCTTTCAATTGAAAGAGGCCGCCCTCCTGTGCATTTATGCCATGGAGGTATTTAAACATCTCAATCATATCACCTCTATCCCGCCTTTCCTCTAACGTATACATATTAAGATCCTTAAGTCTATCGTCATGTTATAACAAAGACCATTTTAGTAGCCACCCTCCGCACCAACTCCAACCTGTTTATATCCTTTTGAAGGTGCAGTCTCCAGAACTGCACAGAATACTCCAAATGAGGTTACACCAGAGTCTTAGACTTATACAGAGGCACTATCTCCTCCTTTTTTTCTGCTGTCCATTTCTTTGCTTATGCACCCAAGCATCCTTCTAGCTTTCGCCATCGCTTTTTCTACTTATTTAGCTACTTGAAGATTGTCAGACAAAATCACACCCAGGTCTCTCTCCCCCCCCCCCCCTACAATTCTAGAACAACCATTTTCCATGTGTAAAACAGACTTTACATGTGGAAAATACTTTCTAGAATTACACCATACTGGCTTAAAAGGGGGGAAAAGAACAGGAAAAAAAGTTAATGCTAATTTATATCCTCTCCCAACTTCACAGCCTTCAGCTAGGTGTCTTGCCCCAGGCAACCCTCTGGAATCCTGAAGTAATGGATACTAAATCTGACTGTAGGGTGTTGCCCTTGATCATTGACTAGACTGTCCCAAGGACTGTGCAAGCTGTCTCTCTAGTATTCCTGGCCAGGCTGGGAACTGAACCCAGACCTGTAGCCTCCATCTTGTTGGGAGGACATCAGGGCTCATTGTGAAGAAGTGCCAGAGAGAGAGGGATGGGAAAGGAAATCAACATACTATCTCTTTAGCAAATCCTAGGCAAGATAATGCTTTTGAGGTGCAGGCTTTGCAGGGAAAGGGTACGCTATGACACAGTCCCCGAGAGAATTGTCTCCGGTATTTGGACTAGGTGGTGAGCTCAGGGAGTGGTGAAAAACGATCTTGCATCTTTGGCTCTCTGCATGTTGTAACCCTCCTGCCCCCCCTCCCCCAACACTGTTTGCCTTTGAATGGGAGCAGATCTGCAATTGTACTGTAATGCAGCATGTTCCGTGACGCTCTTCTGTATGGAGCACTGCAAATACTGCGTGGGTGGGTGTTAGTCACTGTTTCTGCTCCTTTGCCAGTGGATAAGCAGAAACGAAGATACTGTTACACATGCTCTGGCTGTGGTGTTAAATTATTTTGAGATTTAAATCAAATCCTGGGCTTTGCATTGCGTTTTGCATAAGCAGTACCCTGGGTGAAAAAAAATTCCACCCGTGTAAGATTTTGGAATGTTCTGCTGTGTTGGTGAAACATGCGCTACAGGTTTTGATGGAAGTGCGATAAGCAGTTAATGTGTATTCACGTGCATGGTAGATGCCTGCTTGGGTCGTGGTCACTGTTAAAGTGGGGGTGTAAAGTTACCGCTAGCTGATTTGCATGCTAGCTCCCACTTGTGCGTTAGGGTGCCGAATGGGTGGGTTAGGGGCGGAGCGTGGGTGTGGCGCTGTTAGTGCGGGGGACACAGGTTCTCTAATGCCACCTCACTAGGTGGCGCTAAATGCATCCATGGTAATAGCGCCATGGTTAGGGTACGCATCTGCGTGTTAACTATTGGGAGCGTGACCAGCATGTTTCCGATAGTTACCATGGAGGCGTCGCACGTAATGTACATTAGTTTTTGCACTAAATGAGCTTAAATAAAAGGACCCCTTAATGCGTGTTTTACCATAAGCTCCATATTATGCAGTGATACTTAGTTATTAATAATGTTTTAACTATAGAGTGCTTCTGTCTTCTGAATTTTTGTTTTGCGGTTTTTGTTAATCTTACAATACAGTGCTTCCAAAGTAGAGAGCCACAGACAACCATCCTGGGCTTGATTCCGTTCATTTGTTTTTTAAAGCCACTTGTGTTTGGTAGGAAAGATTTCTCTTTGCAGCTGATTCAAAGAACTGGCAGCAAATGGCATGAAGAAAGTGTCCTGCATTTTGGCAGTTCGAGCTTAAATGGAAAGTAAATATTGACTCGTATGTTTGTGACCTAGAAATCCTAGAGAGGAGCACAGGATAGGGGAGTGCTGTACACTCAGCAAGGCGGGCTTTTTCACCTGCTCATGCCTGGTCTTGAGACGGAGACTGTAACTAGAGGAATGTGCAAAGGGAGAGGTATAACCAGCAGAAAGAGCTAGGTGGGAATAATGCACAGTGCTGGCCAACTCGGCTCAACTGCTTCTTTAATTCTATCCTAATATTTCATGTGTTCGTTCCTTTTTCTAGTCAATTAAAAAAAAAAAGTTCCCATTTTTAGGACTTTCATTTTAAAAATTTAAAATTTCTCTCCCAAGTTCTTGTTTGGTATTAGGAATGTAGCATGACACGGGCAGGTTTCTGATGCTGATAGAGCCTCCCTCCATCCCCCAGGTAAAACGTACGACTCATAGTGGGAGTGGCTAGGTAGGGAGGGGTTTCCAAAATATTTTAAATGTGACGGTCTCCTTCGGAGTGAAATAATCACCACAAATCCCTCTTTTTTTTTTTTTTTTTTTTTTAAATTCTGTTTAGAAATTTCTGGTAGTGCTTACAGCTTTAAGCTCATGGTAAAAACCGGAGTGGATTAACCTAAAATGGAATGCAGTATCACTTGCCTATATGTGGCAAGTGGAAGAGATTTCAGTGAGAAGGCATGGCGTGTATGTATCGAAACAAGAGAAATCGTAAGGAAGAAAAAAATTCCACGTACCATTTTTGACTGCTTAATTGGGTCCCACGGAGCCCCATTAAAAAAACTTTTTTTTTTTTTTTTTTAAATTAATATCACAAGGAGAGTAAAACACCTGGAGGAAATAAACTCCCATAAAATTTGAAGATGTCACATTGGTAACTAGTGAAAGAACCAGAGTTTGTAAATTCCCTGGGGGCTGTAGTAAGTGAGCAGAGAAGGAGTAGTGGAGATGGACAGATGCCACAACACTCTGCGTCCTGGGCCTCACCGTTGGCTATACCGACAGGTGGCCTATGCTTTTTATTTTCGGTTTTGGCCGCCTGGGATATGAATGACAAATGACTCTGTAGCACCTCTTTGCATACTCTGAATTGAAAATCCTCTGCGGATCTCTTCACTTCCATTTCCTACCCCCTCCCACCAGCTTTTCTCCTTGTACTTCAGTCTTCCTGTCTCCTGAGTGATTATTCCCTACCCCTCCCCCCCTCCCTCACAGCCCCATGCTTGCTTGCTGTTTTTGGTCTGAATGAGGCAGCTGCTCCTCTTTCTCTGGTTTCCTTGTTTTTCTGCTTGGAGTTGGCAACCACTAACCATATCTCTATGCAAAGTACATGGAACTGTGTGCTCTCCCCCCAGCCCTGTGAGGAGGCTTTGTAAGTTAGGCTGAGGGGCAAGAAGGACACACCGGAATTCAGCATTGCCTTGTAGGAACGGACACCATGGCCATCAAATGGTTTTCTGTTTTGAAGCGGGTGTATGTCCTCTTTTATTTGCGCTGGTAGGGCATTCTTATGCCGGTGATACTCGCAACCAATCCTTGAGGGATGCCAATGGGTCAGGTTTTCAGGATCTCCCTAATGACTATGCATGAGAGGGATTTGTATACAATGGAGGGTAGTAGGCATGCAGATCTCTTGCATGCATAGTCGTTAGGGAGATGGTGAAAACCTGATCTGTTATCTCTCAAGGACTAGGCCTTATACAGTTGGCACTCTGACATGCCATTCTCACTGTATGTGAGAGGAGGAAGCTTGTGGTAGCAGCTGTGGGTGGCCCTGCCTTTGGTACAGCTGATGAATGTTGATTCCTTTAGGACCAACTCGTGCAGAGGAGGGAACCATATGGTACTAGCCGGAGCTGGAAAGCTTAACTAATTGCTCTTCTCCCTCCCCAAAAATGCATCTTTATGACAGGGGCAGTCTCTCCTTTGCTTCCTTCACATGATGTTTCTCTGTAGAAATAAAGGAGTCTGTTTTTCAAAGGAAATTATGCATTACTGGCAGCCGGTAGATCTATAACTCATCCGCAGAAATTTAAAAAGCTATATGGATAGTGTTGGGGCAAAAATACGTATGGACTGTCCTGGTACTATCTATATAGTGAAGAGGTGGAATGAGGATGGCACTCATCAATTATCCATATAATGGTAAGATTATGTCCCTATACATATAATTAGTGGTTGGCTTGCAGGCCTAATCTGAATGGATAGTGGTGGCCGGTGGCCAGTATTTATTGTATTCATCTGTTATTAATTTAATAACCTTTGGGAGAGGCTAATAAAATATGGCACCAGCATTTACAGAAAAACAAAACAAAACAAACAATAGAATATAAAGTAATAGCTTTTGTTGAACAAAATGCATATTTCGACTAGCTTTTGGGAGCAATAACTCCTTCCTCCGGGTCAGGAGAAAGTAGGCAAGAGATGAGAATACTGGAATATTTAAGTAAATCTGAACTTCTTTATTTTGCTAGATAAGTCCAGATCATTCTGGGACCTGGGACCCTCAAGTGCCCTTGTCAAGGACACTAAGGGAGTTGAGTTCCCCTGCTTTGCCCTTTCACTAGTCCATTCCTCCAGGAACTCTGCCTTACCTCTGGAGAAAACTTTTACTACAGCATCCCAACCAACCCCCAGTGGATAAGTTTGAGGAGGATGGGGTGATTCCCTGGTGCAGGGGTCTTTAACCCAGTGCTTTGGGACACACACACATCAAGTCATGTTTTCAGGATAACCACGATGAATAGGCATATGACAGATTCACATACACTGCATCCACTGTATGCAAATCTCTCATGCCTATTCAGTCTCGTGCATGTTCATTGTGGCTATCCTGAAAACCTAACTGGGTTGAGAACCTCTGCCCTAGTGGAAGGCATGGATCTCTCTGATCCACCTGCTTTACAGAAGGGAACTTCCTGTGCTCTTTCAGGAAGCTGTGGCAGCTCAGCATGATGTAGAGCCTGTTCTCAGGTGAGGTTAGTGGGTGGACCTTCTCCTGGATGGTATCCAGCTGCCTTCTGCATTCATTCCTTTCCCTGATCCTATGCAGCGGTTCGTAGTCTGTCAAGGACCTCTAGGGCCACTGTTCCCTCTAAGCTGTGTGCGTGTGCGCGCGCAAACACCTTGCCGAGCGAGCGCACATACTTTACAACAGAGTGCACAAAAATTACAGCTCTGATTCTGATAGAAAACACCACAGACGTCTTAAAATTTAAAAGTTATGATTGTAATTACTAGAAATTTCCTGCTTCATTTAGTAATCGTCTATTTTCATTTAATTTGATTAAAATCAATGTGGTGTACATACTGTATTCTGATGTGTAGTCAAATTTTAAAGTATATAACTCAGAGTGTCGTTATGTGGCGCACAAAAATTTAACCTTCCTTCAAAAGCTGCACACAGCTGATATTTTATGCGCACACAGCCTACAGAAAATTAGAGGGAACATTGTCTAGGGCCCATCTCAAGAAGAACACTTGAGCCCTAGGATCCCTTAGGTCCTGTCTCGGCTGTACTCTCTGTCCTGAGGTGAGCTGGATCAGCCTTTTGGGCTCCCACGTATGAATTCCCTTGTTTACGGCATTGACAAAGCACACAACCATCCCGAGGGAAGGGGATGCTGTGTTCAACATGTCTCATGATGGATGGAGGCCTTTATGACTTCTGCCTTAGGCAGCCTTATTTGAAGGCATGGAGGCCTGAGCCTTCTCGTGCTGCATACAGCAGTTGTTTGATAACACAGACGGTGAGATTGAAGTCTGGAGCCGAGTGTGTGGCTGATGCCCTGTAGGACTTGGTGAGCATCTCCTCAAAGTCCATGGCAGTGGTAATAGTGGCAAGGTGATGTCTTTTATAGTTATGGCTGAGCAAGCTCCCCTTAAGGTGCACGTTTCTCTTCAGGAAGGACCTGGAGAACTTTAGACCTGGGTAAGAGTCACCCTCAATAATAGAGGCTCCTCTAAGATAAGCCTTGGGGAGCTAGAGGCCCTTGTGTGGGGTATTGCATGGAGCACGGTGATTCCCTCTGACTACTAAGAGTTTGATTAGGGTCTAGTCATGCTATGGTCCTAAGCCTAAGGGAGGTCGGTTCTTTCTAACTGTCAACATTCTTGAGACTTCTGTGGCCCCTGCGGGAGTCAGCAAGCTCCTGCAGTGAGATCCTGTGGCCCCCTTTTGGGGTTCAGCTGTTTGGGGGGGGGTCTAATTCTCTCGGAATGGCCCCACATCAGGTCAGCACTGGAGTTTGCCGAGGCACTATGGGATGCTATTGTGGAGTCTCCCTGCAGTTCCGACTCAAGATGGGAATAGAGGAAAAACTCTACAGGGCTTCGTGCGAGGTGCAGGTTATTTCACCTGTGCTCTCTGCAAAGCAGGGCCAGGGCACTATTCTTTCTAGTGCCCAAGAAGGAAGTTTCCTTTGGGTCTATCCTGGACCCAAAGGCAGAGAATGCTAAGCTCCGAGTCGCACACTTCCACATGGAGACTGTCAGGTCAGTCATTGCATCAGCCCAGCAGAGGGAGTTTCTCACCTCCTTGGATCTCGCTTAAGCGTCTTTCATATTCCGAACCGTAAGCAACACCAGACATTTCTCTGCTTCTGTGTCCTGGGCTGCCATTTCCAGTTCCAAACCCTGCCCTTTAGTCTGACAATGGCTTCTTGCACGTTCTCGAAGGTCATGGGTAGTTGTGGTAGCATTTCTGCACAGGCAGGGGTCTGCATTCTCCTGTACCTGGATGGCTGGCTGATTTAGTTGGACTCCTTGGAAAGGTCCAGGGAAGACACGGCTCTAATTTGCTTGCTGGAATGGCTGGGGTTAGTGATCCCCTCACTAGATTTAGAGTACCTTGGTGCTCAGTTCAACACGGTCTCCTGGGTCGAGTTGTTTTCTCATGCTGGAGAGGTCGCTCGAGTTGCAGAGCCAACTCGAGGTATTTTGTGCTCAGTCTTCTCCCCAGGCTGGGAATTACTTTAAACTCCTAGGGCTAAGCAGGAAAAAAAGTGGTGAGATAAGGCCAGAGAGGGAGCCCTTACTTATGAAATATGTTACCCTCAGAATTGAGGATAATCGGTATAGAAAAATGGTTAAATATGGGCATGATTATATTATTTATTTAAGAAGAATTTAAAAACATCTCTTCGCTCTTTCCAATTCATGCTCCTGTGGAAAAGTCTTCTCTTTTTTTTTTTTATGATTTCTATATTGTGTAGTTGCTGCAATAATTTTTATACTGTGTGTAGTTGCTATACTGACATACTAATTTTTTCATAATTTTGCTTAACCATTGTAAACTTTTTTGTACTACATATAACCAGCCCAAATGGTGGTATATCAAATTAATAACCTAAGTTAGAGGAGGGGGGTGAGAGGTAGTGATGATGATGGAAGAGTTTGGGAGGAGAATAAAGGCAAAGACCAAACAAGTGAAACGAGCAAAGCATGGGGTATGGGGGGGGGGGGGGCATGGTTACTAAAGTGCACAAAGGTTACCACATATGTGATTAACCCCACGCTGTTAGTGTATGCTAAAAAAATAAATGCAGTTGCACTAAAAATCCGACACTAACATCCTAGGGTGAGTTCTAGTAGAGATGAGGGCGGGTTAGAGGCAGTGTGGGCAGTTGCCGTGCGCATCAATAGTGTGCGTGCTCACTCGGTATCACAGTTAGCAGAGGTGGCCTTAATCCCCACCTCAGTGGGTGTCTAAATCTTCATGTGCAGCAATCGAATTACGACAGGGTTGGTGTTGGACCCTTGATGACTGCATGAGGACATGCTATGCACTCCCCCATTCATTAGCATGGGTCGAGTACCACCCCTTTGTTAATTTTTGGACTGGATGTGTGATGAACTACCGCATTTTAGTAAGCTTACCTCAAAATAGCAGATTTTTAAGGAAAAAAGTTCAAAATGGAAGGGAAAAAAACTATAGAAAAATAGTTGGATGCTTTAAAAAAACAAAACAAAAAAAACCAATGGCATTGATCCACCCCCGATCCTAATTACTATTTTTTCGTTTAACTACCAACTAGATTAGAAAGACTCTGCTGGTACCGCTGCTTTGAAAAAAGCACAACTTCCTTATTGCAAAGTTAGATTTCATTGCTGCAGGCATGCACCCCATTACTAGAGGGAAAAGACCTACAAGGAATGTGTCGTTTTTAATAAGTAGCTCCATAATTGAGGGGGGGAGGGCAAATCAACCAAGAGCAGATTAAAATGAATGGTGGG
This sequence comes from Ichthyophis bannanicus, assembly GCA_033557465.1. Taxonomy (NCBI): domain Eukaryota; kingdom Metazoa; phylum Chordata; class Amphibia; order Gymnophiona; family Ichthyophiidae; genus Ichthyophis; species Ichthyophis bannanicus. The sequence continues at coordinate 1,104,252,018 of CM066031.1, forward strand.
CCCGTTCTCTCCTGCTGCCACCCACTCATCATGCAGATAGATAATTAGGTGCCTTAAGAAGTGGCTCCCAGTTATAGATTTAAAAAAAATGGGTGGAAGAGGAAGAACTGATGCTTTGCTTAGTTCCCAATTAATTAAATTGGATTTTACTTTTAAAGCTTTTTCAAATATCTGCTGGGCAGCTTATCCTCCTGCTTGTGACACATCTTAATTTTGCTTCAAGCAGAGGCACTTTAGCCAAAGGAAGGTGAAGCGACTTGCTCAAGGTCACAAGCGGCAGGGAGAAGCAGGATTTCAACCCAATCTTTTCTGATTTGTAGCCTGCTGTACTTGCCATTGGAGTGGAGGAGTAGCCTAGTGGTTAGAACACTGGCTTGATAACCAAGCAACCAGGGTTCGATTCCCACTAGCACGCCTTGTGGCCTTGGGCAAGTCACTTAACCCTCCATTGCCTCGGAAGAAAGGCCTGGCAATCTACTTCCGGTGACACTGCCAAGAAAACCCAGGAGCTTCTGGGTCTCCAGGAGTCAGGACTGACTCAAAGGCACACATTGCATTGCATTGTACTTGCCATTAGCTTTAAGATCATCGAGGGGAAAAAATATATATCGTATTAAAATTTATTTTTGTTGTTAGGTGCCATCAAGTCTGTGTCAACTCATGGCGACCCTCTGGTTAGTTGTCTTAAACTGTATTCAGTCTCCAGTTAAGCGGCTCATTGTTGATAGTGGCATCCATAGCTGCTGTTCCATAGCATCCCTCCAGTCCAGAATCCTGGTTTTGTCCCTGCTCCAGCAGATGGAGACTGAGAATTAGGCGTCTGTGATGTCATCATCCCATAAGAGAGGTGGATCCAGTACAGAAGCCAGTATTTCTCAGTCTGCAGCAGATGGGACAAGACCTGTGCAGTCTGAGCTGCACTGGACCCTAGCAGTACCCAGTTTGATTGTTCAAGGGTTTTTTGCTTAGATTCTGTTGAGTTCTTGCTTTTAGGGGTGCTGTTAGTGTGGTTAGCAGTGAGAGCACTATTTGCTTTTAGTTTCTGGTCTTTCTACCTTTTCCACTCTTCCCTTCTTACCTCCTGCTGGGAACTGCCCTCCAGGAACCTTGGTTATTTAGTCGGCAAGGTTTCCTGTGGAGGAGGGGACGCAAAGTTGAGAGCCGTTCGCCAGGCCAGATTGTCCAGAGTGATTGCCACGTTCAGTCTTGGCTGACGGCGCAAACCTGCTTCAGTGCAGTGGTCTGCGAATAGCACATTTCTTTGGGGGGCGGGAACCAGCGCTGCAGGGGAAAGCTGGTTACCACTTCAGTTTGGGGCAAGGATCAGCTGCTTTGCTTTTGGCAAGAACTCGGGATTCAGTCGCCATGCCAAAAACTGTGTGTGTGTGTGGCTTCAGGAAGGTGTGGTTGTCATCCCTGGGTCTCTGCTGCAGGTGATTCATTGGAAGGAATCTTTGGGGGAGGTCACGGGAGTAGGAAATTTTGCAGCGGGCATGTCTGAGGATGCTGCCTCTTAGTCTATGGTTCCTGTGGTTTTGGCAGGAACTGCAACCATTTTAGAGGAGGCTCGGTCTCCTTTAAATCCAGCACAGGAGGGCAAGGTTCAGTCCCTGTGGCCTTTCATAGGTCTGGAACACTCCTAAGGACAATCAGAAGGATCAGGAAGCTAGTCCCTTCACCCCAGACTTTGTTCTAATCCTTCAGCAGGCCTACAGCATGAAGCAGAGCCTAGGGGGGGGAAAGCAGATGAAGAAGATGGCTGCAAGGTCAGGGAGTGGGCCACAGCTTGGTTCAGGACCGCTCCGGACTCTCTGAGGGTTAGGAGAGTGACTCAGATGATGTGGGGCTGGAGGAGGCTTCTGATGCATCTGAAGACTCTGAGGATGCCCTGGAGGTCACTTCAGCTGGAATGTTACGGTCCACAGGTGCTAACCTCTGAGGGTGAGGTTTCTGCAGGTGGGTCTTTAGGCACGAGGCACTCTTGGTGCTAATTAAGCATTCTCTAGCAGCCCTTAATGTTCCGCAGCCCCTACTGGAACAGGAGGTCGCCTTAAAGGACACCCCTGCTGCCTTTAACCCCCCCCCTAAGAATAGCTGCGGGGAAGTTGTGGAAGACTGAGGGTTCAGATGTTGTATGGGTACTCCCCTCAGGTGATACTTTGTTACAGGCTCAGAAGTGTTGTATGTTCCTGGCCTATGGCAGTTCTGGTGCATCAGGGAGGAGTGCCAAGGCCAGAGGGCCGGGGGTTTGATTCCCACTTAGGGACAGCAATCTCAGGCCAGAGGGACTGTTTCTGGTCCTATAGGCACTCCTTGTGGCCTTGGGCAAGCCATTTAACCTTCTGTTGCCTCTGGTATGCATGTACATTGTGAGTCCTTCAGGGACGAGGGAATGTATCCAGTACCTGCTTGAAGTGTGTGTAAACCACTGTGATGCCCTTCAGCCTGAACAAAACAAGCATAAACATCTTTGAGGCATGGTGTGGGGAGAGAGATGTGTGTGTCCTCCAGGGGCCTCATTCCTGGATATTTTGGCTTTCCTACAGGATGGCCTTGACAAGGATTTGGTCTTAAGTTCCCTAAAGGTACAGGTTGCAGCCCTGACTTGTTTCCGGGGTCGGGTACAGGGCGAGGCCCTTGCCTTTCATCGTGACGTGGTCCATTTATCTTCAAGAGGTTAAGCATTTGAGGCCACCTTGTCCCCTTATTCCATTCTGGGATCTTCATTTGGTTCTCTGTGCGCCCGTGAAGCCCCCATTCAAGCCTCTTTCGGGGGTTTCTTTGAAGGATCTGACTCTGAAGGTGTGTTCCTGGTGGCAATTTGTTCAGCACGCCACATCTCTGAGCTTCAGGCTCTCTTGTGCAGGGAGTCCTATTTGGTAACCTTGAAGGGGAGGGTGGTCCTATGACCAGTCCCTTCCTTCTTACCAAAGGTGATTTTGGCATTTCATATCAATCAGGTGTGACTTTACTAGCCTTTGCTGATTCTTCCAGTTTGGCGAAGTCTGGAGATCTGCATGTGAATGATGTCCACAGGGCACTTAAGTGGTACTTGAAGGTGATGGAGACTTTTTGGTGCTCAGAGTGTCTTTGTGCTCTTGGCAGGGTGAGGCTGCTTGTAAGGCGACCATTTCCCGCTGGATTTGAGGCAGTGTTGAATCTACGTATTTGTTGAAGAGGTGCGTTGTCCCAATGGGTTTGCAGGCCCATTCTGCCAGTGCTCAGGTGACTTCTTGGGTGGAGTCCAGTCTTGTTCTGCCTCAGGACATTTTGCGGGGCTACGATGTGGTTGTCACTTCATTCCTTTGTGTATCATTACAGGCTGGATGTACAGGCTCATTAGGATGTGGATTTTGGGGCTCAGGTGTTTTGGTCTCCCACCCGTGATAGTACTGCTTTGTTACATTCCATGCGTCTGGACTGGACTGGAGGGACGAACTGGAAGATCAAATTAGGCCTTACCTGCTAATTGTCTTTCCTGGAGTCCCGACAGGCCAGAACCCACCCAGGATTTGGCTACAGTCTTTTGCTGGTCTTGCATCTGTTCTGAAAGAGTTTTTGCTAGAATGGGCAAGTTCAGGCCAGTTGGTTGTCTGTTTCCCCTTTGGTCTTGGGGGCTCCGCTGTGCTGTAGCACTGCTTGCTTGCCCTGTTGTGAACTCTGGGGGAGGGGGGTGCCTTGCATGGGCACTCTTCCACAAAAAGAAAAAAGAAAACAAAAAGAGAAAAAAAACAGACTACTGAAGGCAATGTGCATATCTTTTGGTTTACATAGTTCATTGCAGGGCTAGTGGAGATTTGGGGGTCTGGGACTCTGTTTGCTGCTTCATGGGGTTCATACTGGCTCTGTAAAGGAGCACAGACTATTTAAGTGAGAGGTTTGGAGTTTGTTCTCAGTCTCCACCTACTGGTGGGTGAACATAACCCACATGTCTGGACTGGGCTGGAGGAACTCCAGGAAAGAAAATTAGCAGGTAAGGCCTAATTTCACCATGCTCCCCATGCAAAAATAATGCCACTTTAAACTGGTGGTGTGTTGTCCATGAATAATATGGCTTGTGATTAATTACCACAAGCTGCGCTATTCAATTTGAATACTAATGAGTTTTGCCTGCATTTGCATGCTTTGCATCTCGTTTATATTCAACGTGTATTGCAATGGCAAATTGTGTATTATGGTAAAGTAACGCGTGTTGCTTTTTTTTTATTAACAAAAGGGATAAATAACGTGTATTATTGTAATGCATTTTAGTAACTACCCCTCTTAATGAAACACAATACTGAGGCTGAACAGGCAATTTTTTTTTTTTTTCTTCACACTTGGCTTGATCACTTTTTTAAATTCTTTCTTTTTTTATATGTTCTGGAAGAAAGCCATGTCCTCCTTTTCTCATTTCCCTGCCACCAAATAATGGTGGGTATGAAAATATAGCAAAAGGGCTAGACTGAGCAATGTGAGGACCATTCTAATTGATGTCATCTAGCCAAAATAAGGGCAGTTCCTGTGTCTCTGTGGAGCTCCCTTACATGGCATAAAGAGTTTCGGACCATGCTGCAACTGGCTCAAGAAAACATCCACTGCCCTGATACCAGACAAATTTCAGAAATTTTAGGTAAACCTGAATAGGTCCGACTGAATGCAGTTTTATTTTTCTCTTTGGAGACTATGCACCTTGAACAGTTAGGTTTAACAGTACCATCTGCAGAGCCTTATTTTTTAAATTGAAATATACAATTTAAATGATGTTTCAGGCAGCCGAAACTAAAATTAATAAATGAATGTTTCAGTACTCTTAAATGGTTCTTTAAAACAAGTGCTCTATTTGGTGAATTTGTTTTTGGCAGCGATGCACTCTGTAAATCACCATGTTGCCTCTTCAGCTTGTAAGAGCATAAGCAGGTATCATGTGTCTGATGCTGGTGTGGCAGCGCCTGGCCTGTTCATTTCTTTATCACATCCAGGATGGAGTAGTGTGAGCTGTCTCAACTGAAAGCCAAATAGCCCCGCTAAACCGTCTGCTGTAAAATGGTAACCTTGAGGAGTTGTGGAATGAAGATTTTGTTAGAACTATAGCTACGTAATTAGTCACACAAGCATTCCTCATGTTATATTCTTGTTTTCCCTCTTCCATGGGTGAAGTGATATGGTGATAAATCTATACCCGTTTTCTTGTGTTTTCTCTGCAACCTTTGCTTTCCTGTAGTGCATTTTCGATGGTTCTTCTGATAAACATTAACCCCCCAGCTTCTAACTTCTGTATAGAGCTGCCATGAAGAGTATATATTTATCAGCAATAGATAAATAACTCCCCATGGTACTGTTTCTAACATTTTTTTTCCTTTTTTAAAAAGGTTTATTTAAAGCACTTTATAAGATACTGAATATCGGGCTGATGTAGAAAACTAGTGCGGTCTTTAAGTACACGTTTAAGCTAACCTCAAATGCAGAAAAGAGACTGACACATGGGTAAACAGCGACTGAAAAACTAGCACACAATGCCAAAAGTATTTAAATGTAGGCAAATGAGCTGCACATACTTAACTGGTATGCAAATAATAGCTGTGCCCAATGCAAAGACAGGTATAGAGGATTTTGCAACCGGCCTTAGTGCCAGTATCTCTATGCCTGGGTCTGAGGTGGCTTAAACACTAGTATATGCCCCCGACAATATTCTGATGGCATCGGAGGTTTCCCCCAATGCCTGGATCATCTGAGAGGAAGATGATCCAGGCATCATGCAAAGCCCCCAATGCCATCAAAAACTGAAAGCAAATCCCTTATTGGCCCAGTAGCCCTGATTATTTCCCCCCCCACACCCAACAGTATTTTGATGGCATTGGGGGCAATCCAGGCATCGAGGGGGCCGATGCCCTGACAGAAGCTAATCCCATTTGGCCTAGTGGCTACTGCCCGACTAAAAAATAAAATATCTGGACTAGCGGCCCCGAACCCCCCCCCCCCTACCTTCTCTCCCGGTACCTTTTAGAAATGAGCGAGCGCGCTGTCCACACATTCCCGCTTCTGGCCCGCCATCTTGAAAAATGGTGACGCCTGGCCCTGTGCGGTGCATTCTGGGATGCAACAGGTGAGGTCAGACTGCCATATAAGGTAGAATATGCCTTACATGGCAGTTTGACTCTACCTGGTGCATCCCAGGATACACCGTTCGGGGCCAGGCACTGCCATTTTCAAGATGGCGGGCCAGGAGTAGGAGCGTGTGGGCAGCACTCCCGCTCATTTCTTTTTTTTTCTTTTTTTTATTTTAACATATTTTGCCCAAAACAAGCAATAGAAAATCAGTAAAATCATCAAACCAATTAAATTCCAATATAGGAAAACAGGAAATAAATACATAATATAGTCCACATCAAGGGAGTGAAACTAGATAACAAATAAGGAAACAATTCTCCATCAGTAACCAGAACTAAATAAATGGCCCACACATTTAAAGGAGATAAATTGCAATCAGAGTACCTCATTCCCCTCCACACCCCGTCTGTCAAAAATTTCTCCAGATGTACAACATCCATAAATATAAAGGAAGCGCCATCATAAGTGATGACACACTTACAAGGAAATCTTAAAAAAAAAAGTGGCACCTAAAGCAAGCACCTGAGGCTTTAAAGACAAAAACTGGCTCCGCCGCAATTGGGTGGCAACGGGATACATCGGGAAAAACATTGACAACCTGCCCACAAAACTTAATTGCCTTAACCTTAAAATAAGCTTTCAGAATACGTTGTTTGATCACCACTGAAGAAAAGGTGACCAGCAGCGTAGACCGCAAAGAAAAATAGTATCTGAGGAATCTTCTATAAAGGCAGTGAGATTGGAAATAGAGGGAATTACCTCATCCAATTCACCTTCCGCTGAGTTGACCTTTAGGAGTGGCCTAGTGGTTGGGGCAAGGTACTTCAGGCCGGAAGGTCGGGGGTTCAAATCCCACTAGAGGACAGCAACCTTGGGCCGGAAGGACTGGGGCTTCTAGTCCCACAGGTGCTCCTTGTGGTCTTGGGCAAGCCACTTAACCCTCCATAGCCCATGTTCCCTGTAAAATAGTTATCTCCAAGTTATAATGCCCTGTTCAATGTAATTTCAGTTTGTTCAATGTAAACCGCACTGATGCAGAATAGCGCGGTATATAAGAGAATGTAAAATAAATAAATAAATAATAAATAAATAAATTTGGATGAGGAGATATAATAAATCTGAGAAATCTCAACAGAGTCGGATATGGCTAAAACCTCTAAGATATTTATCCAAGAGAATCTTTGCGGATAACAAAGATTGAGGAAAATTTAAAAAACGTAAGTTACACGCCCTCATAGAATTTTCCAGTGATTCCAATTTAGAATGTAAAGTCAAGGAATTCTTGATTCCAGCAACGCTGGCTGAATGAATGGGAAGCACCTGGGATTCTATTTTAGAAATGGCCATATCCAAAGAAGAAACCCTTTCATTCAGTTGCTGCAGTGATACTGTAGCTTCTTGGGTGAAAGCACATAAAGAATTTTAGTTTTGAGGATACTTTCAAATCAATGCATTTTAAGGCTGCCCATACATCCTTTAAGGTCACTTCAGCCTCAGGTGATAATTCTGGGAGCTTAGAAGAAACTCCCGGAGTTATACCCTGAACTGGAATCGGCAAACTAATCCCTCCTTTCAAATCTCCATCCACCAAAGAAAACGACCGAGAAATGGCAGAAAAACCAGACCCAGGGCAAGGAGGGGGAGATCTCCCGTCGGGGCTCAAAGAAACCCCGTCAGGAGAGGACTGAGCCTGGGGAGCAGATAGAGTAACTATGTGTTTGTCCATGGGGCCAACCGGTTTAGACCCTCCGGAATCAGCCCCGGGACTTTGTTTGCTTTTGCCTTTCTCTTCCCCATCTAAACAATAACACTGATATTAGAAATATCCTTACAATACATCATCTAAGGCAGGGCTACCAAGAGCAATAAGCAAAACAACTCACACACACTGACCTGCTGGTTCCACGCACAGAGCAATTATTCTCACAGCGTCGAAATGGCATCAAAATGGCGTCGAAGGGGCGTCTTAGGGGCAGTACCTGCCCCTTTAAACATGCCCCTTCAAAGCATGCCCCACGGTCATGCTCTGCGGTCGCAGAGCAGTAGAAGGAGATATAAGGAAGACACAAAGGCCCCCACCAGGAGAAGACTGTTCCGAGTGTGCTTGCCCGATATTCAGTGCAGCAGCGTCTCCTCCACCGGGTCAGTCCGATTAGTCTCTGGACCCAACCTCCACGGTCTAACTCTCCTCTACTCACTCTCCGATCTCACTCCCACTCCCGCTCATTTCTAAAGGTACGAGGAGGGGAGTGGGGGATTTGGGACTACTAGGCCACCGGGGATTGGTTTTACACAGGCAGGTGGGGGATTGGGATCACTGGCCACTAGGGATTCGCTTTCTGTCGTGGCTGATATGCAGATTAGCCACATGGGAGAGCATGCCAGACTAGGCCGACTTCTTGTGCGCATGTGTTTGGTTTGCTGTCCCAGTTAAACGCTGCCATTTCCATCTAGTTTAACAAATGGCTAATGCGTGGCTCATTTGCATACTTGCACCTTTCTGCATGCCCAGGGTGTAGTTGTGTGCTATCTGTGCGCTGCAAACAGGCATAAAAAGCTGATAGAGCACGACTTCAGTGTCGCTTTCTGCATTGACCTGTATGTGAGTGCTTTAAAATAAGTCAAGATGTTGCATAGCCAGTGCCTCTTATAGTATAAGAATGTCAGTTTGCAATGACTGAACAGTCCTTGCTTTTCTCAGCAGACGTGGGTATAGAGATGCTTTTTCTGAGTAGGATGCTTTGTCTTGTCAGTGCAGTCTACATTTTGTAGATCAACAGTGGCAAATTCATTTCGAGTTATTTCGGGCTGCTGCTACAGTAGCATAATAGTACTTCAGCCTGGGCTTCTGTTATATATTGGCCCAAAATGTTAATACTTTTTCATCTTTTACTGATGAGGAAGTTTGTCTGTAGTAGTAACGGCAGCCTGTTTTTCCCCTAGTGTTTGCCAAGCTGTCGTGGAAGCAGTCTATCACTTTAGAAAAGTCGATTGCACATCCGAACTACTAACTGGTGCTGTGGCCTTGTGGTTTCCATGGCAACTAGGATGAAACTAGCTCTGATACCAGTCAAGGGTGGGAGATTTTAAGCATTAGGCCCAATAAACTAATTTAGTGAAGCAAAAAGGTAATTCAGAGTGTGGTGTGTATGTGGTTTTTTTAAATTTGTTTTTATTTAATAGTGGTTTTACTCTTCCTGAAATTGAATGTGTGTAGTGCAGGGGTGGGCAATTCCGGCCCTCGTGCACCACAATCCAGCCTGGTTTTCATGATGTCCCTAATGAATATTCATGAGATCTGTTTGCATCCACTGCCTTCCATTGTATGGAAATAGGTCCATGAATATTCATTAGGGCCATCATGAAAACCAGGCTGGATTGTGGTGCACGAGGGCTGGAATTGCCCACCCCTGGTGTAGGGGTTTCTTTAAGAGCCACATCTTCTATTTGCTTAGTAGTTTTCAGAGATAGTGAAACATTTTGTTGACTGTATCCATATTTCATCCATTTAAATGTTATTGTGGAGTCCAGCCTGATGGCTCATTCCTTTTTGCTATGTGCTGCTGTGAGTAAGACCTGGATTTAATTCTGTAGCTTTTCACAGATGCCCAAGGAAAGAGGGGAGGGCACGCCAGTCATTTATAATATTATGTAAAGTCTGGATATACCTGCACCAGGGTCTGTGACCCCTAAGCTAAAACCTGTTGCTACAATGAGTAGGACAGATGGAAGGAAGGAGAGGGTTAAAAATGGGGAGGGGGAAAACCTTGGGTTACTTTAATGAAGGTTTAGAGTGGCACATCATTAGTAGATACCTATTGTGATAATGCCCAGTTTTTCATTCTGCTCTTATCCCTCCCCCACCCCCCAAAATAGAAAATGTTATCAAGGCACTTTTTTAAGCCGCCTTAACCCTTTTCCTTTAGTTCTTTCATATCCCTCTCAGCAGTCCTGATAACAAGAGAACTACAGATGACACATTTAGATTTTTCACTGGGCTTCATCAGCTATGATGTCACAGGCGTCATTGTTTTATATACTGACTGAAGGGGGCAGAGGTTAGTGAGTATGGTGTAACTCTTCTGTCTTCTATGTGTGGTTGAGTCTGAGTGTCTTAGCTTTGCAAGTGGATGGTTTGGAGAAGTTTTAGAAATCTGTTCAATATAAAGTCTTCAATGGATACAGAGCAAAGTGGTGTGACTGCTTGTTGCATGGGATGATGCTTTAAAGCACAAATGAGAGCCCTACTTTATGGCAGTGAGGCATGTCTTGTGTGAGCAGCAAGGGTGAGAACTTCATCTTATATACTAACGTCTATATGATAGGAGTGATCTTTAAAGGAAGTTCCCTTTTCTCATAATGTACAGTATTAGAAACATGAGCAGACTTTTTAAATTGTCCCTGCTTAGTTTTAACTAGTATTGGGATCTGGTTTCATGAGCCCTCTTTTGTAATTGCACAATTTTTTTTTTCTCCCTTCTCTCTCCTCCCAGCTCACCTTGCCCAGTCACTGCAGGGGTTTTGCAGTAGGGGTTCTCCTGGAATCGCAGACCTTGAATCCAGTCAGTAGGTGTTGCCATTGCACTTTCTGTGTTTGCTTGAAGTTCTGATTTCTCAAGACTTATTTTGCTTGATCCAAATTAGGACAATGGGCAATGAGATTTCTGTTTTGGCTTCAGAATAAATCAAAACCTTTTTTAGGTCCAAAGCTGTTGAAGTAAGAGCTATGACTTTTTTTACTGACTCTGTTCTTGCTATAACGAAGCAGAGAGATGAGAGCTTTACTCTTCGGCTGTAGCAGAAGTGGTATTTTCTTATCCTGCTATACCAGCCAAGATGAGTGGGTTATGCTCCCTAGCCAGCAGATGGAGGCAGACCTGAGCAGCTTTCAGTGATGATATTTAACCTCTCATGCAGCACCGAGAGAAAACAGGTGGTAAGATGTGTGGACTGATGCAGCTGTGCAGATAAACCTGGCTTCCCTAGCCCAGACTATGGTCCTGTGTGCAAAGACCACTGGGTTTGAAGTTTGCTTGGAATTCAAGTATTTCCCTGTCTCTTTGAGCTGACAACATTTCCTGTGTCCAGTGCTGCTTCCCACGGGTTCCTAGCACTTAGTGGGCTGGGGAGCAAATAGGAGGGACCCTAAGGGCGGTGCTAGGTCTAGTCCCAGGCCCCGCTTTCTTCTTCTTACTGTCCTTTATCTCTTTAATTGGATGTCTTCATATTTTTCTCCCATTGTCTTCAATGGACTGTAATTGGGTCTTCTGCTGCTTGCAATAAAGCAGCTTTAAATTAAAAAAAAAAATAATAAAAATAATTCTCTAGCAGCTGGGCCTCTCAAGCCTTAGGGGATGGCTGGGGCTGCCTGCATCTGGTTTCTCTGGTAGGACTGACAGGTTTTTGGATTCCTCTTCGGGGTTCCTTTTCTCTGTGCCATTACGTTTTCTTTTTTTGACATTTTATTTATTTATTTTTTAACCCCATGGCTGCGTTGTGTGGTGTGTGTTTTTTTTTTTTTTGGTCCTGATTTGAGGTTGGAATGCCCTTGGGCGCAAATGTAGTTTTTAGCATTTTGCCCCTCCCCCCCCCAGGTCCCAATGCTGTGTTTGCTGCCTCTGCCACCTATCCCCTATTTTTGTTGCTGGCAGGCACTATGGGCATTTGCATGACTGCTTTGTCCCTGCAGGGAGACATATGTGGCTTCAGCTTCAAATCTATGGGGCCCATTTTCAACCAGCTTATCGAGTTGCAGCTCCTGAAGCAGCTCACAAACTGTTTTCAATCCCTTTTAGCTACTTGGGAACCACTTTGGGTGGGTCTGAGGCCTAGGCCTCCCTTGTGGGGGACCTAGAGCCTTTAAATGCTATGGTCACTGGTGGTAAGGGTTAATGAGCACCCCCATTTCATCTTTTCCACCCCCATTTCATCTTTTCCACCCATCTGTTCCTCTGGGATCCTGGCCATATCCCCTATGGGATTTGGTTGGGATGCAAAATCGGATCAGGTAAGTTGGAGGGAGGGGAGATTCTCCTAATGGAAGGCAATGATCTGCTGTAATCTACTTAGTTTGCAGGTAGGACCTTTCTATCCTTTTTCTTGACACAATGGCGGCCCTCCTTGTCATAGGTTTCCAGTGTTGTCCTGAATTTTTCCTTTTCCTTTTTCCCCTGCGTGAGAGCCATGTGGCAGTTTGTAGTTTTCCAGGTGAAGGCTCCTGTGGTGAATCCTAGAGGCCTAAAGTGCTGCCTTTCCCCCTTCTCCAGGGCAAAGTGGTTTAGCCTTTTAAGTTCCCTTTTGCAATATCACCACTGTGGTGACAGTGCACAGCCATTCCAGTCAGGGGACACTGCACTTGGAGACTTGTGAAGGTGGATTGAGACCTGCCTTTAGAACATCTTTTTGGCTCTGTGTGCAATCCTTGTGGCCCAAATCCCTTTTCGCAGGGCCCAGCATTTGCTGGATAACTGGGTGGGGGGGACTGTGGGATTGGTGCTTGGAGCATATATGTTGCTGTTAACCTGTGTGACTTGTCTAGGCTGTCCTCCAAGTCTGTGATGGCTGTGGTGGGTGATGGCTTGACAGTGGCTTTCACCCTATATTTGGTCAGCTGATGCTGCTTCCAGTTTACGGCTGTAAACTCCCCTTTTAAAGACTTGCCTTTTGAGGAGGATCTGGTGAAGTGATGAGGCCTTGCTGAAGCTCAACCTCAACTGCTCTTGATAGACAGGCCCAGGAGTATCAGAAGTACCCTGCATGGGGCCTTGCCTGGAGCATGCATTCCCCCTAGACATCTGGGAGCCTGGATAGAGCCTATTCACCCTACAAGTCTAAGCCCAAAAAGAATTGACCCTTCTTGAGTGTTCAGTGTTCTCGAAAATCAGCAATGGTTCCCTCTACAGTCTGTATACCCCATTAAGATCCGGCAGACCCTTTCCAAGTTATAGCCAGTTGGAGGGCAGCTCCAGTTGTTTTCTCTTAGAGTAGGCCCATATCACATTAGACCAGTGGGTCCCCAATGTCCTTTGTGTAGGCTTGCGTGCTGATGTTGGCAGAGCCTCTATGGATTGCCTTTGTGAAGCACCCTTGCATCTCTCTGCTCAAATGGCCGATGATTGAACTCTACAGCTTCTCCTGCAGTTGCATACTATTCTACTAGAGCAGGGCCAGGGCTTTATTCCACCTTTCCAGTTTGTCCCTTCAGTCCAGACCAGACCATAAGTGTGGGTTATGCTCGTCCACCAGCAGATGGAGACTGAACAGCAAGCTCAAACTGCTCATTTAAGTAGCTTGTGCTCCCCAGCAGAACCAGTATTTCTCTGTCTCCAGCAGGTGGATGAGCATATGTCTGTGCAGGCCGTTTGTTTTCTTTTCCTTTGAGTGCTGAGCCTCAGCTTTGGGGTGCAGAACCCAGTGGCACGGGGTGCAGAACCCAGTGGCACTGGGTGCCTCCCCCAGCCTCTCTTTCATCTGCTCCTCAGGATCCTCTGGGTGGATAGGAGGCAACTACTCCCCCCTTCTCCTCCTCCCCAACTCTTGGGACCTTAGGGCCAGGGGTTGAGCCTTGCATTCTCGGAGTTTAAAAAAAGAAAATAGTCAGCCTTGGAAGAGGCCGTGGCAGCATAGAGAGACCCTCAGGAGCCAGTGGGATTTCCCCCCCCCCCCCCCAGGTGGTGCGCATATGGCTGATCTGGAGACGGGTCATTGTGCAGTGTGTGGCAGCCACCGGAGCATGCTCTCTATCAGAGCCTATTCTCTGTGGTCAGACTTTGCTGTGTATGTGGTTAAAAAAAAAAAAAAAAAAAAAAAAGCTCAACTGCTGCAGAGAGCTTGGCTGGTAGTCCAGCTACATTGACGGCAACCACGGGAGGTTTTTCTGGAACAAGTGCTCTTCTGGAGAGGCTGGGGCACTCAGTTTTGGTGGGAACAGTTGCCATGTTGACTACTGCCTCTTCTACTGCTTAGGAGCTCTGGTTTTCCAGCCAGTAGCCCTGGATCCCCCGGGGCTCTTGGAAGGGTTTTGAATAGCATGGGCAAGCCCCTTTACCCTGAATTAGTGGTATTGCTGCGTTAGGCCTTTTTAATGCAGCAGGGGCTTGGGTGGGGTCTCCCAACTTGTGGACTCCCTCTCTGCTGGGGGGACTGATGCTTCTGGCGGTGGGGAAGTGCTCGCACTGGGAGAGATCACCGGAGCTTTGAGGATGGGGCCCCTTGGGGCTCTGTAGAGTCCTGACTTTTTTTTGAGGATCTAGACCCTGAGGAGTTGGAGGAGGGGGAGCTCCCTGCTGGGGAGGATCCCTCGGGTGATTCAGAGTTTTCAAAGGGATAAGTTCCCCTCCCTGATTGCCAAGACCTTGGCAGCCCTACAGATTGTGGATGATCTGCTGCTGGACACCACAAAGAAGGCAGAGGATCCACTCCTCAAGGATATCAGGAAGCTCCCTTGCTCTTTTCACATCCATTGATGGTGAAGGCCATAGTTGACTAGAAATGGAAGGTCCCCGATGCAGGCCTGCAGGTCGCTAAGAGCATGGGCAGGCTTTACCCCATCCTTCCGGAGGAAAGGGAGCACTTGCACTTTACCTGGGTGGATGTACTGGTGGCGGCGGTCACCAAGAAGATTACCATTCCAGTGGAGGGGGTGGCAATGGCCTTGACGGACCCACAGGATTGGTGTACGGAGGCACTGCTTAAGCAGGTTTTTGAGGTTTCTGCCTTGGCTTTACAGGGAGCCATCTGTGGCTCCTATGTGGCGTGGGCCTGTTTGTTTATTTATTTAGACAGTTTTGTATACCGCCTTATCCTTCAATCAAAGCAGTCACAACACAATTGGGGGATACATTTTAACACGCAGGGATATATGAGACATACACTAATACTTACAGGGAACATGGGCAATGGAGGGTTAAGTGGCTTGCCCAAGACCACAAGGAGCATCTGTGGGACTAGAAACCCCAGTCCTTCTGGCCCAAGGTTGCTGTCCTCTAGTGGGATTTGAACCCCCGACCTTCCGGCCTGAAGTACCTTGCCTTAACCACTAGGCTACTCCTCCCTGTTTGCGCTGGTCACAGAAGATTCTGGAAGTGGTGCTGGCTGAGGTGGCTGCCTGAGAGGAGGTGGCCCAGTTGGAGTCTGGGACTGCCTTCCTGGCTGATATCCTCTGACTTGTTTAGGGTCTCGGCCATGTCAATGGTGATTCTTGTGGCTATGGAATTGATTGGTGGATTTGGCCTCCAAGATGTGGTTAAGCAAGCTTCCCTTCTTACGGAAACTGCTGTTTGGGGGAGGATTTTGGAAAAGTTGGTCCTAGACTCGTGGAGGACAAGCCCAAGACAGTGGACCATGGGCCCTCTTCCAGGGGCATGAGGCATGGAAGTTCTGTCTGACCCGAGGGGTGAATCCTCAGAGGTTCTTATTTTCTCCTGAAGGGACCCTCCTTTCATGGGGGCAGTCAGGGTGGCAGAGGTGGGGCCACAGGAGGCTCTGGAACCACCAAGTCCTCCCAATGAAGTTTGGGGGGCCTCGGCAGAGCCACACTCAATAGGAGGTCACCTAAATTGATTTTACCCTGCCTGGGCCCAGCTTATGATGGCTGTCTGGGTCTTGGAGGTCATCCGCAAGGGCTATGCCCTCGAGTTGCCAGGTCCCTCACGGACACTTTCATGGTGTCTCCTTGTTGAGCTCCTGCCATGGCCTTGGCTGTCTGGGAGATGCTCGAATGTCTCTCTCTGCAGCTCGAGGCTGTCATCCCCGTGCCTCCGGAAGAGTGGGGTGCAGGGCATTCCTCCATTTACTTTGTGGTAGCCAAGAAGGAAGGTTCTTGGCATCCCATTCTGGATCTGAAGGGGCTAAGCAAGTTTTCGCATGGAGACTCTGCGGTCTGTCATTGTTGCAGTCCAACAAGGGGGGTTCTTGATGCCCTTGGATGTTTCCATTTGCCCAAAGCATCAGCAGTTTTTGCGTTTTGCAATGCCACAGGGGCATGTTCAGTTTCTCCCCCTTGGTGGTGGTAGTAGCAGCGGCCCTGCGGAAGCAGGGTATCCTAGTGCACCTATATCTGGACAAGTAGTTAATTCAGGTGAAATCCTTGCAGGAGAGTCGGGAGGCGATGGCCTGCGTGATATGCCAGCTACAGGAACTTGGCTAAGTCATGAATTTTGCCAAGAGTAATCTGTCCCCCAATGCAGTCCTAGGATTACCTGGGAGCCCACTTTGACATGCAGTGGGGGATGTTTTTTCTGCTGGAAGGCAGGATTGTGAAACTGCAAGGGCAGGTGCGGGGTTGCAGACTATTCCCCGCCCGAGGGTTTGGGACTATCTGCAGATGCTCGACTCGATGGCGATCTCCTTGGAGTTAGTGTCTTGAGCTTGACTCCACGTGTGGCCTCTCCAGGCAGTGTTTTTGGTGTAGTGATCCCCGCAGGTACAGTCTATGGATGCTTACCTTGCTCTCCTGGGACAGGCTTGGGTGAGTTTGGATTGGTGGCTCAACTCGACAAACCTTGCAGTCTGGAGTCTGAGTATCCCGACTGGGTAGTGGGGACGACGATGGATGCCGGCCTCTTTGGTTGGGAGCTCATTGTGAGGGCCATGTGGCTCGGGCAGTGGTCTTCAGAGGAGAGTCAATGGTCTATCATTCGCCTGGAGACCAGGGCAGTGCATCTTGCCCTGGAGTATTTCCTTCCCGTGGTTCGTCAGCAGGCCATCAGAGTGCTGATTTGACAATGCCACAACTGTGGCTTACATCAGCCGGTAGTATGGCACTCGAAGCTCGCTGGTGGCAGCGGAGGCAAATCCACTCCTGCAGTGGGCAAAAGCTCATCTGCTTTTTCTGTTGGCAACACATGTGGCCAGGAAGGAAAGAAAATGTGTAGGTGGATTACCTGAGCCGTTATCTCATAGACCTAGGGGAGTAGTCCCTCTCCGACATGGCATTCCAGCTGATTGTGGAGTGTTGGGTTGTTCCCATGATGGACTTGATGGCGACATTGGCGAATGCCAAGGTCCCCAGGCACAGAGGTTCAATGAGCTGGTCCAACCCTGGCCCAGCAGCAGGCTTCTCTGGGTTTTGTCCATGGCCTATGATAGAGAGCGCACTGAAAGAAAGCAGTATGCCACGTGAACAATAAGAACCCAGTCCAAAAAATGTGGTATAAAGGAAGGAAAACTTTTATTTAATGTATCCCTTACACCATGATGCCCGACACAGGCCATGTTTCGAAATGACTTCTTCAGGGGAACTCTGGTGTACTACATATATAAAAAAAATTATATGTGAACAAAGTCATAATCATATGGCCATATTATACAAATTTATCCATATCACCAAATAAATATTGTAAAATATAGCCAAATATAAATAAGTTAAACAATAAACACATCCATAATCATTCCAAACATAAAAATTAAAAACCATTTAACTTAAACTAAAAGCCATTAAAACAAACGTATGCCTTATAAATCAATCATAAAAATAAAACATATATACCATTTGTAAATGAAATACGTACATATTTATAAAACTTTTCAAAAACAACATAAATCCTCATGTAATTGAAAGGGTGAGTAACCATTTAATACCTCAACGACTCTATTGCTAGGTAAGTTCAACTGTGTTGGCCTTGCACTAAAGGGAAAAGATGAGAGCATCAATCAAAGCCTATACGTGTGTCAACTTAATGATAGCAGGAGCAGGAGTGAGTACATATGGCATGGACTTTCTTCATTATAACTAAATCCAATATCATAAAAAGTATCCTATTAACAAAACAGTGTGTCCTCTTAGGATACACTGCAATATCTAATGTAATAATCTTATTTAATGAGAAGAACAAATAAAAATGATAAAAATATTTTCAAGTATCCAGAATTCAAGCACTATCTTAAAATATACACTATATTATGACATCATATTAAAAATGTCAATTGACTATAAAAATAAACTATATGAAGATGATAAAAATCAAAATAAAAATTGCACAAATTATATACAATCAAAACGTTACTAATTAAAAACTTCATACTTAAACAATCATCCTGGCTCTTGGAATCATGTAACTATTTAAATTGTACCTGAACCTTTCATTTATGACACCAGTCATAGTGTATATTTTAAGATAGGGCTTGAATTCTGGATCTCCAGGGACAAGCAGGAATGTAGTTTTCACATATGGGTATCGTCGGAGCCTGCATGGGAACGCTACCCAGCGTCCAATAGGAAAGCTTTTGGGAGCATCCCACAGCGCCTGCGTGCTGCCTTCCCGCCTTTCCCAACTGTCCCTCTCCAGTTTTTCGTTGCAGGTTGCACATCCTGTCACCGCAGAAAAAGCTCCCTTCTATTCTTCTTTTTTGTGGTCGCGTCTGCCTTCCCTCGACACTACACCAGTACCGCCGGTTCTTCTTTCTTTTCTTCAGAAAAAAGGTTGTTTGGGGGTGGTTTTTTTTTTTTTTTTTTTTTTTTTTTTGAGTCTTTCCAATAATTTTTCTCCCCATTTTGGGCACTAGGCCTAACGTTTTCTTTCAAAATGGAAAAACCTGCTTTGGGTTTTAAAAAGTGTTCTAAGTGTGGTGATACCATCTCCGTCACAGGCACCCATGAGTGGTGCCTCAAATGTTTAGGTCCTGACCACTCTATTTCTGAGTATGGATGATGTCGAAAAGGAGCCGGCAAAACCGAGCTGCTAAACTTAGCACCCTTTTTCCCTCCGATGCAGCTTCCGTGGCATCGACGTCTTCCAGGGCTTCGTCTTCCTCCCATGGATCTCAGGTAACTAAACATAAATCTAGCCGGTCCTCAAAGGGTAGATCTCCTTCTAGACATTGAGATGCCTCTGGCGTTGCCCTTGAGGGACTTTCACTGGCAAAATTGCCCCGGTGGGAGGCTTCGGCTTCCAAAGCACTAATGGGGCTCCAGGATGTTCTTGAGGCTTCAATCTCGGCAGAACTACTGGTGCCATGCTCTGGGGTACCGGCTGCTTCATCTGGTACAGATACCCAAGCATCGGCAGCGTCGATAGACCAGAGATTCTTGGCTATTGAACGCAGTCTGGTGGCTCTTCTCACGGCCTCGATGCCCCTGAAACCGCTTCAGACAATTTAACCGGTGCCAGCACCGACTGCATCGACATCGACAGGTATTCTACCGGGATCGAGTCACGCGTGTCTATCTGGCGTCGACAAGTCAGTACCGGACCACTCCAATGCCGACTTCGATTGGTACTGGTACCGTACCTTGCACGATTATCTGGATCGGAGATACTTCGAATCCTCGGATGAGTCTGAAGACTCTGAAAGCTCTGCCGATACCAGAGTACTTCTTCTTGAGGATTCCTCTTCTCCTCGGCGTAGGATGTCTCCCCCAGAGGATATGTCCTTTCAGGATTTTATCCAAGATGTGGCCTGAGGTCTTTCCATCACAGTGGCTCCTGAAAAAGAGCCTAGGGCAAAGGAATTAGAAATCCTGCAATACCCTAAAGCTCCCAAGGAGGCAGCCACCTTACCTATTCATGAGATTTTGCATGATCTCATGTTAAGGATGTGGGAAACACCTCTAACCGCATCTGCTCACTCTCTAAGTCTCAACACCATGTATCGAGTTCCTCCTTGTCCTGGCTTTCAGAAGACTCAATTACCACACCATGGTGGTGGAGTCAGCTATGAGAATGATAAAGAATGCAAAAAGGCATGCATCTAATTCTCCAGGACGTGAGTGTAGGACTCTTGACGCCTTTGGACGTCGAACCTTCCAGGCTTCCATGCTTTCTGCAAGGATCAGTTCCTATATCTTATATATGGGAATGTTCCTTAAGGAGGTCACAGGAGATTTAGAGCTTATGAGCCCTCTCCTTCCTGATAAGAGGCAAGATTACCTTGCCCTTGTCAAACATGCCCAGGATGTTTCCAAGTTTGTGAATCATGCAGCCTTTGTCTGCTTTGAGTGCATAAGCAGAACCTCTGCTATTGCCATAGGTGCACGTAGGAATGCCTGGCTCCAGGCATCTGACTTGGAAATTTGGGTACAGGATAAACTAGGGAATATTCCTTGCACAGGAGACAATGTCTTTGGCAGGAAAAAGCTAATGAGATAAATGCTGATAATATCACTTTGGATAGATTTTCTAAATCTACAGCTGATCCTGCGAGGAAAAAATCCTAGAAGAAGCCATCCTTCAGTAAGAAGTTTTTTATCCCTCCTATACCCAACAGGGGCATTGTTTAGTTCAGTCTGCCCAAAAGGGACAGCAGCAACAACCTAGACAAAGACAAAAGTAGCTAAACCTCAACCGGCTTAGACTCAGCCTCCACAGGGGCTTTGACTCCTATCTAGAGAACTTTGCCTTCCTGGCCCTGAATGGCCCAGAACCCTCCACCATCCCAGGAAGGTTATGTTATTTTGCCCCCAGAAGGTGTCAGATAACAGCAGAAAATTGGACTCTGTCTATTGTAAGAGAGGGGTACAAGCTTCATTTCCTCAGCATGCCCCCTCATACAATGGTTAGACAGTTCAATTCTCAGACCTCTCTCAACGACCAGTTAGGTCAAGAGGTCACTGTGCTCCTTGCTCAAGGGGCAATAGAAGAGGTACCCATTCCCCAATGGGGTACAGGGTTTTACTCCCCCTATTTCCTGATTCCAAAGAAAACAGGAGGACACAGACCCATTTTAGACCTCAGAGAATTGAACAAATTCCTGTTCAAAGAGAAATTCAAAATGATTTCTCTAAAGACTCTGCTGCCATACCTTCAGAGTCAGGATTGGCTTTGTTCTCTAGATCTCAAGGATGCGTACACTCATGTTCTCATCCATCCAACTCGCCAAAAGTTCCTTCGCTTTCTGTTTCAAGGGAAGCACTACCAATACAGGGTTCTTCCTTTTGACCTGGCCTCTGCACCAAGGGTGTTCACAAAATGCATGGCTGTGGTGGCAGCATTTCTCCGCACCCTAGGAATATTCGTCTTCCCTTACTTAGACGACTGGCTCATTCTAGCCCCTTCAGAGCCAGAGGCCAGGGTTGCCCCCTCTCGCACAATGTGCATCCTTCAGTATTTGGGACTTGTCATGAACTTCCCAAAATCCAACTTTGCTCCCACTCAGTCCCTAGAGTTTATAGGAACTCTGCTGGATACCAGACAGACAAGGGCCTACCTTCCACAGCCCTGCTGCCTTCGCATTGTGCAGTTAGCTTCCCAGGCAGTGCTAAAACCTCACCTCACTGCTTGGGAAATGTTACAGTTGCTAGGCCACATGGCATCCACTGTGCATGTGGTTCCTTATGCTCGCCTCCATATGAGGGCAGCCCAGTGGACTTTATCCACTCAGTGGACTCGGGCGTCAGGTTGCCTGTCAGACAAAATAGCAAACTCAGATCGCCTTATTTTGTCCCTCCAATGGTGGCAATCACCCCAAAACCTTTTGGTGGGGTCTCCTTTTCAGCAACCCCCACCCCAAGCCACTCTAACAGATGCTTCACAGGTGGGATGGGGAGCCCCTCTGCAAGGCCTTTCTACCCAGGGTACCTGGACTCCACAGGAGGCCTATTTACACATCAATCTCCTAGAACTTAGAGCAAATTTCCTTGCTCTTCGAGTATTCCACACCCAGCTCAGCTACAAGACAGTCCTAGTTCAAACGGACAATCAAGTAGCCATGTTCTACGTGGACAAGCAGGGCGGAACAGGCTCTTTGTCGCTTTGCAACGAAGTTTTGCAACTATGGGCCCTCGCCAGAGAGCATCAGATTAATCTCCTTGCGGTGTATCTTCCAGGCATTCAAAACTCTTGGGCAGACAGACTCAGTCGAGTTCTGCTTCCACACGAATGGTCTCTCCATGCAGACCAGGTGGCCAGAACTTTTCAAATTTGGGGCACCCCGGACATAGACCTCTTTGCAAGTCCGCTGAATGCCAAACTTCCCCGGTTCTGTTCCAGAATTCCGGCTCAGGGTTGTCAGGCCAGGGATGCTTTCCTCCTCCATTGGAGTCAGGACTTCCTGTATGCCTTTCCACCCATTCCCCTAATTCCCAAAACCCTGTTCAAGCTTCAGAGAGACAGAGGTCATATGATCCTCATAGCTCCACTTTGGCCACGGCAGATGTGGTACCCTCTGCTCCTACATCTCTCTCAAGCTCTGCCTCTGGAGTTAGGATCTGCTCCAGATCTCCTTTTTCAAGAGGACAGGATGCTGTGGCATCCCAATCACCAGTCTATGCATCTCAGTGCTTGGTTGCTGAAAGCTTAGAACTTAACGGTCTTAACCTTTCCCAGCAGGTAAAGGATATCCTTTATGCTTCTGGGAAGCCTTCCACAAGACGCTCTTATGCATTTAAGTGGAGAAGGTTTACCATATGGTGCTCTCAGAAGGGTCTTAACCCTCTTGCGATACCTTTGGAATCATTACTGGAGTATCTCCTTCATTTATCAAATGCAGGGCTTAAGACCAATTCAGTGAGAGTTCATTTGAGTGCTATTGCAGCTTCTTTCAAGCCTCTAAATGGACAACCTATTTCCTCTCATCCTCTCATAGTGAGATTTAGGAGAGGCCTTCTTTTAACTAAGCCTCCCATTAAGCCACCACCGGTAGCATGGGACTTAAATCTGGTTCTTGGGCCGCTCATGAAACCACCTTTTGAACCATTAGCCACTACCTCTTAGATGACCTTCCAGGAAAGGAATTTCATTCTTACTGCAATCACATCAGCACGTCGCATCAGTGAATTGCAAGTGTTGGTGGCTGATCCTCCTTATACAAAGTTCGATCATGATAAGGTAGTCCTTAAGACTCATCCACACTTTATGCCAAAGGTGGTATCACCTTTTCATTTAAACCAAGCGGTTTACCTTCCTGTATTCTTCCCAAGACCTCACGCCTCAAATTCTGAAAGGAATCTTCATACTTTGGACTGCAAAAGGGCTTTGGCCTTTTTCTTGCAAAGGACACAGCAACATAGAAAGTCCTCTCAACTCTTTGTTGCTTTTGATCCTAGTCATTTGGGACTTCCAGTCTCCAAAAGAACACTGTCTAGCTGGATTGCACAGTGTATATCTTTTGCCTATGAGAGTAAAAACCTTCCTCTTGAAGGCCATGTCACAGCTTACAATGTGAGAGCCATGGCAGCCTCTATGGCTCATCTTCACTCTGTGTCTATCGACGACATCTGTCGAGCAGCTACTTGGGCTTTGGTTCATACCTTCACAGCCCATTACTGCTTAGACAAGGACTCCCGCCGCGATGCCTTGTTTGGTCAGGCTGTTCTTCAACACCTGTTCCATACTTAATCAACTCCTACCCACCATCCCTGGTAGGATGCCAGAGATCCATGGGGGAAAGTTGAGCCCTTTCACAAGGGCACACAACTTTCTGGGGCCATCTTCCTGGCATCTGCAGCTAGGGAGTCCCCATATATGAAAACTACATTCCTGCTTGTTCCTGGAAATAGCATAATTACTCAGCTGTAACAGGTGATCTCTGGGAACAGCAGGAATTTAGTCTTCACAACCCACCCACTTCCCCTAGGAGTTGTATCTCTCTATCTCTCTGTCTTTCCCTCTCTCTTTTTTGTCTCGGCTATAAACTCAACTGGAGAGGGACAGTTGGGGAAGGCAGCACGCAGGCGCTGTGGGATGCTCCCGAAAGCTTTCCTATTGGATGCTGGGGAGTGTTCCTGCGCAGGCTCCGTCGGTACCGACGATACCCATATGTGAAGACTAAATTCCTGCTGTTCCCGGAGATCACCTGTTACAGGTGAGTAACTATGCTATACTTGAAAATATTTATTTTTATCATTTTTATTTGTTCTCATTAAATAAGATTATTACACTAGATATTGCAGTGTATCCTAAGAGGGCACACTGTTTTGTTAATAGGATACTTTTTATGATATTCGATTTAGTTATAATGAAGATAGTCCATGCCATTTGTACTCGCTCCTGCTATCATTAAGTTGACATACATATAGGCTTTGATTGATGCTCTCTTCTTTTCCCTTTAGTGCAAGACCAACACAGTTGAACTTACCTCACCGTCTCTATTGCTAGGTATTAAATGGTTTCTCACCCTTTCAATTACATGAGGATTTGTTATTTTTGAAAAAGTTTTTTATAAATATGTATGTATTTCATTTACAAGTGGTATATATGTGTTATTTTTATGATTGATTTTATAAGGCATACGTTTTGTTTTAATGGCTTTTAGTTTTTTTAAGTTAAATGTGTTTTAATTTTTATGTTTGGAATGATTATGAATGTTTATTGTTTTTTAACTTATTTATATTTGGCTATATTTTACAATATTTATTTATTTGGTGATATGGATAAATTTGTATAATATGTCCATATGATTGACTTTGTTCACATATAATTTGTACACCAGAGTTCCCCTGAAGAAGTCATTTCGAAACACGGCCTGTGTCGGGCATCATGGTGTAAGAGATACATTAAAGTTTTCCTTCCTTTATACCATGTTTTTTGGACTGGGTTCTATGATAGAGCGCATCCTGCAGAGGGTCAAGGCCCATGTGGGGCACATGGTATTGGTGGCCCCAGATTGGCCTAGGTGGCTCTGGTATGCAGATTTGGTGTGGCTCCAGGTGGCAAGAACCTCTCCCCCTCCCTTGGGAGATGGAGCTTCTGTCAAAGGGCCCTGTCCGGATGCTGGACATGGATTAGTTCTCACGGCTTGGCTTTTGAGAGGGCACGTTTGAGGTGCTGGGGGTACTCCCTTAAAGTGGTCGATACCTTGTTGCAGGCATGGAAGCATTCTGCATCCATGCCCTGTGTTCGGGTTTGGTGCATCTTTGAGGCTTGTTGCCAAGAGAGGGAGGTTCAGCCCCTAGGGGCCGCTCTCCTTGATATTTTGGCTTTCATACAGGATGATCTCAAAGGTTTGAACTTAAACTTCTTGAAGGTACAGGTTATGGCCCTGGCTTGCTTCCAGGACCAGGTCCAGGGTGGATCTCTTGACTCTCACTGGAACATGGTTAGTTTTTTCTTCAAGGGGTTAAGCACTTGAGACCGCCTTGTCATCCCCCAGCCCCATCCTGGGACCTTAAATTGGTTCTTTTTACGCTCATGGGAGCCCCATTTGAGCCTCTTTTGAGAGCTGCTTTGAAGGATTTCACACTGAACATGGTGTTTTTCTGTTGACCATTTGCATGGCACGTCGTGTCACCTCTGAGTTACAGGGTCTGATGTGCAGGGAGCCTCATCTGGTGATAACAAAGGAAAGGGTGGTCCTTTGTCAGTTCCTTCCTTTATTCTGAAGGTGATTTCAGCATGCCACCTTTAATCAGTTAATGACCTTGCTGGTCTTTGCTGGTCCCCTTGACTCGGCTGAGTCTAGGGATCTGCACTTACTCGATGTCTGCCGGACACCTAAGTGGTACTTGAAGGTGACGGATGCATTTCGTCACTTGGAGCATCTCTTTGTGCTGTTTGGTGGGTCTTGCAATGGCAAGGCAGCGGCCAAGTTGTCTATTTCCCATTGGATTCGGGGTGCCATTGAATTCATGTATTCGCTGAAGGGGCATATTGTCCCGATAGGGATGTAGGCCCATTCTACCGGGGCTCAGGTGGCCTCTTGGGCCAAGTTCAGCCTTATCTAGCCCCTGGATATTTGCAAGGCGGCGACGTGGTTGTCGCTGTATTCCTTTTCACATCATTACTAGCTGGATTTGCAGGCCCATTAGGACGTAGATTTCAGGGCTTGGGTATTTATAGGCTGGAGTTTTGGTGCCCACACCGTGATAGCACTGTTTTGTTACGTCCCAGGTGTCTGGACTGGACGGAGGACGAACTGGAAGGTGAAATTAGGCTATACCTGCTAATTTTATAATTATGCATTTATTTAACATGTTTTTATACCGTCTTTCTACAAGTGAAGACGGTTTACAAATAACTCACTGTGATAACAGAAAACACAACAAGCAGTGATGCACACTACATTGAACATGTTGAACCAATTGTAACAGAAACTATTAACGAAATTCTCATAAGGTTAACAAACTATGTACAAATTATTGTGAGGTGATATAAACTGCATATTGGCGGAAGTGTGTATTAAGTGCGTAGAGTTGCTGTGCAGGTTATTTGTCTGTTGTTGCTGGGCCATTGTGTTCTGCGTACAGGAGGGTTTTCAAACATTTTCTGAAGTCTTGCAATATATGAATGTCTCTTATGTTTGGAGGAAGTGAGTTCCATAATGCAGGGGCATATAGCGAAAAGGCCCTGTTATTGGTTTGCTGGCTACATTTGTTCTTTGTTGGTATGCTTAGTGTGTTGGACTGGGTCTTTCGCAGCTGTGGATTGAGATTAAGGCATTAAGATTGAGAGCAGAAGTGTTGTGTATAATTTTGTGTGTTAGGGACCTTATATTTGATTCTTTGTGATAATGGGCAGCCAGTGAAGTTGCTTGAGGAGTGGTGTGATGTGAGATTGACGAGCCGACAGTCACCCAGGAGTGCATGGTTCGGACGAAGGTATCCTTGAAGGATACTACCAAAAGCAGTGAGGTTCCAAAAGGGAGTATAGTAGCCCAAATGCCCTTGAGTAAGGAGCAGACAGAGCATAAAGATTCCAAATTACCCCTGCCTACCAATAGCCAGATAAATATGAATAAAATACAGTCTCTAAAATGCTTGTATGCCAGTGCTAGAAGTCTAAACAATAAGATGGGAGAGTTAGAATATATAGCACTAAATGAGAGGTTAGATATGATTGCACTCTCAGAGACATGGTGGAAGGAGGATAACCAGTGGGACACTGTGATACCTGGATACAAACTATATCGTAATGATAGAGCTGATCAAATTGGTGGAGGGGTTGCGCTCCATGTTAGAGAGGGCATTGAGTCAGAAAGGATTAAAGTTTTGCAGGGAGCAAAATTTGCTGTAGAATCTCTATGGATTGAAATTCCATTTATGAAGGGGAAGGTGATGGCAGTGGGAGTATACTATCGACCACCTGGCCAGAATGAACAAATGGATGATGAAATGCTCAAAGAAATCAAGGAAGCTAACAAAAGTCACAACAGAGTAGTAATAATGGGTGATTTCAATTACCCCCGGTATCGACTGGGTCAGTGTCACAGCAGGACAAGCTAAAGAGATAAAGTTTCTAGATGGAATAAATGACTGCTTCTTGGAGCAGCTGGTTCATGAACCGACCAGAGGGGAAGCCATACTGGACCTAGTCCTTAGTGGAACGCCAGATCTGGTGCAAGAAATAAGGGTGTTGGGACCATTTGGCAATAGTGATCATAGTATGATCATGTTTGATTTAATTAGTGGAGGACAGATAGTAAAGGCATCCACAGTACTACCTTTTAACTTTCAAAAGGGAGACTATGATAGAATGAGAAATATAGTTAGGAAAAAACTAAAAGGAGTGGTTCCAAAGGTTAAAGACTTACAGCAAGCTTGGGTGTTATTTAAAAATACTATCCTCGAAGCCCAGACCAGCTCTATTCCACGCATTAAGAAAAGTGGAAGAAAGTCCAAAAAACTGCCAGCATGGTTTAAAGGTGAGGTCAGAGGCTGTTGCTGCCAAAAAAGCAACCTTCAGGAAATGGAAAAAAGAGCCAAATGATGAAAACTGGAAACAGCACAAGCACTGGCAAGTTAAATGCAAAGCATTGATAAGGCAGGCAAAGCGGGAATTTGAGAAGAAACTTGCTACGGAAGCAAAAACACGAAATAAAGACTTTTTTTCAAGTACATTTGTAGCAAAAGGCCTGTGAGAGAGTCAATTGGACCATTAGATGATAGAGGGGTAAAAGGGGCAGTAAGAGGAAACAAGGCTATAGCAGAGAGACTGAATGAATTCTTTGCTTCGGTCTTTACTGAGGAAGATGTAGGGATGTTACCCAAGACTGAAGTGGTATTTAAAGGTGATACTGCAGAGGAATTGAGAGAAATATCGCTACCCCGGGAAGATATATTACAACTATTTGATAAACTGAATAGTACATCACCTGGACCGGATGGTATACATCCCAGAGTGTTGAAAGAACTGAAATATGAGATTGCAGACCTGCTATTGGTAATCTGTGAACTTTCATTAAAATCATCTGTAATACCTGAAGATTGGAGGGTCGCCAACGTAACACCAATTTTTAAAAAGGGTTCCAGGGGTGACCCAGGAAATTACAGACCGGTGAGCCTGACGTCAGTACCAGGGAAAATGGTAGAAACCATCATAAAGAACAAAATTACACAGCATGTAGATAGTCATGGCCTAATGGGAGACAGCCAACATGGCTTTAGACAAGGAAGATCTAGTCTTACTAATCTGTTATGTTTTTTTGAAGGTGTGCATAAACAGGTAGACAAAGGTGAGTCGGTTGATATAGTGTATCTGGACTTTCAGCAAGCTTTTGACAAAGTCCCCCATCAGAGACTTTTGGCGAAGCTAAAAAGTCATGGGATAGGAGGCAGTGTACTATTGTGGATCGGGAACTGGTTAAAAGATAGAAAGCAGAGGGTAGGGCTAAATGGCCAATATTCCCAATGGAAAAAGGTGAATAGTGGAGTACCCCAGGGATCTGTACTGGGTCCGCTGCTTTTTGACATATTCTTAAATGACCTGGAAAAGGGAATAACTAGTGAGATTATCAAATTTGCAGATGACACAAAACTGTTTAAAGTTGTTAAAACCCAAGAGGATTGTGGAAAACTGCAGGAGGATCTGGATAAATTGGAAGACTGGGCATCCAAATGGCAGATGAAATTTAATGTGGACAAGTGCAAAGTTATGCACCTAGGAAAGAACAACCCACACTATAGTTACACGATGCAAGGCTCCACATTAGAAACCACCACCCAGGAAAAAGATTTAGGAGTCATTGTGGATAACATGTTAAAACCCTCCGCCCAGTGTGCAGTGGCAGCCAAGAAAGCAAATAGAATGCTAGGTATCATAAGGAAAGGGATGGAGAACAAAACAAAGGATATTATAATGCCTCTGTATCGCTCCATGGTACGACCGCACCTTGAATATTGTGTGCAATTCTGGTCACCGTATCTTAAAAAGGACATGGCGTTATTAGAAAGTACAGAGAAGAGCCACCAAATTGGTGAAGGGGATGGAAGGCTACTCCTATGAAGAGAGGCTAAGAAGGTTAGGGCTCTTTAGCCTGGAGAAGAGACGGCTGAGGGGAGATATGATAGAGGTCTATAAATTAATGAATGGAACGGATAAACGTGGATCAATTGTTTACGCTATCAGAGTATAGAAAGACTAGGGGACATGTAATGAAGCTACAGGGTAAACTATTTAAGACAAGAGAAAATATTTTTTCACTGGAATCTGTTACCGGAGGATGTAGTAAGGGCTGTTAGTATAGCTGGGTTTAAAAAAGGTTTGGACAAGTTCCTGGAGGGAAAGGTCCATAAACCACTATTAAAAAGGGACCCAGGATATCAATGCTTGACCCAGTACAAGCATTGTGGAACCTGTGTCTTTTGGGGATATTGCTAGGTACGTATAACCTAGATTGGCCACTGTTGGAAACAGGATACTGGGCTTGATGGACCTCGGTCTGACCCAGTATGGCATGTCTTATGTTCTTATGAGCTTGTCCCAGGATAATCCTTGCAGCGGTATTCTGTGCTAGTTGCAGTGGGTATAGTGAGCTCTTTGGAATGCTGTGGTATATTGAGTTGCTGTAATCAAGCGGAGATGTTGTATCGGCTTGACATACAGATTGGAAATCAGTTGGCGAGAGGAGTGGGTGTAGATTCTTTATTATTCATAGCTTGTAATATATTGCAGTTGTTTTGTGGAAGGAGAGTGAGCTGCTGGTCCAGTGTTACACCGAGGTATTTAATCTCAGTCTTGATTTTGATTTGGATATTGTCCAGTGTGTTGGTGGTGGGGTGAAATTCTGGTCTCTTGAGATATGTAGTAGTTCCGTTTTGTCATGGTTTATGTTAAGATTGCATGCATGAAGCCATTCATTCATTGCTATGATGCAATTGAGTTTTGAGTAATCTGGGGCGTTCGTAGTTAAAGGAGTAAAGAGCGTGATGTCATCTGCATAAATTAGGCATTGTATTCCAAAGTTCTTGTCGCATCACATATTGGATGCATATAGATGCTTGAGGATAGAAGAAAGTGCTGATTCCTGTGGTACACCTTGTTTGAGGGAGAAAAGGAAGGAAGTACTCTATCTTATTTTTATTCATTGAGTGTGGTTAGATAGGTATGAGTGGAACCACTTTCTTTCTTGGAGTTCCTCCAGTCCAGTCTTTCTGGTCTCATTCTTGTTCTAAAGATACTGTTTGCTGGAATAGGCAATCTCCGGACAAGTTAGTTGTGGCGGTTCTCCCTTCATTTCTTTGTGGTTCTAGGGGGTTCCGCTGTGCTGTTGCACTGCTTGCTCTTCCCGTTGTGGGCTTCGGCTCTTTGGGAGGGAGGGTGGGGGGTGAGTGTCTTGCTTTGACACTTATTTTTTTTTTATTTTTTTAAAGTTGAGATACTCTTTGGCCAGATGTGTTTGGTGATTCTGGTGCATGATTTGTTACAAGGCTGGTGGAGATGTTGGGGTTCTGGGACTCGGTTCTGCTGTTCTATGAGATTCATACTGCTCTGCAGGGGCGCACAGGCTACATAAGTGAGAGGTTTGAGCTTGCTGTTCTTATGCTCATCCACCAGCAGATGGAGACTAAGCCATGCATCTGGACTGGACTGGACTGGACTGGAGGGACTCCAGGAAAGAAAATGAGAAGATAAGGCCTCATTTCATGGTGCCCAAGATGGGAGTCTCTTTTTCCGGCCTCTTCTGGACCTGAAAGTATGCCAAACTCAGAGTTTCTCACTGGCAGCATGGAGTCGATCAGGTTGGTTATTGTCAGTCCAGCAGGGGGACTTACCAACCTCCCTTGATCTAGCTGAGACATATTTTTCACATTCCCATCAGGAGCAACACCAGTGATTTCTTTACTGTTTTGTCCTGGGCAGCCATTTCCAGATCCGGTCTGTACCTATGGCCTGACCATGACTCCTCATATCTTCTTGAAGGTCAATGGTGGTGGTGGTGGTGGCGGCGGCGTTCCTGCGCAGGCAAGGAATCAGTGTGCATACTCGGATGCCTGGCTGTTTTCAGTCAGGCTCCTGGGAGAAGTCCAGGGACAATACAGTCCTGGGGTTTCGTTGGCTGGAGAGGCTGGTATTGGGGATCAGCTATCCCAGAAGCAATCTAGTTCTTTCTCAAGATTTGGAATATCTCTGGGTTTGATTCAACTCTCGCCTGGGCTGAGTGTTTCCTCCTGCAGAATGTGCTAGGGGAGATTTGGGGTTCAGTCAGCCCCCTAGGCCTGGAACTGCCTCCAACTCCTAGGATCCACGATATCAACCCTGAAACTAGCCCTTTGGGCCAGGGCACACATGAACCTTCTTCAGAGACATCTGGCTCATTGGTCCATGTTCTCAGTTATGGGTCCAGACCCTTCTTCCTCAGATCAAGAAACAGCTGGTATGATGCTACAGTCTTGCCCTCTACCAAATTAGGTGGTAGTTACCATGGATGCCAAACTGAAAGGCTGAGGAGCTCACTGTCATCTGTCAATATGTGCAGCCACTTTAGTCCCCTCAGGAAGCCTCCTGGCCAATCATCTAGGTGACTGCCATAGCAATCTGCCTGGTACTGCTGGAGTTCTGTTCCCTTCTGGTGGGCAGAGTGGTCCATGTATTCTCAGACAGTGCTTCCAAGCAAGGCAAGAAGCACAATGCCAGAATGGCTCTTATAGTGGCAGACAGGAACAACTAATTGCCTTGCTCACAGCCCATGTAGCAGACGTAGACAACATCCAGGACAACTTCATGGTTCCCAGTGAGTGGGAGTTAAACCCTTCCAGTGTTTGACTTTATAGCCACTCGGGAGCATGCCAGAGTGGAGAAGCTTTTTCAGCCACAGGAAGGATACTTTGGCAGTCGTCTTGGATGCTCTGCTTTAGGAGTAACTCAGGAGGGGCATAGAAACATGATGGCAGAAAAAGACCATACCAATTATTATAGTCCCTTTTTTCCCTTTAGAGATCTTCTGTGTTGGTCCCATGCTTTCTTGAATTTGGATACTGTCTTTCCTCCTCCCCCCCCCCCCCCCCCCGTGGCCCTTGGTGAGGCTCTCTGCAGCCCTGTCTGCTATGCAGAATTTAGTTTCCCTTGGGACTGGTGATTTTAGTGGTTCCAGACTGGCCAAGTAGGTCACGATTCTCTGATCTCTTCAGCCTATTGGTGGGTCTCCCCTTTGATCCCTCAAGAGAGGGGCCTCCTGCGGCGAGGGCCTCTTGTGATTGAGGATGCAGTTCATTTCTTGCTTATGGCCTGATCCTTGAGAGGTATGGCTGTCCAGCAAGGGCTATTCTGGAGTGGTAGTGGACACCCTGCTTAAGACCTGGAGGGCCTCTATTTCTTTAGCTTATGGAAGAGTCTGTGGGGTTTTCAAGAGAGGGATCTTGTCAGGTCCCAGATGCCAGGAAGGCAAAAATTGTCACAATATTCTTCTTGCAGTCTGGTTCAGACCAGGGGTTGGTCCTGAACTCTTAGGATGCAGGTTTGGTCTGTCCTGCTACACGGGCTTTATCCAAGGCATATCCTTGGTAGCGCAGCCTGATGTCTCTCACTTCCTTAAGGGAGTAAAGTGGATCCACGCTCTAGTGTGCCCGACTGTTCCTTAGTGGAGTCTCTCTGGTGTTGAAAGCTCTGAAAGGGCCTCACCATTTGAGCATCTCTCTAATGCCCTCGCTTAAGGATTTAACCCTTAAGGTTTCCTAGTTGCTTTTGCGTCTCCCAGGTGGGTGTCAGAACCACAGGTCTGGTCCTGCAAGGGAGCATTTCTTGATCATCTCTACTGCTTGTCTCCTTTCTGTTCCTTCCTTTCTCCCAGAAGTGCTCTCTCCTTTCATCTTAACTAGATAATCATCCTGCTTTCCTTCACAGAGGAGGATCTACGAACAGACTCCTCTCTAGTGCATTTGAGGTTGGGTGTTGGTCAGATTCTCGGAGATCACAAACTTTCTGTTGTTCGGACCATCGTTATTTTTCACTTTAGCGGTCCAAGGAAAAGTCAAGAAGAGGCCAAATCCTGAACTGCCTGCTGGATTAAAGAAGCCATTGGTTCAGCGTACCTTTTTGTATCACAGTAGGGAGTTGGAGCTCATTCCACCAGGGCACAGACCTCATGCTTGGATGGCATTCGCCTTGAGGTCTCTAGAGGGCATTTGGAAAGCGGTTACCTGGTTGTCTGAGCACCTTTTGTGAAAAACCACAGGTGCATGTGGGAGCTGGAGAACAGGGCACCTTTGGCCGGGTAGCTCTCCTGAGTTTTTTGTATTCCTTCCACCCTGGGTTCTGACTGCTTGAGTGCATCCCACTTGTCCAGACTGGTCTAGCAGGATAATAAAGGAGGAGAAGTTGTTTATACCTGAATTTTCTTTCCTTGAATCCTGCTAAACCCATCTTGGAAAACTTTTTTTTTTTTTTCCCTACAGGTTTGGTAGTCCTGCTGCCACTTGATTGTGTGATCGGCTTCTGTTGGATAAGGGAGCCCAATATTTTACTATTTTGTTCCAAATTATGATTGTTGCATAATGTTTTTTCATTTGAGTTTTTCAGAATTTATTTTCAGTCTTGCTTATTGCTTGGGAAGAGACTTAATGGTTTCTCTCAGTGCTGCACCAGTGGATATACCAGGTGATGACATCACTGAAAGATGCTCAAATCTATCTCCATCTGTTGGCTGGGGAGCATAGCTCGCTCATCTGAACTAGTCTAGCAGGATTGAAGGAAAAAAATGACCAGTTATGTACATCTTTTCTTTTTTTTTTTTTTTTTTTTTTTTTTGAGCCTGGTGTCGTAGTTGCAGTTAAAACTACATGAACAAAGGACTTGACTCCATTTTTTTCACTTGAGCTTGAATATTAAGGAACAGATCACTGAGAGCATTGATCTGCTGTGATCACAAGTTTTGTTATGCACCTGATTTCATTACATTTCATCTTTAGTGACAGTCTGGAATGCTGAGGGATTGTCCTGAAAAATCAGGAATTATGATTTACGATTTCTGATTGTCTGTCTGTCTCAGGCCTAAACTAAATGGATAAAAATGGTAGAGGTAGTCTGCGCTGCATGCATATTCAACATATTAATTTAAATGATAGCTGTGGCATTTAAATAATAGTGTCTGCTGCTGCTAAATTTGTCCCCTAAGGTTTTTATGGTGATTGCTTAGGCATATGTAGCATACACCTTTTTCTGTCAGCTGCTATGTGACTTGAACAGCCAAGGAAAATGATTTAAGATCTCTAGTGAAATGCAAACTACTTTTTAAAATGTTATCCTCTCTTTTGTATACTCCCGGCCTCAGATGATATGTCCAAGCAACACCTCTCTGAGACTCATTCACGGCACCACTCTGGGTCATGGAGGTTGCCTTAGTAGTAACGGTTGCTTTTCCCTGTCCAGAATTGAGTGCGTCTGCAGAATTCCAGCTCTTGTTGGGGTTCTATTGGGCACAAGACTTTGAACTTATTTCCTGTCCACAGAGCTGCTGTCCAGGTCACAGGGGCTATCTATAAAAAATGTTTTGGAGGTCAGTTTGCTCTGGTTGATTCTATGATAATTCAGAAGAACTGAGTATATATTGCTGAAGGAAATTCTAGAATCTGGTATGATACTGGATTGGGATAGATACCAGGAGTGACATTAGAAAGTAATGTCCTCCTTGTGACATTCCTTATGGCCTTGGGCAAGTCATTTAATATAGGAAAAAGGAGTGTGCCGCCTCCTCTTCCACAACCTTTGGATGATTGGCTGGCAAAATGAGCACATTTCTGGTGCCTATTCATGTCTAGAGCAGATATAAAGGTGGACATGGTTGGAGATGTGCAGGGCATTTCTGAAATCCGATGAGGACATACAGGTTCTTGGGAACACCCCGGACATGTCAATGCAACACTCCTGTCCTACTTGGATGTCCTCGTACTGGAGGCATTCTTGAAACCTCTTTATAAAATGGCTCTGGGGACATCTCCATGCTTTGGATGTCTGTATGCCCCTTTTCAGATGTCCAAAGAATGAATAGGGCTTTTAAAATGTATTTATTTACCATCTTTCTACTAGTCAAGATGGTTTAAAGCGAACTTGTGCATACAAAGAAAGTAACTTTAACAAGTGGTGTGATTTACAGGTAGTGCGATAATACCATTATAAGTGGGATAGGTAGGTTATAAAATACATAATGAGTAAGGTAGAGTAGGCTACTTAAATTAGATAAACTTATGACTCCTATAGTATAAAAAAAATTATACACGGAGAGGTATAGACAGATTTACTAGATTTGCAGATCTCTTGGATCTGGAGCCATTAGCTACCAAACCAAAATCTAGTGATATCAGTTTTTGCCTGAGATGGCATTTTATGCTTTGTTTTGACATTGAATTTTAATTAATTAATGGGAACAAACAGGATAGGCTGTGTAAAGTAATAGCACACAAGCCCAGGTATGCTATTCTGTCCTTTACAGCACTGTGTGTGTCTACCACAGCTGTGTAAAATAACCTTAAGGAGTGTCATAACTAAAACGAAATGGATGAATTAGGCCCCCCCCGGCCCCAAATGTAGGCCAAAGCCAGTGTTTTGCAGCTATTCAAGTCTAATTGGCATTGAAGGTACAAATGGCTATCTTTATTGACCACACAGATGCTGACATCTCTCTTGGCTTAATTATTAATTATGTGAAAATGAAAAGGGACAGGAAGTGAAGGAGAGAGCATACTAAGATGGACAGATGAACTGAGGAACCAAATAGAAGTGTCTGTAGGGGAGGGCTCAGGATTGAGCAGATAGATTAGAAGGACTGGGCATCAGATTCTGTGATAAGCCGATACCTTGAAGCCCATACACACTTCCCTGCTTGCCCCCCTTGAGCTGCTGTTTTTACAGTGCTTTTATGAGCTATCGAGTGTGAACCCTGTCCTTTCCACTTTATCGATCATTTATGGAGAAGGCGTAATGGCATGGTAGGGGTGGTGGAATAACTTAAAAAAAACCCAAAACAGTTTATTAGCAGTTAAAATTTTAAAACCTGTAATAAGGTGTAGATGCAGTTGGAAAGATATTTAGAAAATTTAGACTATGGTAAAAAGTTCAGAGAGCGAGGGGGAAAAATCTTTTTCTCTTTACTGTCTGCAATTTATTTTGTAATTTTTTTTTCCCCCATATGCAAACTCTCTTCTTTTTATAATTCTTTTTCACTCTCCACCCTCCAGTGTTTTTCTTGCCAACTTTTCCTCAGGGCTTCTGGCACTAGCTCTTACCAGGTCTGGGACAGAAATAAGTACCATGTGCTAAAGAGATTTGTTGGATTTATCTCATGTCTTTCCTTATTGTTCCTCCAGCTTAGTCCTCTACCTCTGGGTTGTGCACCTCCTCCTGCAGCTTGGAGACTGGGCATGTCAAAAACGTGACATCACTGGATGTAGCCTGCTGGTCTCTTCCATCAGCCCCAGTGTGTCCAGTCCCCATGCAGCAGGAGGACATGTGACCCCAGGGCTGGGCTCACTGGAGTGACATATAAGGAACATTAGCCTAGAGATGATTTTATTTTAATTGAATTGGCATTGATTTGGTATAATTTGTTTTCCTGTAGCTTAAAATCCACTAAATTGGGTTACTGTATGTTAAAAAAAAAAAAAAAAAAAAGTTAGGCAGCTCTGTGCCCCTGCCGGTTCCGGTCTCTCCTTCCTCGGAGTGCTTTCTCTGCTAATTTCTGGGGTCAGATCTCTCTTCCTGGACATTTCGGAGGAGAGCTCTGTGCCTTGCGATCCCCTTGCTGATGAGCCACGGCAGCTGTCTTCTCTTGTTACAGCCGCTGAATGGCGGGAAGCTGGTCCGACGGTCCTCCGCTCATCCTGTAGCTGAGCAGGGTGTTACGGCCTTGATCGGAGCGGCTGTCAGAGGTACTGTGTGGGGGCAAAAGGATTTCTTCAGCGCTTGGTCTGTCAACAGGCTGGGACGTGCCTTCCGTTGAGTTTTATTGTTTTTATGGCTTTAGTGTGGGGTCTCCTTGTTTTGAACCTGCCTTTATTTATTTATTTATTTACATTTACATTTCTTATATACCGCACTATTTGACATCAGCGCGGTTTACATCAAACAAAACATTTCAGTACACAAAAATGTCTGAGTTACATTAAACAGGGTTAACAACTTGGACAACAGGGTAATTTTACAACTCAGGTAAATAAACTTTGATTGTAGTGTAAACTATTTACATCAATAAGTTAGGGCACCGTTGAGACGTAATGGTCAGTTGAGCGTTGAACTTACTAAGTGGGGAATTCAGGGTCAATGGGTGATTCAGAGTTTCTATAACTAATAGTGATGGGTCGTGATTCTGCACTCACTGGGAAGTATATAAGGAATAGGTAATGTTTGAGGGCCTTTCTGAATTGGAGTATGCTGGTAATTGCTCTAATATCAGGTGGCAGCATATTCCAAAGCTTCGGGGCACGGAGACTGAAAGCTCTGTTTGCTGTTGATGAGGTGCTTTTTGTAAGTTCACGGGGAACCAATAGCGTATTTAATGCCATTGATCTTCTTGATCTATTAGAAGAAATGGGTTTGATGAGATCAGTTAATGATGTGGATGAGAGACTATTTACCGCTTTGAAGGTAAGTAGTAATGTCTTGAAAATGATCCTGGCCTGTACAGGAAGCCAGTGTAACTGCTTCAGAAGGGGCGACACATGCTCACTCCTAGATGCCCCATAGAGAATCCTCGCAGCGCTATTCATTGCAAGCTGTAAAGGGTTCAAGGTGGATTGAGGGAGGCCTAGCAAAATGACATTAGCATAGTCAAAGTGGGGCATGATCAGAGCCTGGTAGATGGTACGGAAATCCTCAGGTTCAAGCAGTGGGCGAAGGTGTCTTAGTGATCGGATTTTGTAGTATATGGATCTTACCGTGTTAGCTATATGCGCCTTCATGTCCAGGTTCTGATCGAGTGTAACACCCAGGTAACGTATTTGCTGTTTTGATTGTAGCTCAGCATCTTTCACCTTAAGGAATTGTGGAGGGCTGAAGTTCGGGTTCTTTGACATGAAAAGCACCTCTGTCTTCTTATGTTGAATCCGGAGGTTTTGTGATAGGAGCCATTCCGATATGGCGTCAAAGCAGTTGCTCAGAGGGGACAGGTCCAAATTGTCAATGTTGAAAGGCATATAAAGCAGGACGTCGTCCGCATATATCATGCAACCAACATTGAAAGACCGGATGATCTTGCAAATAGGTTGCATATAAATATTGAACAACAAAGCAGAGAGAGAGGAGCCTTGTGGGACCCCTTGCCATTGGTGGAATGGATCAGACATCACTCCCCCAGCACGAACATGTTGCCATCTTTCGGATAAGTACGATCTGCACCACTCAAGGGCAGTTCCGCCTACTCCTTTCTCCTTCAGCCGTAATAGGAGGAGGTCATGGCTCACAGAGTCAAAAGCAG
Source organism: Ichthyophis bannanicus (assembly GCA_033557465.1). Classification (NCBI taxonomy): domain Eukaryota; kingdom Metazoa; phylum Chordata; class Amphibia; order Gymnophiona; family Ichthyophiidae; genus Ichthyophis; species Ichthyophis bannanicus. The sequence goes on from CM066031.1 coordinate 1,104,290,601, forward strand.
CGGCTATGTCCAGGAACACAAGTGCGAAACCCTGTCGGATGTTGTTGATACCAGAAATTATGGTATTGAGGAGAGCTGTGAGGAGAGTCTCTACACCATGTGACTCTCTGAAGCCATGTTGGCAAGGATCCAATGGAGCATTGGTATCGATGTGGTCTTGCAATTGACATTGTACCTCCTTTTCTATTAACTTCGCGAGAAAAGGTATACTTGAGATGGGTCTGTAGGAGTCTACCTTTTGAGGATCTAACTTACAGTTTTTCAGGAGAGGTCTGATGGAAGTTTGCTTGAGGGCAGATGGGAATGTACCGGAGTTGAAAGACAGGTTTACTATTTTAGTTATTATTGGGCTGAATTCACAACGCAGATCCCTTATCCAGAAGGCTGGGCAGGGGTCCGTCTGAGCAGTTGTGGAATTGAGAGACATGATCAGATCCTCAATTCGCTTCTTGGTAGGGGTAGAAAACATGGTTAGAGCTGTTTGGCAATCTTGATCTGTGGGGGTTAATTTTAATGGAGGTTTATTTGTTTGTGTAAGCTTGGATTGTAGGTAGGCTGCGAAGTCTTGAGGATGGATCTCGCCTTGCTTTTCAGGGGCTGGCTCTTTAGATAAGGTCTTGACTAGGTTAAACAAATCATGAGGTTTGTTTAGTGCCCGCCTCAAGGTGTCCGTGTGGTTTGTTTTGCTATTTCTCTTTCTTTGTGACTCTGATTTCATACGTTTGTTTGGGGGTCCCTGGGATGCTAAACAGGTAGCTGGATTTCGCTCAGTATGGATTTCTTTTTTATGGGCCTTACTATTTAAAAAAAAAAGACTAAATCCTTCTTTGTTTTCTAATAACCATTGTTTAGTTTGTAGCAAATAAAGGTGCTTGATGGCAGCGCGGCCCCAATGTGTGGTCTGCGGCACCCGCAGAGGGGCCATCGCTGATTCAGGAATCTATCGCGGCTGTGCGGCAGTTTCCACCAGCGTTGAACAGCAGATGGAGGTCAACGCAGGCCCTGTGCCTCAAGGGGAATCGCTGGGTGTTGAGGGAGGGCCGTTGCTGCCCTCGGCGCCTGACGGTGGCCAGGATGCTCAAGCCAGACTGTCTGTCTGGGGTGCCCGCGACAGTGGCACCTGGGGCACAGCCAAGAGACTTTTGTCCGGACTTTGTTTTACTATTACACCAGGCGTTCTGTTTGAGATGTCATGGGAAATTCCTGGATCCCTTGCCGCTCTCTCCGCTGCTTCAACAAGCCGGGATGGCGAGAGTTAGCGGCGAAGTCCTGAGGCCTCCCAAAAAATCCCAGCCACGAGATCTGTCGCCATCAGATTTAGAGTGGCAGGAGACGGAAGAGGCGGAGGTTGACCTCGATCCTGGATTGAAAGAATTCAAGGAGGGAGAGATTCCGGAGCCTGAGGAACAGGCTAAAATTATTTGAGTATTCCGGAAAGACAGCGCTTATCATGGAATCCCTGCAAACACTACATCTCGCTATGGAACAACCAGCGGTGGAAGAAACGGGCGAGGACCCTATTATCCAGGCAGTTAGGGAGATCCAGATAGTATTCCCTGTTCATCGTGTGGTGGACAGGATGATACAGGACAAGTGGGACCAACCGGAAATCGGTCTGCGAGGGATAAGGACTATGAATAGACTGTATCCCTTGGCGGATAAGGACAAGGAAAAGTTTCTGTCTCCACCCATGAATGCGGCAGTGTCGGCCGTGACCAAGAAGACCATGATTCCGGTGGAAGGAAGTGCGGCCTTAAAGGATGCTCAAGATAGAAAGATAGATGGATTATTGAAACAGTCCTTTGAAGCCGACGCTTTGTCATTGCAGGCTTCCATTTGTGGAGCGTGGGTGGCAAGAGCATGCCTCAGATGGTCCCAACGTTTAAGGCAGACGTCGCAGCTGGAGCAGGACGGGCTGTGTGAGCTGGACCGGTTAGAGTCGGGGTCGGCCTATTTGGCAGATGTTCATTACGACCTGATCAGAGCGCTAGCTAATAGCATGGCTTCTTTGGTGGCCGCTCGTAGGTCCCTCTGGTTGAGAAACTGGGTGGCCGATGAGTCCTCTAAGTCGCGCCTCAGTAAACGTTTGATTAAGGGAAAGTTGTTGTTTAGCGAAGATCTTGATAAGCTAGTGAAGGATTTAGGGGAATCAAAAGGAGGACGGCTTCCGGAGGATAAGCCTAAATGGGTAAGGCTTCACAGGCTTTTCGGGGTCAGTCTAGAGATTTTAGAAGGTTTCAGAATTCTCGCCTAGGAGGTTTCCAGAGGAAGATTTGGTTCAAGAGCCCAGGGGTTTCGTGTGTTTCACGGACCAGGCAGAGGCTATACAGCAGCAACTTCAGCGACTCCTCGGAGGCCCCAATGAAGGGCCGGATGGTCCCGGTGGAAAATCAACCGATAGGTGGGTGACTTCGGGATTTTCTTTCTGCCTGGACCCAGATAACGTCCGATCAGTGGGTTTTGGAAATAATTTGTGAAGGTTACGCGCTGGAATTTGCAAGACCGGTTCGAGATTCCTTTGTAATGTCTCCCTGCAAGGGCCCTCAGAAAACCTTGGCGGTCCGCAATACGATAAGTCGCTTGCTACATCTAGGGGCGATATCTCCCAGTATCGTTTGGAGATTAGGGCACGGGACGATACTCAATTTATTTCGTGGTGCCAAAGAAGGATGGCACTCTAAGACCTATCTTGGACCTCAAAGGGGTCAACCGGTGTCTTTGGGTGCCGCATTTCAGGATGGAAACGCTAAGGTCAGTAATTGTAGCGGTGCGCCAAGGGGAGTTTTTGACATCCCTTGATCTTACCGAAGCGTATTTACATATTCCGATCAGAGCAGCTCATCAAAAGTTTCTGCACTTCGCTGTACCCTGGGGGCACTATCAGTTCCGAGCGTTGCCTTTTGGGTTGGCCACGGCGCCGCGAACCTTCACCAAGATCGTGGTGGTGGTGGTGGAGGCGGCGTTGTGAAAGAAAGGAATTTTTGTCCACTCGTATTTGGATGATTGGTTGATTCGGGCGAAGTCCAAGGACGAGAGTGTTCAAATCACGGACCAGGTGGTGAACTTTTTACAAAGTCTTGGTTGGGTGGTCAATCCAGCCAAGAGCCACTTGGTGCCATCCCAGCATCTCGAGTATTTGGGGGATGCGGTTCGACACTCAGAAGGGAGTGGTGTTTCTACCGGATCGCCGGATTCTAATCCTTCGGCAATTGGTGCGCAAGTTCAGAGCCGCATCGGCGTGGAGTTATCTTCAGTTGTTGGGAACAGTGGCGGCAACTCTGGAGGCAGTACCATGGGCCAGGTACCATATGAGACCCTTGCAGCGGGCCTTGCTCCGACGGTGGTCACATCAGGACGACTCTTTGAACAAGCGACTTCCCTGTCCCCTCAGGGTTTGACAGGCGTTGCTCTGGTGGCTGCTACTGGGATCTTTGAAAGCCGAGATGCCTCTGGAGCAGGTGGAGTGGCTCCCATTGTTGATGGATGCAAGTCTTTCAGGATGGGGGGGCGCATTGCAGGGAGCTCTTCACGTAAGGCACTTGGTCCGTCCCAGAAAGCACATGGTCAGTCAACAGGCTGGAGCTGAGAGCGGTTTTCCTCGCACTGCAGAAGTTCGAAGCGACGGTGACAGGATGGGCAGTGCGAGTGCTGTCGGACAACTCAGCGACAGTAGCATACATCAATCGGCAGGGAGGCACGGGAAGTGCAGCCATGGAAGAAGAGGCGGCAGCACTGTTCGCTTGGGTAGACCTTCGATTACCAGTGATTTCGGCAGCGCACATTGCAGGAAAAGAAAATGTAATGGTGGATTTTCTCAGCAGAGTTCATGTGGATGCGGGGGAATGGGGGATGTGTTCGCGCAAGTGGTTCCAGATGGGGAATGCCAATCATGGACCTGATGGCGACCTTTCGGTCAGCAAAAGTGGAGCGCTTCGTCAGCAGACGGCGAGAGCGGATGTCAGAGGGGCTCAACGCGCTGATGCAAAATTGGCTGGCATCAGGTCTTCTGTGTTTCACCCATGGGCACTCATAGGTCAGGTGGTACAACGCATTGAGGCTCATCGGGGAAAGGTACTGCTGGTGGCTCCGGACTGGCCAAAACGTCCGTGGTATGCCGATCTTATCCGATTGCTTGACGGGGAGCCGTGGAGGTTGCTGCATCGGAGAATCTGTTACAACAAGGCCCACTACGGATGCCTCAAGTGGATCGGTTCTCGCTTATGGTTTGGCCATTGAAAGGGCGAGGCTAAAGAAAAAGGGCTACTCTGCTGCGGTTATCGCGACCTTGCTTTTGGGCCAGGAAGACATCCTACCTCGTTGACGTATGTTCGCATATGGTGCATTTTTGAGGATTGGTGCTCACGTAGACAGCTGCGGGCGTCTACAGGCTCAGTGCCGTTGGTGTTAAGCTTTTTGCAAGAAGGTTTTGAGAAGGGTCTGGATGCCAGTTCGTCAAGGGTGCAGTTGGCAGCTCGCTCTTGCTATAGAGGCAAGGTGCAAGGGGTTGCATTAGGGGCACATGCGGATGTTTTACGTTTTCTTAAGGCAGTGTCTAGATTGCGCCCCTCTCGTCAAATTGTTGTTCCGCCGTGGGATCTCAACCTGGTATTAGGGGGTGTTAGCCAAAGAACCCTTTGAGCCATTACACAGGGCGTCGATTAAAGATTTGACTCTGAAGGCGGTCTTTTTGATAGCCATTTGTTTGGCGAGGCGCATTTCCGAACTGCAGGCGTTGTCATGTAGAGAGACGTTTTTGTCCTTTGCTAGGGAAAAGGTCGTGCTGCACCCAGTTCCTTCCTTCCTTGCCTAAAGTTGTTTCTCCTTTTCATCTGAATCAGACGGTTTTCCTCCCTGTTTTAGGGTTACTGGAGGGCGGTGTGGCGGACAGGGGGTTGCGTAGCTTGGACGTGAAATGTGTGCTACAGCGCTATTTGAAAGTATCTGAATATTTTCGCAAGTCTAATTGGTTATTTGTCTTTTTTGGCGGCTCCCGTAAAGGAGAAGCGGCGGTGAAGGCATCTATTTCTAGATGGATTCGAGAGACAATTGCTTTTGCGTATCTTCTGTGTGGGCGAGAAGTGCCAACAGGGTTGCACGCGCACTCCTACCAGGGCGCAATCAGCTTCATGGGCGGAGCATAGTTTTGGTGCCGCCTGCGGAGATTTGTAAAGCGGCCACTTGGTCGTTGCTTCATACTTTCAGCAAACACTACCGCCTGGATGTGTTGGCAGCGAAGGATGCCGTATTCGGGTTGGCGGTGTTGCAAGCTGGCTGGAAGGGTCCCTCCCAATGAGTACTGCTCTGTTACATCCCAGAGGTAGAGGACTAAGCTGGAGGAACGATAAGGAAATGGAAATTACACTTCCCTGGTAATTGTCGTTCCTGGAGTGACTCCAGCTTAGTCCTCATTCCCGCCCAGGGGTGTGTCACTTATCAGTGGAGTTCTTTGAGGAGAGAGGGGCCATTACCGGTAGGTACTGTTGCTTGCTATACTATTCTGTCCTTTCTTGTCCTTCTGTGCTATAGCGATGTTTGACGAGGAAGGAAAGAGACAGGTACAAGGAAAGGGTATTTCCATACAGGAGGAATTCCCTGGTGGGGCTCAGTTCAGTTTTTTGGTTAAAGTTTGATTGAATTGCATGGCTACTTATTTGTTGCTCCTTTTGAGTTTGCTTTGTCAATAGTTCACTGGGGCTGATGGGAGAGACCAGCAGGCTACATCCAGTGATGTCACTTTTTGACATGCCCAGTCTCCAAGCTGCAGGAGGAGGTGCACAACCCAGAGGTAGAGGACTAACCTGGAGTCACTCCAGGAACGACAGTTACCAGATAAGTGTAATTTCCATTTTCAGGAGCAGCTCAAGGCACATTATTCAGACACAGTAGGTATTTTCTTACCCCTTCAAGGGCTAAGAATCAAAGGCCTTGATGCACCAAAGTGCACTGCCATTGGTGCAGGCTATGATGCGGTGTTTGCGCAGAATTTTCTGCTTTAGGGTGGGCACAGAATGGTAGGAAGAGATTTTAACAGAAGTGTAATCAGCGAGCAAATGGTTGCACTAGCAGCAGCACAAAGTGCATTTAAATCCAACCAATGGGTGATAGTGCCTCTGTATAAGTCTTTGGTGCGACCTCATTTGGAGTATTGTGTGCAGTTCTGGAGACCGCACCTTCAAAAGGATATAAACAGGATGGCGTCAGTACAGAGGGTGGCTATTAAAATGGTTAGTGGTCTTCATTATAAAGCATATGAGGACAGACTAAAGGATCTTAAAATGTACACCTTAGAGGAAAGATACAAAACACACCACCTGTTTGCAAAAAATTATACAAACCATACAAAAACACAATGCAAATAAAACTCACATATAAATCAATATTTCTTTAATAATCACAAAATACACAAATGGTATAAAACCACTATTTAACAAATATGCCTAATATTATTAATGTGTATACATATAAATTACTTTCTAATATTTACAAAATATATATGCATTTCTGGCAAAAAACCTAATTATGAATAATCTTTATACCAATACATAAAATTATACAGCTCCACATATACATGTAACACAATCTAAAACGTTGATATCTTACTGTTGAAAATAGCACTACGAGTATATAATCACCAATACTGACCATCGATAAGCCCCAGGCACACACTTCTCATACTAACTTCAATGTTCCAAAAAACACCAGCGCATGAGCAGTTTTATACTGAAATCCACCAATCTAATCTCAGTAAAACCAATGCCATTCAATTTGAGAATTTAACCCCTGCGGTTCCACAGTCTGCCACTGTAATATAAATTTTTGCTCTTTTTGATACAGCAAATGTTTTCAACAGTAAGATATCAACGTTTTAGATTGTGTTACATGTTATGTGGAGCTGTATAATTTTATGTAGTGGTATAAAGATTATTCATAATTAGGTTTTTGCCAGAAATGCATATATATTTTGTGAATGTTAGAAAGTAATTTATATGTATACACATTAATATTAGGCATATTTGTTAAATTGTGGTTTTATATCATTCATGTATTTTGTGATTATTAAAGTAATATTGATTTATATGTGAGTTTTATTCACCTTAGAGGAAAGGCAGGATAGAGGTGATATGATTGAAACATTTAAATATCTCTGTGGTATAAACACACAGGAGGAGAGCCTCTTTCGGTTGAAAGCAAGCTCTGCTACGAGGGGACATGGGGTGAGGGTGAAAGGGGATAGATTCAGAAGTGATATGCGGAAATATTTCTTTATGGAAAGAGTGGTGGATCTGTGGAATAGTCTCCCAATGGAGGTGGTAGAGATGAGGACAGTATCTGAATTCAAAAAAGCATGGGACAAACGCAGAGGATCTCTAAAGGAAAAAAGGAGACTGAAGTAGTGGTTGATATGGAAGGACAGACTAGATAGGCCATGTGGTCTTTTTCTGTCATGTTTTTGTGTTTCTATGTTTCTATTTAAGCAGTTAGCTATGCAGTGCAGATTTAGAGGCGTGAACAAAACACTATAAGGTTGAGCTCAATGCTGGGATGTGAGGAGATGTTAAGAGTTAGCTCATACATCTGTGGTTGGGACTGGTGAAGAGTTTATGCCCATTTCTTCAGTGTATATCGCCTGCAGCTTTCTTCTGGCTTTGCTGAAGAGAGTGCTAAAAGAAAACAGCAGGATAAGTGTACCAGAAAGTTATGTGCATGTGCTGGTTTGCTGTCTGGTACATAAACAGCAATATTCTACGCAGACGTTCTGCTCAGAATAGTATCTGTTTATGAACCCTGATATCTGAGCAACGAAATCTTCTCTGTTTATTTAACAGATAAACAGGTTGGCATTTGTGCTGGAAAGTTTATTTATTTTATGCATGTAATATAGGTGCAGCTAACACAAAGCCCTGTATGCTTGTGCCTGGCCTGCTTTCGTTTGCATGCGGTTGGATTACAGCATTGCTGAGCAAAGTTTCCAAGCTAAACTTGTGTTTGGAAACCCTGCGGTAGAGCTTTAGCACTGGCTTTAGTGCAGGGGTGCTGCATCGAGCCCCAAGGTTTGCACATGAGGCAGTGGAGGGTTAAGTGACGTGCCTGAGATCACAAGGAGCCAGCAGTAGGATTCAAAGCTGACTTCCCTGCTCTAACCATTAGGCTGCTCCTCCACCCTTTTCCTGGAAGATGCAGAATACAGTGTCAGTTCCATTCCCCAGATTCTGACTGCAAGGAAGTATAATCAAGCCCAGGAACTTCAAACCAGGAGATGTTTTTATAGCTCTGTCTATCCTAGTTCTGCTTCCTCCTCTTCCCGCCCCCCTTCCTTCTGCAGAGTTCCTTTAATCTCCCCTCTGCCCCCCCCCTTTCTACTGATCTTGGGCAGGAAAAAGCAAAATTTGTATTGGGGTGCTACAGGCTTGATCAAGAGGAATTTCCTGTTGCAACTTGATAAGATGCCTATACCTTTTATATCCCATGGGCTTCAGAAGGAGACTCTCTTTGGCATGATGCAAGTACTGTGCTGAGTGTCAGCAGTACATCTGAGAGACTAAGATCATACTTCACATACCCTGACTTAGGAATGAGGTTAATTACTGTCATGGTATATGAAAAACAAACCTATTTGGAGAACGTGACCCCATAGAGTGCAGTAACTCCAGAGGTGATGGAACAACACCCCATGTGCTAGTTCCCTGTGGCTATCATCTTAGCAGGTGGACTGTACAGAGGGCTCTCGATGCTATCTTGGAGACAGATTTTGTAAAAAGTATGGCATTAGAATTCAAGGCCTTTAGGATCTTATTTACAATGTTTAACATCTGAATCAATTTTTCTGTCTTTTCAATGCCACATATATGTGCAGAGACGTGGTATAATGAAGCACATACCCCCCCATCTAGGTCAGTTGAGAATAGACCTTTGGGGTACTAAAAAATTGTTTTCACTGCTTGAATCATTCTGGAAGAGCAGTGCAGTATACACCTGAGAAAGTTGCAGACATAGTCATGATGTATTGTATTCTTCATAACATTGCACTGAATTATGGCTTGCCGATTGACACAGATCCAGACCTACAAACGCACAGAGCTGCTATACACCTCAAGTTAGAAACAATAGGAATAAGTGGTGATAAAAACAGACAAACAGTACAAATTAAATCACTATAATGTAATATATATTTATGATTTTAATGTGTATATATAAAACACATTTACAATAACTTAAATATGCATAAAACTGCCCAAATAGAAAAATTTAAAGAGAGCTCAACATGTTTCAGCTCCAAAAGCCTGTGTCAGTGGCAAATTTACATAAGAGTGCACCAAGATATGAGATTTATTTATTTATTTTATTTAGACAGTTTTGTATACCGCCTTATCCTTCAATCAAAGCGGTCACAACACAATTGGGGATACATTTAACACACGGGGATATGAGACACATACATTAATACTTACAGGGAACATGGGCAATGGAGGGTTAAGTGGCTTGCCCAAGACCACAAGGAGCATCTGTGGGACTAGAAACCCCAGTCCTTCCGGCCCAAGGTTGCTGTCCTCTAGTGGGATTTGAACCCCCGACCTTCCGGCCTGAAGTACCCTGCCCCAACCACTAGGCTACTCCTCCCTATAACCTAGACAAAAACAAGAAACAGAAATTAATATTATGCAAACAAACTACATAGCAGTCATAAAACTGTACAAAAACATCCACAGCTCCTTTGAGAGCAGAAACCTAAGCTGCTATTGTATACCTTGCAAAATAAGAAGGGAATAAACCCCTTAAAATATCCCATTGTTTGATATCCAATGTTAATAAAAAAAAACAAAAAAAACGTAGCACTTACTGGTATCACACCCAGGTAATCTGCACAAAGCTGATCCTTATGCTTTAAAACTGTCCTGTGAGGCGTACTATACCCCAGCTCTGGCTTTCATCTACTACCTGCTATCTACGTTCCTGTGCTCGTTCAGTTGAGCGTGCTTGGCCCAAATCCCGCTCCCTTACAGACTTTCTATACTTCAAATTCATGCTTGTCTCTTTTCAGTCAGCCATAGCTCTCGCCAAACAAGACTATTATGTCCATCTGACTAGCTCTTTCTTCTGACCCTCGCTGTCTCTTTACTACTCTCAACTCTCTCCTCAAGGTGCCTCCACCGCCGACCTCTCCCTCCCTTTCTACCCAAACCCTGGCTATTTCCATGACAAAATGCACAAGATCACTGTAAGTATAGCGTATGTGTCTCATATCCCCTCGTGTTAAATGTATCCCCTAATTGACCGCTTTGACCCGGTGAAAAGCGGGATATAAATACAGCTAAATAAATAAATAAATAAATAAATCACCCTCCAATTCCCCACAAAGTTAGCTACTTCCCCCCTCCTCCCCCTCTTCATTCCTAACTTTCCCCCTCTACCTCTGCTACCCTTTCTTCCTTTTCTATGATCTCTGAGGAGGAAATCACACACCTTCTTTCCTCCTCCAAACTTACTACCTGTTCCTCTGATCCTATTCACACCCGTCTCCTAAGCCCCATCTCCTCTACTGTTGTCCCTCCCATCTCTCATTCTCAGCCTATTGTTCTCCACTGCAACTGTCCCTGCAGTCTTCAAGCATGCTGTAGTTACATCTCTCCTCAAGAAACCCTCACTTTATCCTACCTGTCCTTCTAACTATCGACCCATCTCCTTCCTCTCTAAACTACTTGAACGTGCGGTTTAACACTGTTTGACTTTCTCTCCTCTCAAGCCCTCCTGGATCCTTTATAATCTGGCTTTTGTCCTTTTCATTCTACTGAAATGGCTCTTGCCAAGGTCTCCAGTGACTTGTTCCTTGCAAAATCCAAGGGCCTTTACTTGGTCCTCATCCTTCTTGACTTCTCTGCTGCTTTTGACACTGTTGACAGCAACCTTCTCCTTGATACCTTGTCCTCGCTTGGTTTTAAGGCCTCTGTACTATCCTGGTTCTCCTCTTATCTCTCCCATTGCTCTTTTAGTGTTTGTTCTGGAGGATCCTCCTCTGCTGCTATTCTGTTCACAGTTGGTGTACCCAGTCCCTTGGTGCACTCATCTCTTCCCAGGGCTTTCAGTATCATCTTCATGCTGATGACTGCCTGGATCTACCTCTCTACACCTGAAATCTCTCCGGCAATCCAGACCTGCATGCCTTTCTGACATTGCCGCTTGGATGTCTCGCCGTCGCTTGAAATTGAACATGGCCAAAACTGAGCTTCTTACTTTTCCCCCTAAAACCTCCTCTCCTCTTCCTCCTTCCTTAGTATCTCAAGGAACAAGCAGGAATAAGTCCTCACATATGGGTACGTCGGTACCGACGGAGCCCGCGCGGGAAAGCTCCCCAGCTTCCCAGAAGGAAAGCTTTTGGGGCCTCCCACTGCGCATGCGCGCTGCCTTCCCGCCTTCCTGACCAACTCTCCTCAGTTCTTCTTTTTCCACGGAGCCAGCAGGTCGTGTTCCTGTCACCGCTGAAGAAATTGTTGTTTTAATTTGTTTCTTTGGCTGCGTGTCTGCCTTCCCCGATTCCGGACCGGTACCGCCGGTCTTTTTTCTTAATTTTTTTTTTTTTTTTTTTTTAAAAGAAATAATCTTATTTTTCCCCACTTGGTGTGTTTTGTTCTGTGAGGCCTCTAGGCCTTCACAGAATTCTCCCTCTTGGAGAAACCAGCCTCTGGTTTTAAAAAATGCACCAAGTGTAGCGGTACTATATCAGTCACAGACACCCATGAATGGTGTCTTAAATGTTTGGGGCCTGGCCACTCCATTCCGAATTGCCCATCCTGTTCTTCGATGTCTAAACGAGGCTTACAAAACCGGGCAGCCAAGTTTCACATGCTGTTTTCTACAGATACTCCAGCATCGACATCTTCCAGGTCTTCCTCTCCTGATGGATCTCAGGTAACCAAACATTCCTCTGGCAGGTCCTCAAAGGGCAAATCTCCCTCCAAGTATCGAGATGCCCCCAGGCTTGACCCTGAGGACCCTGCCCCAGCCAAACAACCCTGGCGGGAAGCTCCGGCTTCCAAAGCTCCTCCTATGGGGTTACAGGTTGACATCGATGGCACGGCCTCGACCGATCACCTGTTAGACTGCTCTGGGGTACCGGCTCAATCTTCCGGTACCGACATCCAGACAGTCGTGGCGTCTATGGATCATACAGTTCAATCCATGCAGCAGGCCATTATGGCTTTTATTAGAGCTGCGACGCCCTCGGTACCGCAGCCAGCGGTACTGACTCCGGTTCCGGTACCACAACCGATACCGGTACCCAGGGCATCCACATTGACCAGGATACCGATTCCGGTTCCCGGTTCCGGGGTTTTCCACGATACCGATCCGGTTCCGGGTACCCCCGATGTTGATACCGGTCGATACGCTTATCGATCCCTGGAAGCAAACAGACGATACTTTGAGTCTTCTGATGATTCTGATTCATCAGATGACTCTGCTGAAGTATCCCTTACTCTACCTGAAGAGCCCTCTTCTCCAAAGAGGAGAATGTCTCCTCCAGAGGATTTGTCCTTTCAAGACTTCATCATTGAAGTAGCTAACGGTCTCTCTATTTCAGTAACCTCTGAAAAAGAACCTAGAGCAAAAAAATTGGATATTTTAGGATACTCTAAGGTTCCCAAAGAGGCAGTCACCTTGCCCATTCATGAAATTCTTCAAGAACACATGATGGACTTATGGGAGACTCCTCTCACCCTATCTCCACATTCTCGTCGTTTGGACACCATGTATCGTGTCCCTCCTTCTCCTGGTTTTCAAAAAGCTCAGCTCCCTCACCACTCTATTGTGGTGCAGTCAGCTATGAAAAGGATAAAGAGTACCAAAAGACACTCTTCTACTACTCCAGGGAGAGAATGTAGGACTTTGGATGCTTTTGGTAGAAAAATCTTCCAAGCAAGTATGCTTCTTATTGCCAGAATCAATTCATACAGCCTCTATATGGGCATGTTTCTGAAGGAGATTGCATTGAAAATACGCCATTTTCTCCCCTTTATCCCAGAGGATAGAAAGGAGTTCCTTCTTTTGCTAAAGCATACCCAAGATATTTCAAAGTTCTCCAACAGAGCAGCCTTTGACTCCTTTGAGGGTGCTAGCAGAGCCTCAGGTATTGCCATAGCGGCTCGCAGAATTGCTTGGCTCCAGGCCTCTGACCTAGAACCCTGGGTCCAGGATGGGTTGGGAAATCTGCCCTGTACAGGTGAGAATCTGTTTGGTAAGGAGTGGCAAATCAAAGCCACCCAAATGGATGCAGAAAATGCTGCTTTAGATAGACTTTCTAAGTCTACCTCTGCCCCTGTCAAGAAAAAATCTTTCAAGAAGCCTTTCTATAAGAAGGCCAGATTTGCTACAAATACTGGCCTACAATCTTCTGCAGCTCGCTTTGCTCCTAAGCGTCAGCAGCCTAAACAAGCCAGGGCAAAACCTGCAGGGGCTGCTACAGCCAGCAGTCCCAACCCCCTCAGGGTTTTTGACTTAACTCTAGAGAACTTAACCTTTCTGGCTCTAAAACATCCAGAGCCTCTCACCATTCCAGGAAGGTTAACTCATTTTGCTTCCAGATGGGAGCAAATCACATCAGAACAATGGACCCTCTCTATCATCAGAGAGGGCTACAAACTACATTTCTCCAGCCTTCCTCCCCATACCATGGTGAGATGTTTCAATTCTCCCCCATCTCTCCTGAACCTGTTAGGTCAGGAGGTGACCACCCTTCTCGCCCAAAGGGCAATAGAAGAGGTTCCTCTTCTTCAACAGGGGTCAGGGTTTTACTCCCCTTATTTTCTCATTCCCAAGAAAACAGGGGGGTACAGACCCATTCTAGATCTCAGAGAATTGAACAAATTCCTATGCAAGGAGAAATTCAAGATGCTTTCTCTAGGTACTCTCCTTCCATACCTACAGAGTCAGGATTGGCTTTGTTCTCTAGATCTCAAGGATGCGTACACACATATACTCATCCATCCATCCATCCCACAGAAAATTCCTACGGTTTCTGTTCCAGGGAAGACATTTCCAATACAGAGTACTTCCTTTCGGTCTAGCCTCTGCTCCAAGGGTATTTACCAAATGCATGGCAATAATAGCTGCATTTCTACGAGCCCTGGGAATTTTTGTCTTCCCATACCTGGACGACTGGCTCATCCGAGCTCCATCTCAGTCCGAGGCTCAGACTTCCCTGGATCGCACCAGACGCATTCTGCAGTATCTGGGACTTGTGATCAATCTGCCAAAGTCTCAACTCGCCCCTACTCAGTCCCTGGAATTCATAGGGGCCTGGTTGGATACCACCACTGCAAGGGCCTATCTTCCTCAGGTCCGTTGCCAACGTCTAGTGCAATTAGCCTCCCAGACTCAGTCCAGAAGCCACTTGACTGCCAGGGACATGCTACAACTATTAGGCCATATGGCCTCCACAGTACATGTGGTGCCCTATGCTCGCCTACATATGAGAGCAGCTCAATGGACTTTGTCCACCCAGTGGACTCAAGCATCAGGAGCTCTCTGACCAAATAGCAAACTCCAAACGTCTCTTTTGGTCTCTCCAATGGTGGATGTCCACTCAAAATCTGTTGTTGGGGGGCCCCCTTTCAACCATTGTTGCCCCAAGCAACCCTCACAACAGATGCCTCCCAAACAGGTTGGGGAGCTCATCTTCAAGATCTCTCCACTCAGGGCACTTGGTCTCCACAGGAGACCACCCTTCATATCAACCACTTGGAACTTCGAGCAATCTTTCTAGCTCTCAGAGTTTTTCATACCCTCCTCAGCAACATGACGGTCCTTATTCATACGGACAATCAAGTAGCCATGTTTTACATAAACAAACAAGGAGGGACTGGCTCTCTGTCGCTTTGCAACGAAGCTCTAAGATTATGGGCCTTCGCCAGAGAGCATCAAATTCATCTCCTGGCAGTATATCTTCCAGGAATCCAAAACTCTTGGGCAGACAGACTCAGTCGAGTTCTGCTTCCACACGAATGGTCCCTACACATGGCTCAGGTACTCAGAATCTTCCAGAAATGGGGGACCCCGGACATAGACCTCTTTGCAAGTCCGTGGAATGCCAAACTTCCCCGGTTCTGTTCCAGGATTCCGTGTCAGGGAGTTCAGGCCAAGGATGCCTTCCTCCTTCATTGGGGTCAAGCCTTCCTATATGCCTTTCCACCCATTCCTTTGATTCCCAAGACTCTGTTCAAACTTCAAAGGGATCAAGGGTCCATGATCCTCATAGCTCCATGCTGGCCACGCCAAGTGTGGTACCCTCTACTTCTGCATCTCTCCCAAGCCCCCTCCCTGGACTTGGGAGCGGCTCCAGACCTTCTGTCTCAGGAGGAGGGGACTTTGTGGCACCCAAACCCCAAGTCCTTCACCTCAGAGCTTGGTTACTAAAGGCCTAGACCTTCAACACTTCAATCTTTCGCAGCAAGTGAAGGATATCCTCCATGCCTCTAGGAAACCTTCCACTAGGTGTTCTTACACTTTTAAATGGAAAAGATTTTCCATTTGGTGTGCTCAAAAGGGTCTTAACCCTCTAGCACTTCCTTTGAATTTTCTTTTGGAATATCTCCTGCATCTCTCCAATGCAGGACTCAAAACAAATTCAGTAAGAGTCTATTTGAGTGCTATTGCAGCATCCCTTAAGCCCATCAATGGACAACCTGTTTCCTCTCATCCTCTTATTGCAAGATTCATGAGAGGCCTAACCTTAACTAAACCTCCCATTCGACCTCCCCCGGTGGCATGGGACTTAAACTTGGTTCTTGGTCAGCTTATGAAGCCACCCTTTGAACCCTTAGCCACTACCTCCTTGAAATTTCTTTCTTGGAAGGTTATTTTTCTTATTGCAGTCACCTCAGCTCGCCGTATCAGTGAACTGCAAGCTCTAGTGGCTAATCCACCTTATACAAGGTTCCATCATGATAAGGTGGTCCTTAGGACCAATCCCCACTTTATGCCTAAAGTGGTCTCCCCTTTTCATCTTAATCAAGAGGTATATTTACCTGTCTTTTTTCCAGCTCCTCATGCATCCAGTGCAGAGAGGACCCTTCATACTCTAGATTGTAAAAGAGCTCTTGCCTTTTACCTCCACAGGACACAGCAACATCGAAAGTCTTCTCAGCTTTTTGTTGCTTTTGATCCTTCTCATTTAGGACTTCCAGTCTCTAAAAGAACACTCTCCAATTGGATTGCTCAGTGTATCTCTTTTGCTTACCAGAGTAAGAACCTTTCTCTGGAGAGCCATGTCACCGCTCACAATGTGAGGGCCATGGCCACCTCTATGGCTCATCTAAACTCTGTCTCCATTGACCAGATCTGTCGAGCAGCCACCTGGGCCTCGGTTCATACCTTTACAGCCCATTACTGTTTGGACAAGGACTCCCGCCGGGATGCCTTGTTTGGTCAGGCTGTCCTCAGACACCTGTTCCATTCTTGAACAACTCCAGTCCACCTTCCCTGAATGGATGCCTGAGATCTATAGGAAGATGAGGAACCTTTCAGGGTCTCATACCCTTGAGGGGATCTCCCGGGCATCTTAGCTAGGGAGTCCCCATATGTGAGGACTTATTCCTGCTTGTTCCTGGAGATAGCACAGTTACTTACCTGTAACAGGTGATCTCTGGGAACAGCAGAAATTAGTCCTCTCAACCCACCCACCTCCCCTAGGAGTTGTATCTCTCTCTCTTTCCTTTCCTCTCTCTTTTATCTCAGCTTTAAACTCGAACTGAGGAGAGTTGGTCAGGAAGACGGGAAGGCAGCGCGCATGCGCAGTGGGAGGCCCCAAAAGCTTTCCTTCTGGGAAGCTGGGGAGCTTTCCCGCGCGGGCTCCATCGGTACCGACGTACCCATATGTGAGGACTAAATTCCTGCTGTTCCCAGAGATCACCTGTTACAGGTAAGTAACTGTGCTCTCTCTGTGGATAACTCTCTACTCCTCCCTGTTTCCTCTGCTCGCAACATTGGCGTTATCTTTGATTCAACACTCTCACACTCTCACACTCTCTCTTTCTCTCTTTCTTTCTCTCTCTCCACACACATCTGTCTGATAGCTAAGACCTGCCGTTTTTCTTTTTCTATAACATCAATAAAATCCTCCCATTTCATTCTGAATACACTACTAAGACACTTATCCACTCCTTAATCACCTCCCGTCTTGACTATTATAACCTACTTCTTGCTGGTCTCCCACTGAATCATCTCTCTCCTCTTCAGTCGGTTCAATACTGCTGCACAGCTAATAATCTGCCAGTCTTGTCATGCTCATATTACCCCTCTTCTCAAGTCACTTCATTGGCTCCCTATCTGTTTCCGCATTCAGTTCAAACTTCTCCTGCTGACCTATTTGCATTCACTCTGCAGCTCCTCACTGCCTTTCCTCTTATCTCTCACTACACCCCTCCTCAGGAACTCCGCTCTTCTGGCAAATCACTTCTATCTGTGCCCTTCTCTTCTATTCCTAACTCCAGACTTCACTCCTTTCACCTTGCTGCATCTTACGCCTGGAACAAACTACCTGAATCTGTACGTCAGGTGCCTTTTCTGACCCTTTTCAAATCCATGCTGAAAACTCACCTCTTTGCCGCCACTTTCGGATCTTGACCCTGATCTCCTTGTGTTTCCTTACCATTGGCCCTAGATGTATCCCTGTCTACTCTTACTGTGTTGTCTGTCTTGACTAGATTGTAAACTCAGATGAGCAGGGACTGTTTCTTACATGTCTGTGCAGCGCTATACAAATGCTCAGTAGTAGTAGTAAAAAGAAGTTGGATAGAACAGAGGTCGCAAACGCTCATACCTTGATTATAAATTCACAAAGACTGGGGAAACACAAAAGGATTTTTTTTTTTTAATTTTTACAGTGACTTTTTCAGATGCTTTGTATGCTTTTTATTTGGATCGGCAAATCGAGCTGTGTTAGCCTGGATCTCTGTGTGAGCTGTCAATCAACCTGCCGTTTTGCGTGAAAGCTGCTTTAAAAGCAGCCTGCTGCCCGATGCAGCTTCCTTCATTGATGGTGCGCTTTGCATGCGATCGGGTAAGTATTTTGGTATTTACTTGTTGTGTTAATTTCCTTCTTTTCACAGCAGTGCATTAGGGCTGGGGAGTATGGTATGGCTCCCGCAGGGGTTTTTTGTTAGCCCGTTTGATGGTTTTGAGTTTCTAATGATGTTACCTTTTTTTAGATATTGTGACTTGCAATATTGAGTTACGGGTTGACACCAGATATAAGTGCAGAGTTTGCTTTGGAGTATGTAGTTTATTATGCTTGGTTTTTAGGCTTCTTTGTTTCTTTGCTTTTTCATAGCCAAGGGGTTTTTTAAGTCTCCCCTGTGCGGAGCCGTACGTTTTGTTTGTTTTTTGTGTTCTCCCAGTCTTTGTGAATTTATGACCAAGGTGTGAGCATTTGCGGCCTCTGTTATATCAGACTCCTTTTTCAACTTTGTGCGGAGTACCTGGGTGTGATATCAGTAAGTGGTACGTTTTTTATTTTTTAATAACATTGGATATCAAACATGGGGTATTTTAAGGGGTTTGTTCCCTTTTTATTTTGTAGGTATAATAGCAGTTTAGGTCTCTACTCTCACAGGAGCAGTGTTGTCACCTCCAGGAGCTGGGTGTTTTTGTATCCTTTGCGTTCTATGATTGCTATGTAGTTTGTTTCCATGATATTAATTTCTGTTTCTTGTTTTTCTGTGTTGTAGGTTGTACCTCATACTTTGGTGCACTGTTATATAAATATGCCCCTGACGCAGGCTTTAGACGAAACATATTGTGCTGTTTTTAATTTTTTATTTGGGTAGATTTTATGCGTATTTAAGTTAATGTAATGTTTTCTATTACATTATAGTGATTTGATTTGTACCCTTTGTCTGTTTTTATTACCACTTTGTCTGCTATAGATCTAACCATATCTGACACTGTGAGGAGGACAGAGCTCTGATGGAATGTTCGAGGATTACATTTTATATAAGTTATACTGCCAACTTTGGAACTGTTTGGTCTCAGATTCAAAGGCACTTACATGTTTAGCAATGGCCTCTTGACTTCATGTATATTATCTGCTATATACAGTAGTGTTCAACATTATTGGCACCCTTGCAGTTCAACCCCTTAATGTCCAATATTTCCCAAAACAGTGGCCAGTGAAATGGCTTTGGAATGAGAAAAAAAAAATATAATTGTATTTTTTTGTCATTCCAAAGCCATTTCACTGGCCACTTTGTTTTGGGAGACATTGTGACTGTGTGTGTGTTTGACACACAAAAGAATCACATAAAACAAAATCAATTAAAGGAAATAATATAAAACCTGGGAGGGACATTGCCAGGATATTGATTATTGGCACCCTTATAAATAAATCAAATCCGTTTGAACAGAAGAACCACATTTCCATTGCATTAAAATTGAGATGTACCTGTGATCAATTGTCAGTACTTACATGACTTAAATCAACCAATGAATGATGGCTCTAATGTTTAAAATGGCCACATTCACTCTCTGTTCCATTTTCATAATGGTGAAGACAAGAGCTGCCTCAAGCCATCAGAAAAGCCATATTGCCAAACATTAAACTTCAAAAGGGTACAAGGCCATCTCCAAAGACCTTGGGATTCCTGTGTCCACAATTCACAATGTTTTTTGTTCATGGAACTGTCAAGAACCTCCCAGGACATGGTGGGAACAGGAAAATGTAATCCAAGAAGTCTTTGAAGGTTATTGTGAACTGTTGGATGTTGTAAGTGGTGTTTTTTCCAAAGAGCTTAAGGCTGACCTGGAGCAATCTGGAGTGGTGAATTCAACCCGCACCATACGTTGCGCACTAAACAAAAAAAATACTTCATGGGCAAAGGCCAAGGAGGACACCACTGCTCAAAGACAGACATAAAAAGGCACAACTGATCTTTGCCCAAACCCACCTTGAGACATCACAATCCTTCTGGGAAAATGTTATGTGCTCAGATGAAACCAAGCTTGAGCTCTTTGGCAATGCAGACCTGCGATTCATTTCTTTGCCTCTAAATATAACTTATAAAGAAAAAAAACACCCTTCCTACAGTTAAATATGGTGGAGTTTCCATATTGTGGAGCTGTTTTGCTGCCTCAGGAACTGGAAGCCTGGATCATACTAAAAGAATCATGAAGTCAGAGGACTACCAAGATATTTTTTGAACGAAATGTGCTACTTAGTGTTAGAAAGCTAGGTCTGTGTTGAAGATCATGGGTCCTCCAGCAGGACAATGACCCCAAACATACATGCAGAAGTGCAAAAGAATGGTTAAAAAAGAACAAATGGACTGTTTTTTAAACTAGCCAACAATGAGTCCTGATTTCACTCCAATCGAGAGCCATGGGAAAGAGCTGAAATCTGCCATTGGTAAAAGGAATCCTGGAAACATCCATGAGCTGGAACAAATCACAGCTCAAGAGTGGGAGAAACTACCAGCAGACAGATGTACGAATTCTATAGATGGCTACAAGAAATGTTTGGAGGCTGTCATCACTGCCAAGGGTTGTGCATCCAAATATTAGTGAAGGGTACCATTAATCCCTTTTTTTTTGTAATACCTCTGAACATATTAAAATATTATGATGACATCTAACTGGAATATTTCCAATTATTTCTCAAGATACTGTAGACAACATACCTGAAATATAAGGGTACCTATAATGTTGACCACAACTGTAGATACAGGCATTACCTGTGGGGCTTAATATAAGTGCAATTATGTCTTGTATCTTGGAATTGTGGTCTTGAGGTTAATATTGTTGCCTTGCTCACCAATTAATAAGAACATAAGATATTCCATACTGGGTCAGACCAAGGGTCTATCAAGCCCAGTATCCTGTTTCCAGTAGCGGACAATCCAGGTCACAAGTACCTGCCAGGTTCAGGACCAGCCCAACCACTAGGGCACCAACACTTTGAACTAACTCTGGGGCTGGCCCTGTTCAGATTACCAAAATGGTACACAGATCCCTTGCTGCTTATCCCAGGACTAAGCAGTGGATTTTCTTGATCCTCTTAATGGTTTATGGATTTTTCTTCCAGGAACTCGTCCAAACCTCTTTTTAAACCCAGCTACACTAAAAGCTTTTACTACCTCTGGTTACTAATTCCAAAGTTTGATTACGCACTATGTGAAAAAATATATTCTCCAATTAGTCTTAAATGTGTTACAGTGTATCTTCATTGCGTGTCCCCTAGTCTTTTTACTTTTTGAAGGAGTAGACAACTGATCTATGTTTACCCGTTATACTTCGCTCGTTATTTTATAGACCTCTATCATATCTCCTCTCAGCTGTATTTTTTTTCCAAGTTGAAGAGCCCTAACCTTTTAAGACTTCCCTCGTAGGGGTATCCTTTCATCCCCTTTACCATTCTAGTGGCTCTTCTCTGTACATTTTGTAAATTCTGCCATTTCCTTTTTAAGATATGGTGATCAGAATTGCACACAGTATTCAAAGTGCAATCTCACCATGAAATGATAGAGGCATTATAATATCTTTGTTTTTATTCTCCATTCCTTTCCTTATGATTCCTAGCATTCTATTTGCTTTCTTGGCTGCCGCTGCACACTGGACCGAGGGTTTCAACGTATTATCCATGATGCCTAAATCTTTTTCCTGGGTGGTGATTCCTAATGTGGAACCTTGCATTGTGGAACTGTAATTTTGGTGGTTGTTCCCTAAGTGCATATATTTGCACTTGTCCACATTAAATTTCATCTGCCATTTGGATGCCCAGTCTTCTCAATTTATCAAGGTCCTCTTTCAATTTTTCGCAATCCTTTTGTGTTTTTAACAACTTTGAATAATTTTGTAACATCTGCAGATTTAATCACCTCATTCATTATTCCCATTTCAAGGTCTTTTAAAAAGCAATGGGCCCAGCATAGATCCCTGGGGTACTCCATTATTCACCTTTCTCCATTGAAAAAATTGGCTAGTTAGCCCTACTCTCTCTCTCTCTTCCCCCCCCCCCATCTTTTAACCAGTTCCTAATCTGCAACAGTACACGTCCTCCCATAACCTTTTAATTTCCCCCTCAAAAGGGAACTTGTCAAAGGCTTTCTGAAAATCCAGATACACTGTATCAACTGTCTCGGCTCACCTCTGTCTAACTCTTTATTCACACTTTGAAAAAAATATATAATAGACTGACGAGACAACTTTCCTTGGCTAAATCCATGTTGACTTTCTCCCATTAATCCATGACTATCTACATATTAAGAATTTTATTCTTTATAATGGTTTTCTACCATTTTTGTTTGGTAGTGGTCAGGCTCACCAGTGTGTGGTTTCCTGGATCACCCCTGGAACCCTTTTTAAAAATCGCATTACATTGGCCACTCTCCAATCTTCAGGTACTACAGATTACTTTTTTGTCATTTGTGAAATGGCATTTACAGAAGAAACAATTGGAATCTGTGGCCATCAGCTGTGGGACATTGGACTCTTTTTGAATTCTATCAAAAATAAAACTTGTAGGTGACAATAGTGCTGTCTCCCCTCTCCCCTTTTTTGCAAACAACTTAGTAGAGGCCTTGGTGGTAATGGTTACTGTCACAGCAGGAAGGAGCAGGTAACTCCTCAAAACATACCTTTTCTCAACACATTATGCTTCCGTATCAAACTCACCAACACAACATGAAAAGGGATAGCCGCACCAGCAATGATAATTGACCCTCGACCTGGAATGTGTACTAATACCTTGTAAAATAACCAGAGATTCTATTTAAAACTGTATTTAGTTCTAAACATGTTCGATGTATATAGTTCTCAACTATCAACCTGTTCTGATAGATTGAACCCATTATTGTTATTACCGAAATTGTTATTACTGTTAACACTGTTATATGTAAAAACAGCATGATGTTTACTGCCGTTCCTTGTAAAACAGCCTTGCTTGTTCATTGTTGTTCTTTGTAAACCGCAGCTGATCTATGGAAGTTGCGGTATATAAAAACCTGCTAATTAAATTAAAATTAAATTAAATTAATTAAATTAACTGTCGGGGTAGTAGTGGTTTCTTTCTGTTGGTCACCTCCTGCCATATCATTCCACCCCTCCTTTGAAAGAACAGGCGACCCTCTTTAGCAAAAGGTGTGCTTGTGTGAATATGTATGTGTCACATGTTCTTTCCTTATCCTGCTAGACTAGTCCAGATGAATGGGTTATAATCCTGTGCTCCCGATCCAGCAAGTGGAGCAAGACCAGAGCAATTTTCAGCAATGTTATCTCTTGTACACGTGTGCATCATAGAGAGAAACCAGTATTTGTCTGCCTCCAGCAGGTAGCAAGGTGTTTAGACTGGTGCAGATAGGCCTGTCTCCCTTGGCTCAGGTCATGGTCTTGTGGCCAGTGTGATTTGACACTTTTGACCCAACATTTGCTCGGAGCTTCGTTACTACACCAATTTGTCTCCTTGAGCTGACAGGTTCCTTTTGTCCATTGTGGTTACCTATGGATTCCAGCACTGCTGGGCTGAAGAGCGTTCAGGAGAACCCCAGGGTCCCCTGAGGGGGAGGTGGGTAAGTCTGGGTCCAGGCCTCCCTTCTCTCTCTCTCTCACTATCCTGTATCTGCATGTTCTGCTCTTTCAGTTTTTTGCTAAGTTTGTATTGCTCATGTTTCTTTAATTGGCTCTTCTGTGCTGCTTCTGAGTTAGCCGGACTTTCCTAGGCTGGTGTGGGGTGGCTGGAGAGGCTCTTATCAATCTGTGGATCCTTTTACGCCATGGTTGTTTGGGGGTTTTTTTCTTCCCATCATGCTTCTTTCTTCGCAGGCTTTTTTCCTTGACTACAGTTGAGCTCAGCCGCAATGTTTGGGGCACAGAAATGTGCTGTCTGCAGCTTGCTTCGAGTGAGCTCTGTGGCTGGCTCTTTTTCACCCTGATTGAGATGGAGAAGCCTGGGGGCACATTTTGTCAGCAATGTCGGGACCTGGTTGGTTACTTTGCTGCCTCTGCCACATCTCCCATGATTTTCTCACCAGCAAGAATAGTGGTCACATAGCCCTGGTGGAAGGGGGAGTGTGAGAGAAGGCCCTTGAGGGTCTTCTGGTATCCCAGGGCTCATTCTCAACTGGCTTTGAACAGCAGCTTCTGAAACAGCTAAAGGGCTGCTTCTGTCTCTGGTAGCTGCATGACAATCCCCCTCCTGAGTTCCCCCTCTGATTTTAGGGAGGTTAAATGCACCGTTCCTTCGAGGGTCTAGCCTTGTACCCTATGGAGGGGTGTCTGGGATAAGAACAGGCTACCCTTTGTCAAATGGGTGAGTTAGTGGAGGCAGGGGAGTTCCCTTGATAAAGGGAGATGATCCATTAGTGATTTGTCTTTCACAGCAAGGATCTCACCACCCTTTATTCAGGATACCATGGGGGCCCACATGTGCTTGATCTTATTGTGCAGAGGTTGGGGCCTGCTAGTATTCAATCTGATGGCCACCCAGAGGAGTGCCAAGATGAGAAACCTTTTAGCTGCAGGAAAGATCTGCCAGGGGGTTCTCATATTTTTTTTTCATGTGGTTCTTGGTGAGCTGTCTTCTGCACAGGATTTGATCTCATCTGGACTTGTAATTTTATTGGTGCCTGTTTGACTGTGCAGGTTGTGATATGTGGATCTCTTGAGGCCGTTGGTGGGGTCCCCTCTCTTGCTATCCAAGAGAGGAAACTTCAGTGGCAGGGTCCTCTAGTCATAGAGGATACCATTTCCTTCTTGCATGCTGACTGGCCCTTGAAGGAGTGTAAGCTGCCTAAGAGAGTATTCGGGAGTAGTAGTCAACACCATTCTTATGGCCTGGAGGTCTCCTAGTCCTTGGCCTATGTCATAGTCTGAAAGGTCATTGAGAGGTGATGGTCCTTTCAGACTCTGGGGGCCAGAAAGTTTGGCATTTGGCATTTTGTCTTTTTTACAGTCTAGATTGGACCAGGGCTTGACTCTGAATCCTCTCAAAGTTAGGGTGGCAGCATTTACGTTCTGTTGGAGGTGGATTCAGGGCATGTTCCTAGCAGCACATCCCAATGTTTCCAACTTCCCCAGAGGGGTGACATGGATCAGTCTGCATGTGCCAAAATGGAGTCTTTCTCTGCTGTTGAAAGTGCTGATAGGTTACCCCTTTGAGCCCCTTTGGAAGGGCTCACTTAAGGATTTGACCCTGAAGGTGGGGTCCCTTGTGGCTGTTGCAACAAATTGCAACCAAGAAACACGCAAAATAGCCTTCACATTCTATGCTCTGGACCTCTGAAAATACACTCCCCATCGAAATAAAAAACACACAGAGCTCCCAGACTTTATTAAGAAGCTAAAAACCCACCTTTTCAAAGACCCCCTTAAGGACTAACACTCCATCCCCACAGCAGCAATGCAACACTCCACTCATAATTGCATATATGTTTATAAAAATAATGCTATTTAATGTTAAGTTGTTTATAATGCAGTATTAACCTCTTTGTTCCATTTAAAGTTAGTTCTTATTTCTTTGTAAACCGCTTAGATTTCTTGATCTAACGGTATAAAAGAAAGTTAAATAAATTTTGCATTTGCCAGATGGGTGTCTGCATTTATAGGGAGCCTTCCCTTATCTCAAAAGTGCTAGTCTGCTGGATAACAGTTCCATCCTTTCTTCGGAAAGTGCTGACTGTCTTTCATCTTAATCAGATGGTGGTCCTGTTGTCCTCCTTGGAGGACCTTTGGGCAGACACCTCGCTGTGTCTGCTGGATACGAAGAGGGCATTGGTGAAGTATCTTGAAGTTACTAATTTCTTCCATCATTTGGACTATATCTTTGCCCTGTCCAGTGGTCCTTGATTGTTCTTTGGCCTAAGGAGGCTATTAGTTCAGCCTACATCCTCTATGGAGAAACAGGTGTCTGAAAGAGTGAGAACTCAACTCCACTAGGGCAAAAGTCGCCCCTTGGACTGAGTCCGCTTTGGTGTCTCTGGAAGACATCTATAAGGCAACTGCCAGCTATTCCCTGAGCACCTTTTGGGAAGCACTACAGGTTGCATGTGGGAGCTGGAGTGGATGGTGCCTTTTGGTAAGCAGTTCTGTTCAGAGCATAGTCTTCCTCCGACCCTGGGTTCAGACTAGGTAGGTGCCAGACGTCTGGACTAGATTAGAAGAAGAAATTTTCCATAACTGTTCCTTATCGTCTCTCCAATCCAGTCCCTCCTCTTCTGGGTTGTGCAACCCTTCCAGCAGCTTGGAGGCTGAGCCTATCATTGCTTTGATGATGCTCGGGTATAAGTACTGCTGGCACCACCCACTGGCACCAGTAAACTCAGCCTCAAAAAAGCTGGAGGTTGCCAGTAAGCCAGAAGGCTTACAGGAGAGCTTGCAGGCAGGGAGTTAGTGTTAAGGACTCCCACTAGCTAGATTTATCTAATTTTAAATTGATCTTTATTTGACCTTTACTTGCAATTTTAATTTTAATTTAATTTTAAATTTTAAGCGACTGTAGCTTTAAGGCTGATCTCCCTCCTTCCTCCCCCCCCTTCTCCTCTTACCTCCCAACTCTCCTTCGTTCTGAGGACTGCGGAAGCCCGATCTCCCAGGACCGAACGCGGAGGGGAAGTGCCCCCGGCCACATGGGAGAGATTGAAGAGAAGCCGGAGAACAGACCGGCGTGCTAGGACTCCGGGAGCGGCCTGCTCCGCCTCGCGCCAAAGTCCTCTGGGTGGCTGAACACTTGAGGTGGGCCCCTTGAGCCTAGGGGAGCAGCGCAACGGCAACAGGAGAGGCCGTCTGAGCGCCAGAAGCAGGAATGGCGAAAAGCGGCAGCCAAACAGCGGCAGCCGCGAGCAAGGCCTGCACACTGAGCTCGTTTCCACGTGGCCGCGGCCTAGCACGTGCAAAATCAGCGGAGGCCTTTCTGATTTGCACGCGGCTGTAGAACAGGGAGAGAGGAACTGGATCAACAGCAAGTATTTTAAATGCTTTACTTAACTATTTTATTTAACTGTTTTATTTTAACTGTTTATTTAACCTTCATCCAAAGTTTAGGTCTAGGTTGATTTGATTAAATAAGCCTGCAGCTAAGCTTCCTATTTTTTATCTCAGTTTTTTGTTTGGGGGGGTACTGTTTGTTGTATTTAATTCTAAAATTTGATTTATTATCTGGACTTCACACTATGCCCAGCAAGCCACGGTGTCCTGCCTGCGGCACTCGTCGGGGCATGGGGTCGGAAGCAGGAATCTGCAGAGGTTGCATGGCAGAAGCTGCTTCCATGGAGAGAGAGAAATCCAACAGGTATCTCAGGATTCCCATGGATCAGGAGATCCTCTGGAGGAGGGGGAGGGCCGATCCCCTCCTTCTCCAACCATGGACTTGCCTGGAACTTCCCGGCCACACCCCTCCATCTCCTCCGGAGAAGGTGGGGCCTGGGGACACTTCTCACCTGACTTTGTCCTCCTGCTGCACAAGGCCTATTTCATGCGCCAGCAGGGAGTAGGAGGACCACTGCAGGCAAGCGCTACCCCCAAAAGGACTATGGCCAGGACACAGGACACAGGGGCCCCTCCTAAGCGCGCTAGGCTGATGATCGAGGAGAACCTTACGTCACCGACACCTGAGGCCGGAGAGGAGGAAGCCTCGGACAAGGAGGTAGGGGAAGATGATGAGCTTGAGGAGGGAGAAATCCCAGAGGAAGAACACGCCCGGATAGTATACGTATTTCGCCGGGAAGAGCTCCCAACGTTAATTACTGAATCGCTGAAGGTCCTTAATATGGCTCCGGACATGCCAGCAGAAGAGGAATCCCTGGAAGATCCATTGATCCAAGCCGTTAGGAAGTCACAGAAGGTCTTCCCACTTCACAGAGTGGTACGGCAGATGATCCAGGAAGAATGGAATCAACCGGTATCCAGCTTAAGGGGAGTACGTTCTATGGCTCGGCTGTATCCTTTACCAGAACAAGACAAGGAGTTACTGAAGCCTCCCAGAGTGGATGCGGCGTTCTCAGCAGTCACTGAAAAGACGACTATCCCGGTCGAGGGCAGTGCAGCCCTGAAGGATCCCCAGGACAGAAAGCTTGATACGTTGCTAAATTAAGCCTTTGATGTAAGTGCCCTCGCCTTACAGGCTTCCATATCAGGGGCCTGGGTGGCGAGAGCCTGTCTGAGGTGGTCTCAACTTTAGCTAGCAGGGGGCCTGGCCGGAAACGCGCAAGCTGAAGCGGCTAGGATGGAGTCCGGAGCAGCCTACCTGGCGGATAGTCAGTATGACCTCATTAGAAGCCTAGCAAAGAATATGGCCTCTGTGGTGGCAGCCAGGTGATACTTGTGGCTGCATAACTGGGCAGCGGATGCCTCCTCAAAAGCACATCTGAGTAGACTTCCCTTTAAGGGTAAGTTGCTCTTTGGGGAACCTAGTAAAGGAGCTAGGCGAGACCAAGGGAGGCAGATTCCTGGAGGATAGACCAAAACAAGGTTGTCTCTTGGCTCCCACACGTATCCAACCAAGAGATTTCTGGAGGTTTCGACCAGCTAGGTCAACCCCCTTCCACAGGGGACGTTTCCCCTCGGAGTCAAAGCTTCCGGGGGTTTCACGGAGCAGGAAGAGGCTTTGGGACCGCCGCCTCCTCCGTGGGTCCTAGAAAACTGCAGTGAAGCAACGGGGGTCCGGGAGGGATGCCTTCCGGTGGGAGGTCGGTTAAGACAGTTTCTTCCCCCCTGGACCCGGGTAACTTCTGATCAGTGGGTTTTAGAAGTGATCAGAGAGGGCTACGCTCTTGAATTTGCAAAGCCGATTCAACCAGCATTTGTTCAGCCTCCCTGCAGATCCCTAGCAAAGAGAGCAGCGGTAGAAGACGACACCCTTTCAAGACTGCTATTGCTCGGAGCAGTGGTCCCCGTGCCGGTAGATCAACGCGGGTCCGGTTGATACTCTATTTATTTTGTCGTACCAAAGAAAGAAGGGAGTTTTCGTCCGATCTTCGACCTAAAACAAGTCAATCGATGCCTCAGGGTTCCACATTTTCGGATGGAAACCCTGAAGTCAGTAATTGTGACGGTAAGGCGTGGAGAGTTCTTAACCGCCTTAGACCTGACAGAAGCGTATTTGCATATTCCCATTCGAAAGGCTCATCAGCAGTTTCTGAGATTTGCTGTCCCAAGAGGACATTTTCAGTTTCAGGCTCTGCCCTTCGGCCTGGCAACGGCACCCCCGAACTTTCACCAAGGTGATGGTGGTGGTAGCTGTGGCTCTGCGAAAGGAACGGATTTTGGTACATCCCTACCTGGACGACTGGGTGATCAGGGCGAAATCAGAAGCGGAAAGTCTCAAGGTGACAGCCAGGGGGGTAACATTCCTGGAAGAGTTGGGGTGGGTCATCAATCGAACAGAGCAGATTGGACACCGCGAGAGGAAGGGTGTTCCTGCCAGCGCAAAGACTAGAGGATCTGAGGACCCTCATCTCTCAGTTCCTGGACAGGTGGACCCCTACGGCCTGGCATTACCTACAGGTGCTGGGAACCATGGCGGCAACGATAGAGGTGGTGCCGTGGGCCAGAGCACATATGCGGCCACTCCAGCAGGCCTTGCTACGATGTTGGTCCCATCAGCACTATTCATGGTGCAGGAGGTTACCCTGCCCTCTCCTAACCAGGAAGTCCCTGCAGTGGTGGCGTTGCCCAAAGAACTTAGATCGCGGAATGCCCCTCGAACCTCCGCTGTGGGTGCAGTTGACGACAGATGCGTGTCTGACAGGATGGGGGGCTCATTGCGAGGGACAGTTCGCCCAGGGTCGCTGGAATACGATAGAGACTCAGTGGTCAATCAACAGACTGGAGTTGCGGGCAGTGGTGTTAGCACTCAAAGCTTTTGAAACCCTAGTCTGGCAAAGAGCAGTCCGCGTCCTCTCCGACAACGTCCCGACAGTGGCCTACATCAACCGCCAGGGAGGAACAAGCAGTCCACCTTTGGAAGAGGAAGCAGACAGTCTGTTACAATGGGCAGAAGCCCACTTAATAGCTCTATCAGCACAGCACGTGGCCGGCATAGACAACGTCACGGCCGACTACCTGAGCAGGTGCAAGATAGACCACGGGGAGTGGGAATTGGTCCAGGAGGTGTTCGACCAAGTGGTAGCCCGTTGGGACTCCGATCATGGATCTCATGGCAAGATGGGAATCGGCCAAGGTGAGTCGATTCTTCAGTCGGAGGAAGGAAAGGATGTCGGAAGGCCTGGATGCTCTGGTCCAGAAGTGGCCTTCGGAAGGTCTCCGGTACGTTTTCCCTCCCTGGGCCCTCATAGGGAGAATCCTGCAGCAGGTGGAAGCCCACCAAGTATTGGTAATTCTTATAACCCCGGACTGGCCAAGTCAACCATGGTATGTGGATTTGGTGAGATTAATGGCCGTCCGTCCATGGCGGCTTCCCTGCAGGAGCGATCTGTTACGTCAAGGACCATTACGGATGCCCCAGGTGGATCGGTTCTCCCTTATGGCCTAGCTATTGAAAGGGCACGCTTCCTGAAGCGGGAATATTCGGGAGCAGTAATCTCGACATTGAGTGCGCGGAAGCACTCTACCTGTCTCTCGTATGAGGGTATGGTGTATTTTTGAGGCATGGTGCGCGAGACAAGAGAAGAAAGCCCCTCATGGCCTCTGTTCCGGAGGTACTGGAATTCTTACAAGCAGGGTTCGAAAAAGGTCTAGCGGCTAGCTCCTTGTGAGTTCAGTTAGTGGCCATTTCATGTTATAGAGGTAAGGTATGTGGGAAGCCCTTGGGGATCACGCTGACATTTCCAGGTTCCTTCGAGCAGTTAGGCGTTTGAGACCTCAGCTGAGATTGGTGGTTCCTCCATGTGACCTCAGTCTAGTCTTGAATGTCTTAATGGGGGAGCGTTTTGAACCGGGGGGGGGGGGGGGAATCCTCTTTGAAGGATTTGACCCCAAAAAACAGTTTTTCTAATAGCTATCTGCTCAGCTAGACATATCTCTGAACTTCAGACGCTGTCTTCTCTGCCGCCCTTTTTATCTTTCTTCAAGGAGAAGGTGGTCTTGCAGACAGTTCCCTCCTTTTTACCCAAGGTCGTTTCTCCCTTTCATGTAAACCAAGTCGTATCCCTCCCATCCTTTTCTAGTGAAGAGCGGAAAGGGAATGATGGGAGGCTGCGCCTCTTGGATGTGCGTCGAGTATTGAAGCGTTACCTGTCTCGCATGGCATCTTTTCGAAAGTCTGAACGGTTATTCATGCAGTTCGGAGGGCCATGCAAGGGGAAGGCAGCAACCAAGGCGTCCATTTCTAGATGGATCAGGGAGACTATTATGTCGGCCTATCTCCTGAAAGGAAGAAGGCCTCCGGTAGAGCTGCGAGCCCATTCAACTCGAGCCCAGGTGACTTCATGGGTGGAACATAGCTTGGTTCCGCCGCTGGACATCTGCAGAGCGGCCACTTAGTCCTCGTTGCATACTTTTGCCAAACACTACAGATTGGATGTCCAGTCGGCAGCAGATGCTGGTTTTGGGCATGCAGTGCTTCGGTCTGGGATGGCGAACCCCTCCCAGGCTTGAACTGCTCTGATACATCCCAGAAGAAGAGGGACTGGACTGGAGATAAGGAAGAAGTAATTAGACCTTACCTGCTAATTAGTGTTCCTGAAGGAACTCCAGTCCAGTCCCTGATCCCACCCAGTTATGTCATTTACAGGATTCCCTTTTTCAGGGGAGGAGCCGGACCGAAGACGGAGAGTGAAGAAGAGATTGTGCTCCTTGCTAGGAGGCCCATAGGTGAAGTGGGATGCTATGGCGGACCCTTTGATTGGAGGAAAGGGTTAATGCAATCTCAGGTATACCTCTTCCCCTCCCCCCCCCCTATTTTCCCCTTCTTTCCGGGGGCTTGGAAAAAGTTCCTGCAGGGAGGGAGGGGAGAGGTTATTCTATAAGTTTACAAGTTAAAAAAAAAAATAAATTTTGGTAGTCTTTAATGTTTTTCCTTGAAAAGTTATAGTTGGTTAATGGTTCTTTCCGATAAGTCTGCTTTTTCAATAGTTAACTGGTGCCAGTGGGTGGTGCCAGCAGTACTTATACCCGAGCATCATCAGAGCGATGATAGGTTCAGCCTCCAAGCTGCTGGAAGGGCTGCACAACCTAGAAGAAGAGGGACTGGACTGGAGTTCCTTCAGGAACACTAATTAGCAGGTAAGGTCTAATTACTACTTCTTCTTTCCTTGAGTCCTGCTAGACCAGTCCGGGACCTGTCTTGGGGGAAAACTACTCCTACGGGCTGGGAAGCCCTGCTGCCACCTTCTGCTTTTTAAGTATCTGTATCTGATGCAGGCTCCAGTATGGTTAGAGAGCCAAATGTTTTGGACTGATTTAATACTCTTGAGTTTTTTTTGAATCTTGCTGCTTAGTGTCATACTGGCTTCTCTCTGTGCTGCACCAGTGTATATACAAGTGATGACATTGCTGAAAATAGCTCTGGTCTGCCTCCACCTACTGGCTGGGGAGCATAATCCACTTGTCTGGATTCATTGAACGGGATTTAAAGAAAAATGTCTCCATTACGATCACTCCAGCAATCCCTGTAAAAACACATAATTGGACATTGTACTTTTAAAATATTAACTTTTGCTTTGTATGTATGTGTGTGCCTGCTCTTCCTGTGGGCAGCAACCTGCTGATGCAGATGTATGGGTGTCTGAGTCTGTCATTGCTGCTGCTTTTTACTGCCTCTCGGCTTCCACCCTAGGTAATGACCTAGTCTTGCCTAATGATTGGGCTGGTCCTGACCTTTATTCTGAGGAAGCAGTCTAGTAAAATGTCAGTCTGATCTCTTCCAGCAACTTTGGGGCAGAAGGTGGCAGTTGTTTTCCTTCAGCATTTTCAGTGAAAGGGGATATGTAATCTGCTGATATGTATCACTTTGTTCCCTTGTGCGTTCTGGATGCTAGCTCTGAAATTTTATTATGTAGGCTGGACAGGATGTTATGCAACCTGTGGTTTGATGAAATCTAGTCAATGTTTCATTCTTGAATGAAGGAGTAT
The DNA here is from genome assembly GCA_033557465.1 of Ichthyophis bannanicus. NCBI lineage: Eukaryota > Metazoa > Chordata > Amphibia > Gymnophiona > Ichthyophiidae > Ichthyophis > Ichthyophis bannanicus. Next base: position 1,104,323,604 of record CM066031.1, read on the forward strand.
AAGAGCTCAGATGTATATCCATAGTGCTCTTTTTAATGACACGGAAAAGTCTGTTTGCAGAATGATTTATGCAGTAAACTTCAGAGTTAACCACATAAATGATTGCTGCTGAAATTTTGAGGGATGGCAATTGGATAAATTTTAACAGGACAACTTCTCCAGTAAAAGTTTTTATCCACATAAGTTAGGTAGAGTGAGGGAAAGGCTAAATGAAGATTACTGATATTCAGTGCTGTCTGGTTAATTTGATTCGGTGCATAAATACTGTAGCTGTCCTAACTTAATAGGAAAACTTTATCTGGTTAATTTTAGGACCGCCTACTCAGCTGCTCGACTTAACCAGGCAAATTGACTGAAAATCTGCTTGGAGTTAAGCAGTTAATCCGCTTAGCATCTGCTCCAGAGTTCCAGGTCTGTTTTTCTCTTGAATGAAAAAGCTCATGCATAGATTTATTAAAAGGGGTAAAAAGGGGACTATTGTCGTTGATATGGAAGGGTAGACTAGCTAGGCCATGTAGTCTTTTTCTGCCATCATGTTTGTTTCTGTTTTCTGTTAAGAGCATTCATTTAGCTGAATAAATCAGCAAGGGGGCTCAGTTTAATCGGGCACATGTAATCACTTGTTTGCAGCTCAGTGAGTTCCAGCTCGTAGCTGCTAAGAGTAGATACTACTTTCTGGAGACGAGATACACAGGTGTGCAATACTGCCTTGAGACAGCCATATCACCTCTGTGTGTCTGAGGACGTCCTCCTCGCTGAATGCAGCAAAATATCCGGAGTTGGTTGCATTGAACTTAAGTTTAACAGTCACTGCCAGGTAGAGGATGCCATGATCTGGTTTTATATTTCTCACCAAAAGAAAATATGAAAAAAATCAAGGTCTTCAGGTACAGCAGCAACATTCCCACAAAATGGCATGGGAATCCTTGTCCTATACTGCTGCTGGTGGTGGTGGTGATGGAGGTGCCTTCCTGGCGGCAGCAAAGGGGGGGGGGGGGGGGAAGGAATCCCTTGTAACTTCACGGGAAGGGTGTCGCGTGGATGTTCTTGTTTTGCACGAGAGTGGAATTCTTTCCAGTCACGTATGCAGTTTGAGCCACAGTCCACGACACAGTTCTACAGATTCCTTCTGAAATCCAAAAATCACAGCGCTTTTGAAAATTTAATTTGGCTTTAGTATTTTGTGCTTTCCACAGAGCAGAGTCTTCCTCTAACTTCCTTGTTCTGAATTGACATGAGCAGGTGGGACATGCTAAATCAACAAGCATTTCCAGTAAGCCGTGTAGGAAAGTCATTCTTGCAGCTGATCAGTGTGCTGTGGGCAACATTCCATCTTTTGACATTACATCTCTCTCTAGCCTGACAGTGCCATTAGACATGGGTATTTCTTTTTCTGTCAGTTCATTGGCCTTCTGCTCTCTGAACATTTATTTTACAAGTTGAATGGCACACATTATCATCAACTCCTCAGAATACCCGCTCTCGCTTTAGCAGTCGTCTGTACCACCAAGTGGACTGAAACTGTAAGCATTTTTATCAGCTGTAGTTGTGGATTTTATTAGTGGTTTAGTACCCAGCAGTTTCTTGTCATTTCTTTAAAAATAATAAAACAAAAAACAAAAAAAACCCCACTGCTTTCACTTTCCCCTTTCCCTTCCTTTTTTACCCCAGCACTCGTCCTCTTTCTCCCTCCTGGCCAGCAGACAGCAGTTGCACATGCTCCGCTGCCAGTAACTACCACAGCTGTTCTCTATCTGGGTGATGCTCAGGCGGGCACCACAGCATTCCACTCCTTCAGCCTCACCAGGCATTTCTTACATTGTGTGCTGGAGTCTGAATTTTAGGCAGTCACCTGGTATTTTTTTCAACCCTGTTAGTGGGAGCAGTATTCATTAAGTTATATGTAATTTTATACCCAGAAAAAGCTGTAGCTCATTTTCAGAGAAAGGACTTTCTTTGAGAACAAGCAGGAAGTCAGCCCTCACATATGGGTTATGTCAGCATCGATGGAGCCTGCGTGATAACCACTTCCCAGCTTTCATAGAAAGCCTTTGGGATTCTACCACACATGTGTGGTCACCTTCCCGCCCAAGGGTGCCATCTTACCTCAGTTATCATCTTTCCACGTAGCCAATCAGACGCTTGACTGTTACTTGGGAAAAACTTGGTGTTTGTTTGCTTACTTTTTTTGTTTTTTTTTTTCTGTGCGATTCTTTACTCGGTCACATATTGTTACCTTCCCGTACCTGGAATCGTTGCTTCCTTGTAGTTGCATTTTTCTTGGATTCCCTCCTTTTTTTTTTTTCTTTATTCAGTGTGCAATTCTGGTCGCCATAGGATATAGGAAAGGTACAGAGAACAGCCACCAAAATACCCCTATGAGGAAAGGATTAAAATGTTAGGGCTCTTCAACTTTGGAAAAGAGAGAGCAGAGGGGAGATATGATAGAGGTCTATAAATTAATGAATGGAGTAGAACGGGTAAACATAGATCAGTTGTTCCATCATAAAGTAGAAAGACTAGGGAATGTGCAATGAAGTTAAAGTGTAACCCATTTAAGACTGAGAGGACATATTTTTTCATTCCATGCATAATCAAACTCTGGAATTCGTTACCAGAGGATGTAGTAAAAGCTGTTAGTGTAACTGGCTTTAAAAAAAGGTTTGGACAAGTTCCTGGAGGAAAAGTCCATAAACCATTATTAAAGAGGACCTGGGAAGTCCATTGCTTACCTTGGGACAAACACTGTGGAACCTTGTACTTTTTGGGAACCTGCCAGGCACTGTTCTCTCTAAGCTATGCGCGTGTGCGTGCGCACACACCTCACCGAGCGAGCACACATACTTTACAACAGAGCGCACAAAAATTACGGCTCTGATTCTGATTAGAAAACAACACAGACATCTTAATGTAAAAGTTATGATTGTAATTACTAGAAATTTCCCGCTTCATTTAGTAATCGTCTATTTTCATTTAATTTGATTAAAATCAATGTGGTGTACATACTGTATTCTGACGTGTAGTCAAATTTTAAAGTATATAACTCCGAGTGTCGTTATGTGGAGCACAAAAATTTAACCTTCCTTCAAAAGCTGCACACAGCTGATATTTTATGCGCACACAGCCTACAGAAAATTAGAGGGAACATTGCTGCCAGGTACTTGTGATCTGGATTGGCTACTGTTGGAAACAGAATACTGGGTTTGCTGGACCTTGATGTGACCCAGTATGGCATTTCTTATGTTTTAATGCCCTTTCAGGATGCTATGGTGGCTCTGAATGTCATTGTACCTATTCTTAAGCAAGGTTAGAAGGTGGAACCCTCCTTTTTTTGAAAGGTATCTGTTCTGCTGCATTTATTCCTCTACTTTAGTCTACATTCTGCTGCATAGGATATCTGGGAGGAACTACCCCCTTCCCTCTGATTAGGGGTCCTAAGCTCCTGTCTTAGCTGTACTTTCAGCCCTAGGGCCAGCTGGATCAGCCTTTCAGGCTTCCTAGGGTGGGAGCCCTGGTCATGGCTGTGGCAAAGGGCACAATCATCCCTGTGGAGGGAAGTGCTACACTCAAGGAGTCTCATGTTCAGGAGGTTGAGGACCTCTCTAAAGAATGCCTTTGCAGCTATCGCCAGACTCTTGAGCAGTGCTGTATGCAAGGTTTGTGTCAAGCTCTCTTGTGATGGATCCAACTGCTGCTGGACAGCCTAGGAGAGTATGAGATTGCCTAGGTAGATTGTACCCTCTAAGACTTTGATAAGATTCTCTTCCAAGTCTATGGTGGTAGATCTCCAGAAGATGGCTCTGGCTTTGGCTGTGCACTTGGTTAGCACATACTATCTCCAAACTGCAATTCGGCAAACTCTCCTAAGGCTAGTTACTCTTGAGTGTGGGCCTGGCGAAATGGTAAGTCCTCGGGGAAGCTCACACATGCGGATTCTTGGAAGATGAGCTTGAGGGTATTTTAGGGCCATGTGCGGAGCCTGAAGGCATCCTTTGAGCCTAAGTCCAAGAAAGGGCAGTCCTTTCGGAGCTTCAGAATGCTCTAGTCTCCACCACTGCTCCATTGGAAGCAAGTAATTCTCTTCAGTGAGTTCCAATGGCCCCTCCCAAGGTGCAGCCAGTTGGAGTATGGCTCCAACTGTTTCTCCCTGAGGGGACCTATACCAAGTCAGATCAGTGGGCCCTCTAGGTCCTGAATCAAGATTGGAAGTATATTAGTTTCTTCTGCATGACACCTGCTTTCAATCCTTAAATCACTGGTTCAGGCCAACCTGGGAAATAAGATGCAAAATATTTCAATTGCAGCAGTGCCTCTCAACCATTGTGCCTTGGGAATGTCCTTGGTGTGCCTTGGTGGTGACAATTAGGGGCATGACTTTGTATGGTCGCATAAGGTTCTTACTTCAGCTCTATTGGAAGTGTCCCGAGAAGAGCCCTCTGCTTCCCATTGCAATTCATCCTTCCTTCCCAAACAGCATGCAGGAACAGGAGAGCTTGGAGCAAATAGAGCAAAGAAGAACCACTCTGTTTTAATATGCCCCTCCCCTCTTGTCATTCCAGGGTAGGAGAACATAGTAACATAGCAACATAGTAAATGACGGCAGATAAAGACCAGTATGGTCCATCTAGTCTGCCCAGCAATATGACAGGAGTAGGTGCACCTCTTCCCATGTCTTTTAGGGAGTAGGTGCACCCCTTCCCATGTCTTTGCTTAGTGGTGCACCCCCCAGGAGCAGGTGCACCCCTCCCCATATCTTTGTTTCTTTGTTTGTTTAGGGGTGAACACACCGCTCCTCCCCCCATCGCTCCATGTAGGACACCCCTATTTGTTGAGAAATTAGATGGTTCAGTTTATTTTGATTTAATCTTGTTGCTGTAAAGTGATCCACAGTGTCTGTCCCAGGCCACTTTGAATTCCGTCACTGTGTTTGTCCCCACCACCTCCATTGGGAGGGCATTCCAAGCATCCACCACCCTTTCAGTAAAAAAAGTATTTCCTGACATTGCCTTTCAATTTACCACCTTGCAGCTTCATGTTATGCCCTCTAGATTTACAGCTTCCCCGTCTCTGGAAGAGGTTTGTTTGTTCATTATTTCTCCAAGTATTTAAAGGTCTGAATCATATCTCCCCTATCCCTCCTCTCCTCCAAAGTGTACATATTTAGGTCTTCAAGTCTCTCCTCATAAGGCTTCTGATGCAGGCTCCAAATCATTTTGGTCGCCTTCCTCTGAACAGCTTCCATTCTTTTTACATCCTTTGCAAGATACGGTCGCCAAAACTGAACACAGTATTCCAAGTGAGGCCTCACCAGAGACTTATACAGTGGTACTAGTACCCCTTCCTTTCTGCTGGTAATTCCTCTTCAAATACAGCCCAACATCCTCCCGGCTTTTGCCACCACTTTGTCGCACTGTTTTGCCACCTTGAGATCTTACAGAAATAATCACACCGAGGTCTTTCTCCTGCTCCGTGCACACCAACCTCTCGCCCCCTATTGTGTACGTTTCCCTTGGATTTCTGCTTCCCAAGTGCATGACACTGCACTTCTTCGCATTAAATCTTAATTTCCAAGCATCAGACCATTCCTCCAGCTTTTGCAGATCCCTCCTCATGTTGAGCACTCCCTCGGGGGAGTCCACTCTGTTGCAAATTTTTGTGTTATCTGCAAAAAGACAGACTTTTCCATTCAGTCCTTCAGCAATATCACTCACAAATACATTGAACAGTGCCAGGCCTAGGACCGAATCCTGAGGCACCCCCGCTAATCACCTTCCTTTCATCCGAGTGAGCTCCATTTACCATCACCTTCTGTCATCTGTCAGTCAACCAATTTCTGATCCAGTTTACCACCTTGGGACCCATCCCCAAACTACTGAGTTTATTGATAAGCCTCCTATGAGGGACAGTATCAAAGGCTTTGCTGAAATCCAGGTAGATGACATCCATCGCGTATCCTTGATCCAGTTCTCTGGTCACCCAGTCAAAGAACTCGATGAGATTTGTCTGGCAAGATCATCTCTCGGTAAAACCATGTTGCCTCGGATCCTGTAACCTGCTGGTTTTGAGAAAGTTCACTATTCGCTCTTTCAGGAGCGTCTTCATTACTTTTCCCGCCACCGAGACACTTCTTCCCTGTCACCACTTTTGTGTAGAGGTACGACGTCAGCCATTCTCCAGTCCTGAGGAACCTCTCCTGTTTCCAAGGATCTGTTGAAAAATCCTTTAATGCGTGTCACTGGAGCAGACACTGCAGAACAAAGCAGAACACTTCCTCGAAGCTGCTCCAGCCCCTTTCTCTTGTTTCTTAGGGGTATGTTTGCTAAATAGCGGTAGCAGCTTCCATGCGATATCGGAGCCTGGGAGATTCCTTCTGGCATATCCTGTACCTACAGTCTGTTGTAGTTGAACACAGAGTCCCTGTTTTCCATGTAAGGGCAATTGTATCTGTTATTGTATCAGTCAGGTGGGAGGGAGGAAGTACTTCACCATCTCCAGGAACAAGCAGGAATGAGTCTTCACATATGGGTATTGTTGGTACCGACGGAGCCTGCGCGGGAACGCTCCCCAGCGTCCAGTAGGAAAGCTTTTGGGAGCATCCCACAGCGCCTGTGTGCTGCCTTCCCGCCTTTCCCAACAGCCTCTCCCAACCGCCTCTCTCCAGTTCTTCTTTTCCGCGGAGCCAGCAGGTCGTGTTTCCTGTCACCGCTGAAGAATTTCTTATTCTTTTATTTTTCTTTAGTCGCGTGTCTGCCTTCTCGACTCCGGACCGGTACCACCGGTCTTTTTTCTTTCTTTCTAAAACCCCCCCCCCAAAAAACCCCTACTCTTTTCTTACTTCAGTGCATTTTTTCTTCTGTGGCCTTAGGCCTGCAGATATATTTTTCCTCATGGAAAAACCCGCCTCCGGGTTTAAAAAGTGCACGAAGTGCAGTGGCACTATTTCTGTCACTGACACCCATGACTGGTGTCTAAAATGTTTAGGTCCTGACCACTCCATCGCGGATTGTGAGTCCTGTTCCATGATGTCTAAAAGAGGGTTACAAAATCGAGCAGCCAAGCTCAGTACCCTGTTTCCCTCCGATGCAGCTTCTGTGGCATCGACGTCTTCCAGGGCTGCTTCTTCATACCATGGATCTCAGGTAACCAAACTTAAATCTGGCCGGTCCTCAAAGAGTACATCTCCCTCCAAGTATCGAGATGCCCCCGGGCTTACTCTTGAGGAATCCACACCGGCAAAATTACCCCGGCGGGAGGCTCCGGCTTCCAAAGCTGTATCTATGGAGTCACAGGTTGACATCGATGGCTCAGCCTCGACCGATCACCTGTTACAATGTTCTGGGGTACCGGAGGTTTCCACCGGTACCGACATCCAGACATTGGTGGCGTCGATGGATCAGAATATTCTGACCATGCAGCGTGCCATCACGGCATTCATACAAGCTGCGACGCCTACGGTACCGCAAAAACTCCGTTGTCGGTACCGGTACCGATTCCGGTACCGGATCCGATATCGGTTCCGATACCGGTACCGCTTGCATCGACATCAACGTCGATGGCAGCGGTACGCTATCCAGTGATGCCCATTGGTACCGACTCGGTACTGATTACTCCCGATGTCGATACCCCCCCGGTACGCGTATCGGGCTCTGCGAGAGCATCCAGGCAGTCGATACTTTGATTCCTCTGAAGACTCTGATACATCAGAGGCCTCTATTAAAGCATCAGGGATCCTTCCTCAGGAACCCTCTTCTCCAAAAAGGAGAATGTCTCCTCCTGAAGACTTGTCTTTTCAGGACTTCATCAGGGAGGTGGCCAGAGGCCTGTCCATCTCAGTGGCCTCTGAAACAGAACCTAGAGCCAAAAAATTAGATATTCTACAATATCCTAAGGCTCCTAAAGAGGCAGCCACCTTACCAATACATGAGATTCTTTATGATCACATGTTGGGCATATGGGAGACTCCTCTTTCCACCTCCCCTCATTCTTGTAGGTTCGACACCATGTATCGTGTTCCTCCTTGTCCTGGTTTTCATAAGACGCAGCTTCCTCACCACTCCATTGTGGTAGAGTCTGCTATGAAAAAAATCACAAGTACAAAAACACTCCTCTGCTCCTCCAGGAAGAGAATGCAGAACCTTTGATGCCTTTGGCAGGAAAATCTTCCAGGCCAGTATGCTTGTAGCCAGAATCAACTCCTATAGTCTCTCTATATGGGGATGTTTCTAAAAGAAGTTACAGATCATCTGCAAACCTTATCTCCTTTTATGTCAGAAGATAAGAGAAGAATATATCACCTGGCTTAAACATGCACAGGATGTATCCAAGTTTTCCAACTGTGCAGCCTTTGACTCTTTTGAGGGTGCCAGTAGAGCCTCGGCTATTGCCATAGGTGCACGCAGAGTTGCTTGGTTGCAAGCCTCTGATTTGGAATCCTGGGTACAGGATGGTCTAGGTAACCTTCCCTGTACAGGGGAAAACCTGTTTGGCAAAGATTGGCAAGCAAAGGCCAACCAGATGGATGCTGAAAATTCTGCTTTAGATAGACTTTCAAAGTCTACTACTGCTCCTTTTAAAAAGAGGTTGTTCAAAAAAGGATCTTTCCCAAAAAAAGGGAAATTTTCTTCTGGTTATGGTCAGGCTTCTTCTCAAGGTCGTTTTGCTACAAAGAGAAAGCAACAACCAAAACGGGCCAAGCCTCAGGCTGCGAGGACTGCTACGGCCCAACAGCCTCAGCCTCCTCAGGGCCTTTGACTTTCCACTAGAGAACTTAGCCTTTCTGGCTCTAGAACATCCAGAGCCTCTCACCATCCCAGGAAGGCTAGCTCACTTTGCTCCCAGATGGGAACAAATCACAGCAGAGCAATGGACCCTCTCCATCATACGGGATGGGTACAAGCTTCATTTCTTAAACCTTCCCCCTCACACCATGGTGAAACAGTTCAATTCTCAAACATCTCTCCTCAACCTTCTAGGTCAAGAGATTGCTACCCTTCTTGCCCAAGGGGCAATAGAAGTAGTACCCCTTCTTCAACAGGGCTCAGGGTTCTACTCCCCCTATTTTCTCATCCCAAAGAAAACGGGGGGCTACAGACCCATATTAGATCTCAGAGAGTTGAACAAGTTTCTATGCAAGGAGACATTCAAGATGACTTCTCTCGGAACTCTCCTTCCATACCTCCAGAGTCAGGACTGGCTTTGTTCTCTAGATCTCAAGGATGCGTACACTCATGTCCTCATCCATCCAACACACAGAAGGTTCCTTTACCAAGGAAAGCAGTACCAATACAAGATGCTTCCTTTCGGTCTGGCCTCTGCTCCAAGAGTGTTAACAAAATGCATGGCAGTGGTAGCTGCATTTTTACGCACTCTAGGGATATTCATATTCCCATATCTGGACGACTGGCTCATCCGAGCTCCATCCCAGTCAGAGGCCCAGGCTTCCCTAGCCTGCACAAAGCATGTTCTTCAATATCTGGGACTAGTAATCAACATTCCAAAATCCCATCTCACCCCTACTCAGTCTCTAGAGTTCATAGGGGCCTTACTGGATACCACAACTGCAAGGGCCTTTCTTCCCCAGGCCCGTTGCCTACGCTTGGTGCAGTTAGCTTCCCAGATTCAGTTAAAATCCCATTTAACTGCTCGAGAGATGTTGCAACTCTTAGGCCACATGGCATCCACTGTGCATGTGGTTCCTTACGCTCGCCTTCACATGAGGGCAGCTCAGTGGACTGTATTCACCCAATGGACCCAGGCATCAGGTTGCCTGTCAGACAAAATAGCAACCTCCAGTCGCCTCTTTTGGTCCCTCCACTGGTGGAAGTCCACTCAAAATCTGTTGCTGGGGTCCCCCTTTCAACAGGTGTTACCCCAAGCAACCCTTACAACAGATGCCTCTCCAAAGGGTTGGGGAGCTCATCTACAAGATCTCTCCACCCAAGGCATCTGGTCTCCACAGGAGACATCTCTACATATCAACCTCTTAGAGCTCAGAGCAATCTTTCTGGCTCTCAGAGTCTTCCACACCCTGCTCAACTACAAGACGGTCCTCATCCACACGGACAACCAGGTAGCCATGTTCTATGTGAATAAGCAGGGGGGGAATGGCTCTCTGTCGCTTTGCAACGAAGCTCTGAGATTGTGGGCCTTCACCAGAGAGCATCAAATCCATCTCATGGCAGTGTATCTTCCAGGGGTTCAAAACTCTTGGGCAGATAGACTCAGTCGAGTTCTGCTTCCACACGAATGGTCCCTCCAAGGGGACCAGATAGCCAGGATTTTTCGGATTTGGGGTACCCCAGACATAGACCTGTTTGCAAGTCTGTGGAATGCCAAACTTCCCCGGTTTTGTTCCAGGATTCCGTGTCAGGGAGTTCAGGCCAGGGATGCCTTCCTCCTTCATTGGGGGCAAGACTTCCTCTATGCCTTTCCACCTATTCCCCTCATCCCCAAGACTCTATTCAAGCTTCAGAGAGACAAGGGGTCTATGATCCTCATAGCACCACATTGGCCACGCCAAGTGTGGTACCCTCTACTTCTGCATCTCTCTCAAGCTCCCTCCCTGGACCTAGGGTCTGCTCCAGATCTCCTCTCCCAGGAGGAGGGAACCTTGTGGCACCCGAATCCTCAGTCTCTTCATCTCAGGGCCTGGTTGCTGAAGGCCTAGACCTTCAAGATTTACACCTTTCTCAGCAAGTGAAGGATATCCTTCATGCTTCCAGAAAGCCTTCCACCAGACGTTCCTATGCTTTTAAATGGAAAAGGTTTTCCATTTGGTGTGCAGAGAAGGGTCTCAACCCTCTTGCAATACCTTTTGAATTCTTTACTAGACTATTTGCTGCATTTATCCCATGCAGGCCTTAAAACAAATTCAATCAGAGTCCATTTGAGTGCTATTGCAGCATCCCTTAAGCCTCTCAGTGGACAACCTATTTCCTCTCATCCTCTTATAGCAAGATTCATGAGAGGCCTTCTTTTGACTAAACCTCCCATTAGACCACCTCCAGTGGCATGGGACTTGAATCTGGTTCTTGGCCAGCTTATGAAGCCACCCTTTGAACCCTTAGCCACTACCTCCTTGAAATTCCTTTCCTGGAAGGTTATTTTTCTCATTGCAGTCACCTCAGCTCGCCGTATCAGTGAGTTGCAAGCTTTAGTGGCTAATCCTCCTTATACAAGGTTCCATCATGACAAGGTAGTCCTCAGAACTAATCCACACTTTATGCCTAAAGTGGTCTCACCTTTTCATCTGAACCAGGAGGTATATTTACCTGTCTTTTTTCCAGGACCTCATGCATCAAGTGCAGAGAGGAATCTTCATACCCTGGATTGTAAAAGAGCACTTGCTTTCTACTTACAAAGGACACAGCAACATAGAAAGTCCTCTCAACTTTTTGTTGCTTTTGATCCTTCTCATTTAGGACTTCCAGTCTCTAAGAGAACACTGAGCAATCCAATTGGACAGAGTATTTCCTTCGCCTACCAGAGTAAGAACCTTTCTCTGGAGGGCCATGTCACAGCTCACAATGTGAGGGCCATGGCAGCCTCTATGGCTCATCTAAACTCTGTGTCCATCGACCAAATCTGTGGAGCGGCCACCTGGGCATCGGTTCATACCTTCACAGCCCATTTACTGCTTGGACAAGGACTCCCGCCGGGATGCCTTGTTTGGTCAGGCTGTTCTCAAACACCTGTTCCATACCTAATCAACTCCTACCCTCCATCCCTGACTGGATGCCTGAGATTCATGGGTGGAGGTGGAGCCCTTCCCAGGGACTCACAATCTGGGTGATCTCCCAGGCATCTCTAGCTGGGGAGTCCCCATATGTGAAGACTCATTCCTGCTTGTTCCCGGAGATAGCACAGTTACTTACCCTGTAACAGGTGATCTCTGGGAACAGCAGGAATAAGTCTTCACAACCCACCCACCTCCCCTAGGAGTTGTATCTCTCTATCTATCTTTCCTTTCCTCTCTCTCTCTTTGTCTCAGCTTTAAAACTCGAACTGGAGAGAGGCGGTTGGGAAAGGCGGGAAGGCAGCGCGCAGGCGCTGTGGGATGCTCCCAAAAGCTTTCCTACTGGACGCTGAGGAGCGTTCCCGCGCAGGCTCCGTCGGTACCGACGATACCCATATGTGAAGACTTATTCCTGCTGTTCCCAGAGATCACCTGTTACAGGTAAGTAACTGTGCTTTCCCTTCCCTCCCTAGACCTTGCCAATGTGTATTTTCATTTTTTCGTATTTCCCATGTGGAAGCAGTTCTCAGTGGTTTCTCCACTTCTGTGTTCTGCATTGCCATTTCCAGTTCCGGTCCCTGTCCTTTGGCCTAACTAAGGTTCCCTGAACCTTTTTCAAGGCAGTGGTAGTGGTAACAGCATTTTTATGCAAGTGGAGAATCTGGTTTACTTTTTACCTGGACGTCTGGCTGATCCATTCTGACTAATTGGAGAAGTCTAGAAATAGCACAGACTTGACAATTTTACTGGCTGGAAAGGCTGGGGTTGGTAATCAATTATCCCAAGAACAGCTTGCTTCTGTCCCCAGTGCATATTGCAGGTATAGACCACATATAGATCAACTTTCTGAATCAGAACACTGGATCTGGGAGAGTAGGCTTGCAGCTTGTGCACATTCAACCTCATGATGCAGAGAACTTTTTCAGCTGCAGTTGCAGACCCACAGATGGCAAACTTGGTTGCCTTTCTTCAGGAGTGACCCTATGAGGTTTTGCTCCGTCTTCTCTCCATGGTCCTTGGTAAGCCATATTTTGCACAGAATTGGGGCCACTCTGACTTAATTCTAGTGAGCCTAGTCTCGCAAGCTGTGGTACGTGGATCTCTTGAATCTATTGATGGGCCCTTCCCTCTTGGTGTCTCAGGAGAAGCCCCTAGTGATGGAGGAACCTGGTCCGTTTTTGTTTATGGCCTGACCCTTGAGAGGAATAGGCTGTCTAAGAAGGGCTACTCTGGAGCGATAGTTGACACCCTGCCTAAGGCCTGGAAGGCTTCTACATCTGTGGCTTATGTGAGACTCTAGTTTTTGAGAGAGGTGCTCCTTTTGTTCCCTGGAGGCCAGGAAGGCACAAACAATCTCTGTGGTGGTCTCCTTACAGTCTATTCTGGAACAGGGCTTAGCCTTGAACTCTCTCAAGGTTCAGGTGATGAAGTCCAGTTGTTCCTCGGTGGATCCACTTTGGTGCTGAAAGTGCTGAAGGGGACTCCATTTGATGCTATTTGCCGGGCCTCTCTCAAGGATTTGACAGCATCCACTAAGCAGGTGTCAGAGCTGTAGGCCTTGGCCTGTATAGTGTCTGTCTTGGTCATCTCTGTGGCTGCTATCTCAGGGACTGTGCTGTCCTTTCTCCCAAAGGTGCTGTCCTACTTTCCTCTTAACGAGGCTGTCGTTTTGTCATCAATCTGAGGAGGATCTTCAGAGGGACCTCTTGCTATGTCTGGAAGTGCGGAGGGTGTTGATCAGGTACCTGGAAATTTTCCAGTTCTTTCCACTGGTCAGGCCATTTTTTTTATCATCCTTGAAAGCTGCCGGCTCGGTTCTTGGGCCACCAAGTCCTCTTTGACCTGCTGGATGAAGGAGTCCACCAGAAAAAAACAGCACACTGCCACGTAAACACGTGCAACAAACAGTTCCTTTAAGGAAGTCATGACACAGTATGCGTTGATCGCTTGCAAGGATCCCTGTGATTTATCTTTTACCTCTTTATGGGCACAAATATAGGATACCTTTTTAGATGAGCAGTTTTTCTCACACATCGGTTCTTGGTCCTAAGTTTTTGGTGTGCCTCACCCCTGAAGAAGTACATTACGAAACACGGCCTGTGTTGGGTTTGGCCCCCCTTGCATCTTATAAAGACCAATAAAAAGTTTGTGAGTTTTAAGTACTGCCCACGTCTTTGTACTGTTTGCTGCTGGATGAAGGAGGACATTGGGTCAACCTACCTCCTCTGGCTGCAAGTAGGTGCTGGGGGGAGTCGAAGCACACCTCCACTAGGGCACCAGCCACCTCCTGTGCAGAGTCTGCCTTTTGTGTCTCCAGAGGACATCTGCAAAATGGGCTGCCTGCTAGTCTCTGAGCACCTTGGTGAAACACTGCAGGTTTCATGTGTGAGCAAGAGCCATTGGTGCCTTTTTGCAGGGCAGTCTTCCTAAACATCTTCCTAACTTGGTCCCAATTGCTTGGATACATCCCACTCATCTGGACTGATCTAGTGGAATAAAAAGAAAGGAAAGACTTTTTCTGAATTTTTTCTTTCCTCGAATCCTTCTAGACCAGTCCAGGACCTGGCCTGGAGCTGCCTTTTGATCGCATTGTTGGTGTCCATTCCTGACGCAGAGTTTATTCAGGTAAGAAAGCCAAGTACTTATTCATGTTTTGTTGCAAAGTTGACTTTTTGAATATTGATGTTATGAGTTTTGTTTTTTTCCTGAGTTTTTCCATTTACTGCTTGGGAAGTGTCATACTAGCTTCTCTCAGTGCTGCACCAGCTTATATTGAACTAGTGATGACATCACTGAAAGTTGCTCGAGTCTACCTCTACCTGCTGACAAGGGAGCATAACCCACTTGTCTGGACTTATCTAGTAGGATTCAGTGAAAGATTATTATCGGGTAACATTTCTCCATTTTTATCCCATTTCCTCCCATTGAACTGGATGAAGATGAAGATATATATATATATTTGTTTTTTAAATTTTCACTCTTGGGGTTTTGTTGTGAGGCAGAGCTAAAGAATTATATCTATTCCTGGTTTCTTCCATGTGCATGTCTCCAACAACATTTCCTGTTCTTTGTTTACCTTGTCACTGCTAAAATAGCTGTATTTAAAATTTAAATTCTGTAAAGTGCAAATGTCTTGCATACCCTGAGAACGTGTTCCTTTCCGCCAGGCGCGGCTGGTGTGAAGTGCGACGGAATACATTGCACTGCCAGAATAGCTCAGAGCAGCCGCATGTCGGCTCTTAACAGGCCAATGAAAACAAGGAACTAGGAGCTCTTACCTTTTCAATCTAGCTGTTCTCATTCATCATGTCTTTTTAGAATTCATATGAATGATTTTATAAACTGGTGCCTAGTTAATGCACGTTTTCACACTCCTCCTCGACGTCCTAAAATAAGTGTATGTACATACTTTACAAAATGGAGAGTAAGTGTGAAAGTAGGCGCATATGTTAATGTGCGCTGACTTGCAGCAACCCCAGAGCTAGTGTAAATGACTGTGCCTCCTTCCTGCAGCTGCACATGTAAATTAAAGAATGCTATAATCCACTTGGGTAATTGCGTGCACCACCCACACTGCACCCAAACTCCTGCCCGTGTGCATACCCACAGTGAAAGTACATACGATACAAACTACAGTACATGTGTATTTTCATGCTAGTTGCTCCTTTCTAAGAGATCACTTAAACACAGAGATGACTAAAATAACAAAATTTACACGTTTGCATTAAAATCTAAGCAGCTCCCTATAAAATTACCCATCCCCCCATCCCATATAGCTTTGTATGTACATCACTGGTTCCTGAATTGAAGAGCTTTACACTGCTCCGATCTTGGGGAGTGTATAGTACCTAGTATAGAAAGGCCATGGCCTCTATTTCAGGGCTATATCTATCTATATGCCAGATATGCAGGGTGGCCCAAAAAAAGTGAGAACATCTTGTAGCTTATAAGTTATTTAAAAATTAAAAAAGACAGATGTAAACGATTGACAAATTAAAAAAAAAAAGATGGCAACCAGAAATTGTCGAAATAAAGACGTTAGTTTACTTATTTACCTTTTTTAGCTATATAACGTCTTTATTTCGACAATTTCCGGTTGCCATCTTTTTTTGTTTTAATTTGTCAATCGTTTACATCTGTCTTTTTGAATTTTTAAATAACTTATATGCTATGAGATGTTCTCACTTTTTTTGGGCTACCCTGTATATAGATGTATAGTGCATTACAAAAGTATTCATCCCCTCTGTTTGTCCTGTTTTGTCACATTACAACCTGGAATTAAAATGGAGTTTTGGGGGTTAGCATCATGTGATATACACAACATGTCTACAACTTTGAAGGTGCAAAATATTCTTTAAGGTGACACAAACAATAATAAAACAAAAAATGAAAGCAGGAGTGTGCGTATTCACCCCCAAAGTCAATACGTTGTAGAGCCACCTTTTGCTGCAATTACAGCTGCAAGTCTCTTGGGATATGTCTCTATTAGCTTAGCACATCTAGCTACCATTCCTGAAGGCAAAACTGCTCAAACTCCTTCAGGTTAGATGGTTTGCGTTGGTATTCAGCAATCTTCAAGTCATGCCACAGATTCTCAATTGGATTGAAGTCTGGGCTTTGACTAGGCCATTCCAAGGCATTTAAATGTTTCCTTTTAAACCAGCTTTAGCAGTATGTTATAGTCATTGTCCTGCTGTAAGGTGAACCTTCGTCCCAGTCTCAAATCTCTGGCAGACTGAAACAGGTTTTCCTCAAGAATTGCCTTGTATTTAGTGCCTTCCATCGTTCTTTCAATCCTGACAAGTTTTCCTGTCCCTGCCGATGAAAAACATCCCCATAGCATGATGCTGCCACCACCATGTTTCACTATGGGGAATGGTGTTTTTGGGGTGATGGAAAGTGTTGAGAAACGCCATGTGTGACGCAAAACCATGATGGTCAAAAAGTTAAATTTTTTTTCTCATCTGACCAGAGAACTTTCTTCCATGTGTTTGGGGGGTCCACCACATGCTGTTCTGCAAACTTCAAATGTGTGTTTTTATTTCTTTCTTTAGGCAATGGCTTTTTTTTCTGGCCACTCTTCCATAAAGCTCCGCTCTGTGGAGTGTGCGGCTTAAAGTGGTCCTATGGACAGATACTCCCATCTCCGCTGTGGATCTTTGCAGCTCCTTCAGTGTTATTCTTGGTGTCTTTGTGGCATCTCTGATTAATACCATCCTTGCCCAGTCTGTGAGTTTTGGTGGGTGACCTTCTCTTGTCAGGTTTGTAGTGGTGCCATATTCTTTCTATTTTGTTACAATGGATTTAAGGGATCTCCAGGAACAAGCAGAAATGAGTCTTCACATATGGGGTTCGTCGGCACCGACAGAGCCTGCACGGGAATGCTCCCCAGCATCCAATCAGAAGGCTTTTGGGAGCATCCCTCGCGCCTGCGCGGTAGCTTCCCGCCCTTCCCACTGCCTCTCCCCAGTTTTCGTTTTTCCGCGGAGCCGACAGGACGTAACTCCTGTCACCGCAGAAACTTTTTCTTCTTTTCTTCTTTTTTGTTCCTGTGGTCGCGGTTTTTCCCCCGCTGACTCTGGCACCCCCTTTTTTCCTTATTTTTGTTTTCCTTTATTTCCTTCGAGGAGCATCCTCCTCGTGTTATTCTGAGGCCTACCGGGCTTTCCAGCATGGAGCCTTCTTCCCTTAAGAAGTGCCCCCACTGTGGAGACGTTGTCTTCTGCTCCGACTCCAACGCCTGGTGTCTCTCCTGTTGGGGCCCTGACCCCGTCTCCCCCGGTTCCCCGGGCTTCAGCGTCGGGAGAAGACCCTCCCTGTTTCGAGTGTCCCTCGATGACGTCTTTCCCTCTGAGGAGCGGTCGTCGGCGTTCTCTCCTCGCCAGGATCAGGTAACCCAACAACAGTCTGTTAAGACTAACCGAGCCTTGAGAGGTGAGTCTCATGCGCTGCATGACGACGGCTCCGGCCTTTCCCCTTCAGTCCCTTACACCCCGGAGGGAGTCTTCGGGCTCCAGAGCCTCCACGGGGTTTCGGGTTGTTCCTGAGGTTTGCTCCTCACAGAACATTCCCGAGCCATGCCCGAGGGTGGCACCCGCTTCGAGTGGTGCAGATCCCTCGGCATCAGCGCCGGCGTCGAGTGTTCCACTCTTCGCCAGGGACTGTCGACTGGTGTCCTCGGTGCCTCAGTCGGGCTCTACGGCATCCCGGCCCTGCGCGGGGGCGGTACCCACTTTCGGCGGTGCCGATTCCCCGGCATCAGCGTCAGTGTCGAGTGTTCCACTCGTCACCGGGGATCGTCGGACCAACCTGACCCGGTATGGCGTGCCCACACCCCTGCCATGCGCGGAGGTGGTGACCGCTTCGAGCGGGACCAAGTCCTCTGCATCGGCGTCGGAGTCGGTGGCCCCACTCCCTGCCGGGGATTGGCACCGGGTGCCCTCGGCTCCGCCAAGGCCGATCGACTCGCCCCCGGCGTCCGCGGGGGCCGTACTGGCCTTGAGTGGCTCCGCCCCTCCCGGGCGGTCTCGGGAACAAGGGCCCCGTTCTTCGCCAGCGGTCGCCTCCGGGCTCCGCCTGCAGGGCGGGTCGGCACCCCCACCTTGCGCGGGGCCGGGGCCTCCCCCGGGCGCCACCGACCTCCCGGTATCTACGCGGGCATCGAGTGCTCCGCTCGTCACTAGAGTTTGCCCGTGGGACCCGGGTCCTTCGGTCGAGTCGACCCAAAGAAGCGCCGTGGAGCCGGGGCTGGGCGTCTCGCTCCCCGCCGGGGCTCGTCGGCAGGTTACCTGGGTACCCTCGAGGCCGCGTAGTACGCCCCGTAAGGGTTTCCCGCTCAATAAAATGGGCGCGGGCAGAACCCCGGCGCCTAGGAGGGCCTCTCTCCTGGCGTCGGAGCCGACTTCGGGTGTTTCCCTCTTCGCCGAGTTTCGGCCTGGGAAGCCCTCGTTGCCCTCGGCACCGATCGTCGCGACCCCGACTCCATTCGTGGGAGTGGCAGCACCGGCGCGGCCGCCGACACTGAGGCCCCCTAAGGAGGCGTCGCTCGGTTCGATGCCCAGCCTCGAATCAATCTCCAGTCTGGAAAGCGTGTCTCCGGCGCATTTCGGATCCGACCCCGGTCTCTTCCGACGGCGCAGTGCCGCGCTCGCCTGCTCTCCAGCAGCCTCGGCACCACTTCAGCCGCACTTGCGGATTGCCCCGGGGGCGGCCCCGCCCCCAGATTCGGGGCCAAGGCCGAGTCCCGCGGGCCCGTCGGGGACGTCGCTCCCTTCGATGCCCCGCTTGGAGTCAATTCCGGGCTCTGACGATGCAGTACCGTCTGCCTCGAATTGGGACTGTCAGTACCCTCCTCTGTTTAGAGCGATTGCTCCCGTGCACCAGCACGGTGGGTCCCCTGGTGTTCAAGCGGGCCCCTCCACCTCGGACTCCCCCGGGATGGCCCTTCTGGGAGAGCCGTCTTTTCAGGACTTCCTCCTTGACATGGCGGACTTGCTCGCCATTCCTATTCCGGGCCTTTCGCTAAGTCCGGGTACTGCAGAACAGGCGGCCGTAATGCTTCCTTTACCTCCCTCCCTGCGGGATTTCCTCAGGATTTGGCGCTCGCCCTTACAGGTACCGGCACCGCCTGCGGCCATGCAAGCCCGGTATCGGGTGCCCCCCTCTCCGGGTTTCCAGACGCACCAGCTTCCCCATCATTCCATTGTGGTGGAATCGGCCCTGAGGAAGGTCGGAAGCAAGAAGAAGCACTCTTCCTGCCCCCCGAATAGTGCGTCTAAAACTCTGGACAACTTTGGGCGGCGATCCTTCCAAGCGTCCATGTTGGCTTCCAGGATTCTCTCATATATTTTCTATATGAGCCTGGCGCTGCGGGAGGTCACCGAGAGGTTATCTCTTTTGTCTCCCTTTGTGTCGGCCCCTCGGGCCCCTGACTATTCCTTGCTTCTTTACCATTGCAGGAATATCTCTTGGTTTCTTTCTCGGGCTGCCGTGGACTCTTTCGAGTCAGTTAGCAGGTCCTCTGCGGTAGCCATAGGGGCACGTCGTACAGCCTGGTTGCTGGCTTCCGACTTGTGCAGCTGGGCACAACATAACCTGGGTACTTCCCCGTGCATCGGGGAGAACCTCTTCAATGGCGAGGCTTTACGTCAGGTTGCTCTGTGCTCTGCCGACCTGTTTGGCACTGGCCGCCCGCGGCCCTCCCCCTCTCCCGGGGGTAGGAAATGTCCTTCCCGACCCTCCTGTCCGAAGAGGAGGTTGTTTCATCCCTCTGCCCGCCTGCCGGGTGCGCCCATGCCAGGGACGTCTCACACCGGTCGGCAGTGCCAGGGCTCGCGCCAGGCTGCCCATGCCAGGCAGCCTTAGGCTACGGTATGCGGCAGTTTGCACTTAACTCCTCTTTCATGAAGTTACGGTCCAGTTCTACACTGAGGTTCTTGCAGTGTGACAAGCGGTTCGGCTGCTTGATGGGAGGTATGGAGCCCCCCTCCCCCGGGGGGGGGGGAACCTTCCCACGCTAGGTTAGCCTGGCTCCTCACCCCTCTGCCTGGCCCGGATTGAGGGGATCGCGAACCGAATCTCCTTCTCCCAGTGTAGACCTTGGCCGCTACTCTCCAATCGTGGCCGAACCATTCCTCGACAGGGCCGGACCACCCACCCCCCCCGGTCTGTGTCTCCGCTCTCGCAGAGAAATCCCTGGGTCTGTCAGGCTACGGTGGACAGGGGCCCTTACTGACCCCTGCCGATCCCCCGCTCCGCTCCCTGCACTCTTTGGAGCGGCGGAGGGCAGTGGCCATAATCCCGAGGGTTTTTTTTATATAGGCCGGGGATGGCCCCACGGTCACCCCGTGGCTATAGGGTTTTCTATCCTCCTGCCTTCCCTGTGACACGGAGGACACGTTTGGGGTGACTGCCAGGTGGACGCCTCAGGGGTCTACGTACTCCTGATGTGCTCCTACCCAACTGATCTGGCGGTCACCCATCCATACTGCTACTCTTGCCGATCTGCCCTGCTCCACGCACATAGGCCCATCACTTTGATGGCCCTTCCTCCCGCCGCCTTCCAGGAAGGCGCCCTCCTGTGGATCAAGGGCCGGTCCGAGTTGGCAGTATCGTTCTCACGTGTCCATACCGGTTGAGTAACCTGGGTGGGCGCTCCCGGGCCCACCTGTAGCCCGATACACATCTATACCTGTTATTGGATATATATCGGTACAGGTGGGCGCTTTTTTGGAAATGTTATAGCGCCCTGTGTCTTACTGACTATCCCCCAATTGTCGGTACTGACGTTTTGTTATTTCCTACGGGGTCCGGCCGGCCCGCTTGCCTGCGTTCTGCGGCTCGGGTGCTCGGACCGGTTATGCTTAAACTTGCTGTGATGTCAACAGCCCCTTGGTTTACGCCTCCTTGTCTGGAGGTTTTCGAACCCATTGTCTTCCTATCCCTTGCCGGCTACGGTAGACAGTGTACCCCTCGGTATCCTGGGGTACACTTCTGTTCTTCTCCGGGCTGGGTTCTCCCAGATCGGTCAGTCTTCTGCTTAGTCCTCCGGATTGGGGACTCTGCTCCTACTGGAGTTCTCAGCTTCTTAGAGCTCCTCGTGAAGACCTGCCGTCTTTCCGGTGCCGGTTGACACCTGCGTCTCCAGCCCGCCCGGACTGGGAACTTTGTCCTCTCTGCGGTGAAGTTCCCTTGAAGATTTCGCTACTGCATCTACAGTACCCGTCGCAGCTCTGCCTTCTACAATCCAGTAGGTAAGCTCTAGATTGTGCTAGATCATTAACGGTTTAATGATAATTGACGTGGTTTGAAGACTCCCCTGTAGTCTTCGGTTGCTGTGCCTTGGCAACTCTTCTCAACTCCTACCCTCCATCCCTCCGGGGATGCCGGGGATCCAGGTTGGGCGATGCCGCCCTGTCCAGGGGCGCGCATTCTGGGATCTCCCCTGGCATCCTCAGCTAGGGAGTCCCCATATGTGAAGACTCATTCCTGCTTGTTCCTGGAGATAGCACAGTTACTTACCTGTAACAGGTGATCTCCGGAACAGCAGGAATTAGTCTTCACAACCCACCCACCTCCCCTAGGAGTTGTAACTCTCTCTCTTCCTGCCTCTCCTCTCCTCTCCTGTCTCAGCTATTAAACGCAACTGGGGAGAGGCAGTGGGAAGGGCGGGAAGCTACCGCGCAGGCGCGAGGGATGCTCCCAAAAGCCTTCTGATTGGATGCTGGGGAGCATTCCCGTGCGGGCTCTGTCGGCGCCGACGAACCCCATATGTGAAGACTAATTCCTGCTGTTCCGGAGATCACCTGTTACAGGTAAGTAACTGTGCTTTCTCTGAGGGATATTCAGAATAACACAAACCTGATCTATACTTCAGAATTTGGGATTTTTTTTTTTAGTGCAACCCTGATCTATATTTCTGCATAACTTTGTCTCTGACCTGTTTGGGGTGCTCCTTGGTCTTCATGTTGCTTGCATAGTGATGTTGCAGAGTCAGGGGCCTTTCAGAACAGGTATATTTATACAGGCATCATGTGACACTGATTGCACACAGGTGGACCCTAATCAACTAATTGTGACTTCTGAGGTTAATTGGTTGGATCCGATCTTATTTAGGGATTTCATAGCAAAAGGGATGACTACATATGCACTCACAACTTTTCAGTTTTTCCTTTTTTTTATATATACAAAGCATTTTTTTGTCATTTCACTTCACCAATTTGGACTATATTGTTAGGTCCATTACCTAACATCCAAAGGAACTTCCGTTTTCATTCCAGGTTGTACGTAATGCGACAAAACAGGACAAAAACCAAGAGGATAAATACTTTTCGCAAGGCACTGTAGATATACAGTAGTGGCCAAAATTGTGGATACACCTTGACATCTAGTTCATTTCTAGCATTATGTGCTCAATTGTTCAAATGTTTTATGTGCTTTAGGAAGAAAAGTACACAATATTGGCTCAGAAAATATATTGAAATAAAAATTCATCAATTTACAAAGAAACATGATGGCAGAAAAAGACCAGATGGCCTATCTAGTTTGCCCTTCCATATCAACTACTACAACAGTTCCCCCCCCCCTTTTTTTTTTTTTAGAAATCCTCTGTGTGTGTTCCATGGTGTTTTTTTTTTTTAATTCAGATACTGTCCTCGTTTCTACCATCTCCATTGGGAGACTATTCCACGCATCTACCACTCTTTCCGTAAAGAAATATTTCTGCATATTACTCCTGAGTCTATTCCCTTTCACTCTCATCCTATGTCCCCTCATAGCAGAGCTTGCTTTCAATTGAAAGAGGCTCTCCTCCTGTGCATTTGTGTCACTGAGGTATTTAAACATCTCTATGCTGCCTTTCCCCTAAAGTATATATATTAAGATCCTTAAGTCTGTCCTCATATGCTTTAGAATGAAGACCACTAACCATTTTAGTAGCCACCCTCTGTACTGACTCCATCCTGTTTATATCCTTTTGAAGGTGCGGTCTCCAGAATTGCACACTATACTCCAATTGAAGTCACACCAAAGACTTATACAGAGGCACTATCACCTCCATTCCTCTCTCTATGCACCCAAGCATCCTTCTAGCTTTTGCTGTTGTCTTTTCCATCTGTTTAGCTATTTTAAGATGATCGGACACAACCACGCCTAGGTCCCGCTCTTTTGTGGACAGAAGTACTTCACCCCTTATACTTGGATTGCTGCAGCCCAAATGCATGACCTTACATTTTCTAACATTAAAACATGGCTGCCAAATTCTAGACCATTCTTCAAGCTTAGCTAGATCCCTCCTCATGTTATCTACACCTTTCTGGGTATCTACTCTATTGCAGATTTTGGTATCTGCAAAGAGGCAAACCTTACCCAACAGCCCTTCTGCAATATCACTAACAAAGATGTTAAAAAGGATCTGACCAAGGACAGATCCCTGTGGCACACCACTGGTAACAACCTCCTCCTGAGAGTAAGTTCCATTTACCTGTACTCTTTGTTGCCTCCCAGTCAACCAATTTCTAACCCAAGTAGCTTTAAGATCCATCCTTAGGGTGCTCAGTCCTTTTATAAGTTGCATGTGCGGAATGGTGTCAAAGGCTTTACTGAAATCTAAATACACCACATTTAGGGCTCTCCCTCTGTCCAACTCCCTGGTCACCCAGTCAAAGAAATCAATCAGATTTGTCTGACAGACCTGACTCTGGTGAATCCATGCTGTCTCAGATCTGATAATCCGTTGGACTCCAGAAACCTCACTAGTTTCTCTTTCAGCAGCGCTTCCAATAATTTACTCACCACTGAGGTTAAACTAACCGGCCTGTAATTTTCAACCACATCCTTCTGCTTTTGTGTAAAGGGACTCCATGTGCCTCTCCAGTCCTCTGGCACCACTGCAGACTCCAAAGAGGCATTGAAAAGGTCAGTCAGTGGAGCTGCTAGAACGTCCCCAAGTTCCTTCAGTATTCACGGATGTATCCCATCTGGTCTCATCGCTTTGTCTACTTTTAGTTTAGCTAGTTCCTCACGAACACAGTCTTCTGAAAATCGTTCATTGTGCCCCTCGCTTCTGTTCCTATCTGTGGGTGTTTTCTGAGGTTCTGCTCCTGGTTCTATATCTGAACACAGAACAAATATTTGTTAAGCAATTCCGCTTTATCCTCATCAGCTTCTACATATTCCTCCCCTTCATCCTGACAATACCAATTTTGCCCTTCCTCTTCTCACAAACATATATCTGAAAAATGTCTTATGCCCCAATTTTATTGCATTGGCTAGTTAGTTCCTCTTCTTTTTGAATCTTTGCTTTCTTCACTGCTTTGCCAGCCTTTCTAAGAGTTTCCAAATATAAATGCCTGTCTTCCTCTCTCTGTGATCTCTTGTATTTCATGAGGGCCTCCCTCTTTTTCTTCACCTTTTCAGCTACTTCTTTTGAGAACTATAGCAACATCATTTTCCTTTTACCTTTTATTTACCATTCTAACAAAAAGGTTGGTTGCCCTTAAAAATATCCCCTTTCAATTTTGCCCACTGTTTTTCTACATCCCATAGCTGTTCCCATCCTGCTAACGACTCCTTGAGGTATTGGTCCATCTTGGCAAAGTTAGTTTTCCTAAAGTCTAAGACCCTCGCTTTTGAATGGATTTTATCAGCCCTAGTCCTAATTCTGAACCACACCATCTGGTGATCACTAGATGATAGATGATCCCCCATTATAACATCAGAAACACTTCCACCATTGGTAAGCACCAAGTTCAGTATGGCCCCTTCACATGTGGCTTCTGTTACTAGTTGCCTAAATAGTTCTCCCTGTAGAGAATCCAGGATCTCCTTACTTCTAGATGATACTGCAGTAGGAATGTGCCAATCCTCTTCTGGCATAATGAAACCCCCTATCAGTAGCACTTCCCCTTTCCTAGCAATGCTGCGTATGTGTCATATTAAATCTCTGTCCACTATTTCTCCCTGTGGGGGGGGGGGGGGGTCTGTATATCATGCCATTGCAAATGGATTTCTCTTTCCCTCTTTCTAGTTTAACCCACAATGCCTCCTCTCTCGCTTTTAAGCCCTGTATTTCCTTAGCTTTAATATTATTTTTTACATACAGTGTCATTTCTCCTCCCCTTCTTCCTACCCTGTCCTTTCTAAATAAAGTATAGCCTGGTATAATTACATCTCAATCATAGTTGTCCGTGAACCATGTCTCTGTTACTGCCACTAAATCCAAGTTAGCCTCTTCCATTAAAGCCTCAACATCTGGGATCTTATTTCCCATGCTATGGGCATTTATACACACTGCTTTCCATATTTTGCCCCTTTTACCCATTTCCATAAAGGTATTTAATGTTTCACTTGGGGACTTTCTTCACCCATCCCCAACAAGTCTAATTTAGTCCTCTTCAGTAGGTTAGCCAGTCTGCTACTGAAGACACGTTGACCCTTCTTGGACAGATGGATGCCATCTCTGCTCTGCAACCCTTGGAACAGCATCCCATGCTCCAGGAAACCAAAATGCTCTCGATGACGCCATTCATGCAGCAATGCATTTATCTCCAGGATGCAAGCTTCTCTGCCTTGGCTTTTACCCTCAGCAGGGAGGATTGAAGAAACCACCTACACATCTCTCTGCTTCACCCTCTGTCCAAAAAAAATGCTGTGGGACATTTATTAAATCTGAATCATTTTACATCATTAAAGTCAGTAATGTGTTGGAAACCCTTTGGCATCAGTGACAGCTTGGCATCTTCTGGGCATTGATTCAACAAGTTTCTCGATCTTCCTTTTTGATTATATGGAAGCAGGAATTGATAATGCGCTCAACCAGTTCCTATTTGTTGCCTGGATGATTTGATGTCAGTCTGGACCAAAGGTTTTCAATCAAATTGAGGTCAGGACTATTTCCAGGTCAGGACTATTTCCAGGCCATGACAATTCCACATTGTCAGCAAACCATTTCTTACAAATGGTTGCTGTATGACATGGTGCTCTATCCTGTTGAAATTTAAAGTCCCCATCAGACCCGAATATGTTAGAAATGGAAGGCAGTATTTGGGGTTCGAAGATGTCTTCAGTGTATCGTTTTGCACTGATGGTGCCACACAAAACTTGAATTCTACCTTTACTATGCCAAGACATATCATGACACTCGGGGGATGCTTAACGGTGACATTGAGGCATTCTGGATGAGGTCTCCTCCAGGTTATCTTCGCACATATTGAATACCATCACGCCCACAAATTGAAATCTTTTTTTCATCACTCTAAATAACTCTTTCAGTTTTAAATTGACCCCAACTCAAGTGTTCTTTGGCCCAGTCAAGTCTTTTCCTTCTTTGAACTGGATTCAGGAATGGCTTTTTCCTTGGTCTTCTGGCTTTCAGACCGGCCTCGATTCGTCTGTGATGAACAGTTCTGTTTGACACTGACATTCTGATATCGGACAAAATGTTGTTTATATCATACGCAGTAATTATTCTGCTCCCTAGAGCCAGTCTTGCTATTCTCCTGACAGTTGTAGATGCTGACTTTTTTTCTGTCCTTTCCCTGTTTGCAATTGTTCCAGTCATCTTAAAGTGGTTGCACAGCTTCTAAACACCGAAGGCTGTTACTCCACTGCCAAGTTTCTTTGCTATTTCTTTAAAGCTGTAGCCTTTCATCCTCAGTGTTACTGCAGAAGCCCTCTTTTTGGGTGACCAGTCTCATCTTTTGGTAGTTTTCATTCTTTGTATTTACTTTAACCTTGGAATTATCAATATTTTTTGCACACACTGAATACCGTTGGGGTCATAAATGACCCCACGACTAATTTTAATTATTAACCATGAAAATTTTAAACTAAACAGACAAAATATTATTCCGAATTATTATATGAAGGTTAAATGTTTTGAAATTTAATGCTTTATCATAAAATTACATGAAGAGGAGTTGCCATTAAAGCAGTTTTTGCATGCACTTGATGAACACAGTAAAGTACTACAGTCATTTGCATGAGACACAGACAATTTCTGAATGTTCTTTGCAAACATTGCGCTTGCAGGAGGTGCAAACTATGTTGCTTTTCTTGTCTTTTTCTCTGGAACAGCAGTGACACCTTGCCCTTTTCTTTGGGATCCCGACATTGCAAACAGCATCAGTGGCTTCTTCAATGCTGGAAGAAGTCTCGTTGCAATTACTTTGAAGCAGCTGCTTTCCTAATTCCAAGAGGAATAGACGATGTCTGTGCTTTGACTTGGACTGCCATTCTGGATTTAGTGACATCCAAACAGTGAAGGCGTTCAAAGCACTGATGTCCAGCATGTTGTAGAAGATTCACTGGCCAGTGTCTTGTCATTCGCTTTGTGGTATACGTGCGCAACATTTGATCTGCCGTATCTACTCCACCTTTACTAGAATTATAGTCCAAGATCATGTGTGGCTTTTTGTCTGTTGAAAAAATGGATTAAACGCGCCAAACTGAAACTACAAGATCACGATGTAAACAAGCAACAAGGTCTTGGACTTGAGTAGGGCTGTAGTTCAGACTTTAACTTGCTTGATCTTCATAAACCTGATTGAGCAACATCAAAAGGTCATTGATGCAATCAGGTGTATAAAGATCAAGCAAGTTAAAGTCTGAACTACAGCCCTACTCAAGTCCGAGATCTTGTTGCTTGTTTACATCGTGATATTGTAGTTTCAGTTCGGAGCGTTTAATCCATTTTTTCAACGGATTTACCACTCTGATAAGCGACCGTGTAAGGAATTTTGTCGCGTACAATTCTGGAAGGTCAAATTTGGTGGTTTTTTTGTCTGGACATGTTATCTACTTCTTCTTGATCATGCAAACTGCTCAGAAGAACAACCACTTTTCCTTTCTTCAGGCAATAGGAAACCAGAGTGGCGTCATCGCGAAAGACAAACAGTGAAGTGAATACCTCTCGGCCCTTTGCTGTTACAAATTCTGGAGGTAATTCTTTTCTGTTCTTTCGAATTGTCCCCAAAAGTGTCATTTGCTTTTCTAGCAATTTCCGTGACAGGGATAAACTGCATAAGAAATTGTCAACAGTAACATTTCTGCCAGATCGCGTCAATCCTTCAGTGAGTTGCAGCACAACCCTTTCACCCTGATTCTGTTCCCTGTTTTGTCCGAGTTCCCTTCCTGTATATACTTGAAGACGCAGAACATATGACGTTGCACTGTCACACAACATCCATAGCTTTATGCCATATTTCCCAGGTTTGCTGGGAATATTGTCTGAACGGAACACGGCCACGAAATGTAAGCAGTTGCTCATCCACGGTAACATTTTCACCAGGAACAAAGGCGTCACTTAGAGTTGCTTCCCAGGTATCAAAAACGTGTCTGTCTGGAGCAAGCTTATCCACACCTCGTTGTTCACGTCTGTTGGTTGCATCATCAAATCTGAGAGCACAAGAAATTTGCTGAAAACGGTTACGGGCCATATTTTTGCCGACCAACAGAACGACCATCTTCAAGGTTCCACAACTGAACTATGGATTCATTTTGTGACTTGTACACGCCTGAGAGGATCAGAAGTTCAAGAAAACGTTGAAAGTCTCCATCTGTCAAATCTTTCCAGATGTCATCATAAATATGTCTTCCTTGTTTGCTCATCCACATCATGATTTCATTCAATAAGTTCTTCCTCATGAACAAGTGGAATGCTGCGAGAGGGCCATCATTTTGTACAGCATACCTTGTAGGACCTTGTTGTACGGGCATGACATTAGCTCTGGCGTATCTTCCAGCAGCTTGCTTTATAGGTTTCCTGTTACATGATGTGGCATCCTTAGATACATAGGCTTCAATGGCAACATTTGTGCTTATAGTTGACCTCTTAGCTCTTCTACGACCACAACTAAGATTCCTCACAGATGATACTGACACCGAGGACTCCTGCTTTCTTCTCCATCCAGCACAGCCTCGACCTTTTGCCTCGACCTGTAACTTGACTTTTTGCTGCAGGCGATGATACCGGCTCAACATTCACTTGGCGACCAACTGCTGTCGCCATCTGAATCATGACTGTCATCAGATTTATCGCCCGAACTTGGTTGATATCTTTCTTAGCTTGCTGAATATGCTGCATCATCAGACGACTTGGAGCCATCACTGTCAGCATCTCATTGCAATATTTCTCTTACCTGGGCAGCTGAATACTTTCGCTTTGACATCATAAACAATAACCTAAAATAAATAAACAAAGAAAGTTGAATAAAACGCAAAGCAGTTTTACTATAGATGTACAATAATCGTGATGAATGAGCTGAAAGCCTTTTAGATTTAATCGGAAATAATGAGAGAACATATGATATCAATTACAGAAAATGTGTAATTTTCATAAAATAAGAGTACAAAAAATAAATGATACATAATTAATGATAAATACCTTTGTCGGATCAAAAAATTCACAAAACTGCAAATTGTATCACGATCCAAACCAGACGTAAGCAACTGGGGTCAAAAATGACCCTACTGGTACTCTGTGCTGTAATTCATCACTAGCGTCACCTAGCGGATGAAAATTATTCCTCTCATGGCGCAATTATAAAGAGAATATTGACATGTGAATAGTGTAAAAAGATTGCATTCTTGAACAACTAGTTTCAGAGATGCGCGTTGTGAAACTTGCAATGGGGTCACTTTTGACCCCATCGGTACTCCCAGGGTTAAAAGAAAGACCATAATAAATTTAGGTGGAAAATTAAGTGAAATCTATATCTTACATAACAAATTAAATTTTACTTACTTTAAATCATAAAAACATTAAAAATTATTTTTGAAGAAGTAAATAACGTGCTTACGAACATTGGTGATAAACATTCAAAAGGAACACACAAATATTAATGGTATAGCAGAGTAAAACTGCATGAATAACAAGTGGTATAATTACAGGAAACGTGCAAAATTATGCTCTCCGCTCATTTTAACATGCAAAATCCTAAGTTTTCAGAATAAAAGTATTCTTTTTAGGTCTCTGCTGATTCAATAAACACTAACACATTCAACTGTAGACTCTAGAACAGATGAGGGAAGCAAGTAAGAGATCTCAAATATGCATGAAGGGAATGAATTGGTGATGTAGGCACACTTTTGGCCACTAGTGTATAGATATGGAGATGGAGATATCCATATCTATATCTGAATAAAGTCAGCATCAATAATTTTCATTCAAATCTATCTTGTGATTTAAAACTTCTAGTAAAACAATTGATTAATCATAATTGATAACGCGGTTTTTTTTTTCTTTTTCAGTCACAGAGAAATTAAATTTTGTACTGACCCCTACACACTTTTGCTATGCTCGAGTCTATAGTATTGGCTAAAACAGCATTGCAGCATAATGTGTTTAAATTTGCGGAAAGAATTGATGATTGTGAGACATCGGTGCAGCGGGTAGAGGGTAAGGTTTTGGAAGTTCAGTCTGCTGTTTCTTCTCTTCAAGAGACTTGTCACCAAGTTCTAAGGCAGAGTTGACCTTCTTTTGTTTGGAAAATATCGAAAATATGGTCGGGTGGAAACCAGTAACACTGCCTAATTTCCCTAAGGTGGCTACTGTTACCTGTAAGGACATGTTTTATAATTATTTAAAGGAAACTTTGGAGGTCCCAGACTCTGCTCTTCCTCCAGTTGCCTCAGCATATTTACCAGCTAGGATTCCCCCAGAGAAGGCTCTTAAATCACCAGTTGTTAAGCCACAAAATGTTGGGAAAGAATCAAAATCATTGTTGGAGGATTCCCTAGCCATATTACCTGAGAACCTTTTTTGCTCCTTTTAATAGTTACTTTTCTTTTTGATTTGCATCGTGATTGGTTGTTTAAACTTTTTTCTTCTAAAGGTGATTGCAAATTTCTTTGTCAGATGGTGAGAATTTATCCTGACTTAGCTTGTGAAACACAAGAAACGTCTTCCTACGGTTTTGTGTTAAGGTTCCAGGTTCTAGGGCCTGGAGCGGCTTTTCTTGTGCAATATCCTTGTTGTAGGATACTCTCCCAAGGGAAAGTGTATATATTTACTGAACCAGAACAGTTGCCTGATTTTTTTTTTTGTCTTTATATTTACAAGATTTAGCTCTGGATGTAGAAGAAGATATTCTATCTAACTTGGAGGTTTAGGTTCTGTATTTAATTTGTTTGTAACCTGGCTTAATTACTTAGCAACCAGGTAGGTGATTTCCTGTTCTGTTTATTTGCCTGTTCGTTATATTTTCTCTTGGATGAGCTAGTTTGTGTTTAATTGTAATTTGAATTTTGAGAACAATAAGCTTTGAAATTAAAATAAATAAATTTAAAAAATTGTACTAGCCCCATATTAAAGTAACCTGACTTAACTAGTGTATCAGCCAATAACCCTTTGGAAAATGACAGGTAAGAGAGAATTGTGTTATATTAATGATGGAGACATGAGGCACCTTTTATAAACTAATTTATTAAGGGGTGAGCCTTTGAGGGCAAGAGTTCACTAGGAAATAATGGATGCATTTTTAGCTACTTTACTCAAGGCTAGCTATTGTTGAAACAAACTTGGTTAACCTGGTAGACGTCACCTCCTGGCAAACTAAATTCTCATGTGTTATCACTAAAACCATTCTCTGCATAGGCACTTTTGGTTGCTATCGCTTTATCCCCCTCCCTTCCCCCACCCGAGGAGAGTCCAGCCAGGTTTATTCCTGATTACACTCCTCTATCGCTGCTCCCAGATTCATGGATTCGGCTGTATGAAATACAATGGGACGCAGTGATGCATAGTGCTGGCGGCTCCTGCATGCATGCGCTGTTACCTGGCCCTACACTAGCACCGTTGCCTGCAGCACACTGTATAGTGCACCTCTTCTCCATGCGGCCCACTTTGGGAGCAGCAGGTTCCCAGGTTGAAAATTCCTGACAGAGTTAAATGTTAGAGTTAATGCTAAAATATGAATTTGAATTGATGAGTTAAATGCCCACATCCTAAAGGCACCCCCCACACTGTGTGTGTGTGTGTGTGTGTATAATAAATAAATAAATAAATATTTATTTCTAAGTAGATTACAGTGTGTGTGTGTATGTATATATGTGTGTAATCTACTTAGAAATAGAGGGATCTAAAAATTTCCATATTTTTATATATATAAATAAAATGTGGAAATATAGAGGGATCTAAAATTCTAAGTAGATTACAGTGTGTGTGTATAGATATATATTAGTATATAAAATAATTACCCTGATTTAAAATTTTAAGTTATAGAAAAAGCATCAGAAATTAAAACAAGGTAAACTAAGATGACTATAAATAGTTTGTATATAATATATATTATTCTAATATTACAATCAAAAACAGTTGGAAAGTCTACACTTCTCGTGTGACAAATTGACGTTTTCCGTTTTCCTCTGTTACGAATTCTTACACGTCTGTCTGTGGGATGTAGTGGGAAGAGATGTGGTGAAGTGTCTCAGTAGGGAGCAGGAGCTACATGGCTTAATGGGGACGCTATCAGATAATGAGTGCTGTCGTGTATTTTTGTGTGGATGTTTGGGGAGGAGGGGAAATGTACGTGCTTTTGGGGTTTGGGACAGATTAGGGTATGTGTTTGTGTCTTTTGGGCATGGCAGGATGTTGGGGGGAGGGGGGATGTGTGTGCCTCATGGCAGATAGGCTTTTGGTACCTCTTTCCCCATGCACCTTTCCCTTCCCCTTTTACATTCACATCCTCAACCTCCTATTCTTCCCTCCCTACTCCTCCCATTATTTCTAATCTGCCCTGCATTCCTCTCCCTTTTCCATTTCCCTCCCCATTCCCCCTCCCACTCCCTGCTCCCATTCTTCCACCCTCTCCTCCCTCATCACCTCTCTTCGTCTTCTGTCTCTCCTGCCACAGGGTGTTGAGAGCCCCACGGCAGCAACTCCATATTTTGCAACCACAGCAACTGTTGTGCCATTGAAGGTGGAGGCAGCTGCCGATTACTGCTCTTCCAAGCCGCCTCTTCTGCTGCTGGGGGTCTGTTCTGAGGCAGATACTGCTGCTAATGTGTGGCTTCTCCCAGCTTTCTTTTCTGCTGCCAGGAGTTAGGGCTCCAGCAGTGGCAGCAGCCCTGAATTTGGTGGAGTTTTAATCCTTTGTCGGGCACCATTGGGGATAGGGGGTGGGGTAGGGAAGGCTTCTCCATTCTCTGTAGGTGTTACAGGACCTTTTTTTCTGTTTGTGAGTCCTGACCTCTGTACTACACAACTATCTACTGTCTGCACTAAGTGCCTTCTCCCTTCTCTTAACTCTGCTCTTTCAACATAAAGAACTGAATGTTTGCTACAAGAAATATGCCGTCGCCTTTTATCTAAAACTGAGTCAATTGGTCTTCTAACCTGATATCATCAGGGAGAGAATTCCATAGTAGGTCCAGTGATTGACAAGGCAAAAGAACAGATCTTCGTATGCTGAATGTACCTAATTCCATATGCACCAAACGGGGAAAACTGAATCGCACTCGGAGGGGGAGAAAAGGATCTTGGTATCCATGGGCCGTCATGTCTCGGCTATCAATCCAGGCCTGAGACTGGCACATTAACATCAGGGATCCTAAAAACCTCCCCCACCATATCAAAGAGCATATAACCTTGCAAATATATCTCAGTGCTCTAAACTCTGCGCCTCACTGCTCTAAACTCCGCACGCTTATTTTACAGTTTATCAAATCACCCTTATCTTTATGCCATATGCTATTTTTATGAGCATGGACTTGACCCAGCTGGATCCAACACAACAAAGGACGCCTGAAGGCGTTTCGCAATTGCTTCACCAGGGGTTGATTTTCTCTATCAAATTGAAAATTCACACCAATCACACAAACTGCAGGATTTACACAGCAGGAACATTCTGCTCAAACAAACTGCCCCAACTAAAAATAGCATTTGGCATAAGATTAATGTGATTTGATAAACTGAAAATGAGCGTGCTGAGTTTACAGCATTGAGAAATTTTTATGAGGTTTATATGCTCTTTGATACGGTTGGGGAGTTTTTTAGGATCCCTGATGTTAATGTGCCAGTCTCAGGCCTGGATTGATAGCCGAGATATGATGGCCCATGGGTACTGAGATCCTTCCCCCCCCCCCCCCCCCCCCGTGTGATTCAGTTTTCCCTGTTTGGTGCATATGGAATAAAGTTTTCTGAATGGGTATTATATCTTCATTCTAAGAAATTGGACATTAATATATGAATGTATCTAATTGACAGACTGACCCAAGTAGCTGACCCTCAGATCTCTATGAATGACTAGGGATATAAGATGCAAGTTACTGTAGAAAGAAACATTGAACTCTTCTCACAAATTGTAGCATGGCTCCTATAGCCTTTTTCCCTGAAGGCAAGTAGTTATTGTAGGCTCCACACAAGGATGATGGTATTTTTGGTGCCATTCATGAAACACATTTCCAAAACTTCCTGACAAAAACCCATAGTTGTGCTGTGTGCCCCAGTTTTTCTGCTGAGACCTGCGGATGCATTTTTTTAAGACTTTAGCTTTTTTTAATGGTGATTTTGCTGCTTTGGTTCACTAGAACTACCTTTTTTGTGCCCTCTTTTCTTAATGTACTTCTTATTTTTACATTTTTTAATTTTTAATTTTATTTTCTCTGTCAATAGCACCATGCTTTGTGACTTCTGAAAATCATTGTTTGTGGTACCGCGTGAATAATTTTTTTTCCTTCTTCAACCTTCTTTATTTCATCAAAACTTTATTCTCCTTTTGAAAGCTGTCAGCTTTCTGGCAATGGCAGAGAATGTGGCTACTGCCTTCAGATATTTCCCAGACTGCAGTTGGAAAATGTCTGTCACTGATTGCCACAAGACCTGCTTACAAGTACCATGTCCATTGTAGTATCTGCTTCAAGATGTCTCCAGGGTCTTAAAGATCCTCAAGATGAAACTATAAAAAGACCTTGGAGCAGTTTCAGACTTTTGGAGGCAAAGGCTAAGTACAGTCCCAGAGACAGAGTTCCTAGTTTGACTCAAACTTTGAGCAGAGAGCTGAAGTGGAACGGCACCAAAGGTCTCATCAAAGGAGTCCTGTAAGAGATTGAAACTGAAACAAAAAATGCTTTATTGGCATAGAAAAGGATACAAGTTATCAGCTTGCAATCCCCACACCTTAGTGGATTTTGTAATCGTAGCCTTGCCCCATAAAGATCTTGAAAAACTGGATGTAAGAATAAGAAAACTGGTCCATGCCCACCAGGTGATCTGTAAAAAACCTGCTTATGCTCAGGTTGTACATGCATAAGAGCTGTACAGCACACGGTACTGTCATAGGCTTCTAGGCATTCACGATGGCTTCAACAGACACACATACTCAAAAAGTGCCGAAATACGAAAGTGAGTGGTCACAATTGGTCTATCGTTCACAAATAATGTATATAGTTAATTAAATAACATGTATGTTTGACATTACTTCATGTATACAGTTTCTCTATCCATTGAGCTATCCTAATGTTCAAAAGTTATTATCTTAGTTTTATGTATACAGTTATTCTTCTTCTTATTGAGTTATCTTAATGTTTTAATGTTATTATCCTACAGTTTTATGTAACTGCTAAATCTATGCAGAGTTAATTGTTAGATGTAAACCGCTGCTGATCATTGGAAGGAGCGGTATAAAAATGTGCTCAAATAAATAAATAAAATAAAATCCTTAATGAAAAAATGTTGCAATGAATAGAGGATTCTCACTTCTTCCTTCTGAACAGTGGTTTCCACGCCTATGCAGATCAATGCATATTCCTGGAAGATATCCTGAAAGCTTGAATGACTGGGATCCCCCAAGGACAGGTTTGGGACCCACTGCATTAGCATACATAGAAAAAGAAGTAACAGAATTCTCAAAACATGAGGGAAATATCCTTTAAAGACGAATGAATAAGGGAGGAACAATGGATCAGGGTGCCTTTTCGGAATCCTTCAATATTGGGTCCTAAATCCAGCCACAAGATATTGCTGTTGCATAATGATAGCTTTCCTTGCCTTTGGGTAAAAGGACAATTTCTGCATCATTCCCTGCCAACAGAAATCCCTGGGATTTGAACTTGGGTCATCCATATAAAAGTATTTATTTGCACAGAGCCAGTGGACTGGCCCTCTCATGCATTTGTAGTTTTGTTCCTCTGTTGGCTATCACTTATTCAATATCCTTAAAACTACCTTCCTCCTGATGCGTGTGCCTTGGGCAAGTCACTTAACTTTCCACTGGGGAAACAGGGGAAAAACTTACTGTAGCTGGATGTAACGAGTAATACCAGAAAGGTATAAGCTAAATAAATAAAATGCAGAATCCTCAGCCTTATATTTAAATGCCAACATGGTCTTGCTCCTAACCCCTTCCTTACTCGTCAATCTGTCATTCTTTCCCCTTGCACGCGCTTCCTTTGCTGTTTTTGGAGAGTTAGGGTTTGATACTTTGCTCCTGTGCCTTTTGGGCTTCAAGCTCAGTCGGAACCAGGACTAGGATGATTCCCCATGAAATTTAATATGCAGCTGTTTGGAATATTTCCCCCCCAGCCCCACTCCTGTTTGTTTTTTAAATTCCCTCCCCATGTATGTTATCCCTTTCATTGCAGCAGCAGTCCTCAGCTGGAGACTATGTGAAGTTCTGGAGGAAGCCTTGGTGTGCAGTCTTGGATCTTTAATCAATAGATGCCTCTGTTCTATGATGGCTAAGATGTCTCACCCTTCCTTCCCACCCCCTCCCCAGCGCTCTGCATAATATCTCCAACCCTAGCCAACCCAAGGAGCGGAAGATGCGATCTCGTCATTAAACTCAAGTTATCTGCCTCGTGGTGTTAGACCCACTGCCATTGAGCCACTAGCCTGGTATTGTCTCTGCCCTTCTTAATTGTGTTCTCTTAGTGGTTTCTTGTATTTTTTTAAATAATTGTCTTTATTAAATACAAATCAAGACAACAAAAGAAGCAACCAATAAGAAGCATACAGATGAGCCTATATTAAAAACAGAGCATGATGAAACAGTCAACCATTTCTTTTAGTTTTAACCTTCCAAACCAGCTCACCCACTAAGACCCACTCCCTTCTCACCTGCCTAGATTCACAGTAGAACAAATCTAATTAGATATTACTCCATTGAAACAAGTATTCTAACATGAAAATATGGGAAATCCTCTGCAGTTTGTTACCTCTTAGCTCGGAGGTTAGCGCGGCATTTTTTGTATAGAAGAAAGAAATGTTTCTGAAGAGAAGTGAAGAAGAAACAGCTTCATGAGAAACGTTGGCCGCATGCTACAGTTGATATTGGTGCACTGTTTCTTTGAGGAGACTCATTGATTTACGAACTTTCCCCTGAAGAACCTCAGTAATTTGAGAGAAACGCAGTCACGGCGTCATTTGTGGGGAAACAATACAGTGATTGAAATGGAACAGCTGCCTAAGTGAAGAATATCCAAAGAATCACCACTATATTTAAGTTAAGTGTGAAACGATATTGGTTGAGGGGAAACTGCAAAAAAACTTACCAAAACCAGCCGGAAAGTTAGTCATTGATGCTAAAAGGCGCCGTTGGATACTATGTATCATTGTTGAGGCTGCCGAGGAGTCTGAGACAACTTCCGAGCTAAGAGGTAACAAACTGCAGAGGATTCCCCATATTCTCATGTTAGGATACTTGTTTCAATGGAGTAATATCTAATTAGATTTGTGCATTTAAATTACTCTTAGAGATTTGACCAATATATATTGTAGATTCACAGTAGAGCACTAGAGTCAATGATCGATCTCTGGATATAATAAAATCTCAAACCCAACCCACGTTAGCTGAAACCCCACATCACCTCTTCCCTTCGAGCCGTCACTAAAAAATACCCTTCTTCCCCTTCACTCCCCATTTTCAGCAGTTTAATAACAGGCTGCATCCCTGTTATGACAGAAGACCACAGGGGTTCCCAAACACTGAAATGCCACCCATTGAGCGTGAAAATCTCACTTCACTTGCAAAGATCCCAAATTACCCATGTCTACCAATAGCCAAATTAATATGAATAAAATATAGTCTCTAAAATGCTTGCATGCAAATGCTAGAAGTCTAAAAAAAAAAATAAGATGGGAAAGTTAGAATATATAGCACTAAATGAGAGGTTAGATATGATTAGAATATCAGAGACATGGTGGAAGGAGGACAACCAGTGGGACACTGCGATACCTGGGTACAAACTATATCGTAATGATACAGCTGATCAAATTGGTGGAGGGGTTGCGCTCTATGTTAGGGCATTGAGTCAGAAAGGATTAAAGTTTTGCAAGAGACTAAATTTGCTGTAGAATCTCTATGGATTGAAATTCCATGTAAAAAGGGGAAGGCGATGGCAGTGGGGGTGTACTATCGACTACCTGGCCAGAATGAACAAATGGATGATGAAATGCTCAAAGAAATCAAGGAAGCTAACAAAAGTCACAGCAGAGTAGTAATGGGTGATTTCAATTACCCCGGTATCGACTGGGTCAGTGTCACGGCAGGACATGCTAGGGAGATAAAGTTCCTTGATGACATAAATGACTGCTTCTTGGAGCAGCTGGTTCATGAACCGACCAGAGGGGAAGCCATATTAGACCTAGTCCTTAGTGGAACACCAGATCTAGTGCAAGAGATAAGGGTGTTGGGGCCACTTGGCAATAGTGATCATAGCATGATCGCCTTTGATTTAATTAGTGGAGGAGGGATAGTAAGGAAATCCACAGTACTACATTTAACTTTCGAAAGAGAGACTATGATAAAATGAGGAAAATAGTTAAGAAAAACCTAAAAGGAGCAGTTGCAAAGGTTAAAGACTTACATCAAGCTTGGGTGTTGTTGAAAAATACTATCTTGGAAGCCCAGACCAGCTGTATTCCACACTTTAAGAAAAGTGGAAGGAAGTCCAAAAAACTGCCAGCATGGTTTAAAGGTGAGGTCAGAGAGGCTGTTGCCAAAAAAGCATCTTTCAGGAAATGGAAAAAAGAGCCAAACGACGAAACCTGGAAACAGCACAAGCACTGGCAGGTCAAATGCAAGGCATTGATAAAGCAGGCAAAGGGAGAATTTGAGAAGAAACTTGCGGAAGCAAAAACGCGAAATAAAGATTTTTTTCAAGTACATTTGTAGCAAAAAACCTGTGAGAGACTCAGTTGGTCCATTAGATGATAGAGGAGTTAAAGGGGCACTAAGAGGCGACAAGGCGATAGCGGAGAGACTGAATGAATTCTGTGCTTTGGTCTTTACTGAGGAAGATGTAGGGATGTTACCCATGACTGAAGTGGTATTTAAAGGTGCGGAAGAATTGAAGGAAATATCGATACATCGGGAAGATGTATTACAACTATTAGATAAACTGAAGAGTAGCAAATCACCTGGGCCGGATGGTATACATCCAAGGGTGTTGAAAGAACTGAAATATGAGATTGCAGACCTGCTATTAGTAATCTGTGAACTATCATTAAAATCATCTCTAATACCTGAAGATTGGAGGATCGCCAATGTAACACCAATTTTTAAAAAGGGTTCTAGGGGTGATCCAGGAAACTACAGACCAGTGAGCCTCACGTCAGTACTGGGAAAAATGGTAGAAACCATCATAAAGAATAAAACTACTCAGCATGTAGATAGTCATGGTCTAATGGGAGACAGCCAACATGGCTTTAGACAAGGAAGATCTTGTCTTACTAATCTGTTATGTTTTTTTGAAAGTGTGAATAAACAGGTGGACAAAGGTGAGCCGGTTGATATAGTGTATCTGGGCTTTCAGAAATCCTATGACAAGGTCCCTCATCAGAGACTTTTGGCAAAACTAAAGCGTCATGGGATAGGAGGCGGTGTACTCCTGTGGATCAGGAACTGGTTAAAAGATAGAAAGCAGAGGGTAGGGCTAAATGGCCAATTTTCCCAATGGAGAAAGGTGAATAGTGGTGTACCCCAGGGATATGTGCTGGGTCCAATGCTTTTTGACATATTCATAAATGACCTGGAAAGTGGAATAACAAGTGAGGTTATCAAATTTGCAGATGACACAAAACTATTTAAAGTTGTTAAAACCCAAGAGGATTGTGGAAAATTGCAAGAGGATCTTGATAGATTGGAAGACTGGGCATCAAAATGGCAGATGAAATTTAATGTGGACAAGTGCAAAGTTATGCACCTAGGGAAGAACAACCCAAACTATGGTTACACAATGCAAGGTTCCACACTAGGAACCACCACCCAGGAAAAAGATTTAGGCGTCATTGTGGATAACATGTTAAAACCCTTGGCCCAGTGTGCCGTGGCGGCCAAGAGAGCAAATAGAATGCTAGGTATGATAAGGAAAGGAATGGAAAATAAAACAAAAGATATTATAATGCCTCTATACTGTTCCATGGTGAGACCGCACCTTGAATATTGTGTGCAATTCTGGTCGCCGTATCTTAAAAAGGATATAGCGTTATTATTTATTTATTATTTTTTATTTTATTTAGTAAACATTTGTATACCGCTGCTTCCTACGATCAGCAGCGGTTTACTCTACAGAATCGTAATGCTTTGTACAGCACATTGAGATCTTTCAGATTTACATTTTTGATTGGTCAATGATTTACATAACACGGGAGAATCAGTAGGGTGCAACATACATTTGATTTGAGCACACAGATTTGGGTATACATTTGATTACAATAGCGTGGGGGGGGGGGGTCCCATATATACAATTTATATAGAATTACTTGCCAAAAAGTACAATCTATACATGATTAGCAGTTAGCTCAAGTTGTAGTGGGTTTGAAACAAGTGTGTTTTAAGCTTTCGTCTAAATTCACTTAGGTTGTTTATGATTCTCAACTCATGTGGGAGTTGGTTCCAATGGATTAGAAAAGGTTCAGAGAAGAGCCACCAAAATGGTAAAGGGGATGGAAGGATACTCCTATGAAAGGCTAAAAAGGTTAAGGCTCTTTAACCTGGAAAAGAGACGACTGAGAGGAGATATGATAGAAGCCTATAAATTAATGAACGGAGTGGAATGGGTAAATGTAGATTGATTGTTTACGTTATCAGAATATAGAAAGACTAGGGGACATGCAATGAAGCTACAGGGTAAACTATTTAAGACTAATAAAAGAAAATATTTTTTCACTCAACGTGTAATCAAACTCTGGAATTTGTTACCGGAGGATGTAGTAAAGGCTGTTAGTGTAGCTGGGTTTAAAAAAGGTTTGGACAAGTTCTTGGAGGAAAGGTCCATAAACCATTATTAAGAAGGGACCCAGGATATCAATGCTTGACCCAGTACAAGCATTGCGGAATCTGTGTCTTTTGGGGAAACCGCTAGGTACGTACGACCTAGATTGGCCACTGCTGGAAACAGGATACTGGGCTTGATGGACCTTGGTCTGACCCAGTATGGCATATCTTATGTTATGCATTAGTTCCATTTTCATCATCCTAAACTGATTTCTCCACCATATTGTATTTGGGAGGGGGGGGGGGGTTTAATACTCCACCAAGTTAGCAAGATGCACTTCCAAGTTAACAAAAAAGCTTTACATAGCATCTTCTCCTCTGCAGTCAGAGTGTAGATCCTGGAAGTCTTCCAACAAAAGCAGAGCCACACTAAGTCCCAAAGGTAACTCTAAAAAGGAGGTGATAATTTCTCTGTATAAGTCTTTGGTGTGACCTAATTTGGAGTATAGTGTGCAATTCTGGAGACCGCACCTTCAAAAGGATATAAACAGGATGGAGTCCATACAGAGGGTGGCTACTAAAATGGTTAGTGGTCTTCATTATAAAGTATATGAGGACGGACTTAAGGATCTTAATATGTACACCTTAGAGGAAAGGCGGGATAGAGGTGATATGATTGAGATGTTTAAATACCTCCGTGGCATAAATGTTCAGGGAGAGAGCCTCTTTCAGTTGAAAGCAAGTTCTGCTATGAGGGGACATGGGATAAGGGTGAAGGGGGATAGATTCAGGAGTGATATGCAGAAATATTTATTTACGGAAAGTGTGGTGGATCCGTGGAATAGTCTCCCAGTGGAGGTGGTAGAGATGAAGACAGTATCTGAATTCAAAGAAGCATGGGACAAACACAGAGAATCTCTGAAGGAAAAAGGGGACTGTTGTAGTTGTTGATATGGAAGGACAGACTAGATAGGCCATGTGGTCTCTTTCTGTCGTCATGTTTCTATGTTTCTAAAAGGGAGCCTAAAACTCCCAAAAACTCTGAATAGCAGCACACTGTGAAAACAAATGTCACAAGGTTGCATCTGTGGCTCCACATTTCACACACTTCCCATCACATACCAGCCCAAAATGAACAGCCCAGTGAGGGGACACACAGGCTTTAAATAAAAACGTATGATGCTATTGCAGGATCACTTTCTGTCAATTTCGGGAATACTCTCCACCAGAAGACAATAACTGTCCCCATCAAGGGGCATCCCATCTCAGTGCCCTATTTATCTCCTGAAGCAGAAAAATCAATGGGTGTAGGGAGAGGGTTATCATGGAAGAAAATTTTGTAGTAGATCGAAACTTGACACGCATGCTCAGTCAGCAGAAAGGAGTCCTGCACAGAATCTGAAACATCTTCACACAAATCTGCACCAGCACATAATATCTTATCTGCAAATAAGCAAAGAATGCTTTGCACTACAATTGATAAGTTCCAATCTGTGTGTGAAAAGATAAGATTGTCCCTTTCTCATTGACCAGATCTGCTAATCTCTCCAGGCCTTTCCCAGCCCAATCAGCAAACTCCTTGCTTGTGAGCTCTGCTGAAGAATCCTTATTCCCTATCAAAAGTAACAGTAGTGTGACTTCTGGAGAAAAAGCCCTCTTCTTAGCCAGTTACTTCCACACATGCTGAAGAGGCTTGCTTATTGCACTAGTTTTAACCCCTGAGGGTAGCTTTGTGGCACTTGTGTGCAGTATATAAGCCAAACTGAGAAGCCTATTGAGTTTCCATTTCCATTCATGAGTGATTGGTTGTGGAAGGCATCCCCTTCCATACACCACTAATTTCGCTTTCTTATAATGCTGCAGATTAGGGCCAGTCAGCCTACCCTGCTGCTGGGGGTACATCAGATTGCAAGCTGAAATGAACCTTTCTCCCACTACTTAAGAACTTGTTTTAATGCTGCTCTTATGACACCAAATTCTGCCTATGCAACACCAATAGTGCCGTCTGCGTGACATTTTGCATTTTGGCAGGATAACCATCTTATTAGGAAAAAAAAATCAAAGAAAGTGGAAA
The DNA here is from genome assembly GCA_033557465.1 of Ichthyophis bannanicus. Taxonomy (NCBI): domain Eukaryota; kingdom Metazoa; phylum Chordata; class Amphibia; order Gymnophiona; family Ichthyophiidae; genus Ichthyophis; species Ichthyophis bannanicus. Next base: position 1,104,367,063 of record CM066031.1, read on the forward strand.
CTACTGCAAATTGTCCAGGAAATATCTGATCCCTCAGCAGAGGGCTAACATTTACCCTCTTAAGGTCCAACAAAGTTTCATTTAAGGGGGAAAGCCCTTTCCCATAATCGCTTCCAATCTAGATGTGTCGATAAAGCTTCGACTTTAAATAATTAAGTTTAATACCAGCAACCTGACCAAAGGCCTCAAACTCTTGCATGACCCAGTCTAAGGACTCCACAGAGTTCAAGAAAATTGGATTTAATTAATTTCAAACACATTTCACTTTAAAACAGTTCTGAGCGGATAATAATCCCTCTAAACTATGCATAAAAGAGCTATCCATGATACATATTACTCAAGATCATAATTTAATTAGCAATTGGAATTCTCAATGGATTACTAATGTCAGTTCCCAAGAATTTCCTGAACAAACTAGCTTTTTAGCATCTTGAAGTGCATATACTTATCAACCTCTCTAATTTCAACCAGTAAAACATTCCACTCCATAACGCTATAATTAAACCATTTATCAATATCCTCTTTTATAAATACATTATTTTGAGAGGATGACACACGCTCATTCTTTTTTACTTTGCGTTGCATCCTCCCAGAATTACTGACGATAGCTAAAGAAGACATGTATGTCGGAATAAGGCCCTGATGAATGTTAAAAGCTAAACAGAACAATTTAAAGACCATTTCAGCTTTAACTATAAACCTAGTACAACTTAATCAGAAGGGGATGCCCTTTCCCATCTATGACCTTTCAATATGAATTTACGAGGTGTGATAAAAAGTATCGAGACTTGTTGTGTAGTTATATACATAGTTATATAACAATACGTCACACCAGGATGCTATTAAGCATGCTGTGACCTAGTTATGTGCTCTGTATGAGAAGTGTAGCATGCTGCAGCACACCTGTACTTTTTTTAATCACATGATGTTTGGTATTGTGTAAAAGCAGTTCATCAGATTTACGATGAGTGATTAAGGGGAAAATTGGTTCAGCTCCTTGCTCTTACCCTGGAGAAGAGCCTGTTGAGCAGCCAGAAAATTGGAAGGATCAAAGAATTCAGCAGCCTTGCACATACTTGGCGCCCCCTCCCTCCTCCTCTAGTCCCCCTACTCTCTTCTGAAGATTGCAGAAGGCTGCCAGAGGAATCTGCATGCCAGCCACCTTAAACACAGTACTGCCAAGCCAGAGAAACCGTTTTGGGGAAGTAGAGCTGAACCTGGCACTGATTCTGTCTGGGGCTCTCAGGGTGTGAATACCAAGGCTTGACCTTGTCATTGTCCTTGTTGGGGGCTCTTGATTCTATCTTTGTGGGATGCAATGAGGGGTGGACTGCTGGCACTGTGTGGAGGTTTCCTGCTGTTTTCTGTATGCGCTAGTAGCATTTGTAATATTGCGCGCATAAGTCATGCAGTGCTTGTGTGCGTTCTGTCCAAGTGGCTCCAACATGCATTCCTACCCTAGCACCTGTAACGTGCATTGCAATAAAATCGCAGTTAATGCGCACCTTCGGGCTGCCATGGCCTTAGCACCCGCTATTGTGATACTTGCCTTAACTCTGTCTTCTTCCAGGAAATGTTGTTTGGCCTCTGGCAAGCAAAGTGCCTCATCTCCAGCTTCTTGCATTACTGCTTCTTAGTTGTCCCTGGAGGGCTTACTCCCCCTCTTTCGGCCGGGGGATGCTGTTAGTCTGACCTTGCCTGCCGCTGGGCAGGAGGAGGTGGATGGCACTATGGGTAAGGATATTATCCAGTTGGAGACTCCAGCGACCGTACTGTTGCCTTCTCCCCATCCTCTAGGGGATTGACGGTGACTATGCCCCCTATTGTGAGGGAATCCAAAGAAGAGCAGTCACTGTCTCAAACCAAAGGTGTACAGAACAGAATGAAGAGCCTAAGGCAGTAGGAAATTATACTTTATTGAAGAGCACCCTTACACATTTTGGCAAACGCCTTCCTCGGGGGGGGGTTTACGGCCTTGAACCACAAATAAAACATATATTAAAGTATATTAAGAAATAACCACATTAAGAATAATCATTTAAAACTGTTATGATGCTAATGCATGTATGTTAAATAAAATAAAACATTATGTTAAATTATGTAATAACAGCATATAAATAAGAATCATACGTAAAAGTGCTAAAACCGATAAAAATATATAATCCAATGGAAGAGCATCATAAACTCATAAAACTGATCAGTCTTAAACAGATCAAGTACTCAGAGTTAAACTATGTGACAGAATAATGACCAACTTTTCAATGATGTAAATATACATTTCAAGAGGTCCCAAACTCCAAGTTTAAAATTACATGAATACTACTAGCATAGTCTTTAATTGATAAGAACAATGTAGAGATGAGGAGGACATGTAAAAATAACGAGTACAATGGGAGACTTACATGAGTTCCTTTGTGTATCACGGCCTTACTGTGCAAAAAAACTCCAGTGTTGGGGATCATATGATACAAAACATTTACGGTCAAAAATACCCCTTTCTAGTTGTCTGTAACTTTAATTACTTATTAAGAACCTGTCCTAACGTGAAAAAATTCTCATGACTACTTGCCTTTGTGCATAGAGTCCCGTATTGTGCAATGCTGTAGTAATCAAGAAACACTAGTGAAGAAACACCAACCTTTAAAACCGCTAGCTTGCGTGCCAAACTAAAGGTGAAAGGGCATGAATGTCAATTTGGCCAGCGTTAAGGGCCCATCCTGTGGATAGAAGCTATCATTGGGAACCTCCCTAAGTATTATGTGTCAAGGGAAAAGAGAGGCTGGAAATCAGACCATTAAGAAAATGGATAGTGAAAATCTAAGATTATACCCAATGAATAAAATAAAATAAAATAAATCCATAATCCATATTTTAAAGACTTCCATAGAAACAAAACGAACCTACAAAGAGAAACTAATTTATGAGTATCCATATGAGATGTCAATGTAGTTCTCACTTATAAATATCACCCTGCCTGTAGTTTTTCATCAATTACACAGGTACACTACCAAAAAACTGCCTCCAGTTTTGCAACTGATTCCTATAGATTTTGGGGTGCTGAATCCAGGAAAAATAGCCAAAATGTTCCACCACATCACGTTTTCTTGCAAAATTAGATTTCTTACCCATATAAGGAATGTTCACATAATTTCTTTTTAGCCGACTGCAGTTTATTTTCTTGGCCCAAAATAGAGGTTGTAATGGTTAACTAACTAGAAACACTCCCTCATGATATTTTAGAGTGTTTTGTATTCATTTTATACATTAACAGGACAATTGGGAGGCGGGGAGCTAAATCCAGTACTCGCGCTGGCGCATGTTCTTTCCTGTTCGCCTCGCCTCGTTCGCTCGCTCAAACACGGTGGTTGCGACATGAACGTTCCTGTCAAATTTCAGTTTCTTGCAAGTTCATTATTACCTTTTGTTTGCTCAGTCGTAATCCAGCTTTATTCCGAAGTGGTTCACTACAGTTGTAGTTTGCAGTGCTGTGTATTTGTGATGGCTCACAGAGCCAGAGGTTGCGTCAACTCTCCGGACAGTTTTTGTTTTATTTGTGGGGAATATACCGTGAAAAAGCAGCAGAGGAACATTTCTGCATTTATTAAAGTATATTTCGCCTATTTCGGTTTGAAGTTAGGCGATCAAGACAAACCGTGGGCTCCTCACAAAGTGTGCAAGACATGTGAGGAAGATCTACGCTTATGGATGAAAGGTAAAAAACAAGCATTTCGTTTCGGAATACCTATGATGTGGCGTGAACAAAGACCACAGCAGTGACTGCTATTTTTGCTCTTGCATTGTGAAGGGATACAACTTAAAAAATAACGTAATAAGTTACCCCAACCTTCCCTCAGCAATTAGGCCTATGCCTCATAGCAACGAAGTACCTGTGCCTGAACCACCAAAATCTTTGGATCATATTTGTGTGGACGGTTCTGATCATGATGAGACTCATCAGATGGCTTTTCCCGATGAGTCCAGTACTTCCGAGTTTGAAACTGAACCAGATCCGAACCTGAACTTTTCTCTCAAGCTGAATTGAATGATTTAGTCCGGGATTTAGGACTCCCAAAAGATGCTGCCCAACTGCTAGGTTCTCGGCTTAAACAGAAAAATCTATTGTCACCAGGAACAACTTTTTATTGGTACCGCAACCGCGAGACACAATTTTTGAAGTATTTCAGCAAAGAGGAAGATTTGGTATTTTGCAACGATATATACGGAGTGATGGAAAAGTTTAAACTCAAGTATGATCCTGCTGAATGGCGGCTGTTCATTGATTCGTCAAAAGACAGCACAAAAGGTGTTCTTCTTCATAATGGCAACACATTCGCTTCAGTTCCTATTGCTCACTCTGTTATTCTCCAAGAAAAATACGAGAATTTGGCCCTGATTCTTCAGAAGATTCGTTATGATGAGCATAAGTGGATGATTTGTGGAGACTTTAAAATTCTATCCATGCTATTAGGGCAGCAATCCGGTTTCACCAAATATCCCTGCTTCCTTTGCTTGTGGGATAGCCGGGCCCGCGACCTACACTGGGGGAAAAAAGACTGGCCAATTCGGGAGTATTTGAGACCCGGTGAGAAAAATGTTCTTCATGAGAGCTTGGTACCTCGTGATAAAATTCTATTACCACCTCTCCACATTAAGTTGGGTCTCATTAAGCAATTCATCAAGTCCCTTCCAAAAGATGGTGAGTGCTTTCGGTACCTTTGCTCAAAGTTCCCCCGACTTTCTGAAGCAAAGCTAAAGGAAGGAGTGTTTGTTGGCCCTGATATAAGGAAACTCATTTCAGATGGAGCATTCGCTGAAACGATGTCTGAGAAGGAAAAAGAAGCCTGGGATTCCTTCAAGGATGTTCTCAAATTCTTGGGGAACAGGCGGGATGAGAACTATAAGGATATTGTTGCCAGGATGCTCAATGCCTTCAAAGAACAAGGCTGTAACATGAGCCTGAAAGTCCATTTCTTGCACTCCCATGTGAACTACTTTCCCCAAAACCTGGGGGCGTACAGTGAAGAACAAGGTGAAAGGTTTCACCAGGACATCAAGGACGCAGAGAGAAGGTACCAAGGAAGATGGAACACCACTATGATGGCTGATTTCTGTTGGTTGCTGCTGCAGGAAACCCCAGATGAAAAATACGCCAAGCAGCGCACCAAGAGAAGCATTCGGGGGAAGAAGAAACGGGACCACCAGGAGATTGATTGACCCAAGAATGACTTTAAAATCTAAACTGTGTTGACAAATATCGTGTTTTTACTAAACTTTGAAATAAAAATTTGCTAGTTATTACCACAGTGTCGTATCTCACTTATTAGAATTTTATTTTCACACCATCGGGTGTTTGTCTTCATGTATTGCAATGGTGCGGTTTGCGTTTTCTATTCTTACATACATACCTGTACAACATTTTTTGCACATTTCTTTGCTTTGCTTTGTGTCTAACCTCGCTCTTATATGCTCAATGTTTGTGCACATGTATGTGGCTGTTTTAAGTGCAGACAATTTTGCTACCATCACAGTGTGTTTTGTTGACATTACTCTATTCTTATGTGCTGCCTTGTTACAATTTTCTTTATTCTTATTTGAATAACTACTAAACAATTAGTGTAAAGAATTCATTCAAGAAACTTTTATCTCGATCGCACTCAATCTGAAACGTTCATCTCAAACTGCTAACCCAATGTAGCAAAAATTCTGTACGTGATGGAGCAAATTGGTTACCAGATTTGGATTCAGCGCACCAAAAAACGTAAAAATCAATCGAAACATTAGAGGCAGTTTAAAAAAAATTTTTTTTTAGTGTACCTGTGTTATGAGTAGTGTCATCAGGGGAGATATATGATAAAACATGAGGTGTAACTTGCAAAGAGAAATTTATTTATATGAGTAATGTACTAGACTATTTTTTTTAAATAAAAAGATGAATATTGCGAGATTGGGCATAATAAAAAAAAATTAAAAAAAATCACAAGGACTGGAAATGCAGGGAACCCTAAAGACAAATATGATGCAGATCTCAGGGCATATTCAAACTGACATTCAAGGCTGCCATGGGTTCTGACTGTAATAAAAGCAAGGTAACTAATTAAATACCATATGCGGGAATGACGTGTGTGTGTGTGTTGGGGGGGGGGGGGGTTTGAGAGGCCAGTACTGTGTGGAATAATAAGACATGCGAAGAACAATCTTGGAGTAACACTGGAAGGGGTTGTCATGGGTACTGATCCAAGAGTCTCATAAAAATTATGATAAAAACAATATATGAAAAACTATTGCTAAAAACATAAAAAACAAAACTTAAAAAAATGGGGGGTGGGGTTCATTGTCTACTGACAACCTTATGTTTTTGCTTTCCTGTACATAGTTCTCTACTGTTGATCACTCGTAGTCCATGGTTAAGGCAGTTTCTCCAAATGGGGTTGTGAGGCTTGCCATGTTTCTTCCATAAGCTTTGGGACAAATACTGAAGGAACCTATGGTGGCTGAGGTGAATAGATGCATGGGAGTGATATCATTCAAACCTGGGCTTTCATTGGTTGTCTCCACCAGCCTGGTGGTAGGGGAACACAACTCACTTGTCTGGACAGGTCTAGCAGGACTCAAGGAAAGGACATTAACTGGTAAGTAAAAATGTCATTCTAACTCCACCAGGAAAGATCCCCTGAGCCACAAACTGAGAATAAATAACTCTCCAATGGGCCACACAAATGGGGATTCAACAATTTATAAAAATCATCTGGGAGACCATCTAGTCTGGATCTTGAGATGCTGTCTCGTAGCTGCGTCTTCTGTATGGTCATTAGAGCATTTAGTATATCCAACTCAGTTTGGGACAATCAGGGCAAATCAAGAAAATCTAAAAAGTGCTCTAACTCAACGGAATCTACCCCTCACCCAGTGTAAAGCTGGGCCAACTAATCTGCAAACTTGGTAGCAGCATCCATACTAGTATTCACAATTTTGGGGACCACCTCAATAAAAGACATTTTGAATTTATCCTAACGACTTTCGACTCTTGCTCATTGTGCATCCTGTAGTTAGCTGCAAGAGCGGCGCTCCTTGTTTTGTTTGAGATCAGTTGTTTACGCCATCAAAAAGTAGAAAGACTAATGTGCAATGAAGCTACAATATAACCCATTTAAGACTAATAAGGAAATATTTTTTTACTCCACACACAATCAAATTCTGGAATTACCAGAGGATATAGTAAAAGCTGTTAGTGTAGCTGGGTTTAAAAAAGGTTTGGACAAGTTCTTGGAGGGAAGATCCATAAACCATTAGTAAAGAGGACCCAGGAAATCCACTGCTTACCCCAGGATGAGCATTGTGGAACCTGTGTGCCTTTTTGGGAACCTGCCAGGTACTTTTGACCTAGATTGGCCACTGTTGGGAAAAGGATACTGGGCTTTGATGGACCTTGGTCTGACCCAATATGACATTTCTTATGTTTGCAATATAATGAGCCTGCGAGCATGGCCTAGTCAAATAAGCTAATACTTTACCTGGTTTAATTTATTTTTGATATGTAATGTTTCAATTGGGTAGCTTTCTGAGCTTTCTCATGGTGTAATGTATTAAGGGCTGCTTGAGCGGCCAAAAAATTATTCTTAGATTCCCAAGTGGAAAACCACTCAAAGCGCCTCATATGCAGACAGAGTTGACTCCTCTAGTCTAAAGATAGAACAAGATCCTACTTTGTCATTACAGAAACGTATAAATGAGTTAACAACCCAAGCTTTACAAGATAAATTAATATCTAAAAAGGAATGGCAATATTGAAACGTGGAGAGCCCAGCATTAGCGAAATTCTACCTGGTGCCAAAAATTCACAAACGATAGGACATCCGGGGGGATTCTCCAATCGTCTCGACCAGGGGGACAGTGTTGGAACCTCTGTCCACGTTTGTAGATTTTTTTAAGACCATTACTCCAAACCATTCCATCATATATTCGAGACACGACCCACTCTTTAAAGCTGTTGATGCAGCATTCTAAATGGGCAAGTGACATTGGGGTGATTTTGGTCACGCTAGATGTCACTTCGCTGTACACAAACATCCCACAAACATCAGCATTCTCGAGTGTGATTTCGGCACTAAGGAGTAGAGGAGATTTGACGGATTTGCAAATAGAGTTTTTGTCTGAATTATTGAGATTAGTAGTGTTTCAGAATTTTTTTGTTTTTGAGAATATTTTATACCATCAAACATCTGGATTGGCGATGGGGGCCACTTGCGCCCCCTCCATAGCCAACCTCTACATGGGAGAGTTTGAACAAAAGTGGTTGTCTTTGTCCCCCCCCCGTTCCAACAATACATCCCTTTTTGGGGTAGATATATTGACGACATTTTCATGCTGTGGATGGGTCATGAAAGTCTTTTGCACACGTTCTTTCACTGGCTAAATCAACAGGACCCCCACATCCAGTTTACCCATCTCTACAATAAAGATAAAATAACCTACTTGGATGTAGAAGTCACAAAAGGGAAAAATAATTGGCACACCTCAATTTATAGAAATAAAGTGGATAGGAACGCTTTGTTGCACTATCAGTGCGCACCCCATTCAGTTAAAAAATAGCCTTCCTTTCTCACAATTCCTTCGATTCAGACGTAACTGTTCTGAAGACGCTGATTTTAAAGAACAATCAAGGATTCTTCAGAAAAATGTCACAAACAGGGGATACCCAGCCCGTGTTATAAAACAGGCTTATACCCAGGCGCAATTTAATAACAGGGATCTGCTCTTACCACAAAGTGGAGTCAAGAGTCGATTAGAAGAACGACAAGTGAATTTAATAACGAAGTTTTCACCTTACAGCGACCAACTTAAGAAAAATTTGAAACGCCACTTGAATGTACTCCATAGCATCCCTGGTTTGGAAGAGAAATCGATCAGATGTGTGTGGCAACGCCACAAGAACCTTAAGGAACTCTTAAGTCCGGCGGTGTTAAAGCCTATTCATACTTTTGGTTCTCCCACACCATGTGGTCACACTAAATGTGGCAATTGCAATATTTGCAATATTACGTTGGAAGTGACTGAGTTTAAATATCATGAATTAACTTACGCATTGAAGCAGCACACCACATGTAGTTCCGGATATGTAGTATACGCAATTCAATGCCCATGCTCATGCTCACCGAGTCGGGCGTATGAGTTAGAGATCCTCCAATACGAGGCTCCTCTGCAGGAATCACGCATGGTGCCCATCCCTCCCATCCTGGAACAGCTCATGCTCCGCATGTGGGAGACACCGGCATCAGTGCTGGTGGTGAGCAGACAGCTTGATTCGATGTATCGGAGCATGGGCTTTCAGAAGTCACAACTGCCACATAACTCCATGGTGGTGGAGTTGGCCATGCATCGGCTGAAAAGCCAGAAGACGCACTCCTCAGTGCCCCCCAGCAGGGAGGCCCGCACCTTGGATGCCTTTGGCAGAAAGTGCTACCAGGGCTTGATGCTCCTCTGCTGCATCCAGACCTACCAGCTGTATATTGGCATGTACTTGAGAGACCTGGCGAAGGAACTCGCCGGGTTCTTGGCTGCTCTCTCCGAGGAACCTTTGCAGCAGTTCAAGAGCCTGGCCAAGGCTGTCTGTGAGTGCTTCAAATTCATGTCTCGAATGGCCTATGACTGGTTCAAGTCTGTGGCCCGGGTAGCCGCCAAGCTTGGCTTCAGTCATCCAACCTCGAGCATTGGGTTCAGGGCAAGTTGGTCGATGTCCCAGGCCAAGGAGAGAACCTCCTTGGCAAACCCATGACCAACAAGGCTGCCGAGCTGGAGACAGAGTTCATGACAAGGACCAGGTTCTCTAAGAAGGCCACTGCCCCCTCCCTGACGGAAGGGCTTGGGTAAAAAGCCCTTTTACCCGAGGAAGGGAGCTGCTTACCAAAATTACCCAGCCTATTGGGCCTCCCTGGATCCCCAACAGGGTCAGCAGGCCAAGGGACAAGGGCATGGCCCGTATAAGCAGAAGGCTCCAAAACCCCAGACACTGGCCGCAGCCCAGCCAAGGGGGAGATTTTGACTCCTTGAGAATAGCCCAAGGAGATCAGCAGTCCATAAGGGGACGTCTGGGCCTCTATGCCCAGAGGTGGGTGGCCATCACCACAGACTCCGGGGCACTAAAGGTGGTCGGGGAAGGTTATCTCCTCCACCTGGCTCAGACACCTCCCCCTTATTTCCCGGGAGAGCCCCTCGGGTCTCTCGTCCACCGGGACCACCTTCTGAAGGAGTTGGTAGATCTTCTCGAGGACAAGGCAGTAGAACTGGTGCCCCACTTAAGGGCGAGGGGTTCTACTTCAGATACTTCCTCATGCTAAAGAGGATGGGGGGCTAAGGCCCATCCTCAACCTGTGTAACCTCAACAAATTCCTGGTGAGGGAGAAGTTCAAGATGCTCTCCCTTGGAACATTGCTGCCATACCTCCAGCAGGGAGACTGGCTATGCTCCTTAAACCTCAAGGATGCTTATACTTGCATCTTCATCCACCCCAACCATAGGCAGTACCTGTGGTTCATAGTAGGGGGCAGGCACTTTCAATACAGGGTATTCCTCTTTGGCCTGGCCCTCTGCCCCAAGGGTCTTCACAAAATGCATGGCAGTTGTGGTAGCCTTCCTCAGGCTCCAGGGGATCTTTGTTTTTCCCTACCTGGAAGACTGGCTCATAAAGGGAGGCACAGCAGGCCACCGCCTGCGCCATCCAGGTTCAGCAACACTCGGGCTTCGTCATAAACTACCCCAAGTCTCATCTCCTCCCAAAACAGTGCCTGGAGTTCATCGGGGCAAAGATAGATACTGTCCAGTTGAAGGCCTTCTTGCCGAAAGACTGAGCCGCTCGTCTTGGATCTCTAGCTCAGGATGTGCAGCACCATCCCTCGGTGCCTGGCCAGCTTCTTCTGTGCCTCCTCAGGCACATGGCCTCCACGGTCCATGTCACCCCAGACACTTGCCTCCACATGAGGATGGCACAGTGGTATCTCTGGGACCAGTGGTCGCAGGCCACAGGCTGCCTCCGAGACAGAGTTTCAGTGACCCGCCAGTTGGTGGACTCTCTGATCTGGTGACAGTCGCCCCAGCATCTCAAAGCGGGCATGCCTTTTCAGGCCCCAAGCCACTCAAGGATTCTCACCATGGACGGCTCCTTGCTTGGTTGGGGAGCCCACTGCGGAGATCTTTGCACTCAGGGCAACTGGTCGCCAGATGAGAGCACCCAGCAGATCAACCTCTTGAAGCTCCAAGCCATACACCTAGCCCTGAGGGTTTTCTGTCACCATCTGCGTCACCAGCCGGTACTGGTCCAGACAACAACCAGGTGGTGATGTTCTACGTGAACAAACAGGATGGCACGGGGTCTCGTACCCTTTGTCAGGAGGCACTGCTCCTCTGCTTGTATGCAATCCAACAGGGTATCCTCCTGTGAGCAGTGTACCTGCCAGGCCAGGACAACATGAGTGGCAGTTGGACCCCAGGGTAGCCAGTTGGCTTTTCTGTCTCTGGGGGGGACCCGTAATGGACATGTTCACCAGTTTGGACAACTTTCAGTTGCCCCGCTTCTGCTCCCAGGGTGGCAGCGGATGCGTTCCTAGTCTCATGGTCGGAAGGCCTCATGCACGCTTTCCCTCCGACGCTGCTAATCGCCAAGACCTTGTTCAGGACCCTCTGCGACAGGGCCTTGCTCATCCTGATAGCTCCTCTATAGCTCAGGCAGCCGTGGTTTCCACTCCTTCTGCAGTTGACGGGGGAGGCCCCCATCCCCTTGGGGACCGCTCCGGGAATCCTTTCTTAGGAGGCAGGCTCTCTCCTGCACCCCAACCTGGGATCCCTCTCACTGACAGCGTGGCTGCTGATAGGGTGACTGGCCCCTCTCAACCATCCGACTGAGGTGGAGGGCATTCTGCTGGTCTCTTGCAAGGCCTCTACTAGGAAGGCTTATGCCCTCAAATGGTGCAGGTTCTCTGCTTGGTACGCTGAACACGGGGCTGATCCCTTCTCCTGCCTGCTGGCTCTGGTGTTACAGTACCTTCTCCACCTCTCTGTCTGGGCTCAAGTCTAACTCCGTCTGAGTGCACCTGAGTGCCCTGGCAGCGCACCACCATCCGGTGGATGGTAAGCCCCTCTCAGTTCAACCTTTGGTGATCTGTTTCCTTCAGGACCTGCTCTTATCGAAACCCCCAGATCGCCCTCCAGCAACCAACTGGGACCTCAACATTGTGTTGGAGCAGCTCACTCACCCACCCTTTGAGCTTCTGGCTACTTGCCACCTTCACTACCTCTCTTGGAAGGAGGTTTTCCTGGTTGCGCTCACCTCCGCTCGCAGAGTTAGCGAGCTCCAAGCCCTTGTGGTGGAGGCACCTTATACCAGGTTCTACAAGAACAGAGTGGTGCTTTGCATGCACCCCAAATTCCTGCCGAAGATTGTATCGCCCTTCTATCTTAACCAGGAAGTGGTGCTTCCTACCTCCTTTCCAAGACCTCACTCCAGTGGGGTGGAGATGGTCTTTCACACCTTGGACTAAGAGGGTTTTGTCCTTCTATATCCAACGCACTCAGGGCTACCACAAAGCTGCTCAGCTTTTCATCTCCTATGACCCCAGTAGGCTGGGGGAGGCGGTGACCAAGCATACGCTGTCCACATGGGTGGCGGATTATCGCTCTTGCTTATGAGCAGGCGAGGCTCCCAATGGAAGACTGCATCACGGCGCACTGTGTCATGGCGAACTTGCGCTCTGTCCCGATGGTGGACATCTGCTGGGCCGCCACCTGGTCTTCAGTCCATACCTTCGCAGCCTGGAAAGAGAGTCCCGATGGCACAGTGCCTTCGGCCAGGCTGTGCTCCGTAACGTTTTTGGGGTCTTGGCAACTCCTACCCTACGACCCTTCTGTGTTCAGGCTACCGGAGTGCTGGTTTCATCGGACACGGGTCCTACTGTGGTCTGTGTACATGGACTCAATTGCTGCTGCTTGTGGCTCCCTTTGCAGGATACCTGTTTTTGCTATGGGCTTTCGTTAGCCTGTAGCTGGGGAGTCCCATATGTGAAGACTGATTTCCTGCTTGTTCCCGGAGAAAGTGTAGTTACTCACCTGTAACGGGTGTTTATTGGGGACAGCAGGAATCGGTCCTCACAACCCACCCTCCTCCCCTTGGAGTTGCTCCTGTACCATCTTTTATTTTTGCCGCCTTTTAACTATGTCATCTGACTGAGCAAGATGGCACCCTTGGGCGGGAAGGGGACCACGCATGCGTGGTGGCATCTCCCAAAAGCTTTCTTTGAAAGCTGGGGGATGCTTCCGCAAGGGCTCCGTCTGTGCCAATGTCACCCATATGTGAGGACTGATTCTTGCTGTTCCCGGAGAACACCTGTTACAAGTCAGTAACTACGCTTTTTCTTCCAAGGCAATGGAGGGTAAAGTGACTTGCCCAAGCCACAAGGAGTGCTAGTGGAACTTGAACTCGGATCTCCTGGGTAGTAGGTTGTTGCTCTAACCACTAGGCGGCTACTCCACTCAGTTCCCTCAAATATAAGAGTTAATAATAGACTTCATTTATTGTTCTTTTAATGTGAGCTTGGTATTTTAACTTCTAGCAGCAAAATCATAATACAGCAAGGGAACTTTTAAGGAATGTTTTGAGGCTAAGGTGACTTTCTTTTTTTGGTGTGTGCACAATAGGCCTCTGCTAATCTCTTGTCTGCATCTGTGTGTTTTTTTTGTTTGTTTGTTTTGGGGGGGGGGGAGAACTTGGCCCTACATGCACCATACCACACATACTTCCCTGTTCTCACTTTTCTCTTTCTTTTTCTTTCATTTTCTATTTCTGTGGTGGGAGTTGAAAATGTTGGAGAGCTCTGAGAAGTGAGAGAATGGAGTTGAGGTAAAAGGGGGGAAAAACCTGGAAAGTAACCCGAATAAGGAGGGAGATGGAACATCAGGAAAGGAATGTTTTGAGAACTGGATAGAGGTAGAGGAAATAGGAAGAGGAGGAGGGCTGAGCAGCAGTGCAAATGGTTACTGGTGGTATGTGTGTGAGAGACACAAGAGATTAGAATACTGTAGATGACAAAAGCTGGGAATGAGTGCTCATGACAGCTATGGCAGTGTATGTGTGCTTGAGGGTGAGGCGCTTTGTGAGTGCTGGTGGCAGGGATTTAAGCACTGCTAGTTTAGCTTTTCCCATGGTCCATACAGTCTGTAGATCAACAGGCAAATAACAGAAAATGAAAAGTGCTCTATTTTTAGATTTCTCCACTGTTTTGGTGGGAGGATATTGGAGTTCTGCGTTGGACAATTCTGTGAGCAGTTCTTGTGTGCTTATAGGGGGTAATCCTTTATAAATATCTTTTCATTCCAAAATGCCTATATATGCACGCAAAAGGCCTCTTATAAAATGTTTGCACCCCCCCCCCCTTGCCTAAAGGCTATGTGCAATGGCAACAAGGTACAGATTTTTGTGCAACTCGGATGAAGGTATGTTGGTGACCTAGTTGGGGGGAGAGTGCTAGCAGAGTTGGAAATTGCACATGTTCATAAAAATACATGTGTACATTTACTCTTACTCCTGATTAGATATAAATGCATGCAGTTCATTTTACCCATGATTTCTGCAGGTTTTGCGTTGGTATCTTATAAATGTGCATAGGCGCCTATCTGCCTTCATAAAATAGGTGCTTACTTGACCTCCTCACATAGGTGACCTGTGATAAAATTACCCTTATGGTGTGTTCATGTGGCTGGTGCAATAATCTCTGTGTGCAGCTTAAGTTTATGTAGCATCTTTGCAAATTGCTGAGTGAGGAGTTAAATTCCTGCTGTTTGTCATTATTTTGTGTTAACTGTAGTTAAATCATTTTATCTGTCTGTAGCTCTAATTATGGGCTACTATATAAGAATAACTGTTCCTTCTTCTTGCTCTCCTTTTAGGAACTGCCTTCTAGTTCAGACATCAGCAGTGGGAGTCTGCTTTTGTGCCCGAGATGGCTGCATGTTTGTGTGTTTGTGTTTGAACTAATGGAATTGTAATAGATGGTGACCCTGTCTACTTGGAAGTTGCTCTACAGATGTAATATAGTATTCTTTGGCTTTTTCCTCCCCACCCACCATGGAACTCGTGTGCTGCTTTTTCCCTGCCTCCGAGTTACCTAATCTAGTGACAGGAGGTAGTTTCATAGAAAGCAGTGATCTCTAATTTGTTTTCATGCTGGTAGAAGGTGTGAAAATTCTGACCACCATGGTGGTTCATTTACCCACAAAACAAATACAGCAGCAAGGCAAGAATTCCTGGGGCCAGGTTTATGTAGATCTAGGTCCAGAGATCTCTAGCCTGGTCCTCAGGAGCCCCAAAACAAGTCTGGTTGATGGGGTTAGCATACTATGCAAATTTAACCTTGTTCTTGGACCATTGGTATACAGATGCCTCTGACTTATTCATTGCGGTTGCTCTGAAAACCATCCCTATTTGCAACTCTCTGAGAACCCCTGCCATGTGTACCATATCCCTCTGCTTCCTAATCATTGCAAATTAAAAAACAAACAAACAAACAATCCATCCTTAGCATAAAGGGCTTGAGTAATATGTGGCGAGGTTGTCTCGCGTAACTCCATTGCATTTTTCCTCAAAGAACAAATATAAATGTAAGATTAGGCTTGAATGTATCTACAAGAAAGTGATGTTGCTCACTTGTAACAGTTTTTTTTCTGTAGACGGCCGGATTGATCAGGTACACAAGTGAGTGACATCATCAGATGGCTCCAGGACGGAACCGTTTTTCTACAGCTCAGAACTTGGTGTAAACCTCTGAACATGTGCAGCCTTCGGTTGCAAAGCTGAGGCAACACATGGGGGGAGGCGGGGAGGTAGGAAGGACTGTGTGCCCAACTAGTCCTGATGTCTACAAAAAGAACACCCTGTTATATGTAGCTGAGCAACATTGCTTTTTCCATCAACAAGAGGTAGATGATGCCCACATTTAGGGCTGCTTATTCCATTTTGTATTTTTCCGTACTTGGAAGCGGCCTGCACTGAAAACCTGCAAGAGTTGACAGGTTGGCCAGCCCAGCTTCACCAAAGGTACTGTCCTTTACTGCAGCTTAGTATAGGCAGTAGTGCACAATGAGGGTATGAGGAGGACTGTGTTGCTGCTTTACAACTTGTATCCAGAGAGACAGATTCTAGTAGAGCCAGAGCAGCTGCTGTGGCTCTAATTTGATGCAGTTTTACTGCTCAGAAGAGCACACGGTTCAGACGAGTGTCTTATGCTCCCCAACCACTAGGCAAAGGCAGACCAGAGCAATTCGGCAGTGCCATCACTTGGTACATTTTCTCGTGCAGCACTGAGAGAAATCAGTCTTGTCGGCCTTTAGCAGGTGGCAGGGTGTGTGGATTGGTGCAGCTTTGCAGATAGGCTGGTCTTCCCTGGCCCAGATCATGTACTTGGGGCCTGTATGATTGAGACCTTGGCCCAGCATTTACTTAGAGCTTGAGTATGCCCATTGTCTGCTTGAGCTAACAGTTGCCCCATATCCAGTGCTGTTGCCCCCAAATTCCAGCACTGGTGGACCTGAGAATGGACAGGAGGACCCCAAGGGGCCCCTGGGGGAGTTTGGTAAGTCTAGGCCCAGGCCCTCCTTCACTCCCTGTCCTATGCATGATCTTATTTTTCTCTATCTTTAATTTTTGTCCTGTTTTTATGTCTCTCTTTGCTTCTTGATTAAAACATCTTAAAAAGAAAAACTACATTTGGGCAACTGAGCCTTCCCAGCCTTGTGTGAGTGGCTGGGGAGGCCCGTCTCGGGTTTCTGCAGCCGGCCTGACAGATTCAGGGATTCCTTTACCAATCAGAAGTTTCTTTTTAACCATTGTTTTCTTTTTCAGTTTGGAGTTTTTTTTTCTTCTTACTGTTTTGTTTCTCCTTTGGCTGTGTTTGAACTCTGCTGCGATACCAGGTATATGGAGGTGGTTTCTGTAGAGTGAGCTCCATGGTTGGCTCTTTTTGCCCTGAATGTGATGGAGAAGCCTCAAGGCACACTTTTTTCCGGTTATGTCAGACGTCCCTGGCTCTGATGCCGATTTTGCTGCTTCTCCTGCGATTTTACCCGGTGGTGGGAATAATGGATATCTTGGATGGCCACATGGTTCTGAATGAAAGGGAGTATGGTGAGGATGCCACAGGCTCAAGCCAGCAGGCCCCTAAGGGTCCTCTGGGGATCCCAGGGCTGTTGGCTGGTTTTGAGCAGCAGCTCCCCAGGCCTTGGGATTTCCTGCAGATCCTAGGGTCAGTTGCATCCAACACTCATAACCCAAGCATCCCAAATTGGATCCTAGGCGACTTTAACCTGCCTACACTACAAGATAATCAAGCATCAGCCTTCCTCGATGCCCTCGAAAATCTTGGCTTCAAGCAATTAGTTAAAGATCCTACTCATATTAAGGGAAATATCCTGGACCTAGTATTCGCCCCGCAAACATCTCTTAACCCAGCCCAGGATCCCGTAACATCCATAACTTCTGTTCCTTGGTCAGATCACAAACTGATCATCATCCAGATTCCTTCTCACAAAGCCTACCCAAAAAACAACAAAATACAAAGCAACTCCGCAAGACCGCCCTCTCGATGTTTCAAGCCTTACAACAGAGATCTTATCCTTGCGGAAACACAACAACTCATCTCTGAAACCACCCAGAACCTTGACGACCTAATTTCTCACTGGAACAATTGCCTCAGCTCAATCGCCCTACGCACACCAACCAACAGGCCTCCAGGTAAAAGAGTGAGTGCCCCATGGTACTCAGCTGAGCTTAGAGCATCGCTTAACCAATTACGGAAACTAGAGAAACGCTGGCGCCGATCTCATTCTTTAAATGACCAGACAACTGTCATCTGGCTGCACATTTATTTTGTTTATTTAGCTGTATTTATATTCCGCTTTTCACCGGGTCAAAGCAGTCAATTGGGGGATACATTTAACACGAGGGGATATGACACACATACGTCAATACTTACAGGGAACATGGGCAATGGAGGGTTAAGTGGCTTGCCCAAGACCACAAGGAGTGCCTATAGGACTAGAAATCCTAGTCCCTCCGGCCTGAGATTGCTGTCCCCAGGTGGGACTTGAACCCCCCCCCGGCCCTCTGGCCTGAAGTGCCTTGTCCTAACCACTAGACCACTCCTCCCTCCCGCAACGCAATCACCGATACGATGAAGCAGTACTACTCTGATACCTTAAAGAGATCGCTTAATAAACCACATGACCTTTTCGATCTGGTCAAGACTATCGAAGGAACCATCCTCTGGACCTCCATTTGAGATACACCCACAAGATTTTGCAACCTACATCCAATCCAAGATATGCCAGACCAACAAAACCTCTACTACAACCACCGCCAGAGCAAGACTGCCAAACAGCTCTAACCATGTTCTCTACCCCCACCAAGAGAGGAATTAAAGACACTATTGCGGCCCTTAATACCACCACTGCCCAGTCCGATCCATGCCCAGCCTTCTGGATCAAGGAACTTCGCAGTCACTTCAGCCCAGTACTATCCAAAATAATGAATCTCTCCTTCTCAACCGGCTCTTTCCCTTCAGCCCTTAAACATACCTCTATCAGACCTCTGCTAAAAAACTGCAAGCTCGATCCCCAACAGGTAGAATCCTACAGACCTATATCCAGCATTCCACTACTCGCGAAGATCATTGAAGGAGGGTCAACGTCAATTGCAGGATCACATCGACTCCGCTGCACCGTTAGACCCCTGCCAACATGGTTTTAGGGAATTCCATGGAGTGGAAACCCTTTTTACCACTCTCTTCTGCAAGATAATCACCGGCATTGACGACATCCGTCAAGGATTTGCTCTCATCTTTCTGACATCGCTGCAGCTTTTGATTCAGTAAGCCACGAGCTTCTATTAGGACGACTGATTGACAAGGGCATTAATGGAAGAGCGCTTGAATGGTGCAGATCCTACCTGTCCGAAAGATGGCAGCATGTTCGTTCTGGAGGGATAAATTCAGAACCTTTCCACCAAAGCCAGGGAGTCCCACAAGGATCCTCCCTTTCTGCGCTCTTGGTCAATATTTACATGCAGCCAATCTGCAATATCATCCGGTCCTTCAATGTTGATTGCATGTTATACGCAGACGACGTCCTGCTTTACATACCCTTCTCTACTGAGCATTTGGACCTCTCCCCACTGACGAGTTGTTTCAATGCAATATCTGACTGGCTTCTTTCTCAAAAGCTCAGAATACAACATAAGAAAACGGAAGTACTCTTCATTACGAGGAACCCCAACTTTACCCCACCACAATATCTTAAAGTAAAAGAAGCTGAGCTGCAATCTAAACCCTCAATACTTTACCTGGGAGTCACTTTAGATCAACGCCTGGATATGAAGGCCCACATAGGAAACATAGTCAGATCAGTATGCTACAAGATCCGCTCACTTAGACATCTACGTTCCATGCTGGAACCAACTGATTTCCGGAAATTTTCCAGGCGTTGATCATACCTCATTTTGACTATGCCAATGCCATCCTACAAGGTCTTCCCCAATCTACTTTGAACCCGCTGCAGCTAGCCATGAATGCAGCAGCAAGAGTCCTCCATGGAGCCTCCAGGAGCGATCACGTGACGCCTCTGCTGATACAGTTGTATTGGCTACCCATCCAGGCTATAATAGTGTTCAAGACCTTGATAATCACTTTTAAAGCTGTTAACAATCTCTCATCTGCATCCTTATCCTCCCTCATCCATATCACATCCCCAAATAGAGCAAGAAGATCCACGTCTATAAACGCTCTAAAACTCCCGAAGACACTAACTGTTTGCACTAAATCGACAGCCAACAGAGCCTTTAGTCTCAGTGCCCCAAGATGCTGGAATGCATTACCCCCTGATATCCGGGCTATTAAGAGCTTACCACAGTTTAGGAAAGCCCTCAAATGCCACCTCTTCAACAAGTACCTTATTGAGCCCAACGACATCCCCTAGAGCCCAAAGACACCCAGCGATACCATTTCCAGACAAATGTATGGTATCTCAACAACACACCAAGTTTGATACTCAAACCCATAGTGGTGTTTATGTTTCTATGAAACCTCTGTTCTTATGATTCCATGTAGTAAGTTTTGTAAATAGTTTACCCCTGTTATCCAAGTTTTTGTGCCCTGTTATCTGTAAACTCATACGTGTTAACTGTACTGAGCATTTTTGTTCCATGTAAACCGCGCTGATGATGAATAGTGCGGTATATAAGAGACAGTAAATTAAATAAATAAATAATAAATAGTGTTGACGCTGGGATTGGTGCATTGGGCCAGGGTGCACATGAACTGCCTTGAGAGACCTCGTCTGACTTACTGGTCTCCCTGCTCCCAGCTGTTCAAACAGTGCTTATCTCTTCCCCGAAAGATTGAGGGAATTGGCCTGGTGGCTACACACTCGTGCTCTAATGGATGGGATGCCTAGTGAAGTGGTGGGTAGGGTGTTCGATACCACAGATGCCAGCCTGATGGGCTGGGAGGCGCGTTGTCTGTCTGTCTGGGTCATTTTATTCAGGGGCACTGGTATCCTCTGGAAGCTTCCTGGTTGATTCATCAGAATAGAGGCCAGGTGATCCACATGGCTCTGCAGAGATTTGGGTCCCTTCTGGAGTGCAAAATGTATGTGTTTTTTGACAATGCCACAGCAGTGGTATATGTGAACAATCAAGGTGGTACTCAGTGTCGTGGTGGTTGCAGAGGCTTATCTGGTGGCTTTGTCACCAGTGCACATAGCGGGCATTGACAACATGCAGGCTGACTTCTTGAATCAGGATATCATGGATCCCTGCAAGTGGGAACTGAATCCTTGCACATTTGACCTCCACATCATGCGTAGGTAGGGCCACCCAGTGGAATGCCAAGGTGAAAAACGTTTTGAGCCACAGGAAGGATCCGGGGGGGGGGGGGGAGGGGGGGTGCTTGGATGCACTTTTCTGCAGGAGCGGTCCTAGAAGGGGCTCATTGATGTCTTTTGCCAGTGGCCCCTGGGGAGAAGACTTCTGTGCAGAATTTGGTCTCACCCAGGTTGGTCATTCTAATAGTGCCAGATAGCTGCGTGGGCCATGGTGCATGGATCTCTTGAGTCTGTTGATAGGGTCCCCTCTTTTGCTACCTCAGGAGAAGAGACTGTGCAGCACGGTCCTCTGGTCATGGAGGATCCCGTTCCTTTGGTCATGGAGGATCCTGTTCCTTTCTTGCTTATGGTTTGGCCCTTGAGGAGTAAGCTGCTCCCCCACTTGCAACGGCTCGCCAATATTCCGAGGTGGATACTTTCCTCTCCAGTCGGGAGCCCTTTCTGAAATTGTTGCCTAGGGCTCTTCGTTTGAAAGTATGACCCTGCCTAATGGTTAAGTCAGCCCTATTTTGTCCCCTGCCCCCTTGTGCCAAGTTTCTGATTTGATCGGCCCGAACAGTTCTGCATATCTGTAATCCCCCACTAGCCTCTGGCAGTCATAAAGACTTCTGCTGTTCAGTGAATTTGTAAGTGGGAGTTCAGAGGCTTGGCTGGCATTTGCTGAAGCAGTAACATTGGTAGACATTGCAGTAGCATCTTGGAGAGGGAAATGATGTATGATTTTTTTTTTAAGGTGCTTTGCAGGTAGTGTCCCACTTGTACTTTTTTCTTACACTTTGATATTTATTCAGCTAATAAGCAGAGACAATACTTTCATTTTTAGCCCACTTGTTGAAGGGAGAGAACTTGAGCTTGGCATGTCTGTGTCTCTTCCCTTCTCCATCTTTTCCGTTTAGTGTTCTGCTGACACTAACTTTGGAAATACGCAAAGGGAGTGCATGAGGATTATGTCCAGGGTAGGGGTGTGTTTTTGTCCCCCCCCCCCCCCCCTTTTCATGCCTGTGCACAGACCATGTATATGCCCCATATATAGACTGAATTGTGGGTGTGATTTTCTTGTTTATAGCCATGTAACTACCCACAAATTACAGTATAACAGTTCAGATTTTGGAATGGTTCCCTGAGATCTGTCTGGCTGGGCTATAATGCTCATAGGTAAAGGTGTGCTGTGAATGCTCTCTTACATCAGGAGGAGCTTTGGAAAGAGAGCTTTTGGAATAATAAATCTTGATTCCCCCTCTTGACTGGGGTAGGCTGCTCAAGAGGCTGTTATGAGGAAGTAAGAGCAGGGCAGTTATAACAACCTCCTAGGCAAGTACCTACTCCCTGCATTAGCCACAGATAGAAGACCCCCCCCCCTAAAAATTTAAAATTAAAAAAACCTGCTGAGTCGAGATTTAATGAATACATTATTAGCTTAAATGTCCATCTTGGTCACCATTGCTGCTGTCAAAATTCCCACCACTATCATTTCTTAAGTAAAGCAATCTGTGGTTAAATATTGGTTCATTTTGATGAATGTGAACCTCAATCTTTAGAGGTAGACTGGTTTAGTCTTTCAGTCTGTTATGTATGCGAGCGCATTGAACATGCTCTGGAATAATACAACTTGGGGTAGCTGAGTGCTTTTCATCTGCAACGGGGTGCTGTGTACCAGGGTTCAAAACCTGCTTCTCCTGCTGACTTTCCTTCTAACTTTGGGCGGGTCGCTTTGTTCTGTTGCCTCAAGTAGCTCCACTAGATTGCAAGTTCTTTGAACAGTGCTTTCCAAACATTTATCCCATATGACCCAATGTTAGCAACTGGAAAACTCACGTGGCCCAGGATAATGATAAAATCAAGATAGCAGGTCTTCAGCCCCTTCTCCTCCCTCCACTCATCTATAGCAGGAAGGCGGCAGCAACAGTAGTGGCAACAGCAGCAGCTGTCAGTGCAGGGCCCCTTGAGTCGGTGTGCAGTCTGTGCTTACACACCCCAGTACTCAGTGAGGGTTTCCAGCATAACAGGAAGCTTACCCAGGTGGGAGCAAGGGCCTATTTATTTATATTTCTCATGCCTTTCCAGTAATAGATCAAGGGGAGTTACATTCAGGTACAGTAGGTATTTCCCTGTCTGCAGAGGACTTAAACTCTGTTGTTCCTGAGGCAGTGGATGGTTAAGTGACTTGCCCAAGGCCACAAGGAGTACCAGCGGGATTTGTACCCTGGCCTTTCTGGTCTGAGACTGTTGCCCTAATCACTAGGCCACTCTTCCATTCCTTTGACTAGTCACTGGCTCACAGTTCACATGCTGACTAGTGACTGACATTATTTGGCATAGAATGTCAAAAAACAAAATAATGCTTTATAAATATAAATCCAAAACCAATAATAGAGCAAAAACGGCTGAGCACTGTAATATATATTTATATGTTGGAGGATTGGACTTGAGGGAAAGTCCCCTCTCGCAACCTCTCCTCCGTTTTACTCAGTGATGGTTTTTTTAAAAATTATAATCCATGTGAAAAAAGCACACCCATGTGCCCCACATAATTAAAACATACAAAAATCAGTGAAAACTATATATAACTTTTGCATACATCCTCTCTCAGGAAATGGTTCTTTCAACCACAGTAATTCACTTTATAAACCGCAGTAATTCACCACAGTCAGATATAAAAGCGCAAAACCCTTCATGCACTTATCTGAGAAGAGGACCTCCACAAACATTCTTCTGTGTAGTCTTCCCTTAAAAGCAACGAACACAGCACTGCGTTTAGGATGCTGTTGGCAATACACGCCCTGCTTCAGTGCTCCAAGAACCGCAGTAATGAATGGCACCCAAACGTTTTAGATGCCATAGGAGACTCAGCTGAAATTTAAACCAAGTTCTTGATTCAAACCATTAGGGAAAACAGATGACAATTTAAAAATCCAAAATTGCTCACGATATTGAAGTTTTTGTTCTCAATTGCCTCCACGGGGGTTTTCTGGAACAAATTCCAATGCTCTCCATTTCAAATCACAAAATGAATGGTCATAATCCAAACAGTGTTGAACTATGGGGGCACTAACTGTCTTTCTCAAACGAGACGCATGTTCCCATAGACGTATTCAGACTGGACATGTGGTGTGTCCTATATAGATCAATAAGCATGGACACAGTAACTAACAAACCACAGAGGGGTGTCCGATATTAAAGGTATAGTGGCCTAGTGGTTGAGGCAAGGTACCTCAGGCTGGAAGGTTGGGGGTTCAAATCCCACTAGAGGACAGCAACCTTGGGACGGAAGGACTGGGGTTTCTAGTCCCACAGGTGCTCCTTGTGGTCTGGGCAAGCCACTTAACTCTCCATTGCCCATGTTCCCTGTAAAATAGTTATCTCCAAGTTATGATGCCCCATTCAATGTAATTTCAGTTTGTTCAGTGTAAACCGCCTTGATATCATGAAAGGCGGTATATAAGAAATGTTAAATAAAATAAATTAATAAATATACCGGCTCCGCATGTGCAATAGTGCCGTCATATGCAGGACTACTTGTACTCGTAGTAGGAGAGTCTGTAGTGTTGTTTTTTTAAACACTCAAATTCTGAGTAGTTTTTGGGAAGCAAACAAACATGGCGTGTATAATCGTAGAGTATTCAAAGTTTGAGGTGCATGGAGTTATCAGATTTTTGCAAGCTGAAGGAGTTAAGCAGAGCGAAATTCATCGCAGATTAGAGGACGTGTATGGTCCGAACATTTTAAGCCTAAAAAGTCAGCATCTGGTGTAACAAGTTTAAAGATGGCCGAACGGAGTTGAATGATCCGGAAAAGAAAAGAGGCAGACCAAGGACCTCACACACGGATGACAACTGCGCAATTGTCGAACGTCTGATTAGGGAGGATCGTCACATTAAAGTTTGTGAAATTGCTGAAATGACTGGCATTCCTAAGAGTTCTGTTCATGAAATCATGTGTGATCTCAACTTCCGCAAGATCAGGAGGAATTGCAAGACACCGTTATGGACTACTTCAAGCAACTTGACACGCAACTGTACCGTGAAGGGATGTTCAAACTAGTGTCGCGCTGGGATAAATGTCTCAATGTTTTCGGCAATTATGTGGAGAAGTAAACAAAAGTATGTAGTTTTTGGTGGAATGTATTGAATAGAGTAGCCTAGTGGTTAGAACACTGGCTTGGTAACCAAGCAACCAGGGTTCAATTCCCACTAGCACTCCTTGTGGCCTTGGGCAAGTCACTTAACCCTCCATTGCCTCGGAAGAAAGGGCTGGCAATCTACTTCTGGTGACACTGCCAAGAAAACCCAGGAGCTTCTGGGTCGCCAGGAGTCAGGACTGACTCGAAGGCACACATTGCATTTGTATTGAATAATTTCTTTAAATACAAATGTTAGTGTAATTTTGGCCTGTACCTTTAATATTGGATACCCCTAGTAGCTTCGTGTTTTAACATCGACTTTGGAAATTGCCATTCATATCTATTTATTGATTGATTGTAAGCAATAATCACATCCCCCACATGAAAAATGACTACTTTGGTTAGAATGAGTCATATATTGAACTATACCAATACATTTTTCAGATGAATCCAAAGAAAAGGAAGCCCCCTCAGATGAAGTAGGGTTTAATGCAGGCGTAGATGACAAGAGCCATTCACGATGAGTGAAACCTGCCCTTTTGTGAATGGCTCTTGGCGCATTTCACTCATTGTTAATGGCTCTTGTCGTCTACACCTGGATTCATCTGAAAACGTTTTTGGTATTCTTTCATATATGACTCATTCTAACCAAATCAGACAAATTTTGAAGAAACATTGGGAAATTTTATCATTTCATTCGTGTTTTCAAATACCATTACAAATAGCTTATACCAGAGGTTCAGATCTTCGTGATCTTATTGGTTCTACAACATCTTTTCCAGACAGACCAATTATTTGGGGGGCTGTGGGAGTGGGAGGAGCAGAGAGCAGCTTGAAAAAGCAGCTGCTGCCGGCGGGAAATTCCTTTTTGGCTTGCCGCTATCATCTTCACTCTCCCCGTCCGGGTGAGAGCAACGCCGCTGCCTGGCCTGCCCTCCCGAGCAATTACTCCGGCCCAATTCGGGGCTGTGGGAGTGGGAGGAGCAGAGAGAAGCTTGAAAAGGCAACCCACTTACAGGCAGGCCTGCGCCTGTCGGGCCCGCGCCGGAGGGCCTCGCCAGAGGGCCCTTTGGCGTGGCCCTTAGGTCGGGGCCCACTGGTTGGGGCTGAACACAGGGCAAGAAGCGATTGTGTGGGAGCACATAGTCTATCGCATAAAAAGAAACGCCACCGGTAGGAGACAGCCCTTTTCCACTATTGCAGCCACGCAATCCTGGGGAGAAAAACTGTAACCTAATAAAAAAATCAGCAGCTATCCTCAGCACAGCTCTCCCAGGAGGGATTGAGCTGCAGCGTTCTTGTGATCCACCTCCAACCACCTCAACAGCCCAATCGAGACAGACCAAAATTCGACCTGCTACCGCCAATACACAGCAAGTATACCACGATTCGCTCTTGATCATTTGACAATATTAACCACTCCACACTGATCAACAGACTTCAAAGCTTAGGTATAGGCGGGACTGTACTGGATTGGTTCAAGTCCTACATATCAAACAGATTAATACGCGTACAAATCGACCAAGAAGCATCAGAACCATTCCCTCAAGGCCAAGGAATACCCCAAGGGTCAGCCCTCTCCGCCCTCCTGTTTAACCTGTATCTACAACCAATAACGGACATATTTAAAAAACATAGGATTAACCACTTTATTTACGCTGATGACATCATGCTCGCTATCCCTATAACCACTAAAAACCCCTCATATGATACTCTATCAGAATGTATGACTGAAACCTCCTCCTGGTTAGAATATAACTACCTCAGCATCAACCTCAAAAAAACGGAAGCAATGTTCGTAACGAGGTCATCAAACACAGAGAACACCTTCCCTGAAACAATCACAATTAACAAAACATCCATACCTGTTAGAAAGGAAGTAAAATATTTAGGTGTTATAATAGATCACACACTCACCATGCTACCACACATAAAACAAACCGTAAAAACTATCTACTACAAGCTAAAAACTATACAGCATCTAAGGCCACTCCTAGAAACACAAGATTTTAGATCTGTAGTAAATACACTAATCACCCCCCACTTCGACTACTGCAATAGTCTATTAATAGGCCTCCCTCAAAAATACACATACCTTCTTCAAAGAGCTCAGAACATCTGTGCAAAAGTAACAGCCAAAGCACGTCTAACAGACCACGTAACCACAATACTGCTAGAACTACACTGGCTCCCAATCAACAGCCGAATCAGATACAAAACTATCCTAACAACCTTTAAACTCATAAAAGACATAGCCCCCTCACATCTATCCACACTTCTGCAATCACCAAACAAAACTAGATCACACAGACAAAATGAAGCCTACTCTCTCATCACACCAAAAGCCATCAGGAAGACAAAGAAAACTACTAGCTCCAGAGCTTTCACTTTCACTGCCCCTACGCTATGGAATGACCTCCCAATAGACCTTCGCGTCATAAATGACCTCTATCAGTTCAGGAAAGAGCTAAAAACTTACCTCTTTACTGAACACTTTGAAATCCCATATTCCCCAAAACACCTCCATAACCATGGTAATACACACACGAACCCCCCTACTCAAAACTAACTCCCCTGTCATTAACCCTAAACACTTCCCCGATTTACGTCAAAAAGGGAAATAAATTCCATAACATACACAACCACTGTAAATATCCAATGTAAATAAGTTAATGGATGTTTGTATTATTAGTACAACTTGAAGTTTTGTTCAATGTAAACAGTTAAACTCAACCGTTCATTGTAAATAGTTAAATCTAATTGTTCAATGTAAATGTATACATCTGTGTACAGTTGTTAAAATGTTCCCTGTAAACCGCCCTTGATCGCTGGAAGGGGCGGTATAGAAATATATACATAAATAAATAAATAAATAAATTTATTCAGATTCTGAATCATTGGGTCATTTTTCTTGTGAGGGATGTGTTTTTTGGTTTAAATTTCTGCTGAGTCTCCTATGGTGTCTAAAAAGTTTGGGTACCATTCATTACTGCGGTTCTTGGAGTGTTGAAGCAGGGCGTGTTCATTGCTGATACCGCAAACCTTTTTTTGTTTGAAGGGAAGACTCTCTCTACACGGAAGAATGTTTGAGGAGGTCCTCTTCTCAGATAAGTGCATGAAGGGTTTTGTGCTTTTTATATCTGTGACTGTGGAATTACTGTGGTTGAAAGAACCATTTCCTGAGAGGGGATGTATGCACAAGTTTTTTATATATAGTTTTCACAGATTTTTGTATGTTTTTAATTATGTGGGTCACATGGGTGTGTGCTTTTATCACATGATTTTAACAAGGGTTTATAATTTTAAAAAAAACTATCGCTGAGTAAAACGGAGGAGAGGTTGCAAGAGGGGATTGTCCCTCAAGTCCAATCCTCCAACATATAAATATATATTATAGTTCTCAGCTGTTTTTGCTCTATTTTTGTTTTTGGACTATTTGGCATAGATCACAGTAAAAGTCCAGAGAGAAGGGGAAATGGCCATGTTTCTGTGACTCCACTTGGCGTCTCGACCCCAAGTTTGGGAACCACTGTCTTAGAGGAAGGGACTTGCACATGAAATGTTGCACATCCCTATTTTAGTGTTCCACTACTCTAGTGGTGGTTTTCATGCTGGTCACCAAGGCCGGCCTGTCCACTAGGCAATCACCTTGCATGGCCAACCCTGGTGGGTGGCATGGCGATCCCTCCCTTTGAAGTGGCAGCAGAGCTGCCGCTCCAGTGGACCTTAAAGCAGTGGTTCTTAACCCAGTCCTCTGGCACACCTAGACAAGTAATATTTTCAGGATACCTACAATGAATATGCATGAGATAATGAAGGCACTACATGCAAATCTATCTCATGCATATTCATTGTTGGAATCTTGAAAATCCGACTGGCCTAGGTGTGCCTCAAGGACTGGGTTGAGAACCACTGCCTTAAAGCACCATTGGTGTATACACAGTCAGGCCTGCTGCTCTTGCCCCCTCTAACAGGAAGTTGCGTCAGTGGGAAGGTCATGAGTGTGCACATGCAGGTGCTTTAAGGCCCACCACAGCGACTTTCCTGTCTCTTCAAAGAAGGGAGGGATTGCTGTACTGTCGTCCTCCCCCAGGTGAGAGGATCTATATTGGGGAGGGGGAGGTGGCACGGTGGGCCTGCCTAGGGCAGCAGAAACCCTTGGGCTGGTTCTGCTGGTTATGGAGTACTCCCCTACTAGTCAGGTTTTTAAGATATCTGCAGTGATCATGCATATCAGAGCTGCATGCATTGCCTCTCACGCAATGCACATGGAGTGTGGTGGGATTTTTGTGTTATTTGAATTTTCTCTTTCATTGATGTCACCTGAAGTAAAAGGTTTGGGAGTTACTGATGCCAAGTTTTAATTCTGGAGGCACAGGTGGGGAAGATATTAAAGAAGTTTATTTCTGATTTTGTTGCTTTAGTCCAGGCAATTTTAGGGCTGTAATACAAGCTGTGCTCCTGACTCACCTGGTCCATTACAGTGCCA
The DNA here is from genome assembly GCA_033557465.1 of Ichthyophis bannanicus. Taxonomy (NCBI): domain Eukaryota; kingdom Metazoa; phylum Chordata; class Amphibia; order Gymnophiona; family Ichthyophiidae; genus Ichthyophis; species Ichthyophis bannanicus. The sequence continues at coordinate 1,104,396,585 of CM066031.1, forward strand.
TGTATATGGGTCTCCCAGTTAAGGTTCTGCGGTAACTGCAAACCTTTCAGAACATCACCAGAAGGATGGTAATAGGCTAAGACAGTGGGATAGTGCCATGCTGATTTTGGTAGGTCTGTATTTATTGCCAATATCTCAAATTAAGTTTAAAGACTTGTTCTTGCTTTCAGAACTTTGGGAGGTGTGGGTCCTGCATATCGGCAGAGCATTTTATTACATTTATCAATTAAGCCAGTCTGATGGAATCATCAGCGTCTACTTATTCTTTAATTTTAATTCCTTAGCAAAGCAGATGCAAGGGAAAAGGCTTTCTCAGGGATAGCCCCTCTTTGCTGGAACCCTCAGCCTGCCTTTGTTAGGGTGATGACAGAATATTTGCAGTTTCGTCAAGCTGTGAAGACCTGGCTCTTCAGTTCATTAGGGGTGCAGTTGCTGTGCAATTAAGAATGGTGCTGTTTATTTCATTTGTTTCACAGTTTGATGATTGGGTGAGAGCGAATGAGATTTTATTAACATATTGTTGAATCATGTGTATTTTGGGTGGGGGTAGAGTGCTTCATGCTCATTGTTTTTGTTATGAACCACTTTTTATTTTAGGAATGCCAGAAAAGGCAGGTTTATAAGTATTTTTAATGAAAATCTTTTGTCATTGCCTCAGCTTGACAGTGATCGTGATTTGGCCCTGCTTAACTATGTTTAGTGATTTGCAGTAGCTTGGCCTTGATTTTTCTGTCTTTCTTTGTATTAAACATTACCAGTTCTGACCCCCCCCCCCCCCAGCCCACAGCACATTACCAGCTCTAAAAAAACCCCAGCCCCACAGCACATTACCAGCTCTAAAAAAAACCCAGCCCCACAGCACATTACCAGCTCAAAAAAAACCCAGCCCCACAGCACATTACCAGTTCTAAACCCCCCAGCCCCACAGCACACTAGTAAATGTGCTGTGGGGCTGGGGGGAGGTCAGAACCATTACCATTTCTGACCCACCCCCCCAGCCCCACAGCACATTACCGGCTCTAAAAAAACCCCAGCCCACAGCACATTAGCAGTTCTGACCCCCCCCAGCAGTTCTGACCCCAGCCCCACAGCACATTAGCAGTTCTGACCCCCCCCAGCAGTTCTGACCCCAGCCCCACAGCACATTAGCAGTTCTGACCCCCCAGCAGTTCTGACCCCAGCCCCACAGCACATTAGCAGTTCTGACCCCAGCCCCACAGCACATTAGCAGTTCTGACCCCCCCCAGCAGTTCTGACCCCAGCCCCACAGCACATTAGCAGTTCTGACCCCAGCCCCACAGCACATTAGCAGTTCTGACCCCCCCCCAGCAGTTCTGACCCCAGCCCCACAGCACATTAGCAGTTCTGACCCCCCCCCCCCAAATCACCAGCCGCGGCAAAACTCTCAGGGCCCGCAGGGCCCGCTGCCGCCCCCCCCCCCCCGGCAGAGCCAGCCAGCCAGCCAGCCCTCCCTCCCTCCCTCCCTCCCTCCTTGCTTCCCTCCCTCCCTACCTGCCTCAGTCCCTCTCCTCTTCGGCTTAGAACCGCGAAGGGAGAGTTCCTCCCTCGCGACTCTGAAAGCCGAAGAGGAGAGGGACTGAGGAAGGCAGGGCTGGCTTAATTTCGGGTGCTTCCTTACCTACCGCGGCGATCCTCCAACAGGGCAGCGATCCTCCAACAGGGCAGCGATCCTCCAACAGGGCAGCGATCCTCCAGAGCACGTTATGCCTCGCGGCTGCTCAGATTGCTTTTAGGCTGGGCCCGGCTCCCCCCCCTTCTCCTTCTTATCCTCCTCCTGCCTGTCCCTGATTGGTGGAGGGCAGGCGGCAGGCGCGTGACTTGGTCATGTAAGCAGACCAACACCACGCAGCCCCGGGAATTACGAATCACGCTGAAAAGGTAAGAAACAGCACAACAATTCTCCGTGGCGTCGCGGGCCGCAGAAAATGCTCTCGCGGGCCGCATGCGGCCCGCGGGCCGCGTGTTTGAGACCCCTGGTTTAATACATCCAGATGTAATCTTTTGACTACATCCTGAGTGATTTGTCCTTGGTGGGATAGTTATTGTGCTTGACTGGCACAAATTCACCTCAAAATTGGGAAAAAATATGCAGACCATCACAGGCCTTGAATTGATTCTTAGTCACTTTGATCTAAAGTTTGAGGTTAGGCCTTGGAACAGGGAATAGTCCCATTCCCCTCCAGTTTTAGTAACCATCTAAGAGGGCTTGAGGGACTCTAGGCTCCCCATTAGTGCATGTCTCTCAAATCGAGGGTGTGGTTAGTGTCGCATCCTGTGAAACAAATGCATCTAGAAAACTGATTGAGATCTGCCTATTTGAGGTCTCCTAGAACCATCCATGGGCTTGAGGAGTACCACTGCACAATCTTCATGAATGTTCAGTCCCTTCTGAAGTCTCTCTTGATCATATCACTCCAGTAATCCAATTGGAGGTGAACAGGTTAGGTACAGAAACATTTGACTGATGCCTTAAGGTTGCTGAGATATTTGTATGGGGTACATTTTAAGCCCAGTTGGAGCATTGCATGAGTACCAAGTATGATGGCATGGACTCCAGATTTGGACCCATCTGCCACTGCCAGTTATTCTACGAGCCAGGTCAGGTATACGGACGTGGGTAATCTGAGTTTTCTTGATCTCAGACAGGTTTTACTATTAAACAAGTGCCTTCAGCACCAGTGGTTCCATGGCACTCTATCTCTTATTCTTTTACTGGTCAAGAAGTCCATGGGCTTCATGGAGCGTTCTTCTGAAGGGGACTAATCTAGATATCCCATTGGAGACCTCCATAGTCTGCAAGAAGTAGCTCCCCGCTGAAGGACATTTTTCTTCTCGCTTTTCATATAGATGATTAGAGACCATTTTTTTTGATTTGCAGGTTTCAGAGAACCCAGCACAGTTCTTTTGTCTGGCTGCAGTACTTGGATCAACCTGGCGTGGAGTGAATGGCATTGTCCTTCCATCTTACCCTACAGTGCATAGATAAAGGAGATTCCTGATCCTCCTGCTAGACCAGCCAAGATAAGCGGGTTATGCTCCCTTGCCAGTAGATAGAGGCAAACTTGAGCAACTTCTAGTGATGATATCACTTGGTATATCCACTGGTACAGCACTGAGAGAGGCCAGTATTTGTCTGCCTCCAGCAGGTGACAAGGTTTAGATAGACCAGCCTGCCTCCCCTAGTCCAGATAATGCATTCCAGTGGCCTGTGTGATTGAGACTTGTAGACCTAGCGTTGGCTTGGATCTTGGGTACGCCCCTATGTCCAACACCATTACCAATGGGTTTCAGCACCGGCCGGAGGCCAGAATGATCTGCTTGGTACTGGAGAGGTTTCAGCCTTTACTAGCCAGCAAAGCACTCTGTGTAATCTCTGAGAATGCCATGGCTGTGGCTTACATCAACAAACAAGCCAGGACTCAGAATGCTGCAATGGCAGCTAAGGTGGTGGAGCTGTGTTGTTGCGTGCGGAACATCTACATGCCATGGCGGTTCACATAGTAGGTGTCAAATGTGCAGGTAAATGGATTCCAGCAAGTAGGAGCTAAGTTCCTCCTCCATTAAATCTCATTGTAAGGAGTTGGGGGGCCTTCCAATATTTGACTTGATGGCCACTCAGGCGAATGCCATTGTGCAGAGCTTCTACTGCAGAAAGGATCTACAGGTGGTAGGCTTGGATGCCCTGCTTCAGAGGTTGATCCCAGGAGGGCTCCTATATATTGTCCCCTCTGTGATCCTTGATGAGCAGTCATCTTCGCAGTGTTTGATCTCACCTGGGCTTATATGAGTCTAGTGGTGCAGGCCGTTGTACTTGGATCTCTTGAGTCTGTTGGCTGACCCTTTCTTGCTTCCTCAAGAGAAGGGCCTCCTGTATCAGGGGGTCCCTGATGCAGAAGGATCCCATTCCCTTCTCATTTAATGGTCTGGCCCTTGCGAAAAGAAGGCTGTCCAGGAAGGGCTACTCTGTAGTTGTAGTGAATATGCTGCTCGGGGCCCATAGGGAGTCTGTCTTTGGCCTATGTGACAGTCTGGCAAGTCTACAAGACGTGGTGTTGCTCTTGGGCCCTGCAGGCAAGGAAAGTGAACATTGCCGCCTCTTTGTCCTCCTTGCAGTCTGGTTTGGACCAAGGGCACTAAACTCTCTCAAGATTTAGGTAGTGTTCCAAGCATGCTACTGGAAGCCAAATTCAAGGGATGTCTTTGGTGTAGTGCACCCTGATGTCTCCCGCTTCCTTGGAGAGCTGAAGATCTGCCCTCCAGTATGCCTGACCCTTCCTCAATGGAGTTTCTTTCTCTGGTGTTTGGAGGCTCAGAAAGGCCCCTCTCAAGAATTTGACCCTCAAGGTAGTTTTCCTGAGCGCTATCACCTTTGTCAGGCAGGTGTTAGAGTTGCAGGCCTTTTCCTGCAGGGAGCTTTTTCTGGTCATCTCTACACAGTCTGTCTCTGTGGCTTGTTTGTCCTTTTTCTCAAAGATGCTATTGCCTTTTCTTACTAATCAGACTAATAGTACTCCAAATGATGTCTCACAAGAGACTTAAACAGGTGCACTACCGTCTTTTTTTTCTTTTTTTTTTCTCTCTCCCTGCAGGCCAATTCCTCTATCAGTGCATCCAAGTATCTTGCTTTTACCTTTGCATTTTCTACCTGTTTGACAACCTTAAGATCGTCAGATAACGATCACCCCTGGGTCCTGCTTTTCTTTCGTGCACAGATGTTTTTCATCTCATATACTGTTCTATTCCCTTAGGTTTTTGTAGCCCAAATGCATGACCCTGCATTTTTAGCTGCCAAATTCTAGACTATTCAATCTTTGCTAGATCCCTCCTCATATTCTCCACTTCTTCCAAGATGCCTGCCCTATTGCAGGTTTTGCTATCAACCTCAAGGAGGCTGACCTTTTTCCCAAGGAAATGATGGCATGATTGCATTGAGCAGGGGGACTGTGAACCCAGAGGGGGTAGGGCTAATGTGGGTGGTAAGGAGTCTGAGAGTGCCTTCTGGCTCATGGCCTGCACACAGTGGGACAGGGGCAGTGGTTGTAAAATGAGGAACACTATTCCATTGCGAGTTTGTGGTATTCTTGAGACTTCATTGAAAGTACTTAGCATTGACATATGCTCTGGTATAGGTTATAGAGCTTATCTTGACCATACCTCTTCCTCATCACTTTTTCATTTTTCCTGGAACTTTAAGCTTGTTAATTTTGTGTTTTTCATTTGTCATTGGCACGCCAAGTGGTATTTTGCCTTCAGGAAAGCAAACTGAGACTTGGATGCCATTCACAAAATGTCATTTTTGTAATGTCAAATGTGTTTATACATTTTTTACATTTTAGTATACAAGATTTCTTGGATGACTTTGCTGAAATCCTTGTTTTTGTTTTTTTTAAATAAACATGCAGGCTTAACCAGTGGTATAGGCTGCTGCTCTGTGGTACAAAGTAATCTGGCTCTGATCCCTTGTTTGTTGCAGCCAGTCTTTCTGATTGGAAATACAGTGCAGTGCGTGTTCTCATATCCAACCCTGTGTAGCTTCTGAGATTCAGCAATATCAGATGCAGTCAGGGTGGTGTGGCCATAGACTACATGTATATTCTCATTTCTATTCTTTATAATCCAGTGCTAGTTGGAAAGAATTATATAAAAGGGGTCGAGAATACCTATCTGTCTATCTAGGGGCAAAATATCTCTCTTCAAAAATTAAATGGAATGGGATGAAACTTGGTATGTGAAGAAAAATGCTAAAACAACCAAACAACCCCCCCCCCCACATTGACAGACTGATGCAGACAGCTGGCACTGAAGTAGCACGCTATCACCTTTCTATGACTATTTGCAGTGTGCCAGTAGTGCGCGACTTTAACGTCGGCATGCAGAAAGGGACTCATATGCAAATTAGCTGCATGTTTGCCATTTGCGCACAGTTTAACAAATGGCTATGTTTAACTGGGAGAGCAAGCCAAACGCATGCACACAGAAGCACAAGTTTGGCATGCTGTCTCAGCGAAACAGGGACACTGCGTGGCCTAATTTGCATTTGAGCCCTGACAATATTTTGATGGCATCGGGGACTTTCAACAATGCCTGGATCATCTGAGGGGAAATGTCAAACTCCCCTCAGATGATCCAGGTATCATTGAAAGCCCCCGATGCCATCAAAATACTATCGGAGGCTGGTGCCCCCAACAGAAAGTGAATCCCTGGTTGCCCAGCGACCCCCCCCCCCCCAATTTATTTTATTTTATTCCCTTCCCCCACCCCCTTCCAAGTAAAAAGAACCCTGGTGGCCAGCAAGCACCGCGTGGGGCCAGGCGCCGCCATTTTTCAAGATAGCGACACAGGAGCACGTGGGTAGCACTCCCACTTGTTTGTAAAGGTACCAGGTGGGGGGTTTGGGGCCCCTGGGCCACCAGGGATTCGCTTTCTGTCGGGGGCACCAGCCCCTGACAGTATTTTGATGGCATCGGGGTCTTTCCCTGCTGCCTGGCTCATCTTTGACATGTCTCCTCAAATGATCCAGGCATCAGGGAAAATACCTGATGCCATTGAATACTGTCTGGGGCACGCACTAGATGTTTAAGGCACCTTAAGACCAGGCGTAGAGATGTTGGCGCTAAGGCTGGTGGCAAAATTCTGTATGTGTTTCTCTGCATCGGGCGCAGCCAATATTAGCATATTATTTTATTGTATGCAGCTTATTTGCCTATAATTTAAATAAATTTAAATACCCTTGGTGTTAATTACGCCCTAGTTTTTCCTTCGCGGTTTATGAACGTGTCCGTCTCTCTTCTGCATTTGGCTGTGCTGGTAATTATGCTTAAAAATGGCGTTATCTGTGCTTAAAGGCCACGCTAGTTTTCTGCATTGGCCCGTGAGTTTGAAAGTGGCCTAGATGGGACTGGGGGTTCCGGAGAAGTAAGCCCTCCCCAAAAACTAGCCCAATGTATTTCTATGGGAAAAGGAATTCCAGCTTCTGTAGCATAGAATTGTTCCTTTCAAACTCCCTCACAACTGTCCTGCCAACCTGTCAAATGCTGCTCCTATGAAAAATACACCCCCACAACTGTCTTGCTGACTATTGCAACCTGCTCCTCACTGGTCTCCCTCTGAATCATTTCTCTCCCCTTTAATCTGTTCAGAACTCTGCTGCACGGCTTATCTTCTGCCAGTGTCGCTATGCTCATGTAACCCCTCTTCTCAACTCTCTTCACTGGCTCCCTATCCATTTCTGTAACCAGTTCAAACTTCTCCCTCTGACCTATAAGTACATTTGTTCTGCAGCTCTTCACTGTCTGTCCTCTCATTTCACTCTAGAACCCTCCTCGGGAATGCCGCTCCTCCGGCAGATCCCTTTTATCTGTGCCCTTCTCTGCCACCTCCATCTCCAGACTTCATTCCACCTTGTTGCTCCATGTGCCTGGAACAAACTACCTGAGTCAGTACATCGGGCTCCTTTTCTAAAGGGGAAGAAGGGACTGTAGTATTTGATGTGGAAGGGCAGACTAGATAGGCCACATGGTCTTTTTCTGCTGACATGTTTCTGTTTCTCTAGCCCTATTTAAATCCAGACTTAAAACTCACCTGCTGGAGGCTGCTTTTGGATCCTGATGCCCCTCACTCTTGTTCACCACTTAATGTGTATCTTACCATACTCTAGTTCCCAGTTTTGTGGTGATCGTCTTGATTAAATTGTAAGCTTTGATGAACAGGGACTGGGACTGTTACTGTCTCTTTATGTTTATATATACAGCATTGCATATGCTTTATAGTGCTATACAAATAATTAGTAGTAGAGGTGGTAAAAACTGCCCCACCCCCACAACAATGTTCCCTCTAATTTTCTGTAGGCTGTGTGCGCATAAAATATCAGCTGTGCAGCTTTTGAAGGAAGGTTAAATTTTTGTGCGCCACATAACGACACTCGGAGTTATATACTTTAAAATTTGACTACATGTCAGAATACAGTATGTACACCACATTGATTGCACTAGAAAATATTGTAGAACTTGTGAAAACCGTAAATACACAACAACTTTTAAATTTTAAGACGTCTGTGTTGTTTTCTATCAGAATCAGAGCCGTACTTTTTGTGCGCTCTGTTGTAAAGTATGTGCGCTCACTCGGCAAGGTGTGTGCGCGCGCACACGCGCACGTCTTAGAGGGAACAGTGCCCCACAACTGCCCTACCACATGGATACCTGTTCCCACCCCAAAGCATAGCCTTGTGCAACTACCTTTTCTCCAGAAATTACCACACTGCAATTGCTCCACCCCTTAAAAAAACACTCCTTGCAACTACCCTTTCACCTCACAAACTGTCCCACCCCTTAAAAATAGCCCCCACAACTGCTCCATGACTTCACTAAATTCCCCACCCCCAATACTACCCTCCTACAACTATTCCATTACCTCATCTGCCCTACCACCTCAAAAACTGCCCCAAAAGTACTGCACAACGGTTGTCCCTCCCCTCAACTACTCCCCTGCACCTGCCCCACCACCCTACAAATTGTTCCACCTTCCAAAAATATCCCCCTTGCAACTGCTCCACTCTTTAAAAACTCCTCCCCCAAACTATAGCCTCTGTAAATGCCCCACCACCCTTGGTTGTTTCGCCTCCAGCACACCTGCACTGCTTTCTTATCGGGGTACTATGTGTACTGTCAGCTAGTACGTGTTGCCGTGGGCTGGACTCAATTGACAAGGTAGGAACACACCTAGGGTCCAGAGGTTTCAGGGGTGCTGTCAGATGTGCTCAGCATTCAGGAGGTTAGCACTGACAAGTCTATGGCTTTTTTTCATGATTCTACCGATTTTTGCATAAGTGTCTGGAAACTAGAAGGAAGGCTAACATGCCTGGGCATTTTTCAGAGTTTAAAACCTCTATCTGCAGTTTTCCAGTCCTCTCTATTGTAAGTGAACCTGCACTGCCGACATCTAATGTAACTATCAACAGAGATTGTGGGTAGGATCCAGACAATGGCTGTAGGGATGGAGCACTAGAATAATGCTCTAGTCAAAGAAAGGGAGTTGAGCTGGAGGAAGTTCCTTTACTGTATCCCTCCCCGTTTATATATTACAAAAAAAAACAAAACAAAAAACAATGCATTTCTCTAGGAAAAGCAGTCCCAACAGCTGCAGCATACCAATACTGATTTACAGTAACATAGTAGTTACACAATTGTACCCGTCAAACAGCCCCTCATATCCCCTCCTGATCACACACGCAGAACAAACATACACACACACAAGCATGTTCATAAAACAGACATACCAATTCACAAATAAATATACACACAAAAAGATGATAAACATACAAAACAAAGATATATGCACTCTCTCTTTCTCTCTCTTTTTCTCATATAAAGACGCTGCATTCACAAGAAACACATCCATGCCCACACAATGCAGATACAAACAAAGAGATGTCTGCCTGCACACACACACAGGGATTGGAAAGAATTCAATGAGCCATGCTGTGCATGCTTTCCCCACTTGTTTTATTTTCTGTACGTAAATGAAATAAGCCATACATTATAGTAGGGGTCCCAAACTGTGGGTCATGACTCTATATAGGGGTTGAAAAATCCTCATTTAGGGTCACAATTGTGTTTCTAGACAAAAATTGTAAATAGACACACATGCTCACACACACACTTACCTTATCGTTCCTCCAGTTCAGTCCTCTACCTCTGGGTTGTGCTCCTCTTCCTGCAGCTTGGAGACTGGGCATGTCAAATTCATGACATCACTGCTGGTATCTCCCATCAGCCCCAGTGTGTCCAGTCTCCATGCAGCAGGAGGATGTAGTGAGCCTAGGTACTGGGCTCACTTGAGGAACAGATAAGGAGCATAGGTTAGCTTAGCGTAGAGTATTCTAGTTTGGCATAAATAGTAAGATTTTGCCTCCGGTGCCGGTTCCTGTCTGCCTCATTTCTGCAGGGCTGTGGCCTCCGGCGTTCAGATCTCTCCTGGACAGGATGGAGGAGAGCCCTGTAACAGGAATGCAGGGTGATTATCCAGCCTCTCTGACAGCTGCGATCTGCCCCGCAGCAGCGGCATGCTGACGGGAAGCTCGTCCGGTGGTTTCCTACTCGACAGCAGAACCGCGCGGGCTGGAGCCCCGTTGAAGATTAGTGAGTGTTAGCTGGCTATTTTATTTCTATCTCTTCAAGCTATTCTCCCTCCGGCGGGCCAGGTTCGAGCAGCAAAACCGTCGACTTCTCTCCCTCTAGTTTCGCGCCTCTTTTTCTGTTAGCAGTAGCGGGGCCATTTTGTCAGCACGGCCGCCGTGTGGCATGGGCTCCGACGGGGCCTCTACGGCGTGCATTTGCTCCGGTGATCACCCCGCGGCTGGTGGACTTCACTTGCTTTCAAGAGGCCTCGGGGCACTGCGGCGTTTTGGATACCCTCGGACTTTTGAGACGCTGGTGGAGTAATTGAAGGGAGTCCTGGGGGAGCAAGTAATTAAAGAATTAAAGAATTAAATAAATAAATAAATACTTAATGTGGCAGATAAGTTGACACCGGAGGTTCAGCACTCTCCTTTATATTTCTAGGTGCTTGTTCTTTTCCTGTCAAAAAAAAAAAAAAAGAGCAACATTAGGTGCGGGCACTCTTCGTTTCTCAGAGGGTAAGGAGGCCTACGGATGGCGTACTGACCTCAGTGTGTGGTCTGCAGCGCACGCAGGGGGACTGTAGCAGATTCTGGAGTTTGCAGAGGATGTGCTGCGGTGTCCACTGACGTGGACTAGCAGATGGAGGCTAAGGCTAGCCCTGAGCCACAGCTGGCGATGCTGGCACCTGACAGGTTGGCCCTGGGGGCCTCTGCCTCAGGGAGTGGCCAGGAAGTCAACATTGGGCTACCAGCGGCAATGGAAGGCCTGGGGGACGGTCCGCAACTTGAAGATTTTTGCCCGGACTTCGTGCTGCTCATGCATCAGGCATTCTGCATGAGGCGTCAGGGGAAGTTGCTGGAGAGCCCGTTGTGGGCTGCAACCACACAACAACCTAAGCTGGCCGGGAAGGATAGTATTTCCTCGAGACCATCAAAGAGGCCTCAGACTTGTGAGCTGTCGTCCTCCGACATGGAGAGGAATGAGATGGACGAGGCTGACCCTGACCTGGAGGCGGAGATGGCCGACTTGGAAGAAGGGGAGATTCCAGAGCCGGAGGATCAGGCAAAGATCATTCCGGTGTTCCAAAGGGAAGAGCTGACAGCCCTAATTATGGAATCCTTCCAGACGTTGAATTTGGCGGCTGCACAGTCAACAGAAGAGGAAAGCGTGGAAGATACTATCATACAAGCGGTGCAACAAGCGCAAATAGTATTTCCCGTCCACCGCGTGGTGGACAAGATGATTCAGGATGAGTGGGATCAACCGGAGTTAGGACTCAGAGGAATTAGAACTATGAACAGACTTTATCCCTTAGCGGATAAGGACAAAGAGAGGTTTCGTTCTCCCCGCATTGACGCAGCGGTGTCGGCGGTCACCAAAAAGACCACTATCCCGGTAAAAGGAAGTGCGGCATTAAAGGATGCGCAGGATAGAAAGGTGGATGGCTTACTGAAGCAGGCCTTTGAGGTGGATGCGTTGTCCTTACAGGCTTCCATTTGTGGAGCTTGGGTGGCAAGAGCATGCCTCAGATGGTCCCAACGTTTGCGGTAGTCCTCTGTTGGATCAGGAGAGTGGAGCAGAACTGGATAGGTTAGAGTCCGGCACTGCCTATCTGGCGGACGTGCATTATGACTTGATTAGGGCGCTAACTAACAGCATGGTGTCCTTGGTGGCCGCGCGTAGGTCCCTCTGGTTGCGAAATTGGGTGGCTGATGGCTCGTCTAAATCGCGTCTCAGCAAGCTTCCCTTTAAAGGCAAATTGTTGTTTGGGGATGATCTTGACAAGTTGGTCAAGGATTTAGGGGAGTCTAAAGGTGATAGGCTCCCGGAGGATAAGCCTAAGCCAGGAAGGTCTTCGCCGGCCTTTCAGGGGCAGTTTAGGGATTTTAGAAAATTCCGTGCCTCCTGGCTGGGTGGCTTCCAGAGGGGAAGGTTTGCGTCTAGAGCCCAGGGGTTTTGTGGTTTCAGGGAGCGGGTAGAGGTTTCTCCGCGCTGCCTGCCACGACCTTTTGCAAACCCCAATGAAGGCTGGCGGGTCCCGGTGGAAAGACAACCGATAGGTGGGAGGCTGCGATTGTTTCTGCTTGGACCCAAATAACGACCGACCAGTGGGTCTTGGAAATAGCGCGCTGGAATTGGCAAGACCGGTCTGGGATTCCTTTGTGGTGATGCCCTGCAGAAGCCTGCAAAAAGCTCTGGCGATTTTCAATACGCTCGATCGGCTCTTGCTCTTGGGGGTGATCGCGCCTGTTCTGTTATCAGATTACGATATGTGTCGATACTCAATTTATTTCGTTGTGCCAAAGAAGGACGCTTCTCTGCACCCTATCTTAGACCTCAAGGGGATGAATCAGTGTCTGCGCGTACCGCATTTCTGGATGGAAACCCTGAGGTCGGTGATTGTGGCAGTGCACAAAGGGGAGTATTTGATCTCCCTGGATCGTATGGAAGCGTATCTGCATATCCCAATCAGAGCCGCCCATCAGAAGTGGCTGCGATTTGCTCTTCCATGGGGACATTATCAATTCCAAGCGTTGCCTTTCAGACTTGCGACGGCGCCGCGGATCTTCACTAAGGTAATGGTGGTGGTGGTGGCGGCGGTGCTGCGAAAGGAAGGTGTGCTGGTGCATCCCTATCTCGACGACTGGCTGATTCAGGCGAAGTCAGAGGACGAAAGCGTCCAAGCTACAGACAAGATGGTGAAATTTCTGCAGTGGCTTGGCTGGGTGATCAATCCAGCCAAGAGCCGCTTGGTGCCCTCCCAGAATCTCGAGTATCTGGGAGTGTGGTTTGACATGCGGAATGGTCATGTGTTTCTTCCGCATCGCCGTGCACTACGGCTACGGCACCTGGTTCACAAGTTCAGGTTCACCCCCGCACCGTCCGCGTGGGAGTACCTTCGGATATTGGGCACGATGGCAGCGACTTTGGAGGCTGTTCCCTGGGCCAGATTCCATATGCGGCCCCTACAGTGAGCGCTCCTTCATTGCTGGTCACACGACTCATTGAGCAAGTGTCTTCCCTGTCCTCTCCAGGTCCGGCAATCCCTGCGGTGGTGGCTCCGGCCCGGAGCCTTACAGGCGGGGATGCCCCTGGAGCAGCCGGAATGGCTTCCCCTACTGACAGATGCGAGTCTAGCGGGATGGAGGGGCCCATTGCGGAAAGCTCCTCGCGCAAGGCACGTGGTCGCTCCAAGAGAGCGGCTGGTCGATCAACCGACTGGAGTTGAGAGCGGTGTTGCTGGCGCTTCAGACCTTCGAAATGGCGGTAACGGGTCGTGTGGTGAGAGTGCTGTCGGACAATTCCGCAACGGTGGCCTACACAAATCAGCAGAGTGGCACTGGCAGTGCGGCCATGGAAGACGAGGCAGAGCTCTGTTCGCTTGGGTGGAACTACGTCTGCCAGCGTTATCGGTGGCGCACATTGCAGGGAAGGACAATGTGATGGCAGATTTCCTCAGCAGGGTGCAGGTAGTTGACGGGGAATGGGAACGGCATCCGGACATGTTCGCTCTAATACTCCGCAGATGGGGACCACTGATCATGGATCTCATGGCGACCTTTTATTCCACAAAGGTGAGTTGTTTTTTACAGCAGGCGATGGGAAAGGATGTCAGAAGGTCTCGATGCCCTGATGCAGCCATGGCCGGCGTACAGTCTTCTCTACGTCTTTCCTCCGTGGGCGATGATAGGCCGTGTGGCGAATCAAAGCTCATCGCGGCAGAGTGCTCTTGGTAGCCCCGGATTGGCCAAGACGGCCGTGGTATGCCGATCTCGTCCGACTGCTGGACGGGAAGCCGTGGCGGTTGCCGGTCTCGGAAGATCTCCTTCGCCAACGTCCACTCCGCATGCCTCAAGTGAATCTGTTCTCGCTTACGGTTTGGCCATTGAGAGGGCGCAGCTGAAGAAAAGGGGATACTTGGGACCGGTAATCGCGACTCTGCTTCGAGTTAGGAGAAGGTCAACCTCGCTGGCATATGTTCAGGTCTGGTGTATTTTTGAGGATTGGTGTTCAAGGCTGCAAATCCATGCGGACACAGCCTCCGTTCCCGTGGTGTTGAGTTTCCTGCAAGAGGGTTTTGATAAGGGTCTGGCAGCCAGTCCTTTGAGAGTGCAGTTGGCTGCTCTGGCCTGTTATAGGGGCAAAGTACAGGATAGTCCCTTAGGGTCACACGCTGATGTATTGCGATTCTTGAAAGCGGTGACTCATCTTAGGCCCTCTCGTCGTATCGTGGTACCTTTGTGGGGCCTTAATTTGGTCTTAGGAGCATTGGTGAAGGAACCTTTCGAACCCTTACTTCAGGCTACGGTGAAGGATTTGACTTTTAAAGACTGTGTTTTTAGTGGCCATTTGTTCGGTGAGACGAATTTCGGAGCTACAGGCGTTGTCTTGTAGAGAGCCCTTTCTGCAGTTTTCAAAAGAAAAGCTGGTTTTGCGACCGGTGCCGTCCTTTTTGCCAAAGGTCGTCTCCCCTTTTCACCTGAACCAGATGGTGTCGCTTTCAGTTCTTGCTTCAGGGGAGGACGCCGCGGCCAATAGCACTTTGCGCCTATTGGACATCAAACGGGTACTGCGGCGTTATTTAAAAATTTCCAAACCCTTTCGCAAATCTGACCAGCTTTTTGTGGTGTTCGGGGGTTCTCGGAAGGGTGAGGCGGCTGCGAAAGTGTCCATTTCCTGATGGATCGGAGAAGCGATTGCCTTGGCGTACCTGGTACAAGGGCGTTCGGTGCCGTTCGGGTTGCGGGCTCACTCTACCAGAGCGCAGGTGGCCTCTTGGGCGGAACACAGCTTGGTTCTGCCAGGAGACATCTGCAGAGCGGCTACCTGGTCGTCGCTCCATACCTTCAGTAAGCACTATTGCCTGGATGTGCTAGCAGCGAATGATGCCTGTTTTGGTTCGGCACTCTTGCAAATCAGTTATAAGGGTCCCTCCCAATGAACACTGCTCTGTTACATCTCAGAGGTAGAGGACTGAACTGGAGGAACGATAAGGAAATGATAATTACACTTACCTGGTAATTGTAGTTCCTTGAGTGACAACAGTTCAGTCCTCAATCCTGCCCGGGGTGGTGTCATTGTCATTGGAACTTCAGTTGAGGGATCTATGCGTTCACAGGTAGGCATTAATTTTAAGGAATCCTGTCTGATGATTCTGCTCTATCTATTTCTCTCTTGGTTCTTCGCTCTCTCTTTGTTCTGAAGAAGGCAAGAGGAAACGGTACGGGGCAAAGTTTACTGTTTTGATACTAAAGATTAGTAAGGTTGGATTTTATATGTTAGCTACTTATTTGTTGCTCTGTTGAGTATGCTTTGTCAATAGTTCACTGGGGCTGATGGGAGATACCAGCAGATTACATCCAGTGATGTTGTGAATTTGACATGCCCAGTCTCCAAGCTGCAGGAGGAGGAGGAGCACAATCCAGAGGTAGAGGACTGAACTGGTTGTCACTCAAGGAACTACAATTACCAGGTAAGTGTAATTATCATTTTATGTCAGCCATGTGTGGAGAGGTTGCTTTATTTTGCTGCATGCCTTCTATAACTACGAGCTTAAGACTGAAGAGCTGACCAGGTAACTTAATACTATCACTGTCACCCCCCCCCCCCCTGGCTGATTACCACTGCAAACAGTCTTTCTCCCTCACATCTATCTATCGGGCTGATGCAGAAAGCTAGCGTGGGCTTTACGAGCCCCTAATACCATGTTTAAGCACACTTTACAATCTAAGTGCAGAACGCAGACAAATGCTGACGGAAAAACTAGCACCTAACACCATGCTTATTTAAATCTATTTAAATGAACTTTAAAATACATTTAAATATCAGCTGGGCTGGTATGCAAATCATCGCTATGCCTGATGCAGAGCTAGGCGTAGAGGATTTCGCAACCAGCCATGGCACCAAAATCTTTACTGCAGGGTATGAGTAGACATTAACCTCTAACACATGCCTCCGACAGTATTTTATTGGCACTGGGTGCTTTCATCGATGATTAGATCATCTTCTCAGATGATCAAGCATTGGGAAAAGCTCCTGATGCCAGCAAAACAATGTTGGGGGCTGGTGCTCAACAAAGAATCCCTGGTGGCCAGAGGCCCCCCAACAGTACTTCCATGCTATTGGGGACGATCGCAGCATTGGGAAATGCCCCAGTCCATCAAAACACTGTCTGGGGCCAGTGCCCCTACAATAAGTAAGTACCTGGTGGTCTAGCAGCCCTTGAACTCCCCAGCCCAAAGTAAATGTAAAATTACCTTGTGGTCTAGCAGCCCCTAAATCCAGCGGCCCCTCCTCGTGTGTACCTTAAGATAGGCGGGAGCGCTGCCTATGCACTCCTGCTCTAGTTCGCCATCTTGTAAAATGGCATGCCTGACCCCTCACGGGGCATCCTGGGATGCACCAGGTGAAATCAGACTGCCATATAAGTAGACTATGCCTTATATGGCAGTCTAACCCTGCCCGGTGCATACCATGATGCATCGCATGAGGCCAGGTGCCCATTTTACAAATGGCGGACCAGAGCAGGAGCATGTAGGCAGTGCTTCCACCTATTTTAAGGTATGGGGGGGGGGGGAGGTGATAGAATTAGGGACCGCTAGACCACCAGGTAATTTTACATTTACTTTGGGGAGGGGAGGAGTTCAAGGGCTGCTAGGCCACTAGGTTTTAACTTTTATTTTATTTTACTTGGGGATGGAGGTGGGGGATACAGGGGCCGCTAGACCACCAGGTAATTACTTTTTGTTGGGTACGGCCCCTGACAGTATTTTTTTATGGCACTGGAGGCTTTTCCCGATGCCGCGATCATCCCTGATGCCATCAAAATATTTTTATGCAAATTAGCCATGTGACCGAAGATATAAATGCTTGACCCAGTACAAGCATTGTGGAACTTGTGTCTCTTGGGGAAACTGCTAGGTACATATGACCTAGATTGGCCACTGTTGGAAACAGAATACTGGGCTTGATGGACCTTGGTCTGACCCAGTATGGCATATCTTATGTTCTTATGTTCTTATGATGCCCGGAGAGCAAGCCAAACTAGCACAGGCTTCTTGTGTGCATGTGTTTGGCTTGCTCTCCTAGTTTAATGCTGCAGTGCTCATTTGCATGTGCACGGTTAACGCCGGGGTTATTTGCATACGCTATCCTTCCTGCATCGCACGTTAAAATATGTACGTTGTCAGGAACATAAAAAATCGCTTTAGCGTGGGTCTAGCGCTGGCTTTCTGCATCGGCCTGTATCTTTGATACTGAATTTTGGTCTTACCTTTTGTGCACATCACCATTGGAAACTCAAAAGTACTTTTCCATCAGTTATCACCTCCTCCTGATGAAGGGGAGGGAGAGAGCCACGCTCAAATTTGATGCTATGAATGAAAGTTACTGACCAATAAAACTTCTCGGAGGAAGCTGCTTGATGTCTGCGAAACCATTGGCCAAGGTCAGATGAGTGTGGCCATCAAGCGAGTGCACTGCAGTGAAGGTTGTTTTGGATTCAGATAAGTTGGCTTGAGAGTACAAAGTAAATTTAAAAGCTTGATGGTGAGCTATAACAGGCTTGGTGTGTATATAATGCAAATGTTTTGAGACTTGGGGCAATGATGACATAATGGATATGGCAGTAAGACTGCCTGTTGAGCCCCCTTATGTCTCTTTATAGCACAGCATTTGTACATCGGAAGGGTCTTCCTATATACATCTTGTGAAATTTGCAAAAAATGTTTTTGAATAACAGTCAACATTTTTTGAACCATAAGGGACATTGAGTTTGGACATTTAAATAAGTAGAACACAAATAGAAAAGTGAAATTTTGTTTAAACTTAGACGTGAATATACGTTTTTTTTTTGTTTTGTTTTTTGTCCGCATTTTGGATTAAAACATTAGTTTTATATAATCCGTGCCCACTGACTCATTCATTTCATCAATACTCAATAGACCGTCTCTAATTTTAACTAAGGATGCTATATACAACTTGCACACAAAGTGTACACAAAAAAAAGTGCCCAAATGCAGGCGAGCACATCTGTCGCTGTGGAGACATGTGCATGGAGGTATATTAGCAGTAGCATGAATATTTTGTGCAGAGATTGTACCAGCATCTGGAGGATCATTGCATGCACGCACATTAATGCCAAATGTGTATTCTCCGTATTATCTGTGTTGGTATATCATCAACTAAACCTCTGCAGTTGAGCGCATTGCCCAACATTTCAGAGCTTCAGCACCTGCCTCTTAACCTCACACATTTGATCAGTCACCTCTGCTCTTTATCCTCTATGCCGTGTTTTTCCATTTTATTCATTAGATTGTCCACACATCCATTTCAATAAAATAAGAATAAAGTGGCTGACAGTTTATGCAGGCACAAGAAATACTGGCACAGACTCATAAAAACATAAGAGATGCCATACTGGGTCAGACCAAGGTTCATCAAGACCAGTATCCTGTTTCCAACAGTGGCTAAGCCAGATCACAGGTACTGGGCAGGTTCCCAAAAAGGTACATAGATTCCACAATGCTTGTCCTGGGGTAAGCAGTGGATTTCCTGGGTCCTCTTTAATGATTGTTTATGGACCTTTCCTCCAGGAA
Organism: Ichthyophis bannanicus; assembly: GCA_033557465.1. Taxonomy (NCBI): domain Eukaryota; kingdom Metazoa; phylum Chordata; class Amphibia; order Gymnophiona; family Ichthyophiidae; genus Ichthyophis; species Ichthyophis bannanicus. The sequence continues at coordinate 1,104,415,321 of CM066031.1, forward strand.
TGTGTCCAAACCTTTTTTTTAAACCCAACTACACTAACGGCTGTTACTACATACTCCGGTAACGAATTTCAGAATTTGATTACGTGTTGAGTGAAAAAATATTTTCTCTTATTGGCCTTTAATGGGTTATATTGTAGCTTCATTGCGCGTTCCCTAGTCCTACTTTTTGATAGCATAAACAATTGATTTATGTTTACCCATTCTACTACATAAATTTATAGACTTCTATCATATCTCCCCTCAGCTGTCTCTTCCAAGTTGAAGAGCGCCAACATTTTAAGCTGGGACCCCAAATAGGGTCGCATCATCTTTGAATGGGGTAGGCATAGTCTTTTCTCCTTCTCTCTGGATTTTTACTGTGACCTATGCTAAATAGTAACAGCCACCAGACAGCATGTGGCCTGTGAGTCAGTTGACATTCATTGGTCCTTGCCCCTTCCTGGTTAAGTTTCCTGGTGGATGGATTTTCTCCTATGAAGAAAATTCTGAAGATTTGAGAGGAAAAGATGAATTAAATGCTTGTGAACGATGACCTTGAGGGTGACACTCTCACTTGAGTGTGACATGGAAGGCTCCACTAGACTGCGGTCTTTTCGGTAGCCATAGGAGGAGGGAAAATTGGTTCAGCTCCACGCACTTATGATAAGAGCAGAGCCTGTTGAGCAGCAAGAAATTAGAGTGATTTGGAAGGATCTGGAAGAATGCAGCAGCCTTGCACAACCTCAGTGCCCCCTTCCCTCCTCTGTTCCCTCTCTCCCGCTCTCTCCCGAAGATTGCAGAAGACTCTCGGAGAGATTTGCCCTGCCAGCCAACTTAAATGCAGGGCTGCAAAAGCCAGTGAAACAATATCAGGGGAGTAGAGCTGAGCCCAGCACGGATCCCCTACTTGGGGCTCTCGGGGGGGGGGGGGGGGCTTGACCTAGTCATTGTCCCTGTTGGGGGGGGGCTCTCAATCCTGTCTCTCTAGGACACAATTCTGGGTAAACTGTTGATGACCGTTGGTGTGGTTTGGGGTCTTCCTGCCATTTTCTGCACACATTAGTAACGTTTCTCTCCTATTGTGCACCTGGCGGTCACGTGGTCTGTATGTGCGTTCTGCCCAAGTGGGTCCAATGTGTGTTTCTATCCTAGCGCCTGTAATGTGTGCCGCACTAAAAGCATAGTTAACGCATGCCTTTGGGTTGCCACAGTTTATCATTGTTTGGCCTGTGGGCTAAAAGGTCAGGAAAAGCAGTTGTCCCTCTTTGGCTCATCTGATCAGCATCCTCCACCCCGACCCCCTCATCTATGCCTGCAAAAGGTTCAGAGGTGGTTAAGGGGAAGGAGCAGTGTGCTCAGTCAGAATGGAAGGGTCTGAGTGGTGAGGTAAGGCTTCCTGTAGAGACGACATAGATGTTGAAGGGTGAGCACTGGGAGAAGTTCTGGGTGCAACAACCCTGCAGCGGAGAATGAGCTCCGGAGAATGTCTCCTCTATCCCGCCTTTCCTCTAAAATATACATATTAAGATCCTCAAGTCTGTCCTCATATGCTTTATAACAAAGACCACTAACCATTTTAGTAGTTTCCCTCTGCAGACTCCAACCTGTTTATATCCTTTTGAAGATGCAATCTCCAGAATTGCACACAAGACTCCAAATGAGGTCGCACCAAAGACTTATACAGAGGCACTATCGCCTCCTTTTTTTTTTTTTTTTCTGCTGGTCATTCCTCTCACTATGCACCCAAGCATCCTTCTAGCTTTTGCTGTCACCTTTTCTACCTGTTTAGCTACTTTAAGGTTGTCAGACACAATCATGGCCAGGTCCCACTCTTCTTTTGTGGTCAGAAGTACTTCACTCTGTACCACTCCATTGGATTTTTGCAGCCCAAATGCATGAACCTGCATTTTTTTACATTAAAACTTGGCTGTCAAATTCTAGATCGTTCTTCAAATTTAGCAAGATCTCTCCTCATGTTATCTGCTCCTTCCTGGGTGTCCATTTCAGATTTTGATATCATCTGCAAAGAGGCAAACGTTACCCGATAGCCCTTCCGCAATATCACTAACAAAGATGTTAAAAAGAATTGGACCAAGGACAGATCCTTGTGGCACACCACTGGTAACCTCTTTCTCCTCAGAGTGAACTCCATTTACCTGTATGCTTTGTTGCCTCCCACTCAACCAATTTCTAACCCAATCAGTAACTTTGGGATCCATCCTTAGGGTGCTCAGTTTGTTTATAAGTCACCTGTGCAGAACAGTGTCAAAGGCTTTACTGAAATCTAAGTACACCAAATCTAGGGCTCTCCTTCTGTCCAATTCCCTGGTCATTCAGTCAAAGAAATCAATCGGATTTGCCTAACAAGACCTGCTTCTGGTGAATCTATGCTGCTTCGGATCCGGTAATCCATTGGACTCCAGAAACCTCACTATTTTCTCTTTCAGCAGCAATACAATCAGTTTGTGCTGGGCGGCCGGCACAAACTGCTTCCCTTCGGGTTGACTGTGGGCCCCTAGGGTCTTCACCTGGGGTCTCTTGGTTGTCTTGTATCTGGATGACTTGCTGATCAAGACCTCCACGCCATTTGGCATTCGGCAGTCGGCTGTGCTTACCATACAGCTGCTTGAGGGTCTCTGTGTTTCCTGGTCAATTATCCAAAGTCCCACCTCTAGCCGTCACAACAGTTGGAGTTCATCGGGACCCTCCTCAATACCTCTCTGATGCGAACCATTCTGCCGGCAGACTACCTGCAGTGCCTCGTTGAGGTGGTGGGTGTGTTGCAGAACCAGCACCATACCACGGCCTGCAGGCTGTTGAGGGCCTTCAGACACTTGTCTGCCACGGTGCATGTCACTCCTCAGGCCTACCTCTCCATGTGGCTGGCCCAGTGGACCTTGTCCATTCAATGGAAGCAAGTGTTAGGCTGTCTGCGAGACAGGATAGTGATCACTGTACCGCTGACGCTGCCTGACATGGTGGCTCAAGCTGGAGAACCATATTCAACCAGACAAACCAATTCACATGCATTCTTCTTATACGTGCTTAGCCTTTGGTACTCCCTACCTGGACACAAGAGCTATCACTGATGATAAAACTTTCCGAAAGTTATTAAAAACTCTCCTCTTTACAGAACACTTTGGAGGCATAACTTAGACACTCGCCTGTCCATGAACTTCATGAATAGTGAATTCCGGCCTACTGACTAGTTGCACCTGGACCACTTGTTTCCCATATGACTTTATTTCCTAAATCCACATCTCCCTGTAATCCCAACTATAACAGAGTTGCATGGTTGAACTTGAAATGTTGAATGTAAATTCTAAGTTGTTAAATACCTATGTTAAGTTGAGATATACCTATAATATGTTCCCTGTAATGTTGCATTACATTGTCTGTAAATCACCTTGATCATTGGAAATGTGATATATAAGCCTAATAAATTGCTCTGCAGGACTTGAAACTCAAGACCACCTTCTTGGTTGCAATTATTCTGCAAAGTGGTTTTCTGAACTGGGGCTCTGTATTATGGAGATCCTTACCTATGTTTTCTGAGGATGCCATGTCCATTGCCTACCTTCTTCCCTGAAGTGGTTTCTCGCTTTCATGTGAACCAGGCCTTTTGCTTGCCCTCCTTCTCTAAGGAGCAGTGTTAGGAGAATTGTAAGAATCTTTACCTTGTGGATGTCCAGAGAGTGCTTCTCTGGTGCTTGGAGGTTATGGATTCCTTTTGTAAGTCCAACCATCTTTTTGTGCTGTTATTTGGCTCATGCAAGGGTACACAGCGGCTCAGTTTGGATTGGGATGCTGGGTTAAGGAGGTCATTATCTCTGCGGATCTGTTGCAGAACTGGCTGATTCCGAATAGTTTGCGTGCCCATTCTACCCAAGCTCAGACATCCTTGTGGGCAGAGTGGAGCTCTATAGCCCCTGCATATATTTGTTGGGCAGCAATGTGGGCATCACTTTCCACTTTTGTCAAGCTTTTCTGCTTGAATGTCCACACTTCGGCAGACATGGCTTTTGGCTCTAAGGTTTTGCAAGCTGCTGTGTCGTCTTCCTGTCCAGTGGAGATGTAGCTTTGGTACGTCCCACTTGTCCAGACTGATCGAGCAGGACAATATGGGAGGTGGCATTTTACTTGTCAGATAATGTCAAGTCCTGCTAGATTAGTCCAAGACACGCCCCTGGAACTGTTTGCTCTGTTTTTCTGAGGTGGTACCCTTGGATCTGCTGTGATTTCTATATTTGGCTCTGCAGGTTCATCTTCTACAAACAGCCTTTGCTTTATGCTTTCCTGTACATAGTTCTCTACTGTTTGATTGCCCATTATTGCCCACGTTGAGGTTGTGTGAGGCCTGTCATGTTCTCCCATATGCTTTGGGATGGATACTGAAGAGACCTCTGGTGGCTGAGGTGCATAGAGGCATGAAAGTGATGTCATTGAAACCTGGGCTTTTCATTGGTTCTTTGCCTCTACCAATCTGCTGTTAGGGGAACACAACCCCACGTGTCTGGACTGGTCTAGTAGGACTCAAGAAAAGGACAATCTCCAGGAACAAGCAGGAATGAGTCTTCACATATGGGTATCGTCGGTACCGACGGAGTTTGCACGGGAACGCTCCCCAGCGTCCTTAAAGAAAGCTTTTGGGAGCATCCCACAGCGCCTGAGCGCTGCCTTCCCGCCTTTCCTAACTGCCTCTCTCCAGTTCTTCTTTTCCGCGGAGCCAGCAGGTCGTGTTTCCTGTCACTGCTGAAGAATTTCTTATTCTTTTATTTTTCTTTAGTCGCGTGTCTGCCTTCTCGATTCCGCACCGGTACTACCGGTTCTTTTTCTTTCTTTAAAAAAAAAAAACTTCTACTTTTTCAGTGCATTTTTCTTCTGGGGCCTTAGGCCTACAGACATATTTTTCCCTCATGGAAAAACCCGCCTCCGGGTTTAAAAAATGCACAAAGTGCAGTAGCACTATTTCTGTCACAGACACCCATGACTGGTGTCTAAAATGTTTAGGTCCTGACCACTCCATTGCGGATTGTGAGTCCTGTTCTATGATGTCCAAAAGAGGGTTACAGAATCGGGCAGCTAAGCTCAGTACCCTGTTTCCCTCCGATGCAGCTTCTGTGGCATCAACGTCTTCCAGGGCTGCTTCTTCATCCCATGGATCTCAGGTAACCAAACTTAAATCTGGCCGGTCCTCAAAGAGTTCATCTCCCTCTAAGTATCGAGATGCCCCCGGGCTTACTCTTGAGGATACCACACCGGCAAAGTTACCCCTGCGGGAGGCTCCGGCTTCCAAAGCACTACCTATGGGGTCACAGGTTGACATCGATGGCACGGCCTCGACCGATCACCTGTTACAATGTTCTGGGGTACCGGCAGTTTCTACCGGTACCGATATCCAGACATTGATGGCGTCGATGATTCAGAATATTCTGACCATGCAGCGTGCCATCACGGCATTTATTCAAGCTGCAACTCCTCCGGTACCGCAACAAACCACGTTGTCGGTACCCGTACAGATTCCGGTACAGGATCCGATTCCGGTTCCGATACCAGTACCGCTTGCATCGACATCAGTATCGACGGCAGCGGTACGCTATCCAGTGATGCCTATCAGTACCGGCCCGGTACCGATTACTCCCGATGTCGATACCTCCTGGTACGCGTATCGGGCTCTACGAGAGCATCCAGACAGTCGATACTTCGATTCTTCTGAAGACTCTGACTCTTCAGAGGCCTCAATTGAAGCATCGGGGATCCTTCCTCAGGAACCCTCTTCTCCAAAAAGGAGAATGTCTTCTCCTGAAGACTTGTCTTTTCAGGACTTGATTAGGGAGGTGGCCAAAGGCCTGTCCATCTCAGTGACCTCTGAGACTGAACCTAGAGCCAAAAAATTAGATATCCCACAATATCCTAAGGCTCCTAAGCAGGCAGCCACCTTACCAATACATGAGATTCTTTATGAACACATGTTGGGTATATGGGAGACTCCTCTTTCCACCTCCCCTCATTCCAGAAGGTTGGACACCATGTATCGTGTTCCTCCTTGTCCTGGGTTTCATAAGACTCAGCTTCCTCACCACTCCATTGTGGTAGAGTCTGCCATGAAAAAGATCACGAGTACAAAAAGACACTCCTCTGCTCCTCCAGGAAGAGAGTGCAGAACCCTAGATGCCTTTGGCAGGAAAATCTTCCAGGCCAGTATGCTTGTGGCCAGAATCAACTCCTATAGTCTCTATATGGGGATGTTTCTGAAAGAAGTTACAGATCATCTGCAAACCTTATCTCCTTTTATGTCAGAAGATAAGAGAGAAGAATATATCACCTGGCTTAAACATGCACAGGATGTATCCAAGTTTTCCAACCGTGCAGCCTTTGACTCTTTTGAGGGGGTCAGCAGAGCCTTGGCTATTGCCATAGGTGTACGCAGAGTTGCTTGGTTACAAGCCTCTGATTTGGAATCCTGGGTACAGGATGGTCTAGGTAACCTTCCCTGTACAGGCAAAAATCTGTTTGGCAAAGATTGGCAAGCAAAGGCCAACCAGATGGATGCTGAAAATTCTGCTTTAGATAGACTTTCAAAGTCTACTACTGCTCCTTTCAAAAAGAGGTTGTTCAAAAAGGGATCTTTCCCAAAGAAAGGGAAATTATATTCTTATGGTCAGGCCTCTTCTCAAGGTCGTTTTGCTACAAAGAGGCAGCAACAACCAAAACAGGCCAAAACCCAGGCTGCGAGGACTGCTACGGCCCAACAGCCTCAGCCTCCTCAGGGCCTTTGACTTTCCACTAGAGAACTTAGTCTTTCTGGCTCTAGAACATCCAGAGCCCCTCACCATCCCAGGAAGGTTAGCTCACTTTGCCCCCAGATGGGAACAAATCACAGCAGAGCAATGGACCCTCTCCATCATAAGGGAAGGGTACAAACTTCATTTCTTAAACCTTCCTCCTCACACCATGGTGAAACAGTTCAATTCTCCAACATCTCTCCTCAACCTTCTAGGTCAGGAGATTGCTACCCTTCTTGCCCAAGGGGCAATAGAAGAAGTTCCCCTTCTTCAACAGGGTTCAGGGTTCTACTCCCCCTATTTTCTCATCCCAAAGAAAACAGGGGGCTACAGACCCATATTAGATCTCAGAGAATTGAACAAGTTTCTATGCAAGGAGAAATTCAAGATGACTTCTCTCGGAACTCTCCTTCCATACCTCCAGAGTCAGGACTGGCTTCTCTAGATCTCAAGGATGCGTACACCCATGTTCTCATCCATCCAATACACAGAAGATTCCTTCGCTTCCTGTACCAAGGAAAGCACTACCAATACAAAGTGCTTCCTTTCGGTCTGGCCTCTGCTCCAAGAGTGTTCACAAAATGCATGGCAGTAGTAGCTGCATTTCTACGCACTCTAGGGATATTCGTATTCCCATATCTGGACGACTGGCTCATCCGAGCTCCATCCCAGTCAGAGGCCCAGACTTCTCTAGCATGCACAATGCGTGTTCATCAGTATCTGGGACTGGTAATCAACATTCCAAAATCCCATCTTACCCCTACTCAGTCTCTAGAGTTCATAGGGGCCTTACTGGATACCACAACTGCAAGGGCCTATCTTCCCCAGGCCCGTTGCCTACGCTTGGTGCAGTTAGCCTCCCAGATTCAGTTAAAATCCCATTTAACTGCTCGAGAGATGTTGCAACTTTTAGGCCACATGGCATCCACGGTGCATGTGGTTCCCTATGCTCGCCTCCACATGAGAGCAGCTCAGTGGACCCTATCCACCCAATGGACCCAGGCATCAGGTTGCCTGTCAGACAAAATAGCAACCTCCAGTCGCCTATTTTCGTCCCTCCACTGGTTGAAATCCACTCGGAATCTGTTGCTGGGGTCCCCCTTTCAACAGATGTTACCCCAAGCAACCCTTACAACAGATGCCTCTCCAAAGTGTTGGGGGGCTCATCTTCAAGATATCTCAACCCAGGGCATCTGGTCTCCACAGGAGACATATCTTCATATCAACCTCTTAGAGCTCAGAGCAATCTTTCTGGCTCTGAGTCTTCCACACCCTGCTCAGCTACAAGACATTCCTCATCCACACGGACAACCAGGTAGCTATGTTCTACGTGAACAAGCAGGGAGGAACTGGCTCTCTGTTGCTTTTCAATGAAGCTCTGAGATTGTGAGCCTTCGCCAGAGAGCATCAAATCCATCTCATGGCAGTATATCTTCCAGGAGTTCAAAACTCTTGGGCAGACAGACTCAGTCGCGTTCTGCTTCTGCACGAATGGTCCCTCCATGGGGACCAGATAGCCAGAATTTTTCGGATTTGGGGTACCCCAGACATAGACCTGTTTGCAAGCCCGTGGAATGCCAAACTTCCCCGGTTCTGTTCCAGGATTCCATGTCAGGGAGTTCAGGCCAGGGATGCCTTCCTCCTTCATTGGGGGCAAGACTTCCTTTACGCCTTTCCTCCTATTCCCCTAATCCCCAAGACTCTGTTCAAGCTTCAGAGAGACAAAGGGACTATGATCCTCATAGCACCACTTTGGCCACGCCAAGTGTGGTACCCTCTACTTCTGCATCTCTCTCAAGCTCCCTCCCTAGACCTGGGGTCTGCTCCAGATCTCCTCTCCCAGGAGGAGGGAACCTTGTGGCACCCAAATCCTCAGTCTCTTCATCTCAGGGCCTGGTTGCTGAAGGCCTAGACCTTCAAGATTTACAACTTTCCCAGCAAGTGAAGGATATCCTTCATGCTTCTAGAAAGCCTTCCACATGCTTTTAAATGGAAAAGGTTTTCCATTTGGTGTGCAGAGAAGGGTCTCAACCCTCTTGCAATACCTTTGCATTCTTTACTAGATTATTTGCTGCATTTATCCCATGCAGGCCTTAAGACAAATTCAATCAGAGTCCATTTGAGTGCTATTGCAGCATCCCTTAAGCCTCTCAATGGACAACCTATTTCCTCTCATCCTCTTATAGCAAGATTCATGAGAGGCCTTCTTTTGACTAAACCTCCCATTAGACCACCTCCAGTGGCCTGGGACTTGAATCTGGTTCTTGGCCAGCTTATGAAGCCACCCTTTGAACCCTTAGCCACTACCTCCTTAAAATTCCTTTCTTGGAAGGTAATTTTTCTAATTGCAGTCACCTCAGCTCGCCGTATCAGTGAGCTGCAAACTTTAGTGGCTAATCCTCCTTATACAAGGTTCCATCATGACAAGGTAGTCCTCAGAACTAATCCACACTTTATGCCTAAAGTGGTCTCACCTTTTCATCTGAACCAGGAGGTCTTTTTACCTGTCTTTTTTCCAGGACCTCATGCATCAAGTGCAGAGAGGAATCTTCATACCCTGGATTGTAAAAGAGCACTTGCTTTCTACTTACACAGGACACAGCAACATAGAAAGTCCTCTCAACTTTTTGTTGCTTTTGATCCTTCTCATTTAGGACTTCCAGTCTCTAAGAGAACTCTGTCCAATTGGATTGCTCAGTGTATTTCCTTTGCCTACCAAAGTAAGAACCTTTCTCTGGAGGGCCATGTCACAGCTCACAATGTGAGGGCCATGGCAACCTCTATGGCTCATCTAAACTCTGTGTCCATCGACCAAATCTGTCGAGCGGCCACTTGGGCATCGGTTCATACCTTCACAGCCCATTACTGCTTGGAGAAGGACTCCCGCCGGGATGCCTTGTTTGGTCAGGCTGTTCTCAAACACCTGTTCCATACCTAATCAACTCCTACCCTCCATCCCTGAACTGGATGCCTGAAATTCATGGGTAGAGGTAGAGCCCTTCCCAGGGACTCACAATCTGGGTGATCTCCCAGGCAACTCTAGCTGGGGAGTCCCCATATGTGAAGACTCATTCCTGCTTGTTCCTGGAGATAGCACAGTTACTTACCTGTAACAGGTGATCTCTGGGAACAGCAGGAATAAGTCTTCACAACCCACCCACCTCCCCTAGGAGTTGTATCTCTTTATCTATATTTCCTTTCCTCTTTCTCTCTCTTTGTCTCAGCTTAAAACTCGAACTGGAGAGAGGCAGTTAGGAAAGGCGGGAAGGCAGCACGCAGGCGCTGTGGGATGCTCCCAAAAGCTTTCTTTAAGGACGCTGGGGAGCGTTCCCGCGCAGGCTCCGTTGGTACCGACGATACACATATGTGAAGACTTATTCCTGCTGTTCCCAGAGATCACCTGTTAAAGGTAAGTAACTGTGCTTTATCTGGTAAGTAAAACCTTAAATCCAGGGTAACCTAAGGCAATAGCTGCTTTTATACTATAAGAAAATGCTGCTGAAAAAAAATCTGAGAAGATTCCTTGCAGGCATATTAGAAATATTGCATATTCATAGCACAATGACTGGAAGCAGTTGGTTTCTTTCTTTATACATATCTATGAACAAACCTATCTCCACTACTCATCTCCTCGCCAGATATCGGACATTTTATTTTCCACTTGCCCGTGTACTGAACTATATGGTATTTCAAAATCAGCTTTTGAGAGCCTAACATTTTACTTTGACCAAAGCACAATAATTGCCTTGCTTTTCTTTCCCTGTGATTATCTGATTTTTTTTTTTTGTTGCCTCAAAGACAACAGAGCTTCGATCCAAAATTTTCATTTAAGAATTAGATTTCCCGCAGAGTAAGTCCTATTTTTGGGTCATGTTACATGCACTGTGCATGGCGATCTCATGGCTCTTCTAGAACTTTGAGGATGCTTTTGAACATGCCGTTGCACTTACTACTCTTCAGTTTCTTTCTGTACTATAGTCGGCCCATTGCCTTAGGCATTTTTAGTAATCCATACCATAAAACATTTCTTATTTTCTCTCTGGTATGGCACTTGAAGAGTCATCAAGCAACACTGAACTTTGTTTTTCCTTTCTCTTTTCTCGTTGTGAACATCATTGGACTCTTTGCATAGAAGCTAGTTTGCACTGGTCCCTTGGACTTCAAGGAGTTCCTCTAGTTGACATTTATGGATGACTAGTCCATTTACAAGGACGTGGCATCGTTCACCCTTGCTGCTTTTGGTTAACATGGACACACAGTATTGCATACAAGCACTTCCTTGATTCAACTATATTGAATAACTTATTTGTACGATCTGTGTTCAAGTTCTATTGGGTTATGAGTATAAGATTTAACCTGCTTTGCAAGAGTAGAGGATATTTGGTATATATGACCAGCTATTTGTACACCATATGTAACAGAACTGCTCCATTAATTTCTTTAAAAAAAATAGAGAAATTCCATTCCCTTATTGCTAAAGAAGATGAGTGCACAGTGTATCCGAGACAGGGCCAACTTGTCCATTGTGCAGGAATGTTGTTTGAACAGGGCCCTGCGCCAGCTTCATTCCGCACTTGCTGTTGCTCCCGATCGTTTGCAGGGCCGGCTTCAGAGGGAGCCAGGGAGGCCCCGGCTCACCTCTGCACAGCTGCCGGAGTTAAGAGCAGCATTTTCCTTCACTCTGGCAACTGTGTTCTCGTGGAGCCCGCTGGCATGCCAGAGGTTAAAGGGCATTTCCTGTTTCCTGGTACTCACGTGCCAGCGGACTCCACGAGAACACAGCTGCTGGAGTGAAGGAAAATGCCGCTCTTCACTCCAGCAGCTGTGCAGAGGTGGCAGCTCCCTCTGAAGCCTGTCGGACAAGTGCAGGGCTCTTTGGGATGGGGAGGGGGGGGGCTTGGACTGGAAATAGACTGTTGGGGGGCTAGGATAAGACTGGAAATGGGCTGATTCAGGGGGATGGGAGAATGGGACTAGAAGGGATGCTGGGTGGGGCTGGAACTAGAAGGGAGCTGATGGGGAGGATTAGAAGGGGATGGGGCTGGGGGAGTGAGAAAAGAGAGGGGAAAAGATACTTTGTGTGGGAGGGAAGAAAAATCTATGATTGGCCGGGTATTGGGAGAATAAGTGGGGATTGAGGATGGAGGGATGAAAAAGAAATAAAGAAAGAAATGGAGGAAAGAGCACAAGGAGAAAGATCAGTATGTTGGAGCAGATGTAGAGAGAGAATGGAAAAAAACTAGGAGAGAAGAAAGGGACAAATGGACAGCAGACAATGGAGAGTTAGCAGAAGACACAAAGAAAACAGAAGAAAGCGACTGGGACAGTTGCGGTAGAAAAATAAAATGCCCAAACAACAAAAAGGTAGAAAATACTGGTTTATTTTGAATTTATTAACTGGAATATGTCAGCTTTGGGAAATGTGCATTGCTAATGTCTTTGTGTTTTGTTTAGTACAAGAGGAAATTAATTTATAGTTTTATTTCTCCAGTGTTGTACATTCCAAGTTTGGCTTTTGGGGTTCCCAGTTATTATTATCTTCATATTTGTAAATTGTGATCCCTTGTTCTATGTTTGGTGATGGTCTATGTTTTACATGTGTGTCCGAGCTGCGGTATTCTGTTCATGTAGTTTCTGTGTGACACAGTCCCACTTGTTCTCTTTCCCTAGTAGGAGATGTATTGGTATTCTCTGAGATGTATTGGTTTAATATTTGCAGTATTTGATAGGTAGGGTTTGGTGCTTTGTGAGTCCTGGTAGTGCTGTTATGATACGGCAGGTTTGCTATGGGTTCTAAATGGGCAGGGTTTATAGTACTTCCTAATGTGCCTGCCAGTTGGCACTGGAGTATAGTAATGTAGAAATCTGGTAATCTTTCTTTATCCTCACTGCCCATGCAAATAGTTTTCGGACACTCATTAAAAGGCATGTTTAAAAGTTAATGCACATTCACAAATGCTAATGTGCACTAAGTGCAGGACACCCATTTATTTCTATTGGTGCAGTGGCACTTAACGCACATTAATATTTAGTAAACATGCTCCTAAGTCATTGCCAGGAGAAAAGAGAGGCTTGTGAAAGACTCCTTTGAAAACCACCTAAAATTTTAGATGGCAACATATACATTTTCAAATAAAATAAATAAAATGAATGCAAATGAGATCCAGTGCATATGAAAATGAGGCCCCACAATGAGTCTCTGCACATGACTCTGCTCCACCCTTGGGCTGTCCCTGATCTGAAATGGCATGGTTATTGATGCTTGTAGAAAGCATGGCAGCAGGCTTAATGCCCTTCATATTCTTTTCACTTCTACCTCCAGTACAGCATCTGTGTTCCTCAGAAGTAACAGTATATTCGCAAGCAAACAGTTTTTACTAAAAGAAAGAAAAGGTCTTCTGAGGTTCCACTTGTCCTAAAGAGTGAAGGCCACCAATTTGGATAGAAGAGTTCTAAGTCGGTCATGGCCACCCTGTCAGAATGGTGTTAAATGTGTATTTGGTGTTCTTTTAAATTGGGTTCAGATGAGATATATTCAATCCACATGCTATAAGACCTTTCAGGGGATAGTCTGTGATCTTTTCAGAAGAGTGGCAGCTTATAATGTAAAACAGCAAAGTCTGTAGTCATGATGGGACATGTACTTCGCAGCCTTCTCCAAATTTTCTTTATAAAAAGATGTTATTCAGACCCATCTATACTAACTATACTGGTCCTGGTCTACTGCAAAAGAGAGGGCTGGGATTTTATTCAAGGTACTTCCTGATTTCTTTAAAAAAACAAAAAATTACTGAAGGATTCAGGTATGTTCTAGATCAGATGGACTTGAATGTGATCAGCGTGTTTAATAGGGTTGTACAGGCCAAAAAGATTTGTTTTGTTTTGTGGGTTGTTTTTTGTTTTCAGTAGTGCACCCTATTGCACAGTAGCGCACATGTGTGAACCGTGTGTGCGGTTGTACAGTAGTGCGCCCTATTGCTGCTTTTGTTTCAAAATGAAAGCACATTCCCTGGTGTTTAACCAAAAAAGGAAATGTTCAAGATGGTTTCCCTAGGCATCGTTCTGTCTTCTCAGGAAACTGTTTCTATATCTCTACAAGGCTGCTTCCACATCCTCCTCCTGTGACTGGGATGTATCTCAAATTTGTTTTAGGGATTTGTACTTAAGACCACACTTTTGACTTGATATCTGCACTGCATGCAGTCACAAGAAAGCATAGCAGTCATTCTGATGTACTGTATATGCTCAGCCTGAGAGCGAATGTGTTCTGTGGTGTGGCTGATTAGCTGTGCAAGGGTGGAAAGATCATTGCAGACCACCATATAGGTGTGGTGCAATCGCTAGTATTTGTAATAAACTTTCACAAATCCCATCTCTGCCTGTCACCCCAGTTTGAATTTATTGTGCTCAGCTAGCTACAGTTTGGGCCAGGGGCCTTAAACTGAAAGCGCAGGATGACATGCCTCAGCAGAGGAGTTAATTGAGAGTCAGCAAACTCTGCTGGGCTATATGGCTGCAGACACATACAACTGTAAAAGTCTTCACCTTTGTGCATGTTTCATATTCTGCTGTCTAATACATTTCAAAAAAGTTTTTAAGTGTTTGTTTCACTGATCTGCATAACACATGCTACACTTTTGGTGAGAGAACAATTATAGAAATATTCAGGAAATATTAAGAATAAGAAACTGTGATGTCTTGATTATGCAGATCTTCCCTCTTTTGTCACAGCAAATCCAAATTAGTTTTGTTTTTAAAAATCTCTTTAACAAGGCTCATAATAGACTATATGGAGCCTATCTATGCCACAGTGGCTGAGTTAATTTGAATACTCATGTATAAAGAAATTAGCTGTTGTATAAAGTGAATTTGAAGTAAAGTCTAAACATGCCAAATTGCTGCCAAAAGAACTCTGGGATAAAGTTAGTCCGAAGTACAGACTAGGGGAGGGCCATAAGAAAATGTCATTGTGTTTCAATGTCGTAGAGTATGGGAAAGTTGAAAGAGTTGGGAAGGAGAGCCTGTCTGAGGTGGTGTCAAGAAACTGCTGGGAGAGGTCACTGTGAGGTCTTAAGATTACTTTAAAAGATGTACAGAACTGGCAGAGAATGGGGAAAAATGTAATTCTTCAACAGTTTTTAAATATACTCCACAAACATTGCCCACATAGGAAGATGGTAAGAAGGAAGGCACTTATGAAGAAAAGCCATATGATGTGCCCCGTAGCATTTGCAAAGAAACATCCAGGAGAGACTGCACAGATGTGGGAGAAGGTTTTGTGATATGATGAGACCAAAGTGGAATATTTTGGTCTCTGTGCTAAAAACCTACTAACACCATCCCTGCGGTAAAGCAAGATGATGGCAGAATTACGTGATGGGGATGCTGTGCAGCAGTGGGGATATGGAGGCTTATGAAGATTGAGGGGAAAGATGGTTGGTGCAAATTACAGACAGATCCAAGAGGAAAACCTTTTCCAGCCTGTTACACTCGGTCCCCAGTCTGGAGACAAGATTAACCTTTCAGCGGGAAAGGAGAATGATCCTAAGCAGCAAAACAAAAGCTTAGCAAGAAGAAAGAAAATGGCCGAATTTAAAGCCCAGATTTGCATCCAATGGAAAATCTGTGGCAAGACCGCAGTCCACAGATGATCCACAGTCAACTTGAAAGAGCTTGAGCTATTCTGGTAGACGTTTATCCTAAATGACTCGTGGTTGTTGCTACAGAAATAGCTTCCTCCAAGCATTTGATCAAGTGATGTGAAGACTTATTTATTTATTTAGACAGATTTGTATGCCACCTTATCCTTCAATCAAGGTGGTCAAGTCACATTACAATTGGAGGGTTACATTTAACATTAGGGTACATGTAAACATTTAGACAGTACAGTTACTTAACAGCGTTTAGACAGTACAATTGATGGTAACATTTAACATGGAGTGGAGGAGTGGCCTAGTGGTTGGGGCAAGGTACTTCAGGCTGGAAGGTCGGGGGTTCAAATCCCACTAGAGGACAGCAACCTTGGGCCGGAAGGACTGGGGTTTCTAGTCCCACAGGTGCCTCCTTGTGGTCTTGGGCAAGCCACTTAATCCTCCATAGCCCATGTTCCCTGTAAAATAGTTATCTCCAAGTTATAATGCCCTGTTCAATGTAATTTCAGTTTGTTCGATGTAAACCGCACTGATGCAGAATAGCGCGGTATATAAGAGAATGTAAATAAATAAATAAAAATAAATATTTAATAACGTGGTATGGTAAGCTTGTATATGTGGATATGATGGGTGCGTGCTTAGTTGGCGGCGGAGGTAGTATGTCGGTTTGGGTATGTGATGTTGCTTAGATGCTCATCTGTTTCTATAAATAAAAATGTTTTGAGGACTTAGCAATCAAGACATTTTAGCTTCTTTTTCTTAATTAGCTTTTGAATATTTCTGTAATTGTTTTTCTATACTTTCAATGTGAAAGTGTTATGTAGATCAGTGGAAAAAACCTTCTGTCTTTTGAATTTAGTTTTTTTTTCGATATCAGAATGTGAACATTTTAATACAGTGTGAAAGTGTTTTATAAGGCACTGTATGTCACTAGGGCCAGTGTTTAAGTCTTGTGGAGCCCAGAGCAGAAATGAAGTATGGCTTTATCCGCCTTATCCTGGGTCCCCCCCATTTCCCCTTGATCCCAAGCCCCTTTCTTAATCCTAGGTCTTTTCTTGCTCTTCTTCCTATCTCTGCTTGATCCTTAGGTGATGGGAGAAAGAGGTGAGGGGTTAAAAAGAGAGCCAAACCTTGGTTGGTACTTTTGTGCACTAAGCACACTCCAAAAAGTGTCTGCCCCCCCTCACCCACTAAATTTGGGTTTTTGATTTATTTTCCTCCCTCTCCCCTGACAATTCTCCAGTCACTTCTCATTTTGTTTGTCTGATCCTAAGTCTGAGAGGTAGAGTCAAACTAGAATCGGCAAGGAGTGTGAGCTGGTATGCACCGATGAACCCTATGACAACCTGGGTTTCCTGTTATAAAGGAAACCTGAAAAAGGGGGAGGGGGGAGGGGCAGTGATGTTGCAGAACATTTGAGCGCTCAGGCCTTGTGCTCCTTATCAGTCTCTTTCTCAGGATAGCAGCTCACCACTTACTGGAGTGAATCTAGCAAGTGCATTGGACTGCTGGTGGTAGATCTGCCCTGTCCCTTTGGGCATTGGGACACCAGGCAATTGTCTTGATTGCCACCCCCCCCCATTAACTAATATTTAGCAAGTCATTGCTATTGTATTAGCTTGCACATGGTGAGTTTCGAAGATGCTAAGTGTCTGTCATCTTGGCCCCTTAGGCTTCAGGATCACATCAAAATTACAGAAGACTGTAGATCTTACTTGGTGGCTCTCCTAATTAGGGCAATTTTCCTTTTCAAATTCCTCAAAATCCGCTGTTTAGAAAACACATGTATCCAATCTAGGCTGAGGAGCTCACCTAGAGGAAGCCTTCAACCACAAAAAGAGATTAGCTCAATTCTCATCTCCAGGTAGTTCATTTCTAAAAAATGTTCAGAATGTTAGGTGATCAACAAAACTGGCCTTGTACACCAACATTTGGGTAGTTTATGTACTAGTTATACAAATAGGGAGAAATGCGTTATCAAATCTTGCTTTCACCCAGTTCCACATCATGTCTTTTTCCTATTTGTCCCAGGATATACCTAAGGGCTACTTAACAGGTATGAAAGGAAAACATGTAGGTGGTTGTTCCTTGCTACATCCATTCAAGTAGCCCAGATTTGTACTTTGTGATTGGGATTGTTTTTGAGTAGGATGTAATTGGGATGGATATGTTTTGAGATGGTCTGTTGGTTTATTTGATAACTTGATAACCCGCACCTTCATGACACCAGGGCAGTGTACAATCAATAAAACATACAGAGAATGGCTAAAGTCAGAAAGGAAAAAAACTACAACGTTAGATAAGAAAGAACAACATAATCATACAAAACAGAGGTAAAGCAGTCTACAGTAGAAAAGTGCCAACAAGATGCCTTTTCTCTCCTTTTAAGAGACAGGTCTACTTTTCTTTTAATTTTATTGTTTGAGCAGAATATGAATTATATTCTGCACACAGCATAGTCATATCCTTCTATATTTCTGGTAATCAAAACTTCAGTAAACCTCAGATGACACAGGATTTATAGAGAGAGATTGTTTTCTTGCCTGCTGTAAGGGTCAATTGTAGAATACATCCAGCTAGAATTTTCTCCGACCTTGATAAATTGAAACCAGTGTGCTTTACAACACACAGCCTGGATGTTGAAAGGGTAGTGCTCTATAATCTTGGACTGACTGAAGTCTTACTGGCTTCAAGAAAGTCTATTGGAAGGCCCATATGATTTCAAGGGAAGGAATTTTGTTTTGCCATTCAGTACTAACCCCCCCCCCCCCTTTGTGTTGAGCAAAAAAAAATAAAAAAAGGTTTATCTTGAAAACCAACTCAGAATGAAGCTACACATCTCCAGGAACAAGCAGGAATGAGTCTTCACATATGGGTACGTCGGTACCGACAGAGCCTGTGCAGGAACGCTCCCCAGCGTCCAATCAGAAAGCTTTTGGGAGCATCCCTCAGCGCCTGCGTGCTGCCTTCCCGCCTTTCCAACTGTCTCTCCTCAGTTTTCGTTTTTCCGCGGAGCCGGCAGGACGTCTTCCTGTCACCGCAGAAAATTTTTTCTTTAAATCTTTTACTTTTTGTTTTCTTGTGGTCGCGGCTGTTTCCCCGACTCCACCGGTACCGCCGGTGGTTTTTTCTTTTCTTTTTCCTAAAACTCAGGGCGTTTTATTCCCTCTGTTTCTGTCTTAAGTTTTTGGGCCGGTAAGGCCTCTCCATTATGGAGCCGCCTTCTCCTAAGAAGTGCCTTAACTGTCGAAATACAGTTTTCTTTTTAGACTCAAATAACTGGTGTCTAACCTGTTTGGGTCCTGACCACTGTTCCCTCTAAGCTGTGCGCGCGTGCGCGTGCACACACCTCGCCGATCAAGCGCACATATTTTACAACAGCGTACAAAAATTACGGCTGATTCTGATAGAAAACAACACAGACGTCTTAAAATTTAGAAGTTATGATTGTAATTACTAGAAATTTCTCGCTTCATTTAGTAATCGTCTATTTTCATTTAATTTGATTAAAATCAATGTGGTGTACATACTGTATTCTGACGTGTAGTCAAATTTTAAAGTATATAACTCTGAGTGTCGTTATGTGGCGCACAAAAATTTAACCTTCCTTCAAAAGCTGCACACAGCTGATATTTTATGCGCACACAGCATACAGAAAATTAGAGGGAACATTGGTCCTGACACCTTTCCTCCAAAGCCATTAGGCTACAATTTTATGAGAAGAAATTCTCCATTTCGAGTTTCCCTCGATGCAGTTTTCCCTTCCAGTGTAAGGGCACCGACCATTTCTACTCTACAGGATCAGGTAACCCACAACAGTCTGTTAAGACTAGCCAATCCTTGGGTGGTAGGTCTCATGCCAAGCATGATGACGGCTCCGGCCTTGCCCTCAAGACCTCATTGGCTTCAAAACCCCGGCGGGAGTCTTCGGTCTCCAAAGCCTTTCAGGGGTTTCAGGTTGTTCCTGGGGCTCACCCCTCACAGAACATACCTGAGCCATGCTCGGGGGTGGCATCCGCTTCGAGCGGTACCGATACCCTGGCATCGGCACTGGTGTTGAGCGATCCACTCCTCACCATGGATCGTCATCTGGTGTACTCGGTGCCTTCGGGACCGATCGATACCCAGATTGACTTTCCAGTATTGGCAGCTCCGTCGATACGACCCCTGACGTCGGTACCATCTAGACATGCATCGATAGATTCGCTTCCTTCGATGCCGAGTCTAAAATCGATATCTAGTCTGGAAGACTGGGTACCGACGCGTCTCGGAACCGACATGCACCGATTCCGGATGCGCGGTACCGAGGATATTCACCGAGACTTTCGAGTTTCCTCGGTACCGTTTGAGCAGCCTCCGATGACTGTTTCGATGTCGGTATCGCCTCCGATTCCGGCTCAGCGACCAGTATCGGTGTCGATGCTGGTACCTGCAGTAACATCGGGACCAGCTCCATCCATGCTTTTTTCACCAGGATCGCTCCTTTCTATACCTAGTTTGGAGTCGATACCTAGCATGGACGATACAGTACTGACGGTTTCAGGTCATACCCGCCAGTCCCAGTATCCTTTCATTAGAGATCCTGTTTTGCACCGGACAAGTACATCCTCTGGTGCCCAGACTAGTTCTTCGAGTTTAGCCTGTCCAGGGATTGTTCCCATTGGAGATCCTTCTTTTCAGAAATTTCTCCTTGACATGGCAACATTCCTGGCTATTCCTATCCCTGGCTATGATCCTACACAAGGCTTTTCTGGGGAAAAGGAAAATATAATGCTTCCTTTACATCATTCTTTACAGGATCTTCTTCTGAAAATATGGGAAACACCTTTAAGGGCTTCCTCACCTTCTACAGCAACTGCTCTTCTGTATCAGGTGCCCCCCTCTCCAGGGTTTCAAAAGACTCAACTTCCCCATCATTCCATTGTAGTGGAATCAGCAATGAGGAAGGTAAAAAGCAAGAAGAAGCATTCTTCTTTCCCGCCAGGTCGTGCATCTAGAACCCTAGATGCCTTTGGACGTCAAACCTTCCAAACATCTATACTGGCAACAAGGATTCTCTCATATATTTTTTATATGAGTCTATCCCTTCAGGAGGTCACAGAGAAATTATCTCTTTTGACTCCTTTTCTTTCAGAGCCCAAGGCTGCAGACTATTCCTTGCTTCTTAGTCATAGCCAGAATATCTCTAGGTTTCTTTCTCGTGCTTCCCTAGACTCCTTTGAGTCTGTTAGCAGAACCTCTGCTATAGCCATAGGAGCACGACATAGAGCCTGGCTCCAAGCTTCAGACTTGAGCAGATGGGCACAACAAAGACTGGCTAACACTCCTTGTACTGGAGAAAATCTCTTCAACAAGGAGTCTTTGCGTCAGGTTGCTCATTGCTCCACTGACTTCCCTGCTTCTGAGGGCCATCCTAAACCTTCTCCTTCCCCAGCAGGTAAGAAATGCCCTACCAAACCTCCTTTTCCTAAAAGAAGAAGGTTTTATTCTTCTCCTGCCTATCATGCCGATGTTCCCAAACAGGGGAAACCTCGCCCTGGTCTGAAGAATCCAAACTCAAGCCAGGAAAATTAACCCTCAATGAGGTTCTAATTGATCTCTTATAACATACAGTTCACTTCTTCTCAGCAGAAGTTTTTTCACTGTTTTTTCATTTAAAACTCTACGCTTGGATTCCTGTTTCCAGGACATCCACTTGCTCTCAAGTAGGCTGAGCTGTCAGGAGATTCATGTCTGTGGGTCACAAGGTTTTCCTCCTCTTCCTACCATGAAGAGAGGTTTGCCAACTATCTCATGATAGTTTTCTCCTGTACCACCATGAATTTTTTCCTTCTGCAGACTTACCATATGGCAAGTCTCCCTTCAGCTCCTATTTTTCTTTACCCTCTTTTTCAGGGTCTCCTCTGTAAGAGTGCCACCATACCACTGGAAGGCTTTCTTAGCCTTTCTAGTCTTCCTTTCTTTTCCAGTGTAGAGTTTTCTCTGGAGTTACCTCCCTGCTTTCATTGGGCAGCTCATCAGACATGATCAGGATTTCTCCTCTTGTTCTGTCTGTTCTCTCTGTTACAAACAGAGGGAGTCTCTCTGCTGTTCTATTCAGCAGCTGCCCATGCAGGAGTTCCAGTGCTTTGACTACTGGTGCTTCCTACGAGTTCCAGTCTTGTCTTCCACTACTTTCTCTAGTCTTAGTAGTGCTTCCAAGATAGTGCTCATTTATCTTGGACAATCCTTATCGCTTCTTTTCTGTCATCTCCAAATCCCTGGAGTTGGCAACATAACTGAGGTGGCAGCTGGTTTCCTCCAACAGCCATTTTTTATTTCCCAATTCTCCTGCATAGTGCTCTCTGCAATCCTACTGAGAAGCTTTCCACTATGGGCCCTTGCTAGAGAGCATGAGGATTTTTTCTCTAATTTCTATCCTATATGGTTGAAAAAGGCTTCCTCAGTCATTCCTCATGACTGTAGGGGTTCTTTATACCCTTCTATTTCCTTTTAATAAAGGACTTAAGCCTTCTCTATGTGACAGTCTAAAGAGTCACCCAATTTCTACAGGAAATATGCTCTTTTTCCTTGCAGCTTGTCCTCATGGTATCCTAATCCTTCTTGGACAGCACATATTTAATTAAACAATGCATGATACCCCCCCTTGTTCCTCAAGTGGGTCAACCCGGTATCTCATCCTATGCGTTTTCTGTCCATTTACCATGCGAGAGTTCTATAGGACTCAGAACTTGCTGTTTACAGACTGATATTATCCTCTGTTTTTCACACAACCATCCTGGTTATTCCACTAGATGGCATTCCTGCACCATCTTAGCCAGGGAGAATAGATTCTCTATATATCTCCTCAAGTCGGTTCCACCTTCTTGTTAGATGAATCTTTCTCCTTCACATCTCCCATGTGAATGTTCTTATGGACATATCTCTGCTTAGTTGCAGACATTTATCTTTAGACATCTATATACATGTATGTATATATTTCTATACACTTCTCTATAGATACATATGTCTGTAAGCTGTGTGTGTGCATATCTATGCCCCTCCAGTTCTCTCTCTCTATATATATATATATATCTATATCTATATATATGTCCCTATGTATATGTGTATCTGTCGAGATGCTTCATATATGTATTACCATACTTATCTCTCTAACTGTCCTATGCTTATAAAAGGTTTTTACCTTTCTATAGGTTCCAGACAGTGGGCTTGCATATCTTCATACTGTCCCTCAGTATGTCTGGGTATTATGCACACAACCACTACTGTGGTACTGACAGCTCCTACTTAACCCTAGGTCTAGATATCCCTGAAGCTCCATGCTTCACTATCTTTCCTATCTCTCCACAGATAGGAAAGACAGGCTGGATCTTAAGTAAATCTGAAATTTCCACCTTTCAGACATCTATCCTTCTTGGGAATATGGGCTTTTTTCCATACTCCTTCTTCCCTCCGGGACTGGGCCAGTTGTCCAAATCAGTCAGTCTTCCTCTTTTGCTCCTAAATGTTACTAACTCTGTATCCAAAGGAGTTCCCAGCTTTTTCCATAAAGCTTCCACTAAAGACCTGACATTTGGGTACTACCCCAGGTGACACCTGGGTCACCTGTCAATTCCAGATTTGGACCTTCGCCTTTACTTCAGTGAGATCACCTTGAACATTCCTCTGCTGGATCTCCAGTAGACTCCATCAGCCTCTCTACTTCCTGCAATCCAGTAGGTGAGGTCCATATTGTGTTTGTTCATGTCAATATTTTTCATGGTAATTGTCATACATACAAGGATTCCTTACCTGTAGTCCTTAGGTTAGCTGTTTTCCTACAGCTCCTCTCTTTTCAACTCCTACCCTCCATCCTCAGGATGCCTGCCCATATGAGGTGTAGCATGTTCCAATCCTCACCATGCTGGGGCTCCGGGCATCTTAGCTTGGGAGTCCCCATATGTGAAGACTCATTCCTGCTTGTTCCTGGAGATAGCACAGTTACTTACCTGTAACAGATGATCTCTGGGAACAGCAGGAATAAGTCTTCACAACCCACCCACCTCCCCTAGGAGTTGTATCTCTCTATCTATCTTCCTTTCCTCTTTCTCTCTTTTGTCTCAGCTATAAAACTCAACTGAGGAGAGACAGTTGGAAAGGCGGGAAGGCAGCACGCAGGCGCTGAGGGATGCTCCCAAAAGCTTTCTGATTGGACGCTGGGGAGCGTTCCCGCGCAGGCTCCGTCGGTACCGACGTACCCATATGTGAAGACTTATTCCTGCTGTTCCCAGAGATCACCTGTTACAGATAAGTAACTGTGCTTTATCTCAGAAGATAAAAGGGAGGAGTTTCTCACCTGGCTTAAACATGCCCAGGATGTTTCCAAATTTTCCAACCGTGCAGCCTTTGACTCTTTTGAGTGTGCCAGCAGAGCCTCGGCTATTGCCATAGGTGCACGCAGATTTGCTTGGTTACAAGCTTCTGATTTGGAACCTTGGGTCCAGGATGGATTAGGAAATCTTCCTTGTACAGATGAAAACCTTTTTGGCAAGGATTGGCAAGCAAAGGCCACTCAGATGGATGCGGAGAATTCTGCCTTAGATAGACTTTCAAAGTCTACTTCTGCTCCTGTTAGAAAAAGGTTATTCAAAAAGGCTTTCTTTCCCAAAAAGGGGAAATATTATCCTGTTTATGGTCAGCAGGCATCTTCTGCAGGTCGTTTTGCTGCAAAGCGTCAGCAACAACCTAAACAAGCCAAGCCTAAGGCTGCAAGGACTGCTACGGCCCAACAGCCTCAGCCTCCTCAGGGCCTTTGACTTACATCTAGAAAACGTAGCCTTTCTGGCTCTAGAAGAACCAGAGCCTCTCACCATTCCAGGAAGGTTAGCCCACTTTGCTCCCAGATGGGAACAAGTCACGGCAGAGCAATGGACCCTCTCCATCATAAGGGAGGGGTACAAGCTTCATTTCTTAAACCTTCCTCCTCACACCATGGTGAGACAGTTCAATTCTCCAACATCTCTCCTCGACCTTCTGGGTCAGGAGATTGCTACCCGTCTTGCCCAAAGGGCAATAGAAGAAGTACCCCTTCTTCAACAGGGCTCAGGGTTCTACTCCCCCTATTTTCTTATCCCAAAGAAAACAGGGGGCTACAGACCCATATTAGATCTCAGAGAATTGAACAAGTTTCTATGCAAGGAGAAATTCAAGATGATTTCTCTCGGTGCTCTACTTCCATACCTTCAGAGTCAGGATTGGCTTTGTTCTCTAGATCTCAAGGATGCGTGTACACATATCCTCATCCATCCAACACACAGAAGGTTCCTTCGGTTCCTTTATCAAGGAAAGCACTACCAATACAGAGTGCTTCCTTTCGGTCTGGCCTCTGCTCCAAGAGTGTTCACAAAATGCATGGCAGTAGTAGCTGCATTTCTACGCACTCTAGGAATATTTCTATTCCCATATCTGGACGACTGGCTCATCCGAGCTCCGTCCCAGTCAGAGGCCCAGACTTCCCTAGCCTGCACAAGGCATGTTCTTCAGTATTTGGGACTTGTAATAAACATCCCAAAATCCCATCTCACCCCTACTCAGTCTTTAGAGTTCATAGGGGCCTTGCTGGATACCACAACTGCAAGGGCCTATCTTCCCCAGGCCCGTTGCTAACGCTTGGTGCAGTTAGCCTCACAAATTCAGTTAAAGTTCCATTTAACTGCTCGAGAAATGTTACAACTGTTAGGCCACATGGCATCCACCGTGCATGTGGTTCCTTACGCTCGCCTTCACATGAGGGCAGCTCAGTGGACTCTGTCCACCCAATGGACCCAGGCATCAGGGTGCCTGTCAGACAAAATAGCAACCTCCAGTCGCCTCTTCTGGTCTCTCCAGTGGTGGAAGTCCACTCAAAATCTGTTGCTGGGGTCCCCCTTTCAACAGTCGCTACCCCAAGCAACCCTTACAACAGATGCCTCTCCAAGGGGTTGGGGAGCTCATCTACAAGATCTCTCCACCCAGGGCATCTGGTCTGCACAAGAGACATCTCTACATATCAACCTCTTGGAGCTCAGAGCAATTCTTCTAGCTCTGTCTTCCACACCCTGCTCAGCTACAAGACAGTCCTCATCCACACGGACAACCAAGTAGCCATGTTCTACATGAACAAGCAGGGTGGGACCGGCTCTCTGTCGCTTTGCAACGAAGCTTTGAGATTGTGGGCCTTCGCCAGAGAGCATCAAATTCATCTCGTGGCAGTGTATCTTCCAGGGGTTCAAAACTCTTGGGCAGACACTCAGTCGAGTTCTGATTCCACACGAATGGTCCCTCCATGGAGACCAGATAGCCAGGATCTTCCAAATTTGGGGAACCGCGGACATAGACCTGTTTGCAAGTCCGTGGAATGCCAAACCTCCCCGGTTCTGTTCCAGGATTCCGTGTCAGGGAGTTCAGGCCAGGGATGCCTTCCTCCTCCATTGGGGGCAATTTGGGGGCAAGACTTCCTCTATGCCTTTCCACCCATTCTCCTAATTCCCAAGACACTGTTCAAACTTCAGAGAGACAAGGGGTCTATGATCCTCATAGCACCACATTGGCCACACCAGGTGTGGTACCCTCTACTTCTGCATCTCTCTCAAGCTCCCTCCCTGGGCTTGGGATCTGCTCCAGACCTCCTGTCCCAGGAGGAGGGAGCGTTGTGGCACCCAAATCCCCAGTCTCTTCATCTCAGAGCCTGGTTGCTGAAGGCCTAGACCTTCAAGATTTGCATCTTTCTCAGCAGGTGAAGGATATCCTTCATGCTTCCAGAAAGCCTTCCACTAGACGTTCCTATGCTTTTAAATGGAAAAGGTTTACCATTTGGTGTGCACAGAAGGGTCTTAACCCCTTTGCAGTACCTCTGAATTCTTTACTAGAGTATTTGCTGCATTTATCCCATGCAGGCCTTAAAACGAATTCAGTAAGAGTCCATTTGAGTGCTATTGCAGTATCCCTTAAGCCTCTCAATGGATAGCCTATTTCCTCTCATCCTCTTATTGCAAGATTCATGAGAGGCCTTCTTTTAACTAAACCTCCCATTAGACCACCTCCAGTGGCATGGGACTTGAATTTGGTTCTTGGCCAGCTTATGAAGCCACCCTTTGAACCCTTAGCCACTACCTCCTTGAAATTTCTTTCCTGGAAGGTTACTTTTCTCATTGCAGTCACCTCAGCTCACCGCATCAGTGAGCTGCAGGCCTTGGTGGCTAATCCTCCTTATACAAGGTTCCATCATGACAAGGTAGTCCTCAGGACTAATCCACACTTTATGCCTAAAGTGGTCTCACCTTTTCATCTGAACCAGGAGGTCTTTTTACCTGTCTTTTTTCCAGGACCTCATGCATCAAGTGCAGAGAGGAATCTCCATACCCTGGATTGTAAGAGAGCGCTCGCTTTTTACTTACAAAGGACACAGCAACATAGAAAGTCCTCTCAACTCTTTGTTGCTTTTGATCCCTCTCATTTGGGACTTCCAGTCTCTAAGAGAACTCTGTCAAATTGGATTGCTCAGTGTATTTCTTTCACCTACCAGAGTAAGAACCTTTCTCTGGAGGGCCATGTCACAGCTCACAATGTGAGGGCCATGGCAGCCTCTATGGCTCATCTGAACTCTGTGTCCATCTACCTGTCGAGCGGCCACCTGGGCCTCGGTTCATACCTTTACAGCCCATTACTGCTTGGACAAGGACTCCAGCCGGGATGCCTTGTTTGGTCAGGCTGTTCTCAAACACCTGTTCCATACCTAATCAACTCCTACCCTCCATCCCTGGTTGGATGCCCGAGATCCATGGGGGCAGGTAGAGCCCTTCTCAGGGACTGACAACCTTGGAGATCTCCCTGGCATCTCTAGCTGGGGAGTCCCCATATGTGAAGACTCATTCCTGCCTGTTCCTGGAGATAGCACAGTTACTTACCTGTAACAGGTGATCTCTGGGAACAGCAGGAATAAGTCTGCGCTGCCTGGGCCCGGACCATGACAGCACCTCCTGTGACCTGTGCCAGTCCATGATGCCTAAAACTAATAAAAAGAGGTTGGAGTTTCAGGAAAAAACGTTTCCCCAGTTCTGACTCTGCACCGGTCTCCCTGCCGCTGAGCTCCAAGCCCAGCACCTCCCGTGAGGCCTGAGCATCTTCAGTCCGCTGGCGGTGGCTCCTCTGAGAAGACCTTGGACCCTGAAAGAAAGCAGAAAAAATCCTCGAAGTTTGCTGAGATTGGACTGGAAAAACCTGGTAAAACCGCCTGGAGGGACTTGGGCGACTCAGAGAAGCGCCCTAACAAGGTCCCCAAGAAGGATTCCTCTGCTGGCAGAGACAGTGCGAGGTTCCTCAAGGCCGTAGTCCTTGTCGAGGATGCACTCGTGAGAGTGCCAGCGCCGGGCCAGAGGTCCTCTGTGCCCATTCCGAAAGCTGCGGAGTCTTCTGGCTTGGAAACCAGAATGTGGCGGCCCTGGAGCAGAACATCACTGCTATCCTGGCCCTGCAGCAGGCAATGATGGCTGGTTCATCTGCATCATCTGCCCCGACTTTGGGGGAATCCCCCGGTTGTTGAGCCAACCTCAGAGTGCCATCGACCTTGGGTAAGCCCTTGGCGCCGGTCGAGGTCTCTGTCCCATTCCTCAAGCATCGGATCCTCCCTGGCCAGTATCCACGACTCGGAACCCAGGTCCTCCAGAGGCCGCAGGCCACTTGGCCCTGGCCTCGACGTTATGAGCCACAAGGCCTCGGACTCGTCATCACCACTAGACTCTGAGGTGTTCCCAGAAACCAAATGGTACCAAGATATTCCCTCAGATCAGTCGCCCCGGTGCCATTCTTCTCTGGAAGATGTGGCCTTCCACAACTTTATCAAGCTCCGTGCAAACCAAGGTGGAGGAAGGTGCTCTGTGCAAACCAAGGTGGAGGAAGATCCGCATACCGAGGAACTGGAGATACTCCAGTACAAGTTTCCACCCAAGGAGACTCTCATGGTGCCCGAGCAGCTGCTACTTAGAATGTGGGAGACACCGGCCTCGGTGCAGGTGGTGAGCCAGCGCCTCAATGCCATGTACTGCATCCAGAAGGACCCTGGGTTCCACAAGCCCCCAACTCCCACATAACTCCATGGTCGTCGAGTCGACCATACAGAAACTTAAGAGCCAGAAGGACCCACTTCTTGGTCCCTCCTGGAAGAGACCAAGTGTTACCAGGGCTGCATGCTGGGTTGCCAGATTCAAGCCTATGAACTATACATGGGCATGTACTTGAAGGCCCTAACCCAGGAGTTGTCTGGGTTTTCAGAGGGGTTTACCAGGGAACCCTGCCAATGGTTCCAATCCCTGACCACCGGGATCAAGGACTGCTCTAAATTCCTTTACTGGGCAGCCTATGACGGCTTTGAGTCAGCAGTTCCGGTAGCATGGGCTGGCATCGGCGTCCGATGTCAAGCCTGGGTGCAAGACAAGCTGCTAGACATCCCCTGCACCAGGGAGAACCTGTTCAGCAAACCTATGGCCAACAAGGCGGCCGAGATGGAGGCCGATGTGGTGACTCGACAGAGGCTCTCCAAAAAGACCTCATCCTTTCACCATAAGAAACCATCAGGTAAAAGATCCCTGTTCCTGAGGGGGAAAAAGAGGCCCTTTTATCAGAGTCACCACTACCATTTGCTTCTCCGAACAACATGCCCCTGCTTCTGCTCCCGTCGGCTGCACCCAGAGAGAGTGGTGGTAGAGGACTTGCTGATCTCGTGGTCCGAGGGCTTACTCTATGCATTTCCTCCAACCCCCCCCCCCCCCGGTCATCAGGACCCTCTTCAAGATCCAGAGCGAAAGGGCATCAGTTATACTGATTGCCCCCAGGTGGCCCATTTAACCTTGATTCCCTCAACAGCTTTCCTTGTCTGTGGCATGCCCAGTCCCTCTGGGCCAAGCCCTGGACCTCTTGTCCCAGCAGGAGGGCTCCCTCCTGCACCCCAGTTTGGGATCACTAACACTAAGAGGGTGGCTGCTGAAAGAGTAGCATTGGCTCCTTTCAGTCTTCTAGTAGAAGTCGAGGAGATCCTACTGGCCTCCCGAAAACCCTCCACCAGACGGGCTTATGCCTTTAGTGGAGAAGGTTCTTCGCCTGGTGTGCGGAAAGGGAGGAGAATCCCTTCTCCTGCCATGTGCAACTAGTACTCCAGTACCTATTGCACACACACCGGGATGAAATCTAACTTGGTGAGGGTACATCTGAGCGTCATAGCCGCTCACCACCACCTTATTGAGGGGAAAACCCCTCTCAAGCCAGCCCCTGGTCTCCAAGTTCCTCCAGGGCCTTCTGTTATCCAAGCCCCCTCTCAGCCCTCCGGCAGCAGAGTGGGACCTCAATGTGGTGCTCACCAAGCTGTCGTTCGAGCCCCTGGCCACTTGCCACCTGCAGTACCTGTCTTGGAAAGTGGTCTTTCTGGTGGTCCTCACGTCCGCTCTAAGAGTGAGCGAACTCCAGGCCCTAGTGGCAGATCCACCATATAAAAGGTCCTACAAAAACAGGCTAGTGCTCCGCATACATCTGAAATTCCTCCCGAAGGTGGTGTTACCTTTCCATCTCAACCAAGAGGTGATCCTTCTCACCTTCTTCCTGTGGCCTCACGCTGGCAAGGAGGAACTAGTACTTCACATACTAGATTTGCAAACGGGCCCTGACCACCTACTTACAGCGGACTCAGGCCCATCGAAGCTCCTCAGCTTTTCGTGTCTTTGGATCCTAGCAGACTGGGGCTCTCTGTGACTAATTGAACGCTGTCCACTTGGATGACGGACTGTATTGCTCTTGCCTATGAGTGAGCTGGCCTCTCCCTTGAGCACCAGATCACAGCGCATCACGTGAGGGTGATGGCCGCTTTGGTGGCTAATCTCCACTCAGTGCCAGTGATGGAAATCTGCAAGGCTGCCACATGGTCTTCATTTCATACGTTCTCAACACATTACTGCCTGGAGAGCAAATCCTGCAGGGACAGTGCCTTTGGCCAGGCAGTACTCCGTAATATTCTCGGGGTGTAGGCAACTCCTGCCCTCCAACCCTTCTGTGTTCAGGCTACCGGAGTGATAGTGTCGCTGGATGCCAGGGTCTTGCAGAGTCTCTGTGGGGACTCACCTTTTGCAACTTACGGCTACCTGATTGGTCACTGTTGGTGTTGTCGTGATTCGAGCCTTGGCAGCCTGCAGCTAGGGAGTCCTATATGTGAGGACTGACTTACTAATTTCCTGCTTGTTTCTGGAGAAAGGTAATTACTCACCTGTAATAGATGTTTTCCAGGGACAGCAGGAATCAGTCCTCGCAAACCTTTCCTCCTCCCCTGGGAGTTGCTTCCCTACCTTATTTTAGTTTTTACTGCCGTCCTGGCTATGTCATCTGACTGAGTAAGATGGCACCCTTGGGCAGGAAGGGGACCACATATGTGTGGTAGCATGTCCCAAAGGCTTTCTTTGAAGGCTGGGAAAATGCTCCGCGCGGGCTCCGTCTGCATCCATATGTGAGGACTGATTCCTGCTGTCCCTGGAGAACACCTGTTACAGGTGAGTAACTATGCTTTCTCTAAAGGTGTGGGCATGCCTCTTCTGCAATCATAACTTGAATAGTCCTTGCTTATTACATACAAAAAAACATGAATGCATGCCTGAAGTGCATTGGATCTCCTTGTCTGATAAACCGCTTCCATGTTTTTAGTTCTTTGCACACCCCTAAGAAAAATAACTCCGTTCATGCGAGTGCATTTGATTCAGTTAGATACCTAAAAATTTAAAGTGCAGATCACTTACATGTACACATATGCCTATGAATTAACATATGTACTATGAATTGGTGGTGTTAAAATTCTAGTGAGCGTACAGTGTACATGCAAAGAACAAGAGAGGTTAAATGACATACACAAAATGCCTAAAAAAAGGGAGGAATTTGTTTAAAAGTTTTGTTTTTTAAATGAGCGTGAACTGTGCACACACCTAGTTTATTTTTTGAAACCAGTTCACACATTGTAAGTTAGTCTTCTTAGTAGCAGTAGAAAGCGGGCAGGTATAACCAAAGGAATATTCTTCCTTGAAATTTCTAACACCACTTGAAGATAATGCATAATAAGTTTTTTTTTCTAGTACTTCAGTCTTCTCCTACTTTCAAGTCCTGACTCTGTTTTAGATATTCGGTAACATTTAACTTTTTATTTTTGCCAGCATTTGGATCAGGGTGGTTAATTCTACATAGATTGCCCCCCTGTATCTTCCACTCTTCTATAATGTCTACCAGCAGTATCTTGGAGCACACTTGCTCCAGCTGCTTTCAAACAGAGTCTATAACCTCTCAAGGAATGAGAACCATTTTTAACCTGTTTTCACCAAACTCTGGAGCTACAGTACACATACATTTTATATACCTCTTATTTTGTGACACAGCATCTCACAATAACAAGCCCATTTTTTAAACTAATATATTCATCTCGCCACAGTTTTAATTACAACTTCTGCTGTCATTGTTTTCTTTAAAGTTCTACATATCAGATGTCAACAGTTATGCAGTGGCCTATCCATAAGGCCCAGTTGTTGTTTTCACTGGCTTTCTACGATTTGGGAAGATGAGCCAATGCATTTCCATATTTAAACACTGCACCCATGGCCTTGATCCATCCATCCACTCAAAACCCTACTCAGGGCTGGTGTAACTATCAGGCAAACTAGGCGGTTACCTAGGACTGCAGTTTCTGAGGGGTGACAAAGAGCAGGGCATTCAAAGCTAAACAATAGATTCTAACAGCCATAAGGCTTAAGGTTTGCCTAGGGTACCAACACTTTGAACCAGCTCTTGGGCCGGCCCTGACTCTTTCTACCACTGTCCTTTCTATATGTTCAAAGCATTCTCATTAATATTACGGTTGTTATCCTGTCTACTCCATGCCAGTTACTCCAGTCAGCTGGAAGCCTAATGCTGTTAGGGTTATGATGTGCTATTTTCTCCAGGTTTTTCTGTGTATTTAAAGTGAACTAACACGGCAGCCGTATTACTTTTAACCCAACTTTTTTTTTTTGGAAGCTAAATGTAGTCATTTGTTTACTGGCCATTTTCTTGTATTTTCTCCTCATTGGCCCTCTAAAATTCCATGTTACTGAGAAAACACTGCAGCTTGTTCCTCTACTTTTACCCATTACCCATATTGGTGCACCTCATCAAGGCCCTTATCTCCGCCTAGTCTGCATACCTTCCTTCTTGGCCACCACTCCTACTCACTACCCCACTGTTACCAAGATAGAGGTTGGGTTTTTCTCTTTTTTTTGTATCATTTGATCTACAGGCTCTTGAGCCATCTATATCAAGGTGTGCCAATAGCATGGATCTTTTTTTGTTGTACTTTTGAGATTTTTTAAAATTTATTTTGTGCTTGCTTGGCATGACCTCTACCAAAATCATCTATCAAAGCACAGCAGTGGTACCAAGTCTTGTTCTTGTTGCGATTCTGAACATATCTGGATTTGGGATCTCCTCAAGGATGTTGACTTCATCTGTCTAAGCTTTTTGAGAAAGGTGTCGTGCCTGCCTAGCCAATAAGAGCAAGTTCTCGGCTGCTTTGTTACCTTGACAAAAGAATAGAAGTCCTCCTAGTCAAAGCACAACACATAGTAACATAGTATATGACGGCAGATAGAGACTAGTATGGTCCATCTAGTCCGCCCAGGAAGGTGACTACAGTAGGCATACCCGCCACTCCATGCAGGTCACTCCCCTCTATTTGTTGAAGTATAAAAGATAGTTAAGTTTATTTCGATTTTATCCTATTTATTTTATTTTATTTTATTTTATTTTTTTTTTATTTTACATTCTCTTATATACCGCGCTATTCTGCATCAGTGCGGTTTACATTGAACAAACTGAAATTACATTGAACAGGGCTTTATAACTTGGAGATAACTATTTTACAGGGAACATGGGCCATGGAGGGTTAAGTGGCTTGCCCAAGACCACAAGGAGCACCTGTGGGACTAGAAACCCCAGTCCTTCCGGCCCAAGGTTGCTGTCCTCTAGTGGGATTTGAACCCCCGACCTTCCGGCCTGAAGTACCTTGCCCCAACCACTAGGCCACTCCTCCACTCCATAAAACAGTGGAGGAGTGGCCTTTCTATAAAGTGGCCTTTCTATAAAGGAATCCACTCTGTGTGTCCCATGCAATTTTTAATTCCATCACTGAATTTGCCCCCACCATCTCCATCGGGAGGGCATTCCAAGCATCCATCACCCTTTCAATAAAAGAGTATTTCCTGACGTTGCTTGTAAGTTTATCTCCTTGCAGCTTCATTTTATGCCCTCTAATTTTACAGCTTCCCCTTCTTTGAAAAAGGTTTGCTTAAGAACATAAGAGATGCCATACTGGGTCAGATCAAGGTCCATCAAGCCCAGTATCCTATAGTGATGGTGTGGTCATGTGGCACATGGTGTTCAGTTGGCCGTGCTATGCTGACATAGTGCCGTTGTGTTGGCTTGGTTGACAAGATGCACTGAGGTCTTTTTTTTCTCCACTAGTGAGGGGGTTTTTTTGTAATTCTTCCTGTGCTTATGTGACATTTGTTATATTTTTTGCACTGTTTTATTTGTTTTAATTCCTTTGATTACCAGTTGCTTTGAGGTTTGTATTGGGATTAGGATGTTTTTAGAGGCAGCCAGCTTCTAATCCTTGAATTTAATGCTCCTTATCTTCATAGGATCTAAGGCCAAGGCACCAAGGCCTTGGAGATCTTTATCCCCCACAGGCTAATCTTTTATCCCCGCTAAGTCAGCAGTTGCAATGGCAGTCCAAACCCAGCACATATGTACTCTTTACACCAGCAGTAGTTTTTTTTTTTCTCTTTATTATTTTTAATGTTCAACAACAAATACAAAAAAACAAACGTTACATCCATGTTGTATTGTTTTTTCCCCCTCCCCTTCACCCTCCCCCCCGCTCCCACACATTACAAATTTCAAAGGAATATAGCATCCCACCTTCCCTGACATTACTACCCTTCTCAACTTCTAAACATTTATTTTGACTCCCCTGTTTGACACATACCATATTGGCCTACTCATTCTATATCAGTATGTGCAGTGTTATATCGTTCCATATTCGATCCTTTTGTCTTAACATGCAATCTCAGAGACCCCCTCTACCCCCCCCCGGGCCCCCTTCCCCTATAGTCATGTGTCAACCCCATCGCCCCCCCCCCCCCTAAGGTCCTTCCACTTAAGGTAGTGTTCCCATGTGTTCTGGTAACACACCATACTATGTAGATGCACAGCTGTAAAGCGATACATTGAACAGAGATGCTCTACACGCTCCTGAACCTCTGCCAGAGTCAACACCAAGGCCGACTTCCACCTTCTCGCTATCAATAGCCGGGTGGCCGTGCACACCAGGCCATGCCAACCCTGGCCCTTCTTGCTCCAGCCTCAATATTAAGCAATGCTAGGCAGGGCCCCATTCCAGCCTCTTTCCCACAGACCTCCTTTACCCACCCCACCACCGCTCGCCACAGGGGGTCTAAACTTGGGCACTCCCACCAAATGTGGAGGAGGGTTCCCCCCCCCCCCCACAACCTCGCCAACAGTCTGCATTTCCCCCCTCCCACTTCTGCAGCCGTTGCGGGGTCAGGTACCACCGGTACAGCATCTTGTAATTGTGTTCTATAATGTTGCTCGAGATTACTCCTTTAAACAACCCCTTACATATCTGTTCCCATTGTGAATTATCCCAGCTTTTATTCAAGTCATGCTCCCACACTTTCCGATGTGCCCACTCCTTCCCCGACTCTTTCTCCATTGCTTTGTACAGGTGGGAAATAAGTCCCTTAACTACCCCTCTCCCAAAAAGTCCCATCTATCACCTCACCCTTGGGCCCATTACCCCTTTGCGCTATCTCTCTGCAATAGTGCAAGGCCTGAATATATTTAAACCGATCCTTATTCGCTAACTGGAACTCCTCCTGTAACGCCTCAAACGTCACCCAATCTCCACTCTCTCTAAACTGACCCACTACCCTCACGCCATTCTCTGCCCACCTCTGAAACATGGGATCCGTCATTCCTAAGGGGAACTGAATTCCCCACCAGAGGTATACATCGGGATCCTCCCATGGCCCCATACCACTGCCTTTGCCACTTCCTCCAATACCCCATCATTGACATAACATAGGGATTCCCCTGCCCCCTTTTGAGAGGAACTCCCTCCTTTATCCAAATATTCCCTTGAAACACTCCCTCCATGTCCAAGCCCCCTCTCTCCATCTGAACCCATTCCACCATACCCCGCATTTCCCATTCAAAGACTGCCCTTACTCGTGCTGCCTCATAGTACTGAGCCAGCATAGGAACCCCCATGCCCCACCGGCTTCCTTACCCGCACACATAATCCTCTGGGCCACTCGCGGTCTCCTACCCTGCCAGATAAATTTCATAATCCGGTTCTGAATCTGCTTAAGAAACCCCCTTGGCACCTCCACTGTGAGATTCATGAACAGATACAGCAACCGAGGAAGTAAGATCATCTTTACCAAATCTCTCCGTCCTAACCATGATACCTCATACTTCCCCCACTCTTCTAGATGTTGGAACATTCTTTTCTGCGCCACTACATAATTTTCTCTAAACAACCTCTCCCGCCTTGGCGGAATTTGCACTCCCAAATAACGGATGCTGGTACTCGCCCAACGAAAGGGAAAATCCCTTCGCAAAATAGCCTCGTCCCTTTTGCTTATTGTGAGATTCAAAATCTCTGATTTTGTGGCATTCATCCAAAACCCCGACACCTCCCCATACTCGCTAAGTTGCCCTACTATGGCCTCAGGGTCTTCTGCGGTTCAGCAACAAAAAACAGTATGTCGTCCACGAATAAGGAAATCTTATGAGTTGCCCTCCCCACGGTCACTCCCACCACATCCCTCCTATCGCGTATCCTTTGTGCGATGGGCTCCATTGTCAGTACAAATAGTAGAGGTGACAGCGGGCACCCCTGACAGGTACCTCTAAACAATTCAAACCCCCTAGAGACCAAGCCATTCACCTTCAAACATGCCATTGGCATCCGGTAAAGGGTCTGTATCCATTTCAAGAAATTCCCCCTTATACCCATTTTCTCCAATACCTTAAAAAGATAGGTCCAGTTGACCCTATCAAAAGCTTTTTCAGCGTCCACTGCCAGTAGTGCTATCTCCTCCCCCCTCTCTTCCCCCTGCCACATTATATTCAGAGCCCGTCGGATATTATCCGAAGTATATCTCCCCATAACAAACCCAGACTGATTAGGATGTACTAGCTTCCCCATGAACGGCCCCAGTCTATTTGCCAGTACCCTGGTGAAAAATTTTAAATCCCCCCCCCCCCCAACAAGGATATGGGCCTATATGAACCACATTCTGCAGGATCCTTCCCCTCTTTATGTAAGATGCTAATTCCCGCCAACCGCAAAGAAGCCGGCATCGTGCCCTCTGCATTAAATGAATTATACATTCGCGTAAGAGGCCCCAACACCACCCCCGTGAAGACCTTATAAAACTTGTTGGAGAACCCATCCAAGCCTGGAGCCTTATGCCTAGGCAATCCTTTTATCACCGCTAGGACCTCCTGCTCCCGAATCGGGTCTGACACACCTCTCCCTCCTACTCTGTCAAGGTTGGCAACTTAGCGCCCGCCAAATATTCCTGTATTTTATTTTCCTCCACTGCCTTCTCCGGCGTATATAGTTGCTGATAAAATTGGATAAATCGTTCCTCAATAGCCCTTCCATCCCAGATGTCTTCCCCCCTGGTATCCTTAATGCGAACTATAGTATTCCTAGCTCTTAATTTTTGGACTTTACGAGCAAGCATCCTCCCGGCTTTATTGTTAAAGGCAAAGTTCCGCTGTTGCATCAGTGTAAGTTGATATCTAATATCCCACATATGCAGCTCACTCAACTCCTCTCTCAACCCTCTAAGCTCATTTTTGACCCCAACATCCTTCGGGTCCCTCTTGAATTGCTTCTCCACCCTCCCGATCTCTGCCAGCAATTGTTCTTGCTGTTGCAACTTCATCTTTTTTTAATAGGTTCCAACAGCAATTAACTTTCCCCTAACTACTGCTTTCAAACAGTCCCAAACCATCCCCGGTGAACATTCACCTGTGTCATTTAACAATAGATATTCCGCTATTCCCTCCGTGATCTGTTTAACCACCTCTACATCTTCCAGAAGGGATTCGTTCAACTTCTACCACCCTCTATTCAACCTCAACCCTCCCATTTGAATCACACATGTCACTGGGGAGTGGTCCGACCATGTCCGTTCAGATATCACATCCCTTTACAGCTGGCATCAGTACCTTGTCTATGAATATCATATCTATTCAGGAGTACACCTCATGCACCCCCGAGTAGAAAGTATTATCCCGCTGTTCTCTATTTGTTTCCCTCCAAACATCCACCACGCCAAGACCGGTGAGTAACCTCTTCAGCCCTATCCTGTGTTGCCGTGGCGTAGACACCACCCCCTTGGAGGCATCCATACCTGAGTCCAGCACCACATTAAAATCTCCCCCCAGTAGTATGCAGCCCTCCACCACCCCAATGAGCCTATTGTGTAACTCCCGGAAAAACTGAGCTTGCTGAGCATTCGGGGCATACACATTAACCAACGTATACACCTGCTGGTCCCATTTCAATTTTACAATAATAAACCTCCCCAAATTGTCTCGGATTACTTCTCCCACCTGCCCCAAAACCTGGGTCCATAGCAGGACCCCTAGCCCGCCCCTCTTTTTTTCTAATCTATTAGAAGCAAAATATTGTTGAGGATACCAAGGGTGTCCCACCCAACACTCATCCCTAGACAAGAGGTGTGTCTCTTGTATGAAGACAATATCCCCTTTCAACCTATTACATTCTTTTATTAACATCTGCCTCTTCGCATATGAATTGAGGCCTCTAACATTCATGCTCATTATCTTAATGTCAGGCATTATACCTTACCCCCCCCTTCACCTTGCTATCGCCCCTGCCCCACTCCCACCTCTCATCTTGCCCCGCCTCCCCCCTTCCCTTCTAGTAATTGGTTCCAACTTCGGAACCCTTCTGGTGACTCACCGCTGACCGCCCATTCTATCGCCCTATCTACCCCGCCCCCCTTAATAGTCTGATCCTCCCCCCA
Organism: Ichthyophis bannanicus; assembly: GCA_033557465.1. NCBI lineage: Eukaryota > Metazoa > Chordata > Amphibia > Gymnophiona > Ichthyophiidae > Ichthyophis > Ichthyophis bannanicus. Next base: position 1,104,453,898 of record CM066031.1, read on the forward strand.
TCCCCTTTACAACCTCTGTCTCCTCCATACTTAGCAACCCAAAAAAGAGGCATGCACCTAGCCCCCACACCTCCCACTCCAACCTCCCGCGCCCCTGTGACGCTTAACCCCTTAATTACAATGTGACATTATACATCCACTCAAATTACATTCATCTTAACAGTCTCTGACTCCGTAGTCGTTTTTCCTTGCCCGGCACTCTGCTCCACTGGTTCCTCTGCTCCTTCTCCGTCCCCATCTCTGCATCCATCCGCTGACCCTGCTCCGTCCTGTGCACCCCTGGGAGATCAGTCCAGCCGGCTTGCTGCATACTTCTAATCGCTGCTTCCACAGAATGAACCGTCATGATTTTTGCATTGATGGTAAATTGTAGTCCCACCAGGAACAGCCATCTGTAGCGCACATTCTCCTCCCTGAGCCTCTTCGTTACAGCTAGATATTCTCTGTGTTTTTTCATAGTTAGACTGGATATGTCCGCATACACATCCACTTCAGACCCTTGCCACTTGACTTTCTCAAGTTTACGCGCTGCCTTCATCACCAACTCCCTTGAACGGAATTCATGGAGGCAGACAACAACATCCCTCACTTTATTCTCCCTCCGCGGCCCCAGTGCCCTGTGTGCTCTGTCCACTATCAGGCATACTCCTTCCACCTCCATAGCCGTCGCTTGGAGTACCGCTCCGCAAAATTCCTCTGCTAATGAAATATAGTTCACTGTTCCATCACTCTCGGGCAGCCCCCTTAGCCTGTTGTTTGATCTTCTTGACCTGTTTTCCAGGTCCTCGACCTTTTGCCACAGTTCATCTTGCGCAGTACACAAGGTGTCCATCCGCTGATCCTTGGTCACTCATCTGCTCTCTTGCTCCTCAATCCGGTTTTCCACTTCATCTAGGCGATTCCCTATGCTGTCCACATCCAATTTTTATCTCCTGAAGCCAGCCATATACCTCTTTCTTTAGTGCTCCCAGCTCTGATCTCATAGACTCAAACCACTCTTTCAAATCATTCCTTAGGGCTTGTATTTCATTGGGCTCACCCCCCGTTGCACCAGCCTCGTCTATCTTTTGGTTCACCATTGCCCCCAGTTGATTTTGCCGCGGGGTTTTTGGCTCCCCCTGTGCTTTTAAAAGCAAAGGATTTGAGGTCTACCACTGACTTCCACGCCGCCATCTGCTATTCATTCTCTTCTCACTCCAGCACTTCTGCCAAGACCCACTTTCTCTTTTCCCACTCACCGTGCAATTTATTGCTCTGGGAACAGGATACTGAGCTTGCTGGGCCTTGCTTCAAGCACTATGGTTTCTCTTGTGCTGTACCCCGTCTCAGGGCACCGGTCTCTAATCTCCAAGGGTCACCTTCCCTTGCTTGCTCCAGCTTCCGGATGTCTCCTATGAGCGCCTTCTTCCTTCTCCACACCTACCACGTGCTCCGATTCTCCTCCAGGGGTCCGGTATCTTGTCCTTGTGTCTCTGCACTTTACCCGGGCCGCCCTGCCTCGTGCACTCTGCCTCGCCTCCTTCTGGAGCCTCTCCACTCTCTAGCCACCTCTCAACTGGGTCTCGGGCATCAACGCCAGGGTTTGCAGAGTCTCTCCGCACTGCTCACTGGTCCCACGCTATGCTCTCCCACTTCTCCGCTATGCGGGTGCCCGGGCTCTCTTTGCCCCGTGCGCCTGCTCGATCCGCGGTCTGTGGGTGGGTCCCGCTCCGTTCGCCAGGCTTCTACGGCCCCTGCCCTTGCTTCGGTGGTTGACTTCCCGGTGCTCCTCTGTCCCCTCCACTTTGCTGCTTTCCATGGGGGGGGGGGGGTTCGTTTTATGCGGGGGCTATTTTTCACATTTGATGGGCCTCACGGCGGACCCCGTTCAGCACCCTGCCATCCGTTCAGCCGACGTCTGTCTTCTCTACACCAGCAGTAGTTAACACTGTCGGGTTAGGATTGGGGCTTCCCACCTCAGTGGCTGTGATCACCACCAAAGCATGCTCTTGTGACAGACTTGATTTTAAAAAGGCCAAAAAAGAGAATGAATTCCTAGGTTGTTCATTTATTGGGACATGTCTTATTAAACTAAAGTCACTGAACAGATCAATGCAGTAGACTTTCCCATTATCCCTGGATATAAACCATAGTAGTCTGCTCACAATGACAAATTCAGGCTGTTGCCTCTGTAGTAATCTGCTCTTGTCATGTAGTAGAGTAAAGAATACTTAAAGTTTAGTGTACAGATTCAGCTGAAACTGTAGTCAGTTTATGTAATACACCATGAAACCTAGGATCTCTAGATAAAGACCACATCTAGTGTGCTGAATTACCTCTGATAGTATAGGCGTTTATGGCTTATGGTTTATTCCTTTTACTTGATATACCACCTTAAACCCATGGCAACAAAGTGGTTTACAAAAAAAAAAAAATATATATATATAAGAACACATCAAAAACAGATGCATAAAAACATAAACAAAAAAGAAAAGGAAGAAAGGGATTCTGTATGGAAAAGGGAAAGTAAGAGCACAGATCAGTGGCTCTAAGCCCCCTCCATCTACAGACTGCCAAAGGCTTGTTTGAAAAAAATAGGATTTCAGGCTTTTCTCCAGGAACAAGCAGGAAGTCAGCCCTCACTTATGGGCGATGTCGGCACCAACAGAGCACGCACAGAGAAATTCCCCAGCTTTCAAAGAAAGCCTTTAGGATTGCTGTCAGCATGCGCAGTCCTCTTCCCGCCCCAGGGTGCCATCTTGCTCAGCCTCTTTTTCCATGGAGTCCTTTGGACGCATGTTCTCGTCCCTCAGAAAAAGTTTTTTTTCTTTTCGGCCATTTGGCCTTTTTTCCCCGATTGCACCGGTCCTCTCCCGTCCTCCCAAACACCCCCACTTCGGCTGTGGGCCAGGGGATCCCTATTTTTCCCTTCTTAGTTTTTTCGTACTTCAGGCCCTTTTCATGCCCTTTTTCTTACCCACTGGCCTCGTCGGTTTTCGACCTCACAGGAGCTCTTTTTGACCCCCATGGCCACCGGCTTCAAAAAATGTGACACATGCTCCAAAAACATATTGCTCACAGACACCCACGACTGCTGTCTATGGTGCCTGGGGGCTGACCACAACCCGGGGCTCTGCTTTCTTTGCAAGCAAATGTCTGCTAAGGCCCTTCAGAGCTGTAAGCAGAAATCAGATGACATTTTCCGTAGGTCAGCACCAGAATCCCTGGTGGTGCCTTGCACCACCGATCCACCACTCACGGGGGTCTCCAGAGGGTCATCCCAGTAAGGATCCCCTCTCCTCCTCCACGCCAGACCCGGTAACCCTGGCGTCGGCATTCCAGGGATCCACTTCTGAGTGGGAGTCCCATATGCTGGCACTAGAGCACAGCGTTTCTGCCTTCCTAGCTGCCCAGCAGGCGCTCTTGCCCAGCACGGGTGGCTCGCGCCCCGAGACAGAGGGTCCATCGACCGTGTTCCCGAGAACTGCCTTGGAAACCCCCGAGAGCCACAGGCCTTGTGAGGGTCCTCTGCACTGGTCTCACTCGCCATCCCGTTCCTCGGGGGTGCGGTCATCCAGAGTCAGTGCCTCCGGCTTCAAGTGGGCCTTGGCCACCGGACATGGGGCTCAGCCCAACTCTGAGTCCTTCTTGGACCTCTCAGGCTGGGAATCGGATGGGGACACGTCCCCTGAAACCTGTGCCCATCGGGACCTTCCTTCAGACCCGTCCCTGCCTGCCTCGTGAAGGCGGTCACCCCTGAAGATACCTTTTTTTTTTTTTTTTTTTTTTTGGTATTCATGCGGGATATGGCTCGGGCCCTCAATCTGCCCATGCAGACCGAGGAAGAGCCAAGGGTGGAGGAACTTGACATTTTGCAATATGAGTCTCCTCTCTCCTCCAAGGGAGTCTCTCATGGTTCTTGTACCGTTCATCCTGACCTGGCTGCTCCTCCGTATGTGGGAAGCACCCACCTCGGTCCTTATCAGTAAAAGGCTCGATGCCATGTACAGAGTTCAGTGCGGGCCTAGGTTTCGAAAGGCCCAGCTTCCTCATACCTCCATGGTAGTGGAATCCATGATGGAGAAACAGAAAAGACCGAAGTCACATTTTTCGGTTCCACTGGGCAGTGAATCCCGTGCCCTCGACGCCCTCGGGCGTGAAGCCTTCCAGGGATCCATGCTGGCTTGCCGCATCCAGGCATACAAAATGTAAATGGATATGTTTCTTTGTGATCTTGCTAAAGAGCTCAGAGATTTCGCCGTGGCCCTTGAAGGTGACCACCTCCTCAGATTCCAAACTCTTCTGAGATCGGTCGCGGACTGCTCAAAATACCTTTCTCATGCTGCATATGACCGGTTTGAGTCTTCCTCAGACCTGGAACAGTGGATCCAGGAGAAACTCTTGGATGTTCCCTGCCTCAGCGAACAACTATTCGGCAAGTCCATGGAGGACAAGACAGCTGAAATCGAGACGGAGTTCGTAACCCATACCCATCTCTCATGGAAAACATCCCTCTCTTGGTAGAAACAGCAGAGCCAGCAGAGCAAGAAGCCCTTCTTTCAGAGGAAGGGACTTTCTTACCGGGGATAACTCCCTATCCGCCCGCCCTAGTGCCGATGCCCAGTGGCCAAGGGTGGAGCTCCGGGCCACTGTAAGCCTAAGGGGCTCAAGTCACAACTACTGGTACCATCCTAACCAGCTCCGGGGTTTTGACGTCACATGCATAGCCTCTCATCCCCCGGCAGCGCTTCCGCTGGTAGGAGGACATCTGTTCCTTTTTGCCTCCGAGTGGGAGGCCATCACATCAGACACCTGAGTCTGCCAAGTTGTCCGGGATGGTTACCGTCTCCACCTGGACAGACTTCCCCCTCTCTTCTCCCCAGCGGAACCTATTACGCTTCCCTCACACCAGGCTTGCTTAAAGCTAGAGTTGGACAACCTCCTCGGTCAATGGGCAGTCGAGAATCCCACTGAATCTCCGGGGTCGGGGGTTCTACTCCCATTACTTCCTCGTTCCGAAGAGGACAGGGGGCTTGTGCCCCATCCTTGATCTCAGGAACCTGAACACGTTTCTGGTGAGGGAGAAGTTCTGAATGCTGTCGCTTGGTGTCCTGCTGCCCTTCCTCCGGCAGGACAATTAGTTATGCTGCTTGGATCTCAGACGCGTATGCCCACATCCCTGTTCACCCCAAGCACAGGAAGTTCCTGCGTTTCAGGGTGCAGGGGGAGCACTATCAGTACTGGGTGCTCCCCTTTGGGCTCACATCTGTCCCGCGAGTCTTCACCAAATGCCTGTTGGCGGCCACAGTCTACCTCCGGCTGCAAGGCATATCCATCTACCCCTACCTAGATGATTTGCTCATCACGGGCGCATCGCCCAGGGAGGCACACCTCTTAGCGTCGCGCACGGTCTTCCTCCTTGAGTGCCTCTGTTTCCTGATCAACTACTCCAAGTCCCACCTTGAACTGGTGCAGGCACTGGAGTTCATCGATACACTGCTCGACATGGCATGGGCGACCACCTTCCTCCCCCGAGCATGTGTGGACCGCCTCCGTGCTCTGGCTGCCGAGACCCAAAGCCGAACCAGGGTCTCAGCGCAACCCATGCTGCGCCTTTTGGGGCACATGGCCTCGACCATGCACATCGTTCCCCATGCTCACATGCATATGCGAGCGGCTCAATGGTGCCTCAGAGTGCAATGGTCCCAAGCCTCGGGCCAGCTCCTGGACTCCGTCTCAGTCTCACACAGCCTATCCTGTTCCCTGGATTGGTGGCAGAATCTCCGAACTTGCTTCAGGGCATGCCCTTCCAAGCTCTTCAACACGAGCTCATCCTGACGACAGCTGCCTTGCTGTCGGGCTTGGGATCCCACTCTGACAACCTCCGTACCCAGGGATGGTGGTCATCTGAGGAATCTCGGCAGCAGATCAACCTGCTCGAACTTCGAGCGGTCCAGCTGGCCTTGAAGGTCTTCGAGCACCACTTGTGGAGCAAGTCGTTGCTTGTGCAAATTGACAACAAGGTCGTGATTTTCTATATAAACAAGGAAGGGGGTATGGGCTCCCATCTCCTCTGCTGGGAGGCGGTCCCCCTCTACTCCTTTGCAGTGCGCTGTGGCATGAAACTGAGAGCTGTCTACTTCCTAGGACAAGACAATGTCCTTGCAGACAGGCTTAGCAGGCTCCTCCACCTGCATGAGTGGTGCTTGAGTCTGAAGGTGGCCCTCCACTTGTTTCGCCTCTGGGGGACTCCATCCATAGACCTGTTCGCCAGCGTGGCGAATGCTCAGCTTACCCGCTTTTGCAGGCCAATACCGTACCCGAGCAGGGAAGCCCCGGACGCATTCCTCCTGAACTAGACCTCCGGGCTTCTGTATGCGTTCCCCTACGCCCCTCATAGTGGGGACCCTCCACAAAATTCAGCGGGACCGAGCATCGGTCATTCTCATGGCCCCCTTTTGGCCTCAGCAGCCTTGGTTCCCGCTTCTCCTCCAACTCGCGTTGAAACCCCTGGTCCCCCTGGGCAGTGCCCCAGGTCTGTTGAAACAGGAGGAGGGACAGGTGCTGCACCCGAACCTGGACTTGCTATCACTGACAGCTTGGTGGCTGAACGGGTCTCTTTAGCCTTGCTGCACCTCCTCAGAGGAGATAGAGGAAGTGCTACTTGCATCGAGGAAGGACTCTGAGATGGGCCTACGCCCTCAAGTGGCGACGCTTCTCGGTCTGGTGCTCTGGGCTCCAGATCGATCCGTTCTCCTGTTCCACCCGATAGGTTCTCCAGTACCTCTTCCACCTCTCGCGGGTGGGGCTGAAATCCAATTCGGTCAGGGTTCACCTGAGCGCTATTTCAGCCAACCACCTCCCTGTCAAGGGTAAATCCCTCTCGGGCCAGCCACTGGTTTCCTGCATCATGCGGGGCATTTTACTTTCCAAGCCCATCGTCTGGCCTCCACCGGCCGTGGGACCTGAACATTGTGCACATGCAGCTGACGCAGACGCCCTTTGAGTCGATGGCGATGTGCTCGCTTCGGCACCTTTCCTGGAAGGTAGTCTTCCTGGTATCACTGACTTCGGCACGGCAAGTCAGTGAACTTTAAGCCCTCATGGCTGTGAGGGCCCTTTCACCAGGTTTTATGTGAGCAGGGTGGTCCTTTGCACTAACCCTAAGTTTCTACCGAAGGTTGTCTTGGATTTCCAACTCAACCAAGAGATGGTCTTACTGACTTTCTTTCTGAGACCTCATGCCGACTGGGCGTCAGTGGTCCTGCATACTCTAGACTGCAAGAAGGCTCTCGCCTTCTACCTGCAGCGCACCCAGGATCATCGCATGTCCGACAGGCTCTTCATTGCCTACGATCCCAACCGTCTGGGGCTAGCAGTCATCTCCATCTGGGTGGCGGACTGCATCGCCTTTGCCCAGGCAAAGACTGGGGCCCCCCTGGATCGATGAGTCACCGTGCACGGCGTCCATGCCAAGGCTGCATTGGTGGCTTCGCTGCGCCCAGTGTCTCTGAAAGACATCTGACGGGTTGTGATCTGATCTTCAGCGAATCCTTTCGCTTCACATTACTGTCTAGCCGGGACAGCGCCTTTGGCCAAGCTGTACGCCGTAAATGTGTTTGGGGTATAATCAACTCCTGCTCTCCGACCCTTCTTCTGTGGCTACTGGAGCTTGGCCCCCGAGGGCACTAGTACTCGGGCTCCCTTCGGGTCAACGGCTTCTGCTCAAGGCTTCATGGAAGCGCTTTGCTTACGGGTTTCGGTAGCCTGTAGCTGGGGAATCCCATAAGTGAGGACTGACTTCTTGCTTGTTCCTGGAGAAGGCGTAGTTACTCATCTGTAACAGGTGTTCTCCAGGGACAGCAGGAATCAATCCTCACTACCCTCCCACATCCCCTTAAGAGTTGCCATCCCTTTTTTCTTCCCTTGCCATCCGCTTGGTGTAGGGCTCTAACTATGGGACTTGACTGAGCAAGATGGCACCCTTGGACGGGAATAGGACCACACATGCGTGGCAGCAGTCCTAAAGACTTTATCTTTATCTTTATTTCTTCACTTGATAGACCGCTTTTGCCGAAACATTAAAGCGGTTTACAATAAAATAAAAGGTCAACGCCGCTAAACTATGGAAAAGGAACGCCATAATATAACAGGATAATATAACAGCTATGGGTACCAGTCTGTCGTCAATGAGCCGCCTGACTGAAGACCGAACACAATTTAGGATAGCTATCCAGAGGGTCGCCATGAGTCGACTCCGACTCGACGGCACTTAACAACTTACCAACAACAACAATATAACAGGAAAGAAGAGAAAAGGTCAGAGCAAAAACAAATAAGACCATAAACCTGGACCAAGGACTCCAAGGGGTCAAGCACAGGTAGACAAATCAAAGGGACAGAACAAAGGGAACAGGACAAACAAACACAATAATAGCATAACAAACAGACCAACAGAAACTCAGGAAGGAACATCAGGAAGAAGGTCAAAGGCTTGTTGGAACAGATGAGTTTTCAGTAATGTCTTGAACTTGGGATAAGAGGGCTCTAAACGGAGGGAGGGTGGTAGGGCATTCCAAAGCAAGGGACTGAGAAAGAAGAAAGCCACATGACAAGTTTGTTCTAAGTGTGCCTGTGACGGAGAGGGTAAGGACAAGCGATTGGCATGCAGAGAGCAGAGCTGGCGGTATGGAGTATGAAGAGAAATAAGGTCAGCTAGATAGAGAGGGTTATGTGTGTAAATGGCACTATGCGTTAGAATGAGAAATTTATAGTGAAAGCGAAAACTGAGAGGCAACCAGTGCAGTCGAAAGAGAATGGGAGTGATGTGATCAAATCGATGGGCAAATGTAATGAGGCGGGCTGCAGTGTTTTGAATAAGCTGTAAACGTTGAAGCTGGTAATTTGGAAGGTTGGCTAAGAAAATATTACAATAGTCAAGTCTGCTGGTGACCAGGGCCAGAACAAGGGTGATCAGTGAACAAGAGCTGTGGAATGCTCTGCGTGGGCTCAGTCGGTGGCAACGTCACCCATAAATGAGGACTGATTTCTGATGTCCCTGGAAAACACCTATTACAGGTGAGTATCTATGCTTTCTTGAATGATTTATTTGAAGTATCTTGATGAATGTACAGAGGAATGGAGTTCCATAGTGCCAGGGCCAAAAAGAAAAAACAGCAGCAGATTGATGTGTGGGTTCATGTCAGACGCAGCTATTCGGTGCTACAAGAAGTCTATTATGGTTTTATGAATGTAAGGTTCTTGATGGCAAGTAAGGAATAAGTGAATTGGCTAAGTAGAAAGGGAAGCCTGATTTAAAAGGCTTTATAAATTAGTAGTAAGGCTTTAAAATTGATTTGATAGACTACTGGGCGCCAGTGATGGGATCTCAAGAAGAGGGGTAACATGGTGAGATGCTTTGGAGTGAGTAGGTAATTTTATGGCAACCTTTTGTACTCTGAAAGCATTTAGAGGAAGGTCATTGTAGAGAGTATTACTCTAGTCCAGTTTGTTGATTACCAAAGAATCAAGGTAGGAAGGACTGGTTTATCCAGAAAAAAGCACAATAGTATGAAGAGAAAAAAAAAGTAAGATTTTACTGTTCTCCAGGAACAAGCAGGAAGTCAGTCCTCACATATAGGTGACGTCGGCACTGACGGAGCCCTCGCGGAAGCATCCTCCCAGCTTTCAAAGAGAGCCTTTGGGAGGTGCTACCATGCATACGTAGTCCACTTCCCACCCAAGGGTGCCGTCTTGCTCAGTCTCCTTTTTTCCGCAGAACCCTAAAGACATCTGTCTGGTTTATCCTCAGAAAAAGTTGATTTTCAGCCTGAGTTTCATACTCTTACGGTACTGCACCAGTACTCTTCTTGCCACCCGACCTCACTGTCTTGACATTTTTTCTGATCTTTTTGTAGTTTTCCTCCTTGGCGCTTTTGCGCCTTTTTTCCAACTGGCAGCTCTGCAGGTCTTCGACCTTGCTGGGATACTTTTTTCTCCCATGGCTACCAGTGGTTTTAAAAAGTGTGATCGGTGTGCCAAGATTATGTCTCTGACTGACACACACGACTGCTGCCTTCGCTGTCTTGGGCCAGACCACGACCCCGCAGCATGCAGTCTCTGCAAAAACATGTCCAACAAGGCCCTCAAAAGCCGTCAGCAGCAGCACGATAAGTTTCCCCCCCCCCCCGAGTCCCCAGAACCTCCGAAGGCCAGGGCCTCATCTGAAGCCATGGCATCTCGGGGCGGCTCCATGGAACCCGAGTGGTGCCATGGTTCTTCGGAGAAGGGATCTCTCAAGGGAACCCAAGAAGAAGTCCTCAAAGGCGGTGTCCCTGGATGGATTTGACAGGTCGGATGTGTCCCGAGCCAGGTCCTGTAATCTGAGACACTCATCCGAGGGATCGAAGAGGGAGCAGCCTGCAAAGGTCCCCTGAAAGGACTTGATCTCAGACCAGCCTCGGTTGATAGACACCATCCTCGTTGAAGATTCCTCTTCAGGAGAACAGGTGTCGGGCCCAATTCCTTTGGTGCCTGCACTGATGGCTGCGGAGCCTTCTGGCCTGGAGTCCAGAATGGTGGTCCTGGAGCGCAGTTTGTCCACCTTAATGGACCAGCAGCAGGCGCTGTTGTCTGGCACAACCGGTTCCTCCACCCTGACCGCTGAGCCCTCGACGTTGAAAACATCCCCGGAGGTCGAGCTGATCCTTGAGATCCTTCAGCCTCGAGTCGATCCTCAGCAGAGTTCTCAATCTGGTTCCTGCTAGACAGGACCGCGATCGTCCCCAGCCAGTGCGCTTGGTACAAGCCGTGAGGCCTCGGAGGGCCATGGCCCGGGGTCAGCCCTGGGGCCCATTGACCAGCCTTCCATAGAGTCCTCAACAGACTACTCCAAGTGGGAGACGAAGGACGAGGAGTTGGCTGCCACCCATCGCCATTGCGATGTCCCCTCGGATTCTCCCATTTTAGAGCCCCGGCAGCAGTCTCCACCGGAGGACATGGCATTCCTTGACTTCGTCAGGGACATGTCCAAGGCCCTAGTGTTCCCGACGGAATCGGAGGAGGATCCTCAGGCGGAGGAGCTGGAAATTCTCCAGTATGAGGCTCCTCCGAGGGAATCGCTTATGGTGCTCATCCCTCCCATCCTGGAACGGCTAATGCTCCGTATGTGGGTGACACCGGCATCTGTGTCAGTGGTGAACAAGCGGCTCGACTCAATGTCCTTGAGTCCACCGGAGCCTGGGCTTCCAGAAATCAAAGCTGCCGTATAACTCCATGGTGGTGGAGTCAGCCATGCATCTACTGAATAGTAAGAAGATGCATTTCTCGGTGCCTCCTGGCAGGGAAGCACATACCTTGGGCGCCCTCTGCAGGAAGTGTTACTAGGTCTCAATGCTCATTGGCAGCATCCAGGCCTACCAGCTGTACATGGGCAGGTACTTGAGAGACCTGGCTAAGGAAATTGCTGGGTTCTCGGCTGGTCTGTCTGAGGAACCCCTGCAGCTGTTCAAGAACCTGGCCGAGACCGTCAGTAAGTGCTCCAAGTTTGTCTCGGGCAGCCTATGACGTCTTTGAGTCAGCGGCTCAAGTAGCAGCGGCAAGCATCAGTGCCTGATGCCAGGCTTGGCTACAGTCATCTGATCTCAAGCAATGGGTTCAGGACAAATTGGTTGATGTCCCCGCCGAGGAGAGAACCTCTTTGGCAAAGCCATGACTGACAAGGTTGCCGAGCTGGAGACAGAGTTCATGACAAGGACCAGGCTCTCTAAAAAGACCGCTGCCCCTCCCCATCAGAAGGACTCGGGTAAAAAGCTATTGTACCCAAGAAAAGAGGCTGCTTACAGAAACTACCCACCTTTTCTGGCCTCCCCGTCCTCATAAGCAGAAGGCTCCCAAGCCCCAGGTGTCAGCCCCGGCCCAGCTAGGGGGGAACATTTGACTCCTTGGGCATAGCCTCGCCACTCCAAGGAGGTCAGCAGCCCACAGGGGGACATCTGACCCACTATGCCCAAAGGTGGCTAACTATCACCACCGATTCTTGGGCACTTCGGGTGGTCAGAGAGGGCTATCTTCTCCATCTGACTCAGACACCTCCCCCTTACTTTCTGGGAGAGCACCTTGGGTCTCCCCTTCACTAGGACCTTCTACTGAAGGAGCTTGCAGTTCTTCTCGAGGACAAGGTGGTGGAACCAGTGCCCCACCATTTAAAGGGCAAGGGGTTCTACTCCAGGTACTTCCTTGTGCCAAAAAGGACTGGAAGCCTAAGGCCCATCCTTGACCTGCGCAACCTGAACAAGTTCCTGGTGAGGGAGAAGTTAAAGATGCTCTCCCCTGGAACATTGCTGCCTTACCTCCAGCAGGAAGATTGGCTATGCTCTTTGGATCTGAAGGATGCTTACACCCACATCCTCATTCACCCCAACCACAGGCAGTCCCTGCAGTTCATGGTGGGGGGGGGGCACTACCGATACAGGGTGCTGCCTTTCGGCTTGGCTTCCGCCCCAAGGGTCTTCACAAAATGCGTGGCAGTCGTAGCCACCTTCCTCCACCTCCAGGGGCTCTTTGTCTTCCCCTATCTGGACGACTGGCTCATAAAAGGAGACACTGCCTCAGAAGTGCAGCAGGCAACTGCACGCACTATCCAGGTCTGGCAACACTTGGGATTTGTGATAAACTACCCCAAGTCCCACCACCTCTCAACACAGTGTCTGGAGTTCATGGGGCAGGACTGGACACCCTCCGGGCAAAGGCCTTCCTGCCCGGAGACTGAACTGACTGTCTTAGGGCCCTGGCCGTGGATGTACAGCACTGCTCCTTGGTACCCACTTGGCTCCTCCTGTGCACTTACTCTGGCATCTGGCCGTATGAGGTCCACGCAGTGGTGCCTTCGGGACCAGTGGACACAGGCCACGGGACACCTCCGGGACAAAGTCTGTGACCTGCCAGTTGGCGGACTCCCTGACCTGGTGGCAGACTCCCCAAAACCTTGAGGCAGGGATGCCCTTCCAAGCCCCGAGCCTCTTAAGGGTCCTCACCATGGATGCCTCCTTGCTCAGCTGGGGAGCCCACTGCAAGGATCTCCGCACCCAGGGCAGCTGGTCGCAGGACAAGAGCAGCCAGCAGATCAACCCCCTGGAGCTACGGGCCATATACTTAGCCCTTTGAGCCTTTTGTCACCTCCCACAGCACCAGCCAGTGTTGGTCCAGATGGACAACCAGGTGGCAATGTACTATGTGAACAAATGGGGGCACGGGGTCTTGTGCCCTCTGCCAAGAGGCAGTGGTCCTTTGCTCCTACGCACTCCAGCAGGTATACTCCTGTGGGCAGTATACCTGCCAGGCCAGAACAACTCGCTGGCCGACAGACTAAGCGGGGTCCTCCAGCCACACGAGGGCAGCTGGACCCAGTGTGGCTTACAGACTCTTTCAGTTCTGGGGGGGACCTGAAATAGACCTGTTCTTTAGTCCGGACAACTACCAGTTGCCCTGCTTCTGTTTCCGGCAGGCCCAGTCCTCCAGGGTGGTGGTGGTGGATGTGTTCCTCATCTTGTGGTCGAGAGGCCTCATGTATGCCTTCCTACTCACTCCACTAATTGCCAAGACATTGTTCAGGACCCTCTGTGACAAAGCATCGCTCATCCTGATAGCCCTCGATTGCCCAGGCTACTCCTCCGGCTATCGGTGGAGACTCCCATCCCATTGGGGAACTCTCCAGTGCTCCTGTCCCAGGAGGAGGGCTCTCTTTTGCACTCCAACCTGGGGTCCCTGTTGTTGACAGTGTGGCTGCTGAAAGGTTGACCAGCCCCTTTCAACCCCTCAGGTGAGGTAGAGGAGCTCCTGCTGGTCTCTCATAAGGCTTCCACTAGGAAAGCATATGCCCTCAAATGGCGTAGGTTTTCAATTTGGTGTGCAGAGCGTGGGACCAACCCGTTCTCCTGCCCAGTGGGGCTAAGGTGGTGTTCCTGGTTGTGCTCACCTCCGCTCGCAGGGTTAACGAGCTTCAGGCCTTGGTGGCAGAGGCACCATATACCAAGTTCTACAAGATCAGGGTGGTGCTCCGCACACATCCTAAATTCCTCTGAAGGTGGTATTGTCCTTCCACCTCAGTCAGGAGGTGGTACTTTCCACCTTCTTACCAAGACCTCACTCCAGTAGGGGGGAGATGGTCCTCCACACCCTAGACTATAAGAGGACCTTGTCCTTCTACATCCAGTGTTTTCGGGGCCACCGCAAAGCTGCTCAGCTTTTCATCTCGTATGATCCCAGTTGACAGGGGGAGGCGGTAACCAAACATCCCCTGTCTACCTGGGTGGCGGACTGTATCGCCCTCGCCTATGAGCAGGTGTGGCTTCCGCTGGAAGGCCGAGTCATGGCGCACCGTGTCAGGGCCATGGCGGCCACAATGGCAAACCTGCACTCTGTCCCGATTGGTGGACATCTGCCGGGCCACCACCTGGTCTTTAGTCTATTCCTTTGCAGCCCATTACTGCCTGGAAAAGGAGTCCTGATGGGGCAGTGCCTTTGGCCAGGCCGTGCTCTTTTTGGGGTTTAGGTAACTCCTACCCTCCGACCCTTCTGTGTTCAGGTTACTGGAGTTGCTGGTTTCCATCGGACACAGGGGTTCTACTGTAGTTTGTAGCTACGGACTTAATTGCTGCTGCTCATGGCTCCCCTTGAGGGTGACCGTGTTTTTCGCCAAGGGCTTTCGGTAGTCTGTAGCTGGGGAGTCCAATATGTGAGGACTGACTTCCTGCTTGTTTCCGGAGAAAGCGTAGTTACTCACCTGTAACAAGTGTTCTCCGGGAACAGCAAGAATCAGTCCTCACAACTCTCCTTACTCCACTTGGAGTTGCTCCTTTTACCATCTTTTATTTATTTTTGCTGTTTTTTTAGCTATGTAATCTAACTGAGCAAGATGGCTCCCTTGGGTGGGAAGGGGACCATGCATTTGTGGTAGCATTTCCCAAAGGCTTTCTTTGAAAGCTGGGGGGATGCTTTCGCGAGGGCTCAGTCGGTGCCGATGTCACTCATATCTGAGAACTGATTCCTGTTGTCCCCGGAGAACACCTTTTACAGGTGAATAACTATGCTTTTCTGATATATGGTGACCAAAAGTTAACTGAGAATAAAAAGTGCAGTTTAAAATGTTCAATGTAGTAACCACTAGTAGGGTGGTGCCCTCTAGAGTGGGCATAATTGTTATTCATCTGGGATGGTCAGAGACCTACACAGCTTTTTATTTGAGATTTCATTTTAGTAAATTAGATTTCAGCCAATGTGAGACAGCTGAAAGACATTGCTTTAGCAGCTGTAAATCTAGGAGATGAGGGTCAAGGTATGCAAAAAGCTGAATATCAGCTGCATAAAAGTGAGCAGAGATACCAAGTGACTGAACAACCAAGGCTAGGGGAGTCGGGGAAAAAATGTTAAAAAGAGTAGGTGACAAGATAGACCTTTGGGGCATTCTGCAAGAGAGACTTTTGCTTTTAGTAAATTTGCTAGCTACAAATGAGTACACAATCTTGTTCAATCTGGTTAGTAATCTATCTGTGCTCTTACAAGAGGGAAGTAGCCTTGTTGAGGCCTTGTAGCATTCTGGGTTTGTCCATCTCTTGGCCACTCTACTCCAGGCTATTTGCAAAGGACAAACTTGAGGTACTTCTGATCACAAAGAGCTGACAGGATGCCCAAGTACATATCCTGCAGATTCAAAGAACCCATGAAGTCTAGTCTTAATTGCTTGATACTACACATGAAGAGATTTTATCCTGAAATGCTGAACCTAGACTTGATGAGTGTATTTAGGTCTTATGAGTCTGAAATCTTCCAGGGTTTGTTTGTTTTTTTGGAAATGGACAGTGGAAGGAATTAAACTGCTTGCTTCTACATCATAGGGACAGCTATTGCAGCTTGAATTGAGTTATACAGAATTTTTTTTACATCTGTAGTGGATTTTGCCTAGACTGGTAAGCTGCTTGGCTGCCTTCTACATTGTCGATGGAAGCCATCTGGGGATTCAGAATTTGTCCCGGTTCTCTTAAAAGGGCTTCACATGCCTCACAACCTGTCATGCGAGAAGGGCAAGTAGTAACCTAATTTCACACTCCTGCAGAAATGAAAACTTTCTTCTCAGGAAATCTCCAGATTAGCCCTATGAAAGAAGGGTTGTTATCCCTTGAGCCTCTGTATTTACAGCAGATGTGTGCTGAGAGGAATTTGGGGTCAGTGTTTCTTAGCATAGGCAGAACATAGTAGCAGTGTAACAATGGCAGATAAAGACCAGCATAGTCCATCTCCTCTGCCCGGTAAGATGGCTAGAGTTGTACCTCCCTCTATGCCTTTGTTTAGGATTATACTGGCTGCTCTCTGCAGGTTATCTCCCTGTATACTTTTATTTAGGGTTTTACCTGCCACTCCATGCTTTGATTGCACTAAGGTAATTCTTCCTCAAACTATCCTGGGAACTCCATAGCCAGTCAGTATTGGAGTATCTATAGTGAATATGCATGAAAAGAGCCATATGGTCTTTTTCTGCCGTCATGTTTCTATGTTTATTTATATTTAGCCTCTAACATACCCATGCATATTCATTGTAGATATTCTGAAAACCCAACTGCTTGTGGCCTTGTGCAAGTCACTTAACCCTCCGTTGCCTCAGAAAAATCCATGTTATCAATATGCCTGTTTAATGTACATTACTAAGTTTAAGTTACAATGAAAACCTCTTTGATTGAAATGATAAAACGGTATATAAAACCTGTTAAATAAACAAACAAACTGACTGTTGTCTCCTCAAGATAGGTTTGGGAAGTGGTGCACCAAGGTGTTATCACACTTTAGATGCCTTAAAGCCCATTGTATAAAACGGGCCTTGACACAGACAACAGCATTAGTAAATAGGGGCCTAAATGTTTTTGTTGTAATTTTATTTACAAGAATTTGACCTTTTTTTGCAAATTCTTTTTGCATTTGTATCAGGTTTCACCCATTATAAAGCCTCTCTATCCATAAGACTTGAGTTGATTTATAAGTACAAATCCATAAGTAAAAGTTAACTAGATTAAACACTAAGAACATAAGAGATGCCATACTGGGTCAGACCAAGGTCCATCAAGCCCAGTATCCTGTTTCCAACAGTGGCCAATCTAGGTCATATGTACCTAGCAGTTTCCCCAAGAGACACAGGTTCCACAGTGTTTGTACTGGGTCAAGCATTGATATCCTGGGTCCCTTCTTAATAATGGTTTATGGACCTTTCCTCCAGGAACTTGTCCAAACCTTTTTTTAAACCCAGCTACACTAACAGCCTTTACTACATCCTCCGGTAACAAATTCCAGAGTTTGATTACACGTTGAGTGAAAAAATATTTTCTTTTATTAGTCTTAAATGAAGCTACAGCTATTCCTTGAATGTCTCACCAGAAGCACTTAGAGCTTCCTCGGTATCCCGGAACGTATCACATTTGGCCCCATGGTTTTGCAAGCTATTCATAAATGCTTTCTTTTTTTATCCTGCTAGACCAGTCCAGATGAGTGGGTTATGCTCCCCAACTAGCAGATGAAAGCAGAGGATGCTGCCCTTCAGTTGTGTTTATGACCAGGTTGATGCAGTTTTTAGAACTTTAGTCAGTATTTCTCTGCCTCCAGCAGATAAGGCAGTTTGTTCTGGTGCAGCAGGATTTTTCTTGGGATGCCTCCCTCCCTCCCTATGGTGTAGTCTGTAGCTCGTGGGGCCTGTGGTTGAGTCTTTGGGGACAATTTCTCCAAATGGGTTTGTTTTGCTCATCAACCATCACAAAGAGTAAAATCGTGACAAACAACACATCAAAAACAAATAACCCCAAAAATTCACAATTAATTCCCCTTTCTTTAATCTATTTTTTTATGTATAAAAATTAGATAAAGGAGAATTAATTTTTTGAGTATTGATTTTTTTTTTTTGGTGGTTTAGTTTCTCATACCATGACAGTAATGTACCTCACTCCTATGCCATGCTATGTGGAGTATGATTTTCAGTCTTAAATTCACTGCTAACACTCGGTGTAGTAGTTCCATCATGTCAAAGAGCCGCCTTCTGGAGTTCATAAGATATAGCATAACATGGGTCATTTGTCTAGGTGTGCTTGGAAATCTCTTTTGATCAAACCTGTGGCAGCCAACATGATACAAAATATCTTTGTACCCTTCTGCCACGTTTTCTTGGTCTTCTCCCTCTCAACACAATTCACAGAATAATTGCTTGGAACTGACACTTTTAAACCAATGCCCTTCCGGTGGTGATCCTCTTTAGTATTATATCTAGCTTCCTTGCATCCAGCTTATCAGTTGGAATGGGAGTATCCCAGGTGATCATAACCTCTTCATTCTCCACAATTCTCTTAGGATCATAATCTCAGTGCTTTTCCAGTACAGAGATGTTCTAATGTTTACAGAATTTCTAATGGATAAAATCTGCTACTTTAATGCCTTTCTGTATAGAAACTTTCTGTTATCAGAACTTCGCAGCCAGCTATGAGATGAGTTGCTGTTCCCAGTTCTTACAGAATCTACATACAGTATGTCCATTTTGTGGAGCTCTCCGGGATTAGTCTGTGGACCTTTTGTCCTGATCAAGTTCGAGGAATTTTGCTCCATAACCCCAAGCCTTTGCCCATAGGTCTCAGCTTGGTGAGACCAGACTGTTCAGGGGTCATGTGTGTTCTCTGTCAGTGGGGGGTGAGTAGTCTGTTTCCCATTCCCCATCCCCACCCCACAAAACTTTGGAAGGCTGGAGGTATGGTCTCGCAGGACCCCAGCTGAAGGGTGTGGGTGGGTGTCATGCAGGGTCCTACTGTTCTCCTTTTCCCTCCACCCTGTCTTCCTACCCATGGGAACCAGTATGTCAGAAGGAAGACAAGACAGGTATTCGTCTGTATTGCGGTTCCTGTGCGGGTATAGTTTGATATTAAAACCTGGCAGCAAGAAAGAGAGAGAGCGATTGGGAGGAACATAAGAACATAAGATATGCCATACTGGGTCAGACCAAGGTCCATCAAGCCCAGTATTCTGTTTCCAACAGTGGCCAATCTAGGTCATATGTCCCTAGCAGTTTCCCCAAGAGACACAAGTTCCACAATGCTTGTACTGGGTCAAGCATTGATATCTTCGGTCACTTCTTAATAATGGTTTATGGACCTTTCCTCCAGGAACTTGTCCAAACCTTTTTTAAACCCAGCTACACTAACAGCCTTTACTACATCCTCCGGTAACAAATTCCAGAGTTTGATTACACGTTGAGTGAAAAAATATTTTCTTTTATTAGTCTTAAATAGTTTACCCTGTAGCTTCATTGCATGTCCCCTAGTCTTTCTATATTCTGATAAGGTAAACAATTGATCTATGTTTACCCGTTCCACTCCGTTCATTAATTTATAGACTTCTATCATATCTCCCCTCAGCCGTCTCTTTTCCAGGTTAAAGAGCCCTAACCTTTTTAGCCTTTCTTCATAGGAGTATCCTTCCATCCCCTTTACCATTTTGGTGGCTCTTCTCTGTACCTTTTCCAAAATCGCTATATCCTTTTTAAGATACGGCGACCAGAATTGCACACAGTATTCAAGGTGCGGTCTCACCATGGAACGATATAGAGGCATTATAATATCTTTTGTTTTATTTTCCATTCCTTTCTTTATCATACCTAGCATTCTATTTGCTCTCTTGGCCACCGCTGCACACTGGGCCGATGGTTTTAACATGGTATCCACAATGACGCCTAAATCTTTTTCCTGGGTGGTGGTTCCTAATGTGGAACCTTGCATCGTGTAACCATAGTTTGGGTTGTTCTTCCCTAGGTGCATAACCTTGCACTTGTCCACATTAAATTCCATCTGCCATTTTGATGCCCAGTCTTCCAATTTATCAAGATCCTCTTGCAATTTTTCACAATCCTCTTGGGTTTTAACAACTTTAAATAGTTTTGTGTCATCTGCAAATTTGATAACCTCACTTGTTGTTCCACTTTCCAGGTCATTTATGAATATGTCAAAAAGCAGCGGACCCAGCACAGATCCCTGGGGTACACCACTATTCACCTTTCTCCATTGGGAAAATTGACCATTTAGCCCTACCCTCTGCTTTCTATCTTTTAACCAGTTCCTGATCCACAATAGTACACTGCCTCCTATCCCATGACTCTTTAGTTTTGCCAAACGTCTCTGATGAGGGACCTTGTCAAAGGCTTTCTGAAAGTCCAGATACACAATATCAACCGACTCACCTTTGTCCACCTGTTTATCCACTCCTTCAAAAAAACATAACAGATTAGTAAGACAAGATCTTTCTTGTCTAAAGCCATGTTGGCTGTCTCCCATTAGGTTGTGACTATCTACATGCTGAGTAATTTTATTCTTTATGATGGTTTCTACCATTTTTCCCGGTACTGACATCAGGCTCACCGGTCTGTAGTTTCCCGGATCACCCCTGGAACCCTTTTTAAAAATTGGTGTTACATTGGCGATCCTCCAATCTTCAGGTATTAGAGATGATTTTAATGATAGTTCACAGATTACTGATAGCAGATCTGCAATCTCTTATTTCAGTTCTTTCAACACCCTTGGATGTATACCATCCGGCCCAGGTGATTTGCTACTCTTCAGTTTATCTAATAGTTGTAAGACATCTTCCCGATGTATCGATATTTCCTTCAATTCTTCCGCACCTTTAAATACCACTTCAGTCATGGGTAACATCCCTACATCTTCCTCAGTAAAGACCGAAGCAAAGAATTCATTCAGTCTCTCCGCTATCGCCTTGTCGCCTCTTAGTGCTCCTTTAACCCCTTTATCATCTAATGGACCAACTGACTCTCTCACAGGTTTTTTTCTACGAATGTACTTGAAAAGGTCTTCATTTTGTGTTTTTGCTTCTGCAGCAAGCTTCTTCTCAAATTCTCTCTTTACCTTATCAATGCCTTGCATTTGACTTGTCAGTGCTTGTGCTGTTTCCAGGTTTCGTCGTTTGGCTCTTTTTTCCATTTCCTGAAAGATGCTTTTTTGGCAACAACAGCCTCTCTGACCTCACCTTTAAACCATGCTGGCAGTTTTTTGGACTTCCTTCCACTTTTCTTAAAGCGTGGAATACAGCTGGTCTGGGCTTCCAAGATAGTATTTTTCAACAACACCCAAGCTTGATGTACGTCTTTAACCTTTGCAACTGCTCCTTTTAGTTTTTTCTTAACTGTTTTCCTCATTTTATCATAGTCTCCCTTTCGAAAGTTAAAAGGTAGTACTGTGGATTTCCTTACTATCCCTCCTCCACTAATTAAATCAAAGGCGATCATGCTATGATCGCTATTGCCAAGTGGCCCCAACACCCTTATCTCTTGCACTAGATCTGGTGTTCCACTAAGGACTAGGTCTAATATGGCTTCCCCTCTGGTCGGTTCATGAACCAGCTGCTCCAAGAAGCAGTCATTTATTTCATCTAGGAACTTTATCTCCCTAGCATGTCCTGACGTGACACTGACCCAGTCGATACCGGAGTAATTGAAATCACCCATTATTATTACTGCGCTGTAACTTTTATTAGCTTCCTTGATTTCATTGAGCATTTCATCATCCATTTGGTCATTCTGGCCAGGTGCTCGATAGTACACCCCGACTGCCATTGCCTTCCCCCTTTTATATGGAATTTCAATTCATATAGATTCTACTGCAGATTTTGTTTCCTGCAAAACTTTAATCCTTTCTGACTCAATGCCCTCTCTAACATAGAGCGCAACCCCTCCACCAATTTGATCAGCTCTATCATTACGATATAGTTTGTACCCAGGTATCACAGTGTCCCACTGGTTGTCCTCCTTCCACCATGTCTCTGATATTCCAATCATATCTAACCTTTCATTTAGTGCTATATATTCTAACTCTCCCATCTTATTCTTTAGACTTCTAGCATTTGCATACAAGCATTTTAGAGAATGTATTTTATTCATATTAATTTGGCTATTGTTAGACATGGGTAAATTGGGATCTTTAAGCTCTGTCTGCTCCATACTTGAGGGCATTTGGGCTACTTTACTCTTTTGTGGAACCTCTCTGCTTTTGGTAGTATCCTTCAAGGATACATTCTTCCGAACCATCCGCTCTTGGGTGACTGTAGGCTTTCCCCTAATATCTAGTTCAAAAGCTGCTTTATCTCCTTTTTAAAGGTTAATGCCAGCAGCCTGGTTCCATCCCGGTTAAGGTGAAGCCCATCCCTTCGGAAGAGCCCCTCCTTTCCCCAGAATGTTCCCCAGTTCCTAACAAATCCAAAACCCTCATCTCTGCACCATTGTCTCATCCACGCATTGAGACTCCGGAGCTCTGCCTGCCTTTTGGGTCCTGCGCGTGGAACAGGAAGCATTTCGGAGAATGCTACCCTGGAAGTTCTGGATTTCAACTTCCTACCTAAAAGCCTAAATTTTGCCTCCAGAACCTCCCTACCACATTTTCCTATGTCATTGGTACCGACATGTACAAAGACAGCAGACTCCTCCCCAGCACTATCTAAGACCTTATCTAGGTGGCGCGTGAGGTCCGCTACCTTCGCACCAGGCAGGCATGTTACCAGGCGATCCTCACGTCCACCAGCCACCCAGCTATCTACATGCCTAATGATCGAATCACCAACTATAACGGCTGTCCTAACCCTTCCCTCATGGGCACATGGCCCTGGAGAAACTTCCTCGGTGTGAGAGGGTTTTACATCACCTGGAGGACAGGTCCTAGTTACAGGATCACTTCCTGCCACACCAGGGTGATGCTCTCCTGTCACGTGACTTCTCTCCTCCATGGCAACAGGGGTGCTGCCAGACTGGAGGTGGGACTTCAGGACTATATCCCTGTAGGTCTCGTCTATGTACCTCTCTGTCTGTCATGTTTTCCAAGTCTGCTACTTTAGCCTCTAGAGAACGGACTTGTTCCCTGAGAGAAAAGAGCTCCTTGCACCTAGTGCACACGTAAGACCTCTCACCAACTGGGAGAAAATCATACATGTGACACTCAATGCAAAAGACTGGAAAGCCCCCATCCCGCTGCTGGACTGCTGTCTGCATCTTAGTTTTAAGTTTGTGTCTAGATCTTTAAGTTCTTACTTACTAGGGGTTGCTATGGGTATTTATACCAATAAAACTGTACCTAATACGTTTAATATACCTTGTTCACCTGAAGCTTAATTAATCTCAGGTCCTTAGTGTATGACTGATTTGGGTAATGAGCTTCACTTGAAAGCACCTCCTGTCTTTTAAGATGTGTAAGTACCTATAAAGCTATGATTATCCCAGGGGTGGGTGGGTGTTGGGAGGGAGGGAAATAACACTTATTAAAAGAGGGCTGCTACACAGTACCCTGTCTTGTGCTGCTGAGGTAAGCTAAATTCTGATTTGATTTAAATTATAGCTCTTAGCTGCTGCTAGGCTCTAACTACTTATGAAATTTAAACTGCAAGCTCTCTGCTGGGTACTAAATTTAACCAGAAAGCTCTCTTCTGTGTGTTAAATTTAAACTAAAAGTACTTTCCTTATTGTCACTCCAGTCCAGTCCCTTTACTTCTGGGGTTACGCAACCCTTCCAGCAGCTTGGAGGCTGAGCCCAACCTTTTTGGGGATGGAGCGGTATAAATACCACTGGGACCACCCACCAACTCCAGTATTCTCAGCCTCCAAGCAGCTGGAGGGTTCCGTAAGCCAAGGGCTTACTGGAGCCTTTAACATACTTTTAATTTAATTTTAATTTAATTTTAATTTAAGTTGACTTTAATTTTAATCTTAGTTAATCTCTGTTTTCTTTGATTTCTATTTGTCTGAAAGAGGAGAGATCCTGCTCCTTTAAATCTTCCTTCTCCCTCCTTCCTCTCCCCGCCCCCCCCTCTCTCTCCGGCGGACAGAGGACACTTTCAATCGCTGTAGGGGATCGGATTTACCTCAGCAGAAGATCTCCCGGCGGCAGTAAAGAGAACCGCATAGCCTCCTCTCCCCTGCGGGCGCAGCGGTTCTCCTCGGCCTTTACAACTTGGGCCTACCTTGCCTCGCGCCGAAGCCCTCGGGTGGCTGAGCGCTAGAGGCGACAGCAGGATGTTCCCTCTAGCCTCCCGGCTTGGTCCTGCAACCTAGGAGCGTTGGGGTTGTTCCCCGCAACAAAGCCCGTCCTGGAATAGGCTTTGCAAGCAGGTAAGGAGATTCCGGCGGACGCGCCGACCGGCTAGAGCTCCACGTGGCCGCGGCCTGCCACGTGTGAGCCGCCGGAGCGCAGCGGTCTTCCGCGGAGCATCGCGTTGTTGGAAGTCCTGCTAAACGCAAGTACTGGGGAGCACTTTGGCAAAGGGGATTAGTTTAGGCTTCTGCCTGTTTTTTTGTTTCTTTCCCTTTTACTTTAATCTACTGTTTCCACCTCTCCCTGGCAGTAGCTTGCAGGCTAGGGTGGGGGAGGTAGGGGTTCATCTTGGGCTGCCTCCATGCTGGAAAGTTGGCACTCCTTTTAGTTTCATTTTAATTTAATAATTTTACAATTTAAATCTAATTTTAATTTCATTATATATAAGTCCTGTTTATTGAGCAAGCTCCCCGGTTTGCAAACAGTTTCATTCTATCGCCTGGGTCGGGTGATCGCAAAGAGAAGCCCCAGCTCTTCCCCATGGCATCCAAACCACGCTGCCCCTCCTGTGGAACTCGCAGGGGGACCTCCGCAGAGGCTGGAGTCTGCAGGAGCTGTGCCGTGGAGGCCGCCTCGGTGGAACAGGAAATTAACCTGGCCATGCTGCAGCCCTCCCAGGGATCAGGAGACCCTCTAGAAGGGGAGGGGGGATCCCAGTTCCCTATCTCTACCCCTTCGGACCTACCCACGCCCCCACTGATTCTTCCCTCCCCTCCCTCTAGTGCTGGGGGGGCTGGAGATTTTTTCTCCTCTGATTTCATCCTCTTACTTCACAAGGCCTACTGTCTGCGTAAGCAGGGCTCAGGGGCAGAAGAGGTTGCCCCGCCAGTAGAGGTCAAATCTTCTAGTTCCCTCGGGGCTACCCATCAGGAATCCGGTATCCCTCCTAAGCGCCCACGTCTGGGGGGCGAAGAACTACTAGCATCCATGTCCCAGGAGACCCCTGAGGAGGACAGCTCGGTTAAGGACTTGGATGAGGATGAGGAGGAGCTGGAAGAGGGAGAGATCCCGGAAGAGGATCAATCACGGATAGTTAGTTTTTCGCCGAGAGGAGCTCCCGGCATTAATGAGTCCCTAAAAGTCCTCAATGTCGCCACAGACCTGCCAACACAGGAAGAGGCGTTGGAGGATCCCTTAATCCAGGCCATTAGGAGATCCCAGAAGGTTTTCCCTGTCCACAGGGTCGTGCGCCAGATGATCCAGGAAGAATGGGACCAACCAGAGTCAAGCTTAAGGGGAGTCAGGACCATGTCTCGCTTATACCCTCTCCCAGAGGCAGATAAAGAACTGCTAAAATCCCCCAGGGTGGACGCAGCGGTATCAGCAGTTACTAAGAAGACGACAATCCCAGTTGAGGGCAGTTCGGCCTTAAAAGATGCGCAAGACAGAAAGTTGGATACGCTCCTGAAGCAAGCCTTTGATGTAAGCGCTCTCGCCTTACAGGCCTCCGTGTCGGGAGCTTGGGTGGCTCGGGCCTGCTTACGGTGGGCCCAGCAGCTCCAGACAGAGGGCTCAACGAGCGAAATACAGGCCAACTCGGCTAGGGTGGAATCCGGAGCGGCCTACTTGGCAGACAGTCAGTATGACCTCATCAGAAGCCTAGCCAAGAACATGGCTTCTCTAGTGGCGGCCAGGCGGTACCTGTGGCTACGAAATTGGGCAGCTGACGCTTCCTCGAAGTCACGCTTGGGTCGTCTCCCCTTTAAAGGGAAACTCTTATTTGGGGAGGATTTAGAGAAGCTAGTTAAGGACCTGGGTGAGTCTAAGGGAGGCAGACTCCCGGAAGATAGACCAAAACAAGGGCGCCACCTTGCCCCTGTGCGCACACAGCCTAGGGACCCGCGGAGATTTCGACCATCCAAGTCAAATTCCTTTCCAAGGGGCCGTTTTCCCTCAAAGGGTCAGGGCTTCAGAGGTTTTCGAGGGGCAGGTCGGGGCTTTGGTGCATCCTCCTCCTCCTCCTTCTTCTCGGGTCCCAGAAAACAACAATGAGATGACGGGGGTCCAGGGGGAAGGACGGCCGGTAGGCAGTCGCCTGAGGCTGTTTCTTCCCGTCTGGTCCCGAGTCACGTCCGATCAATGGGTCCTAGAGGTGATCAGAGAAGGTTATGCGCTCGAATTTGCAAAACAAATACTTCCAGCATTTGTTCAGTCTCCCTGCGGTTCTTCGGCAAAGAGGGCAGCAATAGAGGCAACTCTGGCCCGTCTAATAGCTCTAGGGGCGGTGGTCCCAGTACCACCAGACCAGTGCGGCTCTGGTCGGTACTCGATCTACTTCATAGTTCCAAAAAAGGAGGGATCATTTCGTCCGATCCTAGATCTAAAACAGGTCAACCGCTGCCTCAAGCTACCACACTTCCGGATGGAGACCCTACGGTCAGTCATTGTGGCCGTAAGGGAAGGGGAGTTCCTAACGTCCCTCGATCTGACAGAAGCCTACTTGCATATCCCGGTCAGGAAGTCCCATCAACAATTCCTGAGATTCGCAGTGCCAAGAGGCCACTTTCAGTTCCAGGCCCTACCCTTCGGCCTAGCTACGGCTCCCAGGACGTTCACCAAGGTAATGGTGGTAGTGGCGGCCTTCCTCAGGAAGGAGGGAATATTGGTGCATCCCTACTTGGACGACTGGCTGATCCGAGCAAAGTCGAAAGAGGAAAGTCAGGCGGCAACGACCAGAGTGATCCAAGTTCTAGAAGAATTGGGATGGGTCATCAATCGCCCAAAGAGCAGGATGACTCCCTCACAGGAGCTAGAATACCTCTGAGCAAGATTTGACACCCTCAGGGGCAGGGTTTTCCTGTCTCAGTCAAGATCAAGGGAGCTAAGGCTTCTAGTCACGCAGTTTCTATGCAGACGAAATCCCTCGGCATGGCATTATCTTCAGGTCCTGGGAACTATGGCGGCAGCGATAGAGGTGGTTCCATGGGCCAGGGCTCACATGCGTCCGCTGCAGCGGGCGCTACTACGTCGATGGTCTCCTCAGTCTCAGCCTCTGTCGATGCAGTTACCTTGCGCTCCGCGGACCAAACAGTCCCTCCACTGGTGGCAATGCCCAAGGAATCTGGACCGCGGGATGCCCCTCGAACCTCAGCAGTGGCTACTATTGACGACGGACGCCAGCCTGACAGGCTGGGGAGTGCACTGCGAGGATCAGTTCGTCCAAGGCCGCTGGACACCATTGGAATCACAATGGCCCATCAACAGACTGGAATTGAGGGCCGTCACCCTGGCACTCAAGGAGTTCACGACCTTAGTACAAGGAAAAGCAATCTGCGTCCTCTCCGACAATGTCACCGCGGTGGCATACATCAACCACCAGGGAGGCACCAGCAGTCCCGCCCTGGAGAAAGAGGCGGAAGCTCTTTTCCGGTGGGCGGAACCCAGGCTGCTGGCGCTGTCAGCACAGCATGTGGCGGGCGAGGACAACATCACAGCCAACTTCCTCAGCAGGTGCAAGATAGACCACGGAGAGTGGGAACTGGAACAGGAGACCTTCAACCAAATAGTGGCCCGGTGGGGTCTCCCAGTCATGGACCTCATGGCGCGTTTCTCCACAGCCAAGGTAGACAGATTCTTCAGCCGAAGGAAGGAAAGAATGTCCGAGGGCCTAGATGCCCTATCACAAATATGGCCTTCGGAAGGTCTTCTCTATGTATTCTCTCCGTGGGCTCTGATCGGAAAGGTTCTCCAGAGGGTGGAGTCTCACCAGGGTTTGGTAATCCTCATAGCGCCGGATTGGCCTCGTCGCCCCTGGTATGCGGATCTGGTGAGGATGGTCACCGACCTACCTTGGCGGCTCCCTTGCAAAAGGGACCTGCTGAGGCAAGGCCTGGTGCGGATGCCTCACGTGGATCGATTCTCGCTTACGGCCTGGCTATTGAAAGGGCGCGGCTCCTAAAGCGAGGCTACTCAGGACCGGTAATCTCGACACTGTTGAAAGCTAAGAAGCGTTCGACCTGTCTGTCTTATGTAAGAGTTTGGCGTATCTTCGAAGCCTGGTGTGCAGAGCATCGTCGGAAACCCCTTTCGGCCTCTGTCCCGGAGGTTTTGGAGTTCTTGCAAGCAGGATTTGACAAGGGTCTGGCGCACAGCTCCCTGCGAGTCCAGCTGGCGGCGATCGCTTGCTATAGAGGCAAGGTCCGGGGCAAACCCTTAGGGGCGCACCCAGACGTCTCCAGGTTCCTAAGAGCGGTTAGTCGACTCCGTCCTCGACGGAGGTCGGTCATCCCCCCTTGGGACCTGAACTTGGTGCTGAATGCCTTGATCGGGGAACCCTTTGAGCCAGTGAAGAGAGCCTCCTTAAAGGATTTAACCCTAAAGACAGTTTTTCTGGTCGCCATTTGCTCGGCCAGGGGGGTTTCGGAATTGCAGGCGCTGTCGTCTCAGCCCCCCTTCCTGACCTTCCTCAAGGACAAAGTGGTGCTGCACACAGTTCCTTCCTTTTTGCCCAAAGTTATCTCTCCATTTCATGTGAACCAGACAGTTACCCTGCCCGCCTTCTCCACCAAGGGGCAGGAGGCTAGGGATAGCAAGCTGCGTCTCCTAGACGTCCAGAGGGCCTTGAAACGTTACACCTCTCGCACAGCACCATTCCGAAAGTCCGACCGCCTGTTCATTCAGTTCGGGGGTCCACACAAAGGGGAGGCGGCGGCCAAGGCCTCGATCTCCAGGTGGATCAGAGAGGCGATTGCCTCCGCCTACATCCTGAAGGGGAAGCAGGTTCCAGTGGGGCTGCGGGCCCACTCCACGCGGGCTCAGGCGACCTCTTGGGCGGAATTCAGTCTGGTCCCTCCGCTGGATATTTGTAGAGCAGCGACTTGGTCCTCGCTGCATACCTTCACCAAATACTATAGACTGAACGTGCAAAGTTCAGCGGACGCCCGGTTTGGTCTAGCGGTGCTTCAGGCCGGTATGCCGGACCCCTCCCAGGGTTGAACTGCTCTCTGATCCCACCCGGTCCGGCAACCGATAAGACCTCGAGTTCATTGATCAGCATCGGACCGAGCGTAGGGCCGCTTCGGCAGGGAGGAGTGCAGGGGAAAGCCGGCTCGGGTAGAAGCAGCCATCCCCCCTGTCCGCCTCCATCCCTTCCCTCCTTCCCCTATACCTTATGGAAAAAAAAAAAAAAAGAATGACCGTTTGAATAGGTTTCTGTGTTTTATGTTACGTTAAGTAGTTTTTAGGATGGAAGATCGTTAGGTCTGCTTTTTCATTTGAATACTGGAGTTGGTGGGTGGTCCCAGTGGTATTTATACCGCTCCATCCCCAAAAAGGTTGGGCTCAGCCTCCAAGCTGCTGGAAGGGTTGCGGAACCCCAGAAGTAAAGGGACTGGACTGTCGTTCCTTCAGGAACACTAATTAGCAGGTAAGATCTAATTACTATTTGCTGTTACTTGGCCCTGAGTGACTATTAAATTTAAACTACAAGCTCTCTGCTGGGTATGAAATGTAACCAGAAAGCTCTCCTCTGTGTTTTAAATTCAAACTTTAATTGCTGCTACTACTAGGCCCTAACTGATCCAACAAAAAAAACAATGGGTTCACAGATTAAGTAGCTTTAATACAAAGAATTCTTTTTAGAAAATTACCAGAAGTATATACTCACAGTTGCAGATTTCTCTCCAGAAGTAACAGTCCCCCTTTCTAGTCCTTCAAGGAAGCAGCTGTGGGGGTTCCCTAATAAGTTAGAGGAATCTGGAACCACTATGAGGGATTCCCAGTTGTACTTAGGGATATCCTTGACATGGCAGAGGCATGTGGGACTGGAGGAGTTACAAGGCATGCACTTGGCAATGGTCAGTGCCACTTGGCACCAGTGGAATCCTGTTTGTATGCATGGCAGGTCGCTGGTGATTTTGAGTTGGAGTTGTGGCAATAGCGTGGTTAGATCCTTTCCTACCACCAGCCAAAGCAGGTTCTGGGGGACAATGTGGCATAGTGATCAGATGTCTCCAGACTGTGGGGAGGGCCTGGAGTCACAGGCAGTGTTAAGGAATCTTTTGCCTCAGTTTCCTGCTTGCAGGAACGGTAGCCATTTTAAGCATTGGTACGTGCCTCCTCCTCTGTTGCAGGGCAAGCAGCAGACACAGGAATCCCAAGATCTTTGGAGATAGCCTTGTACCCCTTTGAAGTTTGATGTTTGATAATGGCTTTTCTGATGATCTCAGGCAGCTTTTATCTTCACCATTGTGAAAATGGAACAGGGAGTGAATGTGGCTATTTTAAACATTAGAGCCATCATTCATTGGTTGATTCAAGTCATGTGAGTACTAACAGTTGATGAAAGCTGTATCTAATTTTACTGCAGTGGTAACGTGTTTCTTCTGTTCAAACTGATTTGAATTGTTTATAAGGGTACCAGTAATCATATCCTGGCAATGTCCCAGTTTTTATACAAATTCCTTTTTAATGTCTTGTTTTTTTTTTATTATTTTTATGTCAAATATGTGTGAATATATAGTCCAAAGCCATTTCACTGGCCACTTTTTTTTAAGGGGATATTGGACATTAAGAGGTTGAACTACAAGGGTGCCAATAATGTTGACCACAATTGTACCTAGAGTGCCATGGCTTCTTTATCCTTAAATCTCTGGGGACTGTGATCCAGCTGAGTAGACTCCCTAGATGCAATTCTGCAGAGCCCTTGATTTTGGAGGAGGGCGCTTTCCGTTCCCACAAGAGGGTCTGAAGCATCTTTACAAGTCCTAGGCTTCAGGCCTACGCACTGTTGGTGACCAAGCAGTTCAGCTTCTCTTTGGCAGAGCAGGGCAGTTTAGGGAGAGGTCCTCCTTGAAACCTTTGCTTCTTCCTCTCTAAGATGTACAGGTGCAGGAGTTGCGTATTTTATAGTTTCATTGCACATGAATAAGGGTTTTTTGGTGTTTGTTTTTTAATGTAGATAGTATATGTTTGAGTTAGTCATGCTTTCTGGTTCAACTTGGGTGATATGTGCAGTTTATTGATCTCCAGGATTGCTCTCATTTTGCCTTTTCTGCTATTCATTAGATCCTTATAGATTTAAAGCAAGACAGGTTAATTATTTTAGGCGATTTTAATGTACAAGTTGATTTTAAAACCTTTCATTGCAAGTTCTTGCTATTTTAACAGCTGTGGATTCTTTAGATTTCTTACAGATTGTAATGGGTAACACATATTCAGGTCAGCACTTTAAGCTTGATTTTTCTTGGACAGAAATTAGTAGAGGATAAATGTTATACCGTTTCCTCTCATCCTGTGACTTGGTCAGATCACTATTGTGTCACCTGACATGTTTCTCTTTCCGAGTCTGAGATGCCTCTATTTTAATATGCTATAACATCATCTTTTTCTTTGCATTATTGACTCTAGCTGAAGTATGGATTCCTAAATGGCGGACTTTGGACTGTGAGGACCATAATAACAATGTTGTTTGTTTGACTTAGACTTTAGAAGACTATTTAGATCAAATAGCTCCTCATTGTAGTTCAGTTTATTAGCAATGGTAAAAAGAAGAAAGTGTCATTTAGACAGAAAGAGAGCCTGCAGCAAGACTAAAGAATCTTAAGGGCTTGATGCTTACATACTGATTTTGGATGAATGTAAAGTCCTTATTATGAAGAACAAAGCTGACTGTGTTCCAAAGAAACTAAGCCAAGCGGTTCATAGGTCAACGTTTTTCAAATTAGTGAGACAATTTGTGTCTCAGATTAACCGTTTTCAGCAGACGTTTGCTGATTATCATGAAGATAAGGGTGAGTGTCTCGGATACAAGTTTACAAGAACACATGCCTTTGCCTGAGGATGATGACGTCTTCCCTTCTGAGATGATCTGGGATCAGTTTTGTACCATTTCTGATTCTGAGATTGTAGAGGTATTGACCATGATAAGCACCATCCAGTGTTCTATAGATCTGTTCTCCTGTCCTGCATATTTTAAGGGAAGACATTTCACCTTTCCTATGTAGAATTTTTAACATATTATTGATAGTAGACTATGTACCACCATGCTTAAAAAATGCTTTGTTTGCCCAATTTTGAAGAAACCGTCTTTAGATCCTACTAATCCTGCCAGCTACAGGACAGTTTCTTCTTACCTTTTTAGCTAAGATTTGTGAGAGAACTGCCCTCTCTCTCAATTAATGGGTTTTTATTGAGCGTAAAGTATTTGACCCTTCCAATTTGGTTTTAGAAAGTCTCATTGCACTGAAACTTTTGTCTAATTTTGATACATTTTTCCAAGGCTTGGATCATGGACAAGCATTTATTTTAGTGTTGACTTTAGTATTTGAAATGACTAACTATCATATTTTGCTTAAGCAATTGAAAGAGCTTGGCCTTACTTGGTAGGGTTACAAGTTGGTTTATCTCTTATCTGGCTGATTTGAATTCAGGAAATGGGAGGTGAATCAGCTTTTATCTTTGATCACTGACATACCACAGGACTTTGCCCTGTCCCTCTTACTGTTTGTCTTACCCCCAATCTGCAGGATTTTTAGACTGTTGAGTGTACTATAGAATAAATGCTGATAACATTCAAGTCCTCTTTCCAGAATTAGGAACTATCAAGGACTCTCTTGATTTAGAGTCTTAAATATCTGCAGATGAGGGATGAATATCAAGAAATAGGTTGGCCATGAATATGAATAAGAGCGAAGTCATAGTTTTGAGTAAGGCAGGACTGGTGATCAGGCCTTTCAGATAAGGATTTGGAACCATGTTGATCTCTACAGTATTTAGAGTCACGTGCTTAGGAGTGGTGATTTAGAAACATAGAAATTTGATGGCAGAAAAAAGACCACACGGTTTATCTAGTCTGCTCTTTCATATCAAATACTAAAGTCCAATCTTTTCCTTTAAAGATCTTGTGTTCCATGCTTTTTTGAATTCGGGTACTGTCCTAGTCTCTATTACCTCTACTGGGAGACTATTCCATGCATCTCACCCTCTTTCTGTAAGGAAATATTTTTGCATATTACTCCTTAGTGTATCCTCTTTCACCCTCCTCATATGTCCCCTCGTAGCAGAGCTTGCTTTCAGTCTAAAGATGCTCTCCTCTTGTGCATTTATGCCACAGAGATATTTAAACATCTCTATCATATCTCCTCTAGCCTGCCTTTCTTCTAACATATACATATTAAGATTTTTAAGTCTGTTCTCATAAGCTTTATAACGAAGTCCACTAACCATTTTAGTAGCCACCCTTTTCACCTACTCCATCCTATTTATGTTCTTTTGAATGTGTGGTCTCCAGAATTGCACACAATACTCCAAATGGGATTGCACCAGAGACTTACACAGGGATACTATCGCTGCCTCTTTTTTTTTTTTTTTCTGCTGGCCATTGCTGTTCCTATGCATCCAAGAATCCTTCTGGTTTTCGCCATTGCCTTTTTCTATCTGTCTACCCAGCTTAAGATCATCAGAAACAATCACACCCAGATCCCGCTTTCCTGTCATGGACAGAAGTACTTTGCCTCTTACACTGTCCCCCTTGGATTTTTGCAGCCCAAATGCACAATCCTGCATTTTTTAGCATTAAATATCAGCTGCCAAATTCTTGACCATTCTTCAAGCTTAGCTAGATCCCTCCTTATGTTATCTATTTCTTCAAGGGTGTCTATTGCAGATTTTGATATCATCCGCAAAGAGGCAAACCTTAGCCGACAGCTCTTCCGCAATATCACTAACAAAGATGTTAAAAACCGGACCAAGGACAGATCTCTGCGGCACACTACTGATGATTTCCTTCTCAGAGAGAGCTTCATTTACCTGTACTATTTGTCACCTCCCACTTAACCAATTTCTAATCTAGTCAGTCACTTTAGGGTTCATCCCTAGGGTGCTCAGTTTGTTTATAAGTCACTTATGCAGAACGGTGTCAAAGGCTTTATTGAAATCCAAGTACACCACATATAGGGCGCACGCTCTCTGTCCATCTCCCTTGTCTCCCAGTCAAAGAAATCAATCTGATTTGTCTGACAAGACCTGCCTCTGGTAAACCTATCTGTCTCTGATCCTGCAATCAATTGGACTCCAGAAACCTCACTATCCTCTGTTTTAGCAGCATTTCCAATAATTTACTTATCACAGAGGTTAGACTAACTGGTTTGTAGTTTTCAGCCTCATTCTTACTTCCGCTTTTGTGTAAACAGACCACTTGTGCTTTTCTCCAGTTCTCTGGGACCACTCCAGACTCAAAAAAAGCATTGAAAAGGTCAGTCAGTGGCACCACTAGAATGTCCCCAAGTTCCTTCAATATTTTCTGCTGTATTTCACCCGGTCCCATTGCTTTGTCTACTTTGTTTAGCTAGTTCCTCACGAACACAGTCTTCGGAAAATCATTCAAGATCCCCGTCACTTCTTTTCCTATTTGTGGATATTTTCTGAGGTTCTGCTCCTGGTCCTTCGTCTGTGAACACAGAGCAGAAATATTTGTTAAGCAATTCTGCTTTATCCTTATCAGCTTCTACATATTCCTCCCCTTCACTCTTGAGTCTGATAATACCACTTTTGCACTTACTTCTCTCACTAACATATCGGAAAAATGTCTTATCCCCCTCCTCCCATTTTATTGCACTGGCTATTTTTTGTTCTTTTTGAATCTTTGCTTTCTCCAGGACCAAGCAGAAAGTCAGTCCTCACATATGGGTGTCATCGGCGCCGATGAAGCCCCAGCGGAGCATTTCCCCAGCTTTCCATGAAAGCCTTTGGGAATGCTGGCACGCATGTGCGGTTCCCTTCCCGCCTAAAGGTGCCATCATACCTCAGTCTCTTTTTTTCCGAGAAGCCCATCGGACGTGTGTCCTGTTCTCCCGGATAAAAGTGATTTTTTTCTTTGGCGATTTTCGCTATTTTTTCTCCGGTTCGACGCCGGTTCCCCTCCCGCCGGGTTCGGTACACCGGTATCGAGCCCGTTTTCTTCATTTTTCGGTTTTTGCCCTTCGTGGCTGGCGTTCGCGCCCTTTTTTCATTTTTCACTGGAAGGCCGGTCTTTTGACCTCGCTGGGGCTATTTTTTCCCCGATGGCTTCCAGTGGTTTCAAAAAGTGTGATCGGTGTAAGAAAATTGTGTCTCACCGACACACACACGACTGCTGCCTTCGGTGCCTCGGCCCTGACCACGACCCAAAGTCGTGTGGGCCATGTGGGAAGATGTCTTCCAAGGCACTAAAGAGTCGACAGCATCAAAAGGAAAGGTTTTTCTCGGACTCTGCCTCTGGCCAGGCCTGGACTTCGTCTGAGGCCTCGACATCTCGGGATTCCGATCCCGAGCGCCGTCGAAGCTCCTCGGACAGGGGGTCCCCTGACCGGGAACATAAGAGGAAGAAGCGGCTCGCGAGGGCGTCGTCGTCGGAGGTCCCTGGTCCCTCGAGGGCCAGGTCTAAGACCCCCGACCGCCGTCCCGGGCCCGTGGACCAAGAGAAGCCTGCCAAAGTTCCTCGTGTGGAGCCGGAGTCTGCTGGACACGTAAGCCCCGTAGTCCTCGTGGACTCTCCTCCCAGAGAGCTGACGTCGGGCCCGGCGCCGCCGGGGCCCGAGTCGGTGGCTGCTGCGTCTCCCGAGCTGAGTCTCAGGATGACAGCCTTGGAGTGAAGACTGTCTGCCTTCATGGAGCAGCAGCGGGCACTGATGGCCAGCCTGTTTGGTGCATCTGCCCCGACCACTGGGATGTCGACTTTGAAGTCAACCCTGGAGACCGAGCCGATACTCGAGACCCTCGTGGCTCGAAGTCGTCCTCTGTTGAGGTCTCCCTCGACCTCCCGTTCGGGACCGAGGGTGTCGACGCCGGTGCCCCCGGTGTCGTGGCGGGTGCCTCGGGGCCCCGCAGTGTCGGACCCTGACTCCTCCTCGGACGAGTCCGCCTGGGAGACGGAGGACGAGGAGTCTCCCGATACTTTTAAGACTCGGTGCGTTCCGTCGGACTCACTGCAGTCTGATACCCAGAGTAGATCCCCTCCGGAGGACACTAGGTTCTCGGAGTTCGTCTGGGATATGGCCGCTGCCTTGGCTATCCCTGCCGATCCCGAGGAAGAGCCTCGAGCCGAGGAGCTCTATGCTCTACAGTACGACTCTCCTCCGAAGGAGGCCTTTACTGTCCCGGTTCCTCCGATGCTGGAACGGCTCCTCTTCTGAATGTGGGAGGCCCCGGCCTCGGCGCCGGTTCTAAGTAAGCGAGTCGATTCCATTTATCGACTCCGCAAAAGCCCTGGTTTCCAGAAAACACAGCTACCACACCATTCCATGGTTGTGGAATCGGCCATGCATCGTCTGAAGAGCCAGAAGATGCACTCCGCGGTGCCCCCCGGCAGGGAGGCCCGCAACCTCAATGGCGTCGGTAGGAAGTGCTTCCAGGGGTTGATGCTTGCTTGCCATGTCCAGTCTTACCAGCTGTACATGGGCATGTACTTGCGGGACCTGGCCAAAGAACTGGCCGGCTTCTCTGCTGGTCTCTCCGGAGAACCCTTGCAGAGATTTCAGACCTTGTCCTCGGGGATTCGGGAATGTTCGAAGTTCATTTCCCGCACCACCTACGATGGCTTCGAGGCTTCGGCCCGAGTAGTGGCTGCCGGCATCGCGGCTCGACGCCAGGCGTGGCTGCAGTCATTGGACCTCGAGCCATGGGTTCACGACAAGTTGGTCGCTGTCCTCTGCCGAGGTGAGAACCTTTTTGGCAAACCCGTGACCGAGAAGGCCGCTCAGCTCGAGACAGAGCACCTTACCAGGACAAGGCTGTCGAAGACCTCTGCCCCTTCACATAAGAAGGGCTCGGGTAAAAAGTCCTTTTACCCAAGGAAGGGCACTGCCTACAAACAGTACCCTCAGTATCAGGCTGCCCAAGCTGCCTCCCAGGGTCAGCAAGCCAAGGGCCAGGGTAATGGGCCCCGTAGGCAGAGGATCTCCAAGCCTCAGGCCCCTGCTCCAACTCAGCAGGATGGGGGTTTTTGACTCCTTGAGCGTAGCCTCTCCTCCACTACTCTCTCCACCCTGCACAGGTGGTCGCCTCGCCCTCTTTGCCCACCAGTGGCCCCTTATCACCGGGGACAGTTGGGTGCTGGACATAGTCCACAATGGCTATGCCCTCCATTTTCACCAACTGTCTCCACCATATTTTCCAGGGGAGCCTCTGAGGCCTCCCCTGCACACAGACCTCCTTCTAAAAGAGCTTCATGGTCTGTTGGTGGACAGGGCAGTGGAGCCTGTGTCTCCCCACTTGAAAGGTCACGGATTCTACTCCAGGTATTTCCTGATACCCAAACGAACTGGTGGCCTTCGACCCATTCTGGACCTCAGAAACCTCAACAAGTTCCTAGAGAAAGAAAAGTTCAAGATGCTTACTCTTGGAACACTTCTGCCCTACCTCCAGCAGGGAGATTCGCTATGCTCCTTAGATCTAAAGGATGCGTACACTCACATCCTCATTCATCCAGACCACAGAAAGTACCTCAGGTTCATTGTGGGAGGAAACCATTATCAGTACAGAGTATTACCTTTTGGCCTATCCTCCGCTCCCAGGGTCTTTACCAAGTGCCTGGCAGTGGTTGCGGCCTACCTAAGAAATCAAGGCATCTTTGTCTTTCCCTATCTGGACGACTGGCTCATCAGGGGTCAGATGTCCCTGGAGGCCAGACAAGCCACCCTCAACACCATTGCTCTGCTTCAAAAGGTGGGCTTTGTCATAAACTTCGCAAAGGCCACTTTGCTCCAATCCCAGAACTTGGAGTTCATAGGGGCAAGGTTGGATTCTCAACTGGCAAAGGCATTCTTGCCAGAAGACAGGGCTCAAAGGCTGATGGACGTGGCAAAGAAGTTTCTGAACGAGTCCCTGGTCTCTGCCAGACTCTGCCTCAGGCTTCTGGGTCACATGGCTTCGACAGTACATGTGACTCCCAATGCCAGGCTCCATATGAGGCCTGCACAGTGGTACCTTCGGACTCAGTGGTCTCAAGCCATAGGCCACTTACGAGACAAGATAAAGGTGTCCAAACCTCTTTTGGCCTCCCTCAGCTGGTGGCTACATCCACCCAATCTACTCAAAGGCATGCCCTTCCAAATGCCAGAATACTCAGTGGTCCTCACCACCGACGCCTCTCTGAAGGGCTGGGGTGCTCATTGTCTGGACAAGTGCATCCAAGGCCTCTGGTCTCCCTGGGAGGCAGCCCAACAGATCAATCACCTGGAACTTCGAGCTATCCGCTTGGCTCTCAGAGTTTTTTCTCCAGCCCTGGCTCACCGCTCAGTCTTGATTCAAACAGACAACCAGGTGGCCATGTTTTATGTGAACAAGCAGGGCGGCACTGGGTCCCAGATCCTTTGTCAAGAGACTCAGGACCTTTGTTCCTTTGCCCTGAAGCACCACATGCTTCTCAAGGCGGTATACCTCCCAGGCCAGGAGAACTGCCTGGCCGACCGGCTGAGCAGGATTCTGCAGCCCCACGAGTGGCAACTGCATCCCTTGGTGGTTCAAAAGATCTTCCTGAAGTGGGGTCTCCCTTGGATAGATCTCTTTGCCAGTCCACTAAACAAGCAGCTACCCAAGTTCTGCTCCAGGAAACCACATCCTTTGAGGATCGCACCAGATGCTTTTCTGATGTCCTGGTCTCAGGGCCTCCTGTATGCGTTTCCTCCCACACCCTTGGTGGCCTGAACTCTGTTCAAGATTCTTCGGGACAAGGCCTCGGTCCTGCTGGTAGCTCCCAGATGGCCGAGACAGCCTTGGTTTCCTCTTCTGCTTCAACTGGCGGTGGATCCCCCATTGCCTCTGGGGTTGCAACCCAACCTTCTCTCTCAGGAGCAGGGTTCCTTACTACACCCCAATCTCAAGACTCTCAATTTGATGGCCTGGAGGCTGCAAGGGTAGTCTTGGCTCCCTGGGGCCTGCCTCAGGAAGTTGAGGAGGTTGTCCTAGCCTCTAGAAAACAGTCCACTAGGAAAGCCTATGCTCTCAAATGGAAGAGGTTTTCTGTGTGGTGTCAGCTACGTACAGAGGATCCTTTCTCCTGTACTCTGCCAGTAGTGCTTCAGTACTTACTGCACTTATCCAATCAGGGACTTAAGTCCAATTCTGTTCGGGTCCACCTCTCAGCTTTAGCAGCTCACCACTCACTGGTGGAGGGACATTCTTTGTCAGGTCACCCCTTGGTGTCCCGCTTTCTCAGGGGCTTGCTTTTGCTCAAGCCCCCCATCCGTCGTCCTGCTCCTGAGTGGGAGCTGAATGTGGTCTTGCAGCAACTGACTCGCCCACCCTTTGAGCCGATGGCTACTTGTCCACTGCGCTTCCTCTCCTGGAAGACACTCTTCCTGATAGCCTTTACCTCGGCTAGGCGAGTGAGTGAGCTTCAGGCCCTGGTCTGTGATAGGCCTTACACCAGGATTTATAGGAACAGAGTAGTCCTCAGGACTCATCCCAAGTTCCTCCCTAAGGTTGTCTCCTCTTTCCACCTCAATCAGGAGGTGGTTCTTCCAACATTCTTCCCTAGGCCTCATGCAAGCTAGGCTGAAGCAGTCCTGCATACCCTGGACTGTAGGAGGGCCTTATCCTTCTACCTTGACCGTATGCAGGGGCATAGAAGGGTTGCTCAGCTCTTCGTATCCTTTGACCCCAATAAGTTGGGGTTAGCTGTGTCCAAGCGTACCTTGTCTATCTGGGTGGCTGACTGTATCACCTGGGCTTACAAGGCGGCTGACCTTCCTTTGCAGGGTAGGGTCACGGCCCATCGTATCAGGGCAATGGCTGCCTCATTGGCTCATCTCCGCTCTGTGCCCTTGGTAGACATCTGCAGGGCTGCAACTTGGTCTTCAAGCCAGACTTTTGCAGCCCACTACTGTCTGGAAAGGGAGTCCCGTAGGGACAGTGCTTTTGGCCAAGCAGTACTCCGGAATCTCTTTGAGGTTTAGGCAACTCCTGCCCTCCTGCCCTCTGTTGGGCTACCGGTGGAGGTTGTGTCTTTGAAAAGCCTTTCTTTGCTGCTGGGACTAGAGGGAGTTCTCTTGTTCAGCCTGGGTTACTCGGTAGCCCAGAGCTAGGGGGTCACCCATATGTGAGGACTGACTTCCTCTTGGTCCTGGAGAAAGAGTAGTAACTCACCTGTAACAGGTGTTCTCCAGGAGCAGCAGGAATCAGTCCTCACAACCCTCCCTCCTCCCCTTGGAGTTGCAGTTGTACATAGTTTGTGTTTTTACATTTTTGTGTGCTCTTCTTAGCTATGTCATTTGACGGAGGTAAGATGGCACCTTTAGGCGGGAAGGGAACCGCGCATGCGTGCCAGCATTCCCAAAGGCTTTCATGGAAAGCTGGGGAAATGCTCCACTGGGGCTTCATCGGCGCCGATGACACCCATATGTGAGGACTGATTCCTGCTGCTCCTGGAGAACACTTGTTACAGGTGAGTAACTACTCTTTCCTGACTACTTTGCTAACTTCTCTTAAGTTTTTCCAAATATAGATGCTTATCTTTCTCTCTGTGATCTTTGGTATTTTATGAAGGCCACCTTCTTTTTCTATATTTTTTCAGCTACTTCTTTTGAGAACCACAGCGGCCTCCTTTTCCTTTTACATTTACCTACCTTTATAACAAAAAGGTTTGTTGTCATTAAAATATCCCCTTTCAGTTTTGCTTATTGATTTCTTCATCCCCCAGCTGTTCCCATCCTGCCAGCTATTCTGAGGAAAACCTAATCAGAAGAATCCCAGACAACAGATCACGGAGGACACAGCACTAAAACTCCCTTGCAGCCTTGATGACACCTAAGGACACCTCCCAGAATGCACGATATAGTGTTCGAACTCTGCTTACCATCCCTATGGAATTCTCTTCCACACCAGCTCAGAGCAACCAATGACATTGCAGACGTCAGGAAATACTTAAAAACACATCTGTTTTCTGAGTACTTCAATAGCATACAACTCAAATAATTGCACTGGCTATTGCAGCATAGGGGCTTAGGATTTTACAATTGTCTCTGTCGAGTGTAACCTCCCGTGTAAATAGTTAAAATGTTATTGGTTATCTCCAGGAACAAGCAGGAATGAGTCTTCACATATGGGTACGTCGGTACCGACGGAGCCTGCACGGGAATGCTCCCCAGCATCCAATCAGAAAGCTTTTGGGAGCATCCCTCGCGCCTGCGCGGTGACTTCCCGCCTTTCCCACTGCCTCTCCTCAGTTTTCGTTTTTCCACGGAGCCAACAGGACGTCCTCCTGTCACCGCAGAAATTTTCTACTTTAAAATCCTTGTTTTCTTGTGGTCGCGGCTGTATTTCCCACCGATACCGGTACCGCCGGTGCTTTATTCTTTTCCTTTTCAAACTTAGAGAAATACTTCTCCTCAGTTTTTTGTGTTAACTTTTTTGGGCCTACCAGGCCTTTCCAAGATGGAGCCTTCTTCCCCTAAGAAGTGCCTTCACTGTGGAAACTTAGTTTTCTTTTTAGACTCCAATGCTTGGTGTCTAACCTGTTTTGGTCCTGACCCTTTTTCCCCTGATACTTCAGGCTATATGGTTGGGAGAAGACCTTCCCTTTTTCGAGTTTCCCTCGATACCGTTTTTCCTCCTAAGGTGAGGACACCGGTTTATTCTTCTCTCCAGGATCAGGTAACCCACAAACAGTCTGTTAAGACTAGCCAATTCTTGAAGGTAAGTCTCATGCACAGCATGATGACTGCTCCGGCCTTGCCCTCAAGATCCCATTGGCAATAAAACCCCGGCGGGCGTCTTCGGGCTCCAAAGCATTCATGGGGTTTCAGGTTGTTCCTGGGGCTCACCCCTCACAGAACATACCTGAACCGTGCCAGGGGGTGGTATCCGCTTCGAGCGGTACCGATAACCCGGCACTGGCATCGGTGTCGAGTGCTGCACTCTTCACCAGGAATCGTCATCTGGTGTCCTCGGTACCTTCGGGGCCGATCGATACGACCCAGATTGGCTTTCCTGTTTCCCAGCCATGCTCGGGGTTGGTACCGGCTTTGAGCGGTACCGATACCCCGGTATTGGCATCGGTATCGAGTGTTCCACTCTTTACCTGGGATCGTCATCTGGAATCCTCGGTACCTTCGGGACCGATCGATTTGACACAGATTGACTTTCCTATATCTTCACCGTGCTCGGGGTTGGTACCAACTTCGAGCGGTGCCGATACCCCGACATCGGTGCCGGTGTCGAGTGTTCCTCTCATCGCCGAGCATCGTCTTTGAACGTCCTCGGTACCTTCGGTGCCGTTCGATGAGATTCCAATTGACTTTAACGTGTCGGCATCGCTGATACCACCACCAACGTCGGTACCTTCTAGACATGCATCGATAGACTCGCTCACTTCGATGCCGAGTCTAGAATCGATATCCAGTCTAGATGACTTGGTACCGACGCGTTTCAGAACCGATCCATATCGTTTCCGGCTACGCAGTACCGAGGATATTCACCAAGGCTCTCTGGTTACCTCGGTACCGCTTCAGCAGCCCTCGATTACTGCTTCGATGACATTATCTCCGATACCGGTACCGGTGTCGGGATCGATTCCTGCAGTTCCATCGGTGCCATCGATCCTTTCTATGCCTAGTTTGGAATCGATGCCAGGCACTGACGATGCAGTACTAACTGCCTCAAATCAGAACTGTCAGTATCACAGTCCATCGAGCAGGATTCTTTTTCTGCACCAGTCCACTATATCTTTTGGTGCTCAAGCTGCTCCTTCAACCTCAGCTTGCCCAGGATTAGTTCCTATTGGAAATCCTTCTTTTCAGAAGTTTCTCCTTGACATGGCAGCCTTCCTTGCCATTCCTATTCCTGGTTTTTCTCTTGACCAAGATCCTGCAGAAAAGGAAAATATAATGCTTCCTTTACATCATTCTTTACAGGATCTTCTTCTGAGGATATGGGAATCACCCTTAAAGGTTCCTTTGCCTTCTACAGCCATTGACGTTCTGTATCAGGTACCTCCCTCTCCAGGGTTCCAGAAAAACCAACTTCCACATCATTCCATTGTAGTGGAATCAGCAATGAGGAAGGTAAGAAGCAAGAAGAAGCATTCTTCTTATCTGCCAGG
The DNA here is from genome assembly GCA_033557465.1 of Ichthyophis bannanicus. NCBI lineage: Eukaryota > Metazoa > Chordata > Amphibia > Gymnophiona > Ichthyophiidae > Ichthyophis > Ichthyophis bannanicus. The sequence goes on from CM066031.1 coordinate 1,104,497,056, forward strand.
TTGTGCATCTAAAGCACTTGATGCCTTTGGAAGTCAAACCTTCCAAACTTCTATGCTGGCTTCAAGAATTATTTCATATATTTTTTATATGAGTCTGACACTTCAGGAGGTCACAGAGAAATTATCTCTTTTGTCTCTTTTTGTCAGAACCTTAAGGCCTCTGACTATTCGTTGCTTCTCAATCATAGCAGGAATATCTCTTGGTTCCTTTCTCGTGCTTCTCTAGACTCTTTTGAGTCTGTTAGCAGATCCTCTGCTATTGCCATTGGAGCACGTCGTACAGCCTGGCTGTAGGCTTCAGACTTGAGCAGATGGGCACAACATACACTGGGTAATTCTCCTTGTACTGGAGAAAATCTCTTCAATAAAGAGGCTTTACGTCAGGTTGCTCATTGCTCCACTGACTTTCCTAGTTCTGGAAACCGTCCTAAGCCTTCTTTTTCCCCAGGGCGTAGGAAATGTCCTACCAAACCTTCTTTCCCTAGGAAAAGAAAGTTTCATCCTTCCTCTGCCCATCCTCCAGATGTACCCAAGCAAGGGACATCTCATCCTCGTCTGAAGTCTCCAGACTCTAACCAGGCTAATCATTGCCAGCAACCATAGGTTCCTGTATGTTGCAATCTACAGTTAACTTCTTCTTACCAGAAGTTATTCTTCAATCCCTACACTGGTTTTTCTTTTCAGTATGCTAAGCTAGTCGGATATTTTTGTCCATGGGTTACTGAATTCTCCTTTTCTTTTCATTATAAAGGGAGATTACAATTATCCCATGATAGTTTCTGTCCCCACAGGGACATTTTTTCCTTCAGCTGACTTACCATATGGTACGTCACCTTCCAAGCTCCTCTCTTCCAGGGTTTCCCCTGCTCGAGTTGGTACCATACTGAAACACTTCTCTTTCTTTCCAGTGTAGACTTTTTGCTATCCTTCAATGCATGCTCTGAACAACTCATCAGACAGGGACGGGAATATCTCCGCTTCCTCTGTCTGTTTTTCTCCCTGTTTTTATACAGGGAGATCCCCCCCCCCCCCTACTCTTTTGTTCAGTTGCTGTACAAGCAGAACTTCCAGTGCTTACTTTACTGTTTCTTGCAAGTTACTTTCAACTATCTTGCATGATACTACTCACTGCAGGTTATCTTCTTCTTGCCATATCCTTTCCTAGGATGTGGCACCACATCTGACTGCTGTCAGTTTATCTCATAATTCTTCTGCACAATGCTTTCTGCAATCTTCAGAGAAGCTTTCCACTATGGGCCCTTGCTATAGAGCATTGAACTTTGTCCCTGAGGGTTTTCCATATAATAGGAAAAACTTATATAGTCATCCATGGCTATATAGGTTCCTTATACCCTCTTGTCTCCTATTGTGATACAGAAGACAAGCTTTTTCTGCGTGAATGTCCAAGGAGTTCCCAATCTGGCAGGAATCTACCCCTTTTTTCCTTACAGCTTGGCAGTATTTTTTCTACTCCACTTGGACAACGCATACTCTTTTACTGTACATGATACCTCTGAGTCCCTTGACTGGGTCCTCCTGGTGTCTTAGTCTATGCGTTTTCTTGTCCTCTGGACATATCAGAGTCCTAAAGTACTCCTGACGTGCTCTTACCAGACTGCTATTATCCTCTGTTTTTCACGCAACCATACTGGTTATTCCACTGAATTACATTCCTGCACCACAGAAATAGATTCTCTAAATATCTTCAGGTGGTTTTCACCCCCTTATTATTAGATGAATCTTTTCCCATCACATTCCCCATGTGAATGTTTTTCTGTGGTTCAGTTGCAGGCATGTATTCTCAGAGTCATATTTCTGTATGTATATGTCCTATACATACAAATTTTTGTAATCTGTATGGGCATAAGCCATGCCCATCTATATCTATATCTATACCTCTATCTATCTAACACATCTCTGGACATATATGCACATATATATATAGACATGCATGTATCTATCTATCATATATATATATATATATCTATATATATATCTATCTATATCTATATATCTATCTATATCTATCTATATATGTGCCCTTTGGGAGATGTCCATAGGACACTAGGTATTACCTACTATCTCCCTACCTGTCTGTGCGATAAAGTTTTTACCTTCTTAAGAGGCCCAGACAGTCAACTTGCCTATTCCCATACGGCTCAGAAAGTGGGAGCCGTTATACACACCATTACTGCTGTGACGTCAACAGCTTCTATTTTTGTTATAGATCTCCCTATCCATGAAGTATCACACTTCATTGTCTTCCTATCTCTTAGCAGCTAGGAATGACAGTGTACATCTTCAGTATTTCTGAGTACACTTCTGTTCTCCTTGGGAATAGGGGCTTTTTTCCATACCCCTTCTTCCCTTCCGGACTGGGCTAATTCTCCAGATCGGTCAGTCTTCTTCTTTTAGTCCTCAATGTAAATAACTCTGTACCTAAAAGAGTTTTCAGCTTTTTCCCATAAAGCTTTCCATTGAAGACCTGCTGTTCTTCTCCTGCCCCAGTTGACACCTGGGTCACCTGCCCATTCCTGGTTTGCAACTTCATCCTCACTGCTGTGAAGTTACCTTGAAGATTCCGTTACTGCATCTACAGTACACTCCATCACAGTTCTACTTCCTACAATCCAGTAGGTAAGCTCTATATTGTACTAGTTCATTAAATATTTAATGATACTTGACATACTTTCTAAAGACTCCTCTCTCCTGTAGTCTTTAGATTTGCTGTTCCCTGCAGCTCTTCTCTATTCAACTCCTACCCCCCATCACTCAGGTGATGCCGGGGATCCAGATTTGGGAAATGCCATCCTGTCCCAGGAATACGCATTTTATGGGATCTCCCCTGGCATCCACAGCTAGGGAGTCCCCATATGTGAAGACTCATTCCTGCTTGTTCCTGGAGATAGCACAGTTACTTACCTGTAACAGGTGATCTCTGGGAACAGCAGGAATTAGTCTTCACAACCCACCCACCTCCCCTAGGAGTTGTATCTATCTATCTCCTTTCCTCTTTCTCTCCTTCTGTCTCAGCTATGAAACTCAACTGAGGAGAGGCAGTGGGAAAGGCGGGACGTCACCGCGCAGGCGCGAGGGATGCTCCCAAAAGCTTTCTGATTGGATGCTGGGGAGCATTCCCGTGCAGGCTCCGTCGGTACCGACGTACCCATATGTGAAGACTAATTCCTGCTGTTCCCAGACATCACCTGTTACAGGTAAGTAACTGTGCTATCTGTATACACTGTTGATGATGGACATTGTAAATAGTTATGAATAGTTCTATATAAGCAAAGTTAAGTTCTCTATAAACTGCCTTGAGAATCTGAAAGGTGGTATATAAAAAATGTTAAATAAATAAAATAAAAAGAAATTATCCCATCTTGGCAAAGTTCATTTTTTTTCTAAAGTCTAAGACCCTTGCTTTTGAATGGACTTTATCAGTCCTAGCCTGCTACTGAATCACACCATCTGATGATCACTGAATGAGATCACTATGATATCAGAAACCCTTTCCCCATTGGTAAGCACCGAGTCCAGTATGGCCCCTTCAAATGTGGGTTCTGTTACCAGTTGCTAGACTAGTTCTGTCTGTAGAGAATCTTGGATCTCCTTCTAGATGACACTGCAGCAAGGATGTGCCAATTAACATTTGGCTTATTGAAAATCACCTATCAGTAGCACTTCTCCGTTCATTGTAATACTGTGTATGTCTTCTTTTAAATCTCTGTCCACTTCTCCCTGTGAGTAAGATCTGTATATCTCACCAATGCAAATAGGTTTCCCTTTCCCTCTTTCTAGTTTAACCCACAGTGACACCTCACACCCTTTTAAGCCCTGTAATTCTTTAGCTTTAATATTATTTTTTACATATATTGCCATTCCTCAGCTACTTCCTACCCTGTGCTTCCTGAATAAAGTATAGCCCCCCTGGTATAATTACATCCCAGTCATGTATGTCCATGAATCATGTCTCTGTTACTGCCACTAAATCCAAGTTAGCCTCTTCCATTAAAGCCTCAACATCTGGGATCTTATTTCCCATTCAATGGACATTTATACACACCGCTTTCAAAATGTTGCTCCTTTTATCCATTTCTACAGAGGTTTTAATGTTTCACTTATCTGGGGGCTTTTTCCCCCCCATCCCCAACGAATCTAGTTTAATGCCCTCTTTAGTAGGTTAGCCAGTCTGCTGCAGAAGACACTTCGACCCTTCTTGGACAGATGGATGCTATCTCTGCTCTGTAGCCCTTGGAACATCATCCCATGGTCCAGGAAACCAAAACACTCTCTGACACCACCACGCATTCATCTCCAGGATGCGAGCTTCTCTGCCTCTGTCTTTACCCTCAACAAAGAGGATTGAAGAGAATATCACCTGTGCACCTACCTGCTTCACCCTCTGTCCCAGATCCATGAAGTCACTTTTTTGATATGCTTGGAGGGATACCTAGCAGTATCTTGTGCCAACATGGATGAGCAACATCAGATAATAGTCAGTAGGCTTGATGAGTCTCTGCAAACTCTCCGTAACATCTCTGATTTTGGTACCTGGCAGACAGCACACCTCTCTTGGACATCAAGTCTGGTCGGCAGATAGGATGCCTTGGAACCCCTCAGAAGAGAGTCACCAATCACTACTACCCTTTGCTTCTTTGTCACTGATTGTCAACTTTGTGGTGCTCAAGCTCTGGTTCTTCTCTTTCCTGAGATGTTGTCACCTCCTCCAGTACCAGGGCTGCATACCAGTTCTTCAGTTCAAGGGCTGGTGGTGTTGGATTGTTTCTGCAGGCTCTGGTAACTCTTGTTCAACTCTCTTCATTCTGTAGTCTCCATCTTCACCTCTGTTGGATAGCTTGGATGTTTCAAGAAGCATCTCATCAATGTAATTTTCGCTGTCTTGAATGCTTCTCAGCCTTGCCACCTCTTCTCTGAGCTCCTCCACTTGTTTTATAAGGGCTTCAGCTTGCAGGCATCCTGCACATGGTACCGGTTCTTTGACTGGCATGGGGCTCTCTGTCTGAACAGTGGCAGTAGCTATAATGGCAGCAACAGCTTTGGCAATACGATTTTTTCACCGCCATCTTTCAGTTGGTGGAGCTTTGGTACATGTTGAAGTAAATGAGAGAGACCTCCAAAGATCCTAACTTTTCCTCAGTTGTCTCTTGATTCCTTGCTATCTATGATCCCACAGATTAATGAAGTTCTTCATATTTTAAGTTTTATTTGTTTAAAAAAACTTGTAGACTGCATGTACAAGAACCAGCCCATTTAATGTGGTATCCAAAAATCATGTACACAATAAAATTCAAATAAAAGGCACAGTACATAAAACCAAACCAGATCTCACTTTATTCCTATTGGGAAGAGCCAGGTCTCAATCAGCTTGCAAAAATTATCCAAATTGGACTCCAGTCCCGCCGCCTCAGGCATAGAATTCTACCCTGTAGGGGCTACTACAGGAAACATCTGAGAGTACCAACATTCCCCTATGAATATTCTTCACTGAAGGGACTATCAATAGACAATCCTCTCCTGACTTCTGTACTTAATTAAGTTGATACTGCTTAAGCTTATTTGCTAAATATAGTGGCTGCTGTCTCATAGGGACTGGAAAGCAAGTACAAGAACTTTTAAACTTAATCCTTGCTTCCACAGGGAGCCATTGAAGAGCAGTGTTGCCCTCTCTCATCTATATTTCTTCAACGCTACTCTAGCTACTATATCTTCTAAAACCTGCAACTTCTTAACCAGTCTCTCTCAGGGTCACCATCAACAGATCATTGTGATAATCCAGATCTGAGACCACTAAAACTTAGCTCACTATCTGGAGTACTTCTGCAGAAATATGGCGCTCAAAATGAAATTTACCATAAGCTTTCTGTATCACCATCTGAACATGCATTTTCAATCCAAAATCGGCTGTTAATTCCATTCCCAGGGACTTCACCTTTTCTTCTGGATTGCAAACATCCCTCTCTGCCCCTCTCCCAATGTTCACTAGCACTTTTTCAATAGTATCTTTTCTCAAGTTTACCTGTAGTAAATGTGTTGTAGCACAGATTAATTTCAACCTCCTCCTGAAACCAAGCCAGTATTGTTTCCATACACTGGTCAATGCAATGCAATGTGTGCCTTCGAGTCAGTCCTGACTCCTGGCGACCCAGAAGCTCCTGGGTTTTCTTGGCAGTGTCACCGGAGGTAGTCATCTCTGGACATTTATCCTAGCCCTCTTTCCTCCCAATGATGACAACTGAACATCTGTGCACGGAGTGGAGGAATAGCCTAGTGGTTAGAGCAACAGCGTAGTACCCAAGAGATCAGGGTTCGATTCCCATTGGCATTCCTTGTGACCTTGCGTGAGTCACTTTGCCAGCCCCTTTTCTTCCGAGGCAATAGAGGGTAATCTACTTCCACTCATACCTTGCCAAGAAAAGCCACAAGCTGCTGGGTCGGTAGGAGTCAGCAAAGACTTGACAGCACTTAAAAAAAAATTGATGGTTTTCAGTCGTACAAACTGTGTAAATGCCACTAAGCAGCATATTTAGTGGCACTAACATGGTTAGTACCTCTGAATATCTGTGAGTGCCGCTGCTTGGCACCCTAATGCTAACTGGTTAACATCAAGGTGTTCCATGGGCGACACCTGAAGTAACTGGTCAGTGGCAATATTTAGCCGATTCCCGGTTATCCCTCGGTGGTGAAAGCTAGGCACATTAAAGGTTGTCCTAATTTTCACAGCTGGAGCTAACCAGGCAGCTGAATATCACCGTTGCCTGGTTAGCTTCCTGCTTTGTCGACCAACCTGAATATTCAATGCTGGTGGCCAGAAGTGATCTGTCATTGAATATCCAGGTTTAGCATTCAGCAGTAATGGCTAGTGTAATTGCGCTAGCCGCTGCTGCTGAATATCAGGCCTGTTATTTTTCTGTAACTTAATGCATAATTCCTTATCCCGTTAGACCTGTCCAGACAAATGAATGGGTTGTGCTCTCAGCTATCAGATGGTGTTAGAGCAAAATAACTTTCAGTGATGTCATCACCTGTATGAGTAGTGGTGCTGCATTGAAACTTGCCAGTATTCTCTGTCTTCAGCAGATGGTGGTTGTGTGGACTGGTGCAGCAGTTTATTTAGCATTTCTTATATTCCACCTTTCAGTGGTATCAAGGCGGTTTACATCAAACACAACTGATCAGAAGTTACATAGAACATGGTTTCAACTAGCAATACGTTAAATACTATTTAATCCTTGAACAGTTAACTATTTACAGTTTAAATCTTAGACAGTTAACAATTTACTGTCTAACCCTTGGGCTGTTAACTATTTACAGTCTGGATGATTTGGGTCCTGCTCTTGGTGTATTTAGGTCATTTGGTTTTGTGGAAAGATTAACATTTTGACCCATAACATTCCAGGAAAATATGCATTTTAAGCTTCTTCCTGAAGTCCTTCAGGTCAATAATTGTTCTTAGTTTACTTGGAAGGGAATTCCATAAGGTGGGACCATATATGGAAAAGGTGTGTGGGCATGATTCTTGCGTGCTGTTTGTTTTAAGCCTTGGGACTTCAAGGAGGTTCGTGATTTGGTCTGTTGCCTGGAAGAGTATGTATGAGGAACCGTAAGCAGCCAGCAATTAGGTTGTGCATACTTTTGAAAGTGTTCATGATTGATTTGAATTGTATTCATGCTTGGATGGGCAGCCAATGTAGCTCCATTAATACAAGATATGTTCTTGTCTAAGTGTCCGTGATATCAAGCAAGCTGCAGAATTTTGGGCTATTTGGAGTGGGAGGAGTGTACATTTTGGCAGACCTTGGGGTATGGAGTTGTTATAATCCCAGATCTGGGGTAATGATCGCTTGGCAGACATTGCGGAATAGATTATAGTCCAGTAATGGGCGGAGGTTATGTAGAGTGCTTATTCTTTGTTGCTGCAGCTGTTTTCTTTATATGTGTTTGGAAATTCAGTTTCTGGTCTAGGGTCACTCCAAGGTATTTGACTTCTGACTTGATGGGGATATTGTAGTTGTTGAATGTGAGTTTCTCTCCTGGAACGTAGGTGGGGTCTCTGTTAACCACCAGTGCCTATGTTTTGCTCAAATTCAGCGTGAGCGAGTGTTCGTGTACCCACTGCGTCACTTCATTGAGACATGAAAGGATGGTAAAGTCTGGATTCCTTGTTGCAAATGCAGTGTATAACATGTCATCTGCGTAGATGTGATACATTATCCTGTGTTGCCGGAGTAAGTGACAGATGGGCTGGATGTATAGATTGAATAAGAGGGCTGAGAGAGGTGATCTTGAGGCAGACCTTGGTGTATTTGAAATGGCTCTGAGGTCTTGTTTTGCAGTTTTAACCAGTTGCATGTGGTCGGATAAGTATGAGTGGAACCATCTTAGGGGTGTCCCATTTACTCCAATTTCTACAAGACAAGTAAGACGTCCTCTGTAGTTTACGGAGTCAAAGACCGCTGAGATGTCTATGACTATAAGAATGAATGCCTATTTGGATCCTTCAATTCCTTTAAGCAAGATGTATCAAGGAGGGAGGTAAGAAGCATTTCAGTACTGTAATGTTGTCCGAACCTATGTTGGTCATCTAGAGGTGCTTTAGAATCTACAAATTCCTGGAGCTAGAGCTGAACGGCTTTCTCTATTTTCGCTAGGAGAGGGATACTAGAAATAGATCTGTATGATGTGGGTAATGCAGGATCAGCTGTAGTGTTCGTCAGTGTGGGCCTGACTGAGGAGGCCTTCAGATTAGTTGGCATCAGCCCCTGGGAGAGGGAAGAATTTATTATTTTGAGCAGTAGAGGTTAGCTCTTTCCTGACTGTTTTAATCCATGCTGTTGGACAGTTTGAGGTTGACCTAGGTTCCCGGGCCCAGACCAAAGCTTTGAGTGAGCTCAGATGCCTGTCAGACTCTGAGCTTGGATACTTCCTTGTACTGGATGAGTTTCTCATAACTCATATTCATGGTGGTGGCTGAAGTTGTGTGGTGGTTTTTTTTTTTTTGGTTGAACTTTGCCTTGAGCTGCTGCAGCCACATTGCTGGGAGCTTGCCAGTGTGCTTCTTGTGGCAGATATCATCACAGCTCCACAGCTGGTGCCATTTGCATCAGGAAAGCCTCATGATAACTCTTCTGGCACCCTCCTGGGCAGCATTAGGTATACCATAAGGCCTGGGCTGCTCCCGTCCTTGGATAGGACTCCTAGGCATCTAGCACTGGCAGCCTCAAGGGAACCAAAGGGATGAAGGTTCACTCTCTTCTGCTAGTGTCTCAGGTGAAGAGAGGGCCGCTTCACCCTTCGAGGGGGAGGGTCCACTGATAATGCAACTGCTGCTCTAGGAGGACCTTGCAGCCTTGTTTGTTGTGACACTCTACTTCTTGGAGGCCCTAGAGGAGTTTGGGCAGCTGCTAGGTTTTCCCTGTTCCAGAATCCTGAAGGTTGGTGGTCCTTCAGTGGCAGGTACTTGAAGGCTTATTAGTGGCTGGGGCATTGTCCTGATTCCGTCCATGGCCTCAGGTGGAGCTAGAACAACTGTTTGCTCTTCCTAGGTTGGATGCTTTGGTCATGAGGCTGTTCAAGTGAGCACCTGTCCCAGTCGAGGGCAGCTCTGCCCTTAAAGGTTGAGGTAAGGGCTGGCCCAAGGGTTTCTGCTGCCCTAGGCAGAAGTGTTGGCCTGCCACACTCCCGCATGCTGAGCTGTTATCCTATCCCCCCCACCTGTTGAGCCATGCTGCCATTCCCCACCGCTGCTGATTCTGGCGGTGGGTTTGTGGGTGGCTTGGCAGCAGCGGCAGGCCATGTGTTTCGGCACACATGGCCTGCCATTTCTGACCCCTCTGACACAAATTCAGGGGGTCAGAACTGGCAGGTCATGTATGCAAAAACTCATGGCCTGCTACGGGCTGCTGCTGCTGAGCTGAGCTGACCTCACCACCAGAATTGGCTTTAGCCGAGGGCAGCAGTCCAGTATGTCTCAGTGTGGGGGGATGGGGGGAGGGAGTGGCAGGCCATGTGTGCTGTGCCGCCCGTGGAGGTCTGTTGCCCTAGGCAGCCCCCTAGTGGACTAGCTAGCCCTGGTTGAGGTGCTCCTCTAATCTGCCTTAGAAGGATGGTTTCTAGTTCCTTCTTGCTCTTGGTGTGTTGTAAATCTGCCTTAAGCTTTCCTCAGTCAGTGGCAGCAATAGTGGGTGTACTGATGACTTTGGTTGCATAGCAAGCTGTGGGTGCAGCCCTTCAGTGGTGCCTTTGTATGTTCCTTCAAGATGGATGGCTGTGGAGACAGTAGTATCCGATCTGGGGAAGTACAGTCTCTGGATATTGTCTGAAGATAGCCCTTCCTGGCATCCTTGGCCTATCATGCAAGTTTTAAACATAGGGCTGGAGCCATAAGAAGGCTGGAAAGGAGCCTGCTCCTTTATGCTCCTCCTGTGGTAACCAGGCTGGGAGGAAATGATCCTTGTGGGAAGTCCAGGGGTTATGAGGTCTCTGCTGGCCCTCCTCTAGGAGGGCCAGAGGTTTACACTGCTACCACTGTGCCGAGTGCTCCATCAGTTTGCCTCCCTGGTAAACTGTGAGGTATTTCTGGGAGATGCCATAATTTCTCGAGGGACCTCCCCTGCAGCCAGGCCAGGCTCAACACCAGAACAGCAACCACCGACTAAGAATACCAAAGCCTCTGGAACATCATACCAGTGACTCAAAAGGCTTTCCACTGGTGCTCAAAGAAATATCCTGGCCAAGGAAGGAGACCTTTCCCAATGGCTCTGACACAGCAGCCAATGCACCTGGAAGAATGGACACCGAAGAAATGAGCAGCTCTGGTATGGTTAATTGCCTGGCGGAAGACTGAGAAGGCAAAGCAGGGGACTTCGCAGCAACCTTTGGCTTTTCCCTATTCCATCCTGATGTGCAAGTGAAAGGCAAAGAGAGCAACTTACACACCATCCCTCATGACCACCATCTTGCTCCTCAATGGCCCTGGTTTTAATCGGGCCAGACATGCCTCTTAATGAATGTCTTGATATTGTTTGCATGGGCAGTGAGGATAAGAGACTATCAGATTTCTACATTACTATTTTTTTTTAGTGCCGTCAAGTTGTGCTGACTTATGGTGACCCAGGATTTTCTTGGCAATGTATCACCAGAAGTAGATTGCCAGGCCTTTTCTTCCAAGGCAATGGAGGATAAAGTGACCAGCTCAAGATCACAAGGATTGCCAGTGGAAATCAAACCCTTTGTCTTCTGGGTACTAAGCAGTTGCTCTAACCTCTAGGCTACTCTTCCACTCCATTGCTATACTCCTGTATCAACTGCCAGGCACATTAGGAAGTACTATGCACCCTGCTCATTTAGAATCCATAGCAAACCTGCTGTACTATAACAGCACTATCAGGTCTCAAAAAGCACCAAAGCCTACCTATCAAAAGGCAACACTGCAAATATTAAGCCAATACATTTTGAAGAATAGCAATGCATCTCCTACTGGGGAAAGAGAACAAGTGGGACTGTCACATAGAAACTACATGAACAGAATACTGCAGCTTGGTTACACATGCAAAACATAGTCAGGCCGCGGTGGGTTCCCTTTTATCACAGTTGTGGGAGAGAAGGCAAATGCTGCTCTTTACTCCCACAGCTGTTCAGAGGTGAGCCATGGCTTCGGACCTCCCCGGCTCCTCCTGCAGCCGGTTAAGTGTGGAGCATCCTGAGGTATGGGGCCATGTGCAGCAATATTCCCGCACAATGGATGGGCTGGCCCTGAAAATGGTAAACTTCCACATCAACCAATCAAACAGGACATAATAACAAAATTATATCCAATAGTGCTAAGCCTTAAATAGTATCACTCTGAAACTGAAATACACACCACTGAATCAAAGACTCCATAGTAACATTCTATCTCATTGCCTATAGACTCACGGCAGGCACGATGTTTACTCCCAAGAAACTATGCAACATCATTTGTAAATATATTATGCTGACATACAGCAGATCACCACCAAAAATCTCCATCGGAACACACTCAATAACACCACTGCCATTCAATTGTAATAGTATATTCAAAGGCATACAACAACAAAAAAAGATGTCTGTGCAACTTGGATGTAATAATTCCTGAGGAAAACCCCCCAAAATATTATCTGGACAGGACTAATGGCACCCTTCACTAGTATTTGGTGGTACAACCATTGGTAGTGATAGCCTCCAAACATTTCTTGTAGCATCTATAAGTTTCCTTCATCTGTCTGCTGGTAGTTTCTCCCACCCTTCAACTGTGATTTGTTCCAGCTCATGAATGGTCCCAGGATTCCTTTAACCAATAGCAGATTTCAGCTTTTTCCAAATGTTCTCAATGGGATTGAGATCAGTACTCATTGCTGGCCAGTTTAAAATAGTCCATTTGTTCCTTGTTAACCATTATTTTGTACTTTTGGATGTATATTTTGGGTCACTGTCCTGCTGGAGGACCCATGACCTTCGACCCAGACCTATCTTTCTGACACTAGGTGGTAGCATATGTTTCTCAAGAATACCTTGGTAGTACTCTGACTTAAGCTCTTTGGATGCTGTATGTGGTGTTTTTCCAATAGTTTACACAAACCTTTGAAGACTTCTTAGATTAATTTTCCTCTTCTCACCATGTCTCGGGGGTTCTTGACAGTTCCATGAGTAGGAAGCTTCTTAAAATTGCAAACTGTAGAAACAGGAATCCCAAGGTCTTAGGAGATGGCCTTGTACCCTTTTGAAGTTTGATGTTTGGTGATAATGGCTTTTCAGACGGTCTCAGGCAGCTCTCTTGTCTTCACCATTGTAAAAATGGAATAGGGAGTAAATGTGACCATTTCAAACCTTTAGAGCTATCATTCATTGGTTGATTCAAGTCATGTGAATACTGACAATTGATCACAGGTGTGTCTATTTTTTTTTAAACTTTATTTAACTTTTCTTACAGTGAAACAAAACAAATGTGCGTCTTATTTTACTGCATTGGGAATGTGGCCCTTCTGTTCAAACCAATTTGAATTGTTTATAAGGGTGTCAATCATGTCCTGGTAACGTCCCAGTTTTTATACTATTTCCTTTTTTAATTGGTCTTGTTTTATTTGATTATTTTATGTGTCAAATATCTGTGCATACATAGTCCAAAGCCATTTCACTGGGCACTTTTTTTTTAAAGGAGATATTGGACATTAAGGGGTTGAACTGCAAGGGTACCTGGCGTACTGTGTGCAGTTCTTCTTGCCCCATTTCAGCAAAGCATATAGCAAAACTAAAAGATATCCAGAAAAGTGTAATAAAAGTAAGCCTTTTTTTCTGATAGAGTAGTTTTGTACCTTAACAGAGGTGACGGGATTTGCTAGATGTTTGTTAAAATCAAGAAGTGGATGAGTAGCCTGGTGCTTAAAACAATGGTTCGGTAACCAAGAGACCAGGGTCTGATTCACACTGGTTCTTCTTACCTCGGGCAAGTCACTTAACCCTCTATTGCCTTGCAAGAAAGGCCTGGCAATCTTCCGGTCAAACTGCCAAAAAAAAACCCAGGAGCTGCAGGGTCACCAGGAGTTAGCTTTGACTCAGACTCACAGTGCTTTGCAATAAAATCAAGAGGGGGGTGGGAAAGTAATAAGGACTGGATATTTCTCTTTACAAAGTATACTAATGAGCACTCTATGACACTAACTGGTAGAAGGCTGAAAACAAATTTAAGAGATTTTTGTTTGTCCACTTATGAATGAGCTGTGGAATTGGTTGTCAGAGAACATAATCAAGGTTAGATGCCCATACCTTTTAAAACCAAGCTATACGGATAGGTCCATTAACGACTGTTAGCCACATACATTTGGGGATCACTGCCTCTTCCTGCTGGGAGTAAGCACAGGGAAAAACTCTCCAGTAAGATCTGCTGCGAACTTCCAAGTGATCTGGATGTTCGACAACATGTTGGACTTCAGACTAGTGACCTGACCCAACCTAGCCTGCATTTATTCTTTGCTGTGGTTTATTTATTATTTATTTATTTATTACAATTTCTTATATACCGCACTATTCGCCATCAGCGCGGTTTACATTAAAACAAAAGACCAGAACAACAGGCTGTTCGGTTTTACAGAGAACAAGGTGTACAAACTTGGATAACATGGGTGAACTATTTGCATGAAATATCTACAGATAGACGTTATGACAAAGCTCTAGAAGTATCATGTAGTTACTTTCTTTGGTGGAGTTAGCTAGGCGTCATTGCTGACTGGGTAGTACTTGAGGAATAGGTGATATTTGAGTGCCTTCCTGAACTGGGCTAAGTCAACGATAGCATGAATGTTCGATGGTAGAGCATTCCAGCATCTTGGGGCACAAAATTTGAAAGCTCTGTTTGCCGTTGTCAGGGTGCATTTTGTCAAGGCCTTCGGAATTGTTAGAGAGTTTATTATTGATGTTCTTCTGGATCTGTTCGGTGGAACGGTGTGAATGAATTCTGTAAGTGAGGAGGATGAAAGACCATTGATGGCCTTGAAGGTCAGTAGTAAGGTCTTGAAAACAAGCCTTCCATGTATGGGGAGCCAGTGAAGCTGCCTCAGGATAGGCGTCACATGGTCACTCCTAGAGGCCCCATGGAGGACCCTTGCTGCGGCATTCATGGCAAGTTGTAGCGGGTTCAAGGTAGATTGTGGGAGGCCTTGTAAAATGGCGTTAGCATAGTCGAAGTGAGGTAAGATTAGTGCTTGGTATATAGTCCGGAAGTCGTCTGGATCTAATAAGGAACGCAGGTGCCTGAGTGTTCGGATCTTGAAGTATATTGCTCTTACTATGTTACCTATGTGTACCTTCATATCAAGACGTTGGTCCAACGTGACCCCAAGGTATCTTATTGTGGCTTTTGTTTGCAGATCTGCTTCCTTAACTCTTACTTGGGGTGGTGGAGTGAAATTGTGTTCCCTCGTGATGAAGAGCACCTCAGTTTTCTTGTGTTGAATACGGAGGTTTTGAGATTGGAGCCATTCTGAAACTGCGTCAAAACATTCTATCAGGGGGGGAAAGGTCCATTTGATCCGTAGAGAACGGCATGTAGAGCAGTATATCATCTGCATATATCAAACAGTTCACATTGAAAGATCTGATGATATTGCAGATGGGCTGCATGTATATGTTGAATATGAGTGATGATAGAGAGGAACCTTGCAGTACACCTTGTCTTTGATGGAAAGGTTTTAATTCTACACCTCTGGATTTTACATGTTGCAATCTTCCAGCCAGATGCAATTTACACCATTCGAGTGCAGTGCCGCAGATGCCCTTCTCTTTCAGTCGCCCCAGGAGAAGGTCATGACTTACTGAGTCGAATGCTGCAGCGATGTCTAAGAAAATAAGCACAAAACCTTGACTTATGTTGTCGATGCCTGTGATTATATTATTGAAGAGGGTGGTAAGGAGGGTTTCCACGCCATGAGACTCTCTGAACCCATGTTGGCACTGGTCTAGAGGGGCCGCGGAGTCTGTGATCTTGGATTTGCCTTTGTACCTCTCTCAATTATCTTAGCTAGGAGAGGTATACTAGCTATGGGTCTGTATGAGTTGACCCTCTGGGGGTCTAGTTTGGAGTTTTTTAAGAGAGGTCTAATGGATGTATGTTTGAGTGCTGTGGGGAAAGATCCGGTTGTGAATGATAGGTTCATAAGTCTTGTAATGAAAGGACTGAACTCACTGCGTAGGTCCTTTATCCAAAAGGCTGGGCAAGGATCAATTTGAGCCGTGATGGTATTGAGAGATGTGATTGTGTCCTCAATGTATTTTGCGGATGGTGTGGAGAACATAGATAGGGACATTAGGCAGGTTGGCTCTTGTGCGGTGGCTGCTGAGACCTTATCTGTCTGTAGTAGTTTAGACTGCAGGTAGTTGGCAAATTTTTGTGGGTGAATCTCATCATGCTGCTCAGGAGATGGTTCCTTCAATAGGGTTTTGACTAAATTGAACAGATTACATGGTTTGTTCAGTGATCTTTTGAGGGTGTCAGTGTGAAATTGCTTCATTTTGGCTGTGATTGTCTCTCGATGAATTGATAAGTGGAGTTTGTAAGCCGTCTGATCCTCTATGGAGGATGATCGGCGCCATCGTCTCTCAAGTCTTCGCAAATGTGTAAGTGAAGACCACAGCTCAGGGGAGTACCATGGAGCAGAGTTTCTTTTCCTTGGGGTGTTATTAGGGTGCGGTTGTTGTGCAATGGCGCTAAGGTTGCTGTTCCAGGAAGAGATCAAATCTTTGAGGTTGAGAGTTGTCGTTGAGGAGTGGGTGGGTCTCAGACAGGATGAGCTCTCTGTTGAACGGTCAAAAACTTCTTGTTGACGCTCTTGAGGTGCTGTTCAATCTTCTGTTGTCCTGTGGTTGCTTGTTAATGGGTATCTGGAAGTTGATTAGCTTGTGGTCTGACCAAGGTACAGAGGTAACAGACATCACAAGGTCGCGGCTTTGTTCAATGACAGACTGTGGAGCAAACACCATGTTGAGAATATTTCCCTTTATATGCATGGATTCTTTGATTATTTGCTTGTATCCTAGATCTTCAATAGCATCCAGGAGGGCGGAAGCCTGATTTTGATGCAAAGATGGGAGATTGAAATCTCCCATTATCCAGTTTGGTGTATTGGGATTGTGGATGTTGGCAGCTAGGTCTAAAATAGTAGGGAGGTCGTCTGGGGAGGATGAGGGGGCTCTGTATAGCAGGTTGATAGAGCACTGTTCGTTTGCAATGGATATTATATCCAAGTTGCTTGTGCTAGTGGAGTCAGTCGTATGGAAATGAAGGTCTGTCTTGGTGAGTATGAGCGCTCCTCCTCCTTTCTTATTTTCTCTATGTCGTGTGTGTATAGAGAAGTTGGGGGGGGGGGGGGTAGAAGTTGGTTGAGGAGGACATTGTCCTCATATGACAGCCAGGTTTCAGTGATCATGAGTATATCCAGATCATGGAGGGAAATTATGTCTGGGATGACCGGCCATTTCTTACGAATTGAACGTGCATTTATGAGGGCACATTTTAGGCTTTGGGGAATGAGGGGATTCCTCTTGTTTAGTTTTCCTAGATTGTTGGAGTGCGATGTGTAGCAAGTGAGAGTGATGCGTGTGAGCTTCACTTTTTGGATAATGATAGGGGATCCCTGACCATCTTCTCCCATGATTCTGAAGGATTGGGATCTGATTGGATGAGGGGGAAAGGGCGAGGGAGTTCCCAAACCAAACTGCGAGAAGGTAAAAACTGACAAAGGCAATGAAGTGAAAGGCCATTTGGAATCTTCAAATGTGCGTGTTTGAAAGGAGACGTGTGGGTGGGTTAGTTTAAATAATGCTGTTAAAGCGGGCTGGTAGGTGCACCAATTTGACTGGCAGAATGACACCGTAGATAATTAGCTGTATCATGCAGTCAGGGAAGCATCATAGGTATATACATACATATGGCATAGATACAGATCAGAGAACATGTATAGTTAACAGGCCAAAATGTAAATTGCAAAAACAAAAGGTATATACACGGGCAGTTCACTTAAGCAGTCAGTTGTCAACCATTAGTTATTACCACAATGATAAATTAGTGTTATGAAGTTTTAGCCCGGCGACGGGAAAGAAATATATATAGTTAGCAGGGACCTGTTGGGGCAGGGTCTGAAGAATAATACCTAGGAAGAAGTTCCAGGGTAGAGTATCTGTTTAGCTCTGTGGAGGATTGCGCTCTATTCAGGGACTGCCTTTCCTTAATTCAGCTTTCTGGACTGCGTTTGGTCCCCGCCTAAGGGCCACGCCAAAGGGCCCTCTGGCGAGGCCCGCCAGGCGCAGGACCGCCTGACGGCGGCTTCTTCTAGCGAGTGTGGCTCCTCCTCCTTCTTCCACAGCCCCAATTGGGCTGGAGATCCTGAGCGGGAAAGCTGGCAGGCCCGCTCAGGGTGCTCGACCCCAATTGGGGGAGCAGAGGATGGCTGCGGGCTGCTTTGCTGTCCCGCCGACGGCGGCTTCTTCTAGCGAGTGTGGCGGCTCCTCCTTCTCCCACAGCCCCGATTGGGCTGGAGATCCTGAGCAGGAAAGCTGGCAGGCCCGCTCAGGGTGCTCGACCCTGATCGGGGGAGCAGAGGATGGCTGCGGGCTGCTTTGCTGTCCCGCCGACAGCGGCTTCTTCTGGGTTTTAAAGTATATTGACGCGTGTTATCAAAAAGCAGCTCTACACAGAACACACTTCATCGGCTTCATGTGGATAGCTTCTATTAAACATATGCCAGATGTGAATTTAACCCGAGAAAGGGTGGAAGCTGACACATTTTGCAGTTGCTGGTAGGAGTCTCCATCTTTCTCCCTGCTTGTCTGGATGATCAAATTGCTTGCTATGCACTAACTTAAATGCATTATTTTGAAAGAATTGCCATGACTTTGGACTGTAATCATATGCATTTTGTACATAATACACCATCCAGCTAACAGGGAGGAAGCTACTGCAGTTGCCTTCCCTCCCCAGGCCTGGGAGCACTACCTCCATGTTGTACCTTAGCCTGACTGGCCCAGATAGAGAGGTTCTGAGCCTAGATCTCTCATAGCACAGCACTGAGTCCTGGAATAATGTTTTAAATATTTTGTTTTTATTCTTTAAAACCCAGTAGAAGTTGAATTATACAAAAGGGGTCAAGAATTTGTCAAGAGGCAAATTAACTCTGAAAATTTAGCAAAATGGGGTGAAACCTGGCATGGGGGTGGGGGGGGTGGGGGGTGGAGAATGATGAAAAACATACACTGAGTTTGAAAATGGGCTAGCTTGGACCATGGATTCCAGAGAAATAAGTCCTTCCAAAAAATGGCGAAATACATTTCTCCGGGAGAAGTAGTTCAGCTTCTGCAGCATAGACACTTAACTTGTGTTTTTAGTGTATTGTAAACCATTCTGATGCGCAAAAGCAGTATAGCAAATCACACGTAAACATAAAGATACTGTGAAATGTATACACAGAGAAGCCATGTACCTGCTCAGAATGTGGTAAAAGATTTAATCACATTAAAAATAAACAAGGTGAAATTAGACTTACCTGCTAATTGTTGTTCCTTGGGGAACTCCAGTCCCGGAACCTCTAGGGTTTAGCACCTCCTCCAGCAGCTTTGGAGACTGAGCACATCATCACTTTTGATGACACTGGCATAAGTAGGCAAGGACCGCCTCTCCGCTCCAGTACCTATTGCCAAAGCAGACTCACCGGAGCAACAAATAAGTAGCTAGTATAATCAAAGCCACTTATTTTTTTTTTTAACACAATTCAGCTTAAACCGAAACCTTAACCTAAAAATTCAAACTAAGTTTCCCCGGAAGGAAAACTATGTAGTAGTATACCGCTGCATAGGTATGCCTCCGTCCCCCCTCCTGAGGACAGCGAACCTATCCGTATCCCCAACCCTAGCACAGTGAACTGCCCTCCCAAGAAATGGAACCTTTATCCTAATCTTAGAGTTAACCTGCTTCAGGCTGCAATCCAAAATTGAAACCAAGGGAGGGATCCGGGACTGGACTGGAGTTCTAAAGGAACAACAATTAGCAGGTAAGTCTAATTTCACCTTCCTTATCGTCCCTCCAGTCCAGTCCCGGAACCTCTGGGGATGTAACAGAGCAGTAGATATCAACGAGAGGGACCTGCTAGACCAGCCTGAAGCACCGCTGATCCAAAATGGGTATTCCCTGCCGCCTGAACATTCAGACGGTAATGCTTGACAAAAGAATTCAAAGATGACCAAGTCGCCGCCTTACAAATATTCACGGCCAGCACCAAACTATATTCCACCCAGGAAGCAGCCTGCGCCCTAGTTGAGTATGCCCTCAGGCCTCCCGGAACAGCCTTTCCCTTCAAAATATAAGCTGCCACTATGGCCTCCTTGAGCCACCTGGAAATAGAAGACTTTTCTGCAGCTTCTCCTCTCCTAGGTCCTCCAAATAATACAAGCAACCTGTCCGACTTACAGAAGGACGCTGTACCCCGGAGATACTTCCTAAGTATCCAGCGAACATCCAAGAGATGCATCTTCCCACTAGCTGCCGTCTTCTCACATCCATTGAACACCGGTAATGAAACCACCTGGTTGACATGAAAGATGGAAACCACCTTAGGCAGGAAGGAGGGTACCGGGCGCAAAACCACCTCCTGCTCAGAAAAGGATAGAAAAGGCACCTTACAAGACAAAGCCTGCAACTCTGAAATTCTACAAGCAGAACAAATGGCTACCAAAAACACCGCTTTTAGAGTCAGGTCCTTCAATGAAGCCTTACCCAACGGCTCAAAAGGCTCCCTCACTAACGCTTCAGTACCAGATTCAGATCCCACGTAGGAACCGTCATTCTACACGGCGGCTGTATGAGCAACACTGCCCTTAGAAACCTTTTTAACATCCGCGTGTGCACCCAACGCTTCACCTTGAATCTTTCCCCGATAACAGGAAAGTGCTGCTAGCTGAATTCTTAAAGAACTGGCTGCCAGACCCTTTTCGAAACCATCCTGCAGGAATGAAAGAATCTGTGAAATTGAAGCCGCTGAAGGCCGAAACTGTCTGCCCGCACACCATGCTTCAAAAATGCGCCAAACGTGTATATACGCCAATGAGGTAGACCTCCATCTGGCCTTCAACAATGTGGATATTACCGCTGCTGAGTATCCTCTGGCTCTCATCCGTACCCTTTCAAGAGCCAAGCCGTAAGCGAGAACCGACCTACCTGCGGCATGCGGCGCGGCCCTTGAATCAACAGATCCTCCCATGACGGTAGCCACCACGGACTTTCCACCAGAAGCCAAACCAGATCCGCATACCATGGCCTTCTTGGCCAGTCTGGCGCGATCAGAATTACCAGACCTTGGTGGATCTCTATACGCTGAACCACGCGACCTATTAGGGCCCATGGTGGGAACACGTATGTGAGACCTTCCACTGGCAACCTTTGCATCAGAGCATCGAGGCCCTCCGACATCCTCTCTTGTCTCCTGCTGTAAAACCGCGAGGCTTTTGCCGACTCGAACATCGCCATAAGATCCATAATCTGTGTCCCCCAGCGCCTCGTAACTAGCGCACACATGTCCGGATGGAGAACACACTCTCCTGGGTCCACCTTGAATCGACTCAAAAAATCTGCCTCTACATTGTCCACTCCTGCCACATGATGTGCCAACAGAGTGAGCAGATTCTCTTCGGCCCAATCCAACAGCTGACCGACCTCTGCCTCCAAGGCCACACTTCCCGTGCCGCCCTGACGATTGATGTAGGCCACCATGGTCACATTGTCGGAAAGCACTCGAACTGCTGCATGCAGCAACCATGGTTGAAATGCCTGGAGAGCAAAGGCTACGGCCCTCATCTCCAGACGGTTGATGGACCACTCCTTTTCTATCGCCGTCCATTGACCCTACGCCAAATGTCCTTCAAAATGCTCTCCCCAGACCATCAGACTGGCATCTGTTAACGGTTTCCATGCCAGAGCCTCCAATGGCATTCTCTTCTCCAGGCATCCTGGAAGTAGCCACCACTGTAGCTCTTGATGCACCTCCAGTGGACAGGGAAGTCGTTGAGACAGCGAGTCTGTTTGATGTGACCATCTCCGGAGCAGAGCCCTCTTGCAAAGGTCTCATGTGAGCTCTTGCCCATGTAACTAGCTTGAGTGTGGCTGCCATTGTCCCAAGCAACTGCAGATACTGCCATGCTATGGGAGCCCTCTTGTCTAGGAAGCTGCGCACGAGCGTCCTCAGACCCTGCGCTCGTAGATCTGGAAGAAACACTCTCCCCTGAGCCGTATCGAACCAAGCTCCCAGATATTCTAGACTCTGCGATGGAATCAGCCTGCTTTTGGATAGGTTGACCACCCAACCCAGGCTCTGAATCAGCTGCACCACCCGGGCCGTGGCTGATTTGCTCTCGCTTCTTGATTTTGCTCGAACCAACCAGTTGTCCAAATAGGGATGAACTAACACTCCTTCCTTGCGGAGAGCCGCCACCGCCACCACTACCATTACCTTGGTGAAGGTCCGTGGCGCCGTGGCTAGACCAAACGGCAACCCCCGGAACTGAAAATGCCCCATGGGTACAACAAACCAAAGGAATTGTTGATGCTCCTGCCGAATCGGGATGTGCAGATAAGCCTCCGTCAGATCCAGTGAAGTAAGAAACTCCCCTTCCCTGATAGGTACTATTACTGACCGAAGGGTCTCCATATGAAAATGAGCCACTCAGACAACGATTTACTCTTTTTAGATCTAAGATGGGCCGAAGAGCTCCATCTTTCTTTGGAACCACGAAATATATGGAGTACCGACCGCACCCGTACTGCTCCGGTGGAACCAGTACCACTGCCTTGAGCCGCAGTAGTCTAAGGTTTCCTGAACTACTCGCTTTAACTGCACTTTGCAGGGGGACTGAACAAACGAACTTACCACTAGCTGTTGGAATTCCAGAGCATATCCTTCTCGAATGACCTCCAACACCCATTGGTCCGATGTGATTTGGACCCAGGCAGGATAAAACTCCCGTAGCCGCCCTCCTACAGGTTCGCATCCTACCTGAGTCCCCCTCATCTCATTGTGATTTCCTAAGATTTGAGGATGAGGATGACGCAAAATCTCTGCCTGCTCCCTGAAAACCTCAAAATCCCTGGTTTCGAGCAGGAAACCTGCCCCGCTGAAACTGACCGAAATGAGGCAAACAGAACCTTCAAAATTCTCTCTGCGACCCCTTTGTTTTGGCTTATCTTCATATAATAGAAGAGTACCAAACCTGAATGAAACCCTTATGTATTTTTTGTCGGAGCAAGCCGGAGGCGGCAGGAATTACTATCCAGCCACATCAGACGGCCTAGTCCCTTTTAATCAATTCAAAAAATAAAACTCATCTATTTATCTACGTAATTCTGTTGAAAGAAATTTGGCGGTGTTGTCAACCAGCATTTTTATCTGGTGACTCTAGATCAGTGGTTCTTAACCTGGGTTCGATCGAACCCTAGAGGTTCGGTGAGTCAGTCTCAGGGGTTCGGCGGAGGTCAAGACACAAGACACGCACCCGACTCATATGATTCGTGATGACATGCCCCACTTGGCCATCATTGGCTGCAGGTGATCACGCTACATTGCTTGGCCAATCTGTGCTGCAGGGAATTTGTTGCACTCAGTAGTCGATTTGTGACTGTCGTGATGGTATGTCGTGTGATTTCTTTCTTAATATTTTAATCCATAATAACTATGTCGAGCAAAAAAAGAAAGTGGTCGGACGAATATGTGCAACATGGATTCGCATATATAATAGAACGTGATGGGAGTCAGCATCCTATCTGCATGATTTGCAATGCCAAGTTAAGCAATTCTAGTCTAGTACCGGCAAAACTAAAGGAACACTTCCTTAACCTGCATGGAGATGGGGAATACAAGAACACAACGCTTGCTGAATTCAAGGTGAAGAGAGCCAGATTTGATGACAAGGCTACTCTGCCTGCTCTCGGCTTTGTACCCATCAACAAACCGATCCTCACAGCATCGTACGAAGTTGCTTACCTGATCGCAAAGCAGGGCAAACCACACACCATTGGTGAAACACTCATAAAACCAGCTGTGTTGAAGTGATGTTAATGCACGATTCATTTTGTGAACCAGTAAAACATATACCTATGTCTTGAATTTGAAAAAAAATCATATTTTATTTTTCAATAAAGAAGGGTTCGGTGAATGTGCATATGAAACTGGTGGGCTTCAGTACCTCCAACAAGGTTAAGAACCACTGCTCTAGATATAGTGGCACTCTACACTAATATAAATCAGGATGAAGTAATGACTTTATTAATGACTTTATTTCAGTTTGCTCCTCAGCGTCTTCCTCGAACCTTCCTATGTGACTTATTGGAATTAGTACTAACTAAGAACTATTTTCTCTTTGAAGGGAAATATCAACAGATTTTTGGGATAGCAAGGGGGCTTCAGTAGCCCCATCTATTGCGACACTTTATATAGCTGATTTTGAGGAGACATTTCTTTACGGATCCTCATACTTTGCCCAGGTCCGGTTTTGGAGGAGATATTTGGATGATATATTCTTTTTATGGTTTGGCACCTTATCTCAGTTACAGGATTTTATAAGCTGGTTGAATGCTTTAAAACCTAATCTCACCTTCACAGTTCATGTCGATTTTCATCGAATGGAATTTTTGGACATGGTAATAATAAAAGAAGTGGGTGCGTTTCATACTACCCTATATCGCAAGAGTGTAGCCTAGTGGTTGGGGCAAGGTACTTCAGGCCGGAAGGTCGGGGGTTCAAATCCCACTAGAGGACAGTAACCTTGGGCCGGAAGGACTGGGGTTTCTAGTCCCACAGGTGCTCCTTGTGGTCTTGGGCAAGCCACTTAATCCTCCATAGCCCATGTTCCCTGTAAAATAGTTATCTCCAAGTTTTAATACCCTATTCAATGTAATTTCAGTTTGTTCAATGTAAACCGCACTGATGCAGAATAGCGCGGTATATAAGAGAATGTAAATAAATAAATAAATAACAGCTTATTAAAGTATCAAAGTTGTCATTCAGGTCCATTGAGGAGGGGGCTTCCGTTTGGACAGTTTCTTCGTCTACGGAAGATATGCTGTACTGTAGCTGAATTTAAATTTCATGCTTTGGATTTAATTAAAAGCTTGCGCATTAGGGGTTACCCGGATAAAGTGATTAAATTGGCATATCGTCGAGCTACCTATATTCATAGGGAATGGCTGTTGGATGGATCTAATCAGCAAGAACACTCATCCACTCCCTTGACCGATTCAGAATTTATAGTGGGAGTGCTACCTTATACAAATTTGAGCAAGCAAATAGTGGATATACTTAAGAAACATTGGCCTATTTTGGGGTTACATTCGTGTTTTCAGAAACCCCTCCGAATAGCCTTTTCTCGGGGCCCTAATTTCGTCTGGGAGAACATAAGTTGTATTAAGTGCCGAGTGAAGGAGGCTCCACTTGTGCAACACAGCATAGCACTTGGCCATTCTTTTGAAGATTTTAGATGTTTTGCCATAGAGCAGGTACATACAGGACAATATGGCAAAACACGAGAACAGACCCTGGTGTTTCATGAGCAAAGGTGGATTTTTACGCTGCAATCAGTAGAACCAACAGGATTGAATAACATGATCGAATGGAAAGCGTGCTCTGTTTAATTGTCTGGGAAGTTGGTATTTTTACGTCATGCTAACATGAGTTGGGTTTCCTATAAAGGAATAGCAGATTAGTGAGTCCGCATGTGCGGTGTTTTTTAGACAACCGGAAGCAAGTTGTTACCCTCCAGAAGAACGCGGGCAGCATCAATAGATGGTTAATATCTTGCATGGAATGATAGAGAGCTATACAATTGCTAGTAAGTTTTACCATTTTGTAATGTCATTGGAGAATAACATGCCACTGTATTATATAGTTATTCAGGAATGATTTCTAATTGGTGGTTGGTGTTGAACTGTTCTTGTGCACTTGTAGGGAGTCACTGAAAGAAGGAACTTTTCTATACAAACTGTTTGGATATACTAACCCTTTTCGGGGGCATGTGTTTTGGAATTATTTCCCCTGAAGAATCCTGACAAGGAGAAATGCGTTGAAGCGCTACAGAGATGGCGTTGGGAGAATTATACATTCTTTGAACCGTAAGGAGAAATTCAGCATTCATTGAGACACTCTCATCACATTTATAAGATAAGTCATTTTGCATTGGGAGAACCACACATTCTTTGAACTGTAATTTTAACTTTTTTATTAGATATCTATAAGATAAGTCATTTTTTCATTTTTTCACTTTTTCACATGCTTTACATCTGACCGGTCATTGATGCTATGTGGCACTGCTTTCGTCAGGATGCTGGCAGTTGGCATCTGAAGTGTCGGGAAGACTGAGACCTGGTCATTTGTTTAATAGCAAGATTGTCTAAAGAATAAGTTCCCCAGATAGGGGTGAGTAGGTTTTATAGAGCGATAACGATAGTACTTGACTCTATCAACAATGAGCTGCCTGACTGAAGACTGAACACAGTTTAGGACAACTATCCAGAGGGTCGCCATGAGTCGACACAGACTTGACAGCACTTAACAACAACAACAACAACAACAACGCCCAGAAACTACAAAGATGGCTAATGTGTCTGGACATTTTTCAGTCTCTGCTGCTAGTTATGTTAGAAGCAGGCAGGGCAGGCTGACTCACATGGGGATCCAGGGTTGGGGCTACCATTAGGAGAACTAGGCAGTCGCCTAGAGCGCTGGCCTTACCATGGCACCCCTACACCCATTGCTGCTGCTGGCACCCCTCTCCAGGGCCTACAGCAGCAGCAATTGCCCCAAAAACTGTGACACAGCACTTGCCCTCTGTCTCGGGCTGCTTCACAGTTTCATTCTATTCAATCTGCTGCTTCATAGCAACATAGGCCATGTGGTCTTTTTCTGTCGTCATATTTCTATCTAGTCTGTCCTTCCATATCAACAACTACAACAGTCCCCTTATTTCCTTTAGAGATCCTCTGTGTTTGTCCCATGCTTTATTGAATTCAGATACTGTCCTCATCTCTACCACCTCCACTGGGAGACTATTCCATGGATCCACCACTCTTTCCGTAAAGAAATATTTCCACATATCACTCCTAAATCTATCCCCCTTCACCCTCATTCCCATGTCCCCTCGTAGCAGAACTTGCTTTCAATTGAAAGAGGTTCTCCCCCTGTGCATTTATGCCACGGAGGTATTTAAACATCTCAACCATATCACCTCTATCCTGCCTTTCCTCTAAGGTGTACATATTAAGATCCTTAAGTCTGTCCTCATATGCTTTATAATGAAGACCAATATCCTTTTGAAGGTGCGGCCTCCAGAATTGCACACTATACTCCAAATGAGGTCGCACCAAAGACTTATACAGAGGCACTATCACCTCAATTTTTCTGCTAACCATTCCTCTCCGTATGCACCCAAGCATCTTTCTAGCTTTTGCCATCGCCTTTTCTACCTGTTTAGCTACTTTAAGATCATCGGACACAACCATGCCTAGGTCCCGCTTTTCTTTAGTGGACAAAAGTACTTTACCCCCTATACTATGTTGCTGCAGCCCAAATGATTGACCTTATATTTTTTACATTAAATCCCAGCTGCCAAATTCTAGACCATTCTTCAAGCTTAGCTAGATCCCTCCTCATGTTATCTACACCTTCCTGGGTGTCTACTCTATTGCAGATTTTGGTATCATCCGCAAAGAGGCAAACCTTACTCGACAGCCCTTCCGCTGTATCACTAACAAAGATGTTAAAAAGAATCGTACCAACGACAGATCTCTGGGGCACACCACTGGTAACATCCTTCTCCTCAGAGTGAGCTCCATTTACCTGTACTCTGTTGCCTCCCACCCAACCAATTTCTAAACCAAGCAGTAACTTTAGGGTCCATCCCTGGGATGCTCGGTTTGTTTATAAGTCGCCTGTGAGGAACAGTGTCAAAGGCTTTACTGAAATCTAAATACACCACATCTAGGGTTCTCCCTTGGTCCAACTCACTGGTCACTCAGTCAAAGAAATCAATCAGATTTGTCTGCAAGACCTGCCTCTGGTGAATCCATGCTGCCTGGGATCCTGTAATCCGCTGGACTCCAGAAACCTCACTATTTTTTCTTTCAGCAGCATTTCCAATCATTTACTGACCACCGAAGTTAAACTAACCAGCCTGTACTTTTCAACCACATTCTTACTTCCGCTTTTGTGTAAAGGCACCACATGAGCGTCTCTCCAGTCCTTTGGCATCACTCCTGACTCCGAGGCATTGAAAAGGTCAGTCAGTGGAGCTGCTAGAATGTCCCCAAGTTCCCTCAGTATTCAGATTTAGGCGTCATTGTGGATAACATGTTAAAACCCTCGGCCCAGTGTGCAGCGGCGGCCAAGAGAGCAAATAGAATGCTAGGTATCATAAGGAAAGGAATGGAAAATAAAACAAAAGTTATTGTAATGCCTCTATATCGTTCCATGGTGAGACCGCACCTTGAATATTGTGTGCAATTCTGGTCACCGTATCTTAAAAAGGATATAACGTTATTAGAAAAGGTTCCGAGAAGAACCACCAAAATGGTAAAGGGGATGGAAGGATACTCCTATAAAAGGCTAAAAAGGTTAGGGCTCTTTAACCTGGAAAAGAGACGGCTGAGGGGAGATATGATAGAAGTCTATAAATTAATGAACGGAGTGGAACGGGTAAACGAAGATCGATTGTTTGTTATCAGAATATAGAAAGACTAGGGGGCATGCAATAAAGCTACAGGGTAAACTATTTAAGACTAATAAAAGAAAATATTTTTTCACTCAACGTGTAATCAAACTCTGGAATTTGTTACCGGAGGATGTGGTAAAGGCTGTTAGTGTTGCTGGGTTTAAAAAAGGTTTGGACAAGTTCCTGGAGGAAAGGTCCATAAACCATTATTAAGAAGGGACCCAGGATATCAATGCTTGACCCAGTACAAGCATTGTGGAACCTGTGTCTTTTGGGGAAACTGCTAGGTACGTATGACCTAGATTGGCCACTGTTGGAAACAGGATGCTGGGCTTGATGGACCTTGGTCTGACCCAGTATGGCATATCTTATGATATGTTCTTATTCTAGGGTGTATCCCATCCGGTCCCATCGCTTTGTCTACTTTAAGTTGAGCTAGTTTCTCATGAACACAGTCTTCAAAAAATTGTTCATGATGTCCCTCGCTTCTATTCTTGTTTGTGGGTGTTTTCTGAGGTCCTACTCCTGGTTCTTCATCTGTGAACACAGAACAGAAATATTTGTTAAGCAATTCCGCTTTATCCTCATCAGCTTCTACATATTCCTCCCCTTCACCCTTGAGTCTGACAATACCACTTTTGCCCTTCCTCTTCTCACTAACATATCTGAAAAATGTCTTATCCACCCATTTTATTGCATTGGCTATTTCCTCCTCTTTTTGAATCTTTGCTTTCCTGACTACTTTGCTAGCTTCTCTTAAGTTTTTCCAAATATAGATGCCTGTCTTCCTGTCTCTGTGTATTTAATGAAGGCCTCCCTCTTTTTCTTCACCTTTTCAGCTACTTTCGAAAGCCATAGTGGTCTCCTTTTCCTTTTACCTTTATTTACCATTTTAACAAAAGATGGGTTGCCCTTAAAATATCCCCTTTTGGTTTTGCCCACTGTTTTTCTACATCCCCCAGCTGTTCCCATCCCGCTATCGACTCCCAGAGGTATTGGCCCATCTTGGCAAAGTTTGTCTTCCTAAAGTCTAAGACCCTTACCTTTTGAATGTATTCTAACAGCCCTAGTACCAGTACTGAAGCACACCATCTGGTGATCACTGGATGCAAAATAATTTCCCACTATAACATCAGAAACACTTTCACCATTGGTAAGCACCAAGTCCAGTATGGCCCCTTCACATGTGGGGTCTGTTACCAATTGCCTGAATAGTTCTTCCTGTAGAGAATCCAGGATCTCTTTACTTCTAGATGATACTGCAGCAGGAATGTGCCAATCAACATCTGGCATATTGAAATCTCCAGGAACAAGCAGGAATGTAGTCTTCACATATGGGTACATTGGTACTGACGGAGCCTGCGTGGGAATGCTCCCCAGCGTCCAACCAGGAAGCTTTTGGGAGCATCCCACAGCGCCTGCGTGCTGCCTTCCCGCCTTTCCCAACTGCCTCTCTCCAGTTCTTCGTTTTCCGCGGAGCCAGCAGGTCGTGTTCCTGTCACCGCAGAAAATTTTCCTTCTTTTTTGTGTTCGCGTCTGCCTTCCTCGACGCGTTACCGGTACCGCTGGTTCTTTTCTTTATTTCTGTATTTCTTTTCTAAAAAAAAAAAAATCCTTAGTTTTCCCCAATTTTTTTTCTAGGTGCACGCGCCATTTTGGGTTTTAGGCCCAGGATATTTTTCCATAATGGAAAAACCATCCTCCGGTTTTAAAAAGTGCACAAAGTGTGGCGGTACCATTTCTGTCACCGACACCCATGAGTGGTGTCTGAAATGTTTAGGTCCTGATCATTCCATCTCGGAGTGTATGGCCTGTGCCATGATGTCCAAGAGAGGTTGACAGAACCGAGCCGCCAAGCTCGGTACCCTGTTTCCCTCGGATGCAGCTTCGGTGGCATCGAAGTCTTCCAGGGCTTCGTCTTCCTCCCGTGGATCTCAGATAACTAAACATAAGTCTAGCCAGTCCTCAAAGGGCAGATCTCCTTCTAAGCATCGAGATGCCTCTGATGTTGCCCTTGAGGATTCTGCACTGGCAAAATTGCCCCGGCGGGAGGCTTCGGCTTCCAAAGCATTATCGGGGCTCCAGGATGTTCTCGAGGCCTCGACCTCGGCAGAACTACTGGTACCATGCTCTGGGGTACCAGCGGTCTTCTCCGGTACCGACATCCAGGCATCGACAGCGTCGATAGACCAGAGAGTCCTGGCTATTGAGCGCAGTCTGGCGGCTCTCCTTGCGATGTCGACGCCCTCGGAATCGCGTCAGACTTTCCTACCGGTACCGGCACCGACCCTGGCACCGGTATTGATACCGGTACCGATAGCATTGACATCGGTGTCCGCATTGCCAGTACCTAGTCATCCGATGCCCTCCGGTACTGATACTCCGGTTCCGATTACTCCCAGTACCGGTATGCGTATCGGGCTATTCAAGAGCATCCTGACAGAAGATACTTCAAGTCATCAGAAGAGTCTGAGGATTCTGACAGTTCTGTCGATGCAGGAATACTTCTCCCAGAGGAGCCTTCCTCCCCTAAACGTAGGATGTCTCCTCCAGAGGACATTTCCTTTCAGGATTTCATCAGGGAGGTGGCTCGAGATCTGTCCATTACTGTGGCACCTGAAACAGAGCCCAGAACAAAGGAGTTGGAAATTTTACAGTAGCCTAAAACTCCTAAGGAGGCAGCTACCTTGCTCATCCATGAGGTCTTGCATGATCTCATGTTGAAAATGTGGGAGACACCTCTTACCACCTCTCCTCATTCTCGTAGACTGGATACTCTGTATCGAGTCCCTCCTTGTCCTGGGTTCCAGAACGCTCAGCTTCCTCACCACTCTAATGTAGTGGAATCAGCTATAAGAAGGATAAAGAGTGCAAAGAGGCATGCCTCTAATCCTCCAGGACGTGAGTGCAGAACTCTGGATGCTTTTGGACGTCGTGTCTTCCAAGCTTCCATGCTTTCTGCCAGGATCAGTTCCTGTAGTCTATATATGGGATTTTTCCTGAAGAAGGTCACAGGTGATTTAGAGGCTTTGAGTCCTATTCTTCCTGAGGATAGAAGACGGGCATGTTTGACCAATGTGAGAAAATCCTAAGATGTTTCGAAATTTGTCAACCGTGCAGCTTTTGACTGTTTTGAGTGCATAAGCAGAACCTCTGCCATTGCCATAGGTGCACGTAGAATTGCTTGGCTCCAGGCATCTGATCTGGAGCTCTGGGTACAAGACAAACTGGGAAATATTCCTTGTACTGGTGAGAACCTGTTTG
This sequence comes from Ichthyophis bannanicus, assembly GCA_033557465.1. Classification (NCBI taxonomy): domain Eukaryota; kingdom Metazoa; phylum Chordata; class Amphibia; order Gymnophiona; family Ichthyophiidae; genus Ichthyophis; species Ichthyophis bannanicus. The sequence goes on from CM066031.1 coordinate 1,104,528,586, forward strand.
GTAGAGATTTGGAAGAGAAAGCCAACGAGATGGATGCTGAAAACTCCACCTTGGACAGACTGTCCAAGTCTACAGCTGATCCTGCAAGAAAGAAATCTTTTAAGAAACCATTCTTTTCTAAAAAGAAAAAAAATTATCCTGCTTATTCTCAGCAGGCACGTTCTGCAGGTCAACCTGTCCGGAAAACTCAGCAACCACCCAAACAAAGGAAGGCAAAGACTGTTAAGCCTCAACCGTCTCAGCAGTCTCAGCCTCCACAAGGTCTTTGACTTTCATCTAGAGAACTTAGCCTTCCCTGCCCTCAATGGACCAGAGCATTCCACCATTCCAGGAAGGTTATGCCATTTTGCCCCCAGGTGGGAGCAGATAACAGCAGAGCATTGGAGACACTCCATTATCAGAGAGGGGTACAAGCTGCACTTTCTGTGCATGCTCCCTCCCATAATGGTAAGACAGTTCAATTCTCAGACCTCTCTCATCAACCTGTTAGATCAAGAGGTCTCTACACTTCTTGCCCAGGGGGCAATAGAAGAAATACCCATTCATCAGCAGGGTACAGGGTTTTACTCCCCCTATTTCCTTATCCCAAAGAAAACAGGACGATACAGACCTATCTTGGACCTCAGAGAATTGAACAAATTCCTGTTCAAAGAGAAATTCAAGATGATTTCTCTAGGAACTCTGCTACCATACCTTCAGAGTCAGGATTGGCTTTGTTCTCTAGATCTCAAGGATGCGTACACCCATGTTCTCATCCATCCAACTCACAGAAAGTTCCTTCGGTTCCTTTTCCAGGGAAAGCACTACCAATACAGGGTGCTTGCTTTTGGTCTGGCCTCTCCTTCAAGAGTGTTCACGAAATGCATGGCTGTGGTAGCAGCATTTCTCCACACTCTAGGCATATTCGTCTTCCTCTACTTAGACGACTGGCTCATTCGAGCCCCATCAGAGTCAGAGGCCAGAACTTCCCTATCTTGCACAATGCGAATCCTTCAGTATTTGGGTCTGGTCATAAACATCCCAAAATCCAGTCTAACTCCCACTCAGTCTCTAGAGTTCATAGGAGCTTTGCTGGATACCAAAAGGGCAAGGGCCTATCTCCCCCAGGCCCGTTGCCTTCGCATGGTGCAGTTAGCTTCTCAAGCAGTGCTAAAACCTCCCCTCACTGCCCGAGAAATGCTACAACTACTAGGCCACATGGCATCCACAGTGCATGTGGTTCCTTATGCTCGCCTCCACATGAGAGCAGCCCAGTGGATTTTATCCACCCAATGGACTCGGGTGTCAGGATGCCTGTCAGACAAAATAGCAAACACAAATCGTCTTATTTTGTCCCTCCAGTAGTGGCAGTCCTCTCAAAACCTGTTGCTGGGGTCCCCTTTTCAACAACCCTTACCCCAGGCAACTCTCACAACAGATGCTTCACCAATGGGTTGGGGAGCTCATCTACAAGACCTCTCCACCCAAGGCACCTGGACTCCACAGGAGACTCATCTACATATCAATCTCTTAGAGCTCAGAGCAATCTTCCTTGCTCTTCGAGTGTTCCACACCCTGCTCAGCTACAAGACAGTCCTCATTCATATGGACAATCAAGTAGCCATGTTCTATGTGAACAAGCAGGGGGGGACAGGCTCTCTGTCGCTTTGCAATGAAGCTTTGCGACTATGGGTCCTCGCCGGAGAGCATCAGATTCATCTCCTGGCGGTGTATCTTCCAGGCATACAAAACTCTTGGGCAGACAGACTCAGTCGAGTTCTGCTTCCACACGAATGGTCTCTCCATGCAGACCAGGTGGCCAAGATTTTTCAGATTTGGGGAACCCCGGACATAGACCTCTTTGCAAGTCCGTTGAATGCCAAACTTCCCCGGTTCTGTTCCAGAATTCCAGCTCAGGGCTCTCAGGCCAGGGATGCTTTCCTCCTTCACTGGGGTCAGGACTTCCTTTATGCCTTTCCGCCCATTCCCCTAATTCCCAAAACCCTCTTCAAACTTCAGAGAGACAGAGGCCATATGATTCTCATAGCACCACATTGGCCACGGCAAGTGTGGTACTCTCTGCTTCTACAACTCTCTCAAGCTCCCTCCCTGGAGTTAGGGTCTTCTCCAGATCTCCTGTCTCAGGAGGACGGAATGTTATGGCATCCCAATCCCCAATCCCTGCATCTCAGGGCTTGGTTGCTTAAGGCCTAGATCTTCATGATCTTAACCTTCCTCAGCAAGTAAAGGATATCCTTTATGCTTCCTGGAAGCCTTCCACAAGACGCTCTTATGCTTTCAAGTGGAAAAGGTTTACCATATGGTGTTCGCAAAAAGGTCTTAACCCCCGTGCGATACCTCTGGAATCATTAGTATCTCCTTCATTTATCCAATGCAGGACTTAAGACTAACTCAGTAAGAGTCCATTTGAGTGCCATTGCAGCTTCTTTCAAGCCTCTGAATGGACAACCTATTTCCTCCCATCCTCTTATAGCAAGATTTATGAGAGGCCGCCTTCTAACCAAGCCTCCCATTAGGCTACCTCCAGTGGCATGGGACTTAAACCTAGTTCTTGGTCAGCTCATGAAGCCGCCTTTCGAACCTTTGGCTACTACATCATTGAAATTCCTTTCTTGGAAAGTTATCTTTCTTATTGCAATCGTATCAGCACGCCGCATCAGTGAGTTGCAAGCGCTAGTAGCTGATCCACCTTATACAAGGTTCCATCATGACAAGGTAGTCCTTAGGACTCATCCACACTTCATGCCGAAGGTGGTCTCGCCTTTCCATTTAAACCAAGCGGTTTACCTGCCTATCTTTTTTCCAAGGCCTCATGCATCTAATGCAGAAAGGAATCTTCATACTTTAGACTGTAAAAGAGCTTTAGCCTTTTACTTGCAAAGAACACAGCAACATAGAAAGTCCTCTCAACTCTTTGTTGCTTTTGATCCTTCTCATTTGGGATTTCCAGTCTCCAAGAGAACACTGTCCGACTGGATTGCACAGTGCATTTCCTTTGCCTATCGGAGTAAGAACCTTCCTCTGGAGGGCCATGTCACAGCTCACAATGTGAGAGCCATGGCAGCCTCAATGGCTCATCTACAATCTGTGTCTATTGGCGACATCTGTCGAGCAGCTACTTGGGCCTCCATTCATACCTTCACAGCCCATTACTGCTTGGACAAGGACTCCCGCCAGGATGCCTTGTTTGGTCAGGCTGTTCTTCAACACCTGTTCCATACCTAATCAACTCCTACCCGCCATCCCTAGTTGGATGCCAGAGATCCATGGGGAGAAGTGGAGCCCTTCACAGGGGCACACAACTTCTGGGGTCTCTCCCTGGCATCTAAAGCTAGGGAGTCCCCATATGTGAAGACTACATTCCTGCTTGTTCCTGGAGATAGCATAGGTTACTCACCTGTAACAGGTGATCTCTGGGAACAGCAGGAATTTAGTCTTCACAACCCACCCACCTCCCCTAGGAGTTGTATCTCTGTCTATCTCTTTCCCTTTCTCTCTCTTTGTCTCAGCTTTAAACTCAACTGGAGAGAGGCAGTTGGGAAAGGTGGAAAGGCAGCAGGCAGGCGCTGTGCGATGCTCCCAAAAGCTTCCTGGTTGGACACTGGGGAGCGTTCCCGCGCAGGCTCCGTCGGTACCGACGTACCCATATGTGAGGACTAAATTCCTGCTGTTCCCGGAGATCACCTGTTACAGGTGAGTAACTATGCTATCCCCTATCAGTAGCACTTCCCCTTTCCTAGCAATTAACTCTGTCCACCTCTTCCTCTTGTGAGGGAGGTCTGTATATCGCGCCAATGCAAATAGATTTTTCTTTCCCTTTTTCTAGTTTAACCCACAATGCCTCCTCTGTCCCTTTTAAGCTCTGTAGTTCCAAAGCTTTAATAGTATTTTTTTACATATAGTGCCACTTCTCCTCCCTTTCTTCCTACCCTGTCCTTTCTGAATAAAGTATTACCAGGTATAATTACGTCCCAGTCATGGTTTTCTGTGAACCATGTTTCTGTAACTGCTACTGCATCCAAGTCGGCCACTCCCACCAAAGCTTCAACATCATAAAAACATAAGATATGCAATACTGGGTCAGAACAAGGTCCATCAAGCCCAGTATCCTGTTTCCAACAGTGGCCATTCTGTCATATGAACTTAGCAATTAACCCAAAAAACACAGATTCCACAATGCTTGTATTTTTGGCAAAGAGACTTTTGGCAAAACTAAAGAGTCATGGGATAGGAGGCAGTGTACTATTGTGGATCAGGAACTGGTTAAAAGATAGAAAGCAGAGGGTAGGGCTAAATGGCCAATTTTCCCAATGGAGAAAGGTGAATAGTGGTGTACCCCAGGGATCTGTGCTGGGTCCGCTGCTTTTTGACATATTCATAAATGACCTGGAAAATGGAATAATGAGTGAGGTTATCAAATTTGCAGATGAGACAAAACTAAAGTTGTTAAAACCCAAGAGGATTGTGAAAAATTGCAAGAGGATCTTGATAAATTGGAAAACTGGGCATCAAAATGGCAGATGAAATTTAATGTGGACAAGTGCAAGATTATGCACCTAGGGAAGAACAACCCAAACTATGGTTACACGATGCAAGGTTCCACATTAGGAACCACCACCCAGGAAAAAGATTTAGGCGTCATTGTGGATACCATGTTAAAACCCTCGGCCCAGTGTGCAGCGGCGGCCAAGAAAGCAAATAGAATGCTAGGTATGATAAGGAAAGGAATGGAAAATAAAACAAAAGATATTATAATGCCTCTATATCGTTCCATGGTGAGACCGCACCTTGAATATTGTGTGCAATTCTGGTCACTGTATCTTAAAAAGGATATAGCGATTTTAGAAAAGGTACAGAGAAGAGCCACCAAAATGGTAAAGGGGATGGAAGGATACTCCTATGAAGAAAGGCTAAAAAGGTTAGGGCTCTTTAACCTGGAAAAGAGACGGCTGAGGGGAGATATGATAGAAGTCTATAAATTAATGAACGGAGTGGAACGGGTAAACATAGATCGATTGTTTACCTTATCAGAATATAGAAAGACTAGGGGACCTGCAATGAAGCTACAGGGTAAACTATTTAAGACTAATAAAAGAAAATAGTTTTTCACTCAACGTGTATTCAAACTCTGGAATTTGTTACCGGAGGATGTAGTAAAGGCTGTTAGTGTAGCTGGGTTTAAAAAAGGTTTGGACAAGTTCCTGGAGGAAAGGTCCATAAACCATTATTAAGAAGTGACCGAAGATATCAATGCTTGACCCAGTACAAGCATTGTGGAACTTGTGTCTCTTGGGGAAACTGCTAGGTACATATGACCTAGATTGGCCACTGTTTGAAATAGAATACTGGGCTTGATGGACCTTGGTCTGACCCAGTATGGCATATCTTATGTTCTTATGTTGTTTGGTCAAGCATTGATATCCTGGGTCCCTTCTTAATAATGGTTTATGGACCTTTCCTCCAGGAACTTGTCCAAACCTTTTTTAAACCCAGCTACACTAACAGCCTTTACTACATCCTCTGGTAATAAATTCCAGAGTTTGATTACACGTTGAGTGAAAAAATATTTTCTCTTATTAGTCTTAAATAGTTTACCCTATAGCTTCATTGCACGCCCCCTAGTCTTTCTATATTCTGATAACGTAAACAATCGATCTACGTTTACCCGTTCCACTCCGTTCATTAATTTATAGATGTCTATCATATCTCTCCTTAGCCGTCTCTTTTCTAGGTTAAAGAGCCCTAACCTTTTAGCCTTTCTTCATAGGGGTATCCTTCCATCCCCTTTACCATTTTGGTGGTTCTTCTCTGAACCTTTTCTAATAACGCTATATCCTTTTTAAGATACGGCAACCAGAATTGCACACAATATTCAAGGTGTGGTCTCACCATGGAACGATATAGAGGCATTCTAATATCCTTTGTTTTATTTTCCTTTCTTTTTCTTATGATACCTAGTATTCTATTTGCTCTTTTGGCTGCCGCTGCACACTGGGCTGAGGGTTTTAACATGTTATTCACAATGACACGTAAATCTTTTTCCTGGGTGGTGGTTCCTAATGTGGAACCTTGCATCGTGTAACCATAGTCTGGGTGGTTGTTCCCTAGGTGCATAACTTTGTACTTGTCCACATTAAATTTCATCTGCTATTTTGATGCCCAGTCTTCCAATTTATCAAGATCCGCTTGCAATTTTCCACAATCCTCTTGGGTTTTAACAACTTTAAATAGTTTTGTATCATCTGCAAATTTGATAACCTCACTCGTTATTCCCTTTTCCAGGTCATTTATGAATATGTCAAAAAGCAGCGGACCCAGCACGGATCCCTGGGGGGTACACTACTATTCACCTTTCTCCATTGGAAAAATTGGCCATTTAGCCCTACCCTATGCTTTCTATCTTTTAACCAGTTTCCATAATAGTACACTGCCTTCTATCCCATGACTCTTTAGTTTGGCAAAAGTCTCTGATGAGGGACTTTGTCAAAGGCTTTCTGAAAGTGCAAATACACCATATCAACCGACTCAACTTTGTCTACCTGTTTATTCACACCTTCAAAAAAACATAACAGATTAGTAAAACAAGACCTTCCTTGTCTAAAGCCATGTTGGCTGTCTCCCATTAAGCCATGACTATCTACATGTTCAGCAATTTTTTTCTTTATGATGGTTTCTACCATTTTTCCCAGTACTGACGTCAGGCTTACCGGTCTGTAGTTTCCTGGATCACTCCTGGAACCCTTTTTAAAAATTGGTGTTACGTTCGCCATCCTCCAATATTCAGGTATTACAGATGATTTTAGTGATAGTTCACAGATTACTAATAGCAGGTCTGCAATCTCGTATTTCAGTTTTCAACATCCTTGGATGTATATCATCCGGCCCAGGTAATTTGCTACTCTTCAGTTTATCTAATAGTTGTAATACATCTTCCCGATGTATCGATATTTCCTTCAATTCTTCCACACCTTTAAATAGCACTTCGGTCATGGGTAACATCCCTACATCTTCCTCAGTAAAGACCGAAGCAAAGAATTCATTCAGTCTCTCCGCTATCGCCTTGTCGCCTCTTAGTGCACCTTTAACCCCTCTATCATCCAATGGACCATCTGACTCTCTCACAGGTTTTTTTGCTATGAATGTATTTGAAAAAGTCTTTATTACGGGTTTTTGCTTCCGCAGCAAGCTTCTTCTCAAATTCTCCCTTTGCCTGCCTCATCAATGCCTTGCATTTAACTTGCCAGTGCTTGTGCTGTTTCCAGGTTTCGTCGTTTGGCTTTTTTTACCATTTCCTAAAAGATGCTTTTTTGGCAACAGCCTCTCTGACCTCACCTTTAAACCATGCTGGCAGTTTTTTGGACTTCCTTCCACTTAAAGTGTGGAATACAGCTGGTCTGGGCTTCCAAGATAGTATTTTTCAACAACACCCAAGCTTGATGTAAGTCTTTAACCTTTGCAACTGCTTCTTTTAGTTTTTTCTTAACTATTTTCCTCATTTTATCATAGTCTCCTTTTCGAAAGTTAGGGATGTTATTTCTCATGTTACGGGCATTTATACACACTGCTTTCCATATGTTACCCCTGTTACATTAAATATCTTTATGGAAATGGGCATCACTTACCTGGGGGCTTTCTTCACCTATCCCCAACGAATCTAGTTTAAAGCCCTCTTCAGTAGATTAGCCAGTCTACTACGGAAGACGTGTCGACCTTTCTTGGACAGATGGATGCCATCTCTGCTCTGCAACCCTTAGAACAGCATCCCATGGTCTAGGAAACCAAAACGCTCTTGATGACACCATCCACGCAGCCATGCATTCATCTCCAGGATGCGAGCCTCTCTGCCTTGGCCTTTACCCCCAACATGGAAGATTGAAGAGAACACCACCTGTGCACCTAACTGCTTCACCCTCTGTCCCAGCGCCATGAAGTCACTTTTGATACGCTCAGAGGGATACCTGGCAGTATCATTTATTCCGACATGGATTAGCAACATTTGGTAATAGTCAGTGGGCTTGATGAGTCTCGGCAAACTCTCCGTAACATCTTGGATTTTGGCACCAGGCAGACAGCATACCTCTCTGGACATCAAGTCTGGTCGGCAGATGGATGCCTCAGTACCCCTCAGAAGAGTCACCAACCACCACTAACCTTCGCTTCCTTGTGGTCACTGATTCTGTAATTTTGGGGTACTTGAGCTCTGGTTCTTCCCTTTCCAGGTATGCTTTCATCATCTCCACTTCCAGGGCTGCATAATGGTTCTTCAGTTCAAGGGCTGGAGAGGTTGGATTGGTGATTCTGCAGGCCCTGGTGACTTGTGTCCACCCTCCATCATTCTGTCGGCACCCATCTTCTCCTCTGCTGGAGAGCTTGGTTGCTGCAAGAAGCATCTCATCAATGTACTTCTCACTGTCTTGAATGCTCTTCAGCCTCACCACCTCCTCTCTGAGTTCCTCCACTTGTTTCCTCAGAGCTTCAGCATGCAGGCACCCTGCACATGGAACCAGTCCTTCAACTGGCATTGGGACCTCTGTCTGGACAGATGCAGAAGCTGTAATGGGGGCAACAGCTTTAGCGATACGATTATTCCCAGCCATTGTTCAGTTTGTGGAGCTTAGGTATGTGTTAAAGCAAAAGAGAGAGATCTACCAAAGTACCAGCCGGTTTCCCAGCTGTCCTTTCAGAGAAAAAGCAGCCTTAAGTCTCTTTAGTTACATTCAAAATGTGCTGTTCCAAGTCCCTGTGTTTTGTTAAATGGGGGGGTGCCCTATAAAGCAAGACCGTGGGAGGGAGTTGGAGGGGAGGGGTAGGGAGGGAACTAGCATCTAATTAGGTGTCAGCAGTTCCCAAAAGCTGAGAAAGTTACCAAAGCAGCGTTTTAAACCTACCCCACTAAAGAAAATGTCTACTAAAGCACCAAAAAGAATGTAACTTTGTTTAAAAATATATCAAAACCCTTTTAAGAGCTCCCAGTCAGAGAGCTAGCAATTTAAAAAAACAAAAAGCAAAAAAAAAAACCCCAACCTCAAATTCTTACCGTTGTTTGAAATGTATAGCCCCTGTTAGGAATGCTTCGTCCCTGGACTTCCAGTTTTGTATTTTGCCACTGGCCTGCAGGAGTGCATTAAGGACCTGATTTACTAAGCTCCCCCCTGCCCCCCCTTTGGCTGTAGAATGGGAAAACAACCTTAGTAAATCAGGCCCTAAAGGAGCTATGGTAGACATCCTCAGAGGAGCTCTCCCAACTCTTGAATGTTAGTGAAGAATGGCGACAATAGGAGTGAGGGGTGGGATGGTGGGACACGAGGAGTCCACAGTCGCTGACTTCTAAGATTTGGTTGGGCTCCTAAATTGAAACAAAATTTGTCAAGGCCTCGTGTACATACAAAGACACACTCTCACTCTACATGTGCAAAATACAGGCACACAGCCAACACAAATACATGTGTGCTTGCGCACACACCAGAAAGAATTCTGAGCCATGTGCTACATGCAAGGCTGGCCCCAGAGTTTGTTTCCGTCTGCTATCAAAATCTATTATTTAACTTTTGAATGCCCTGCTCTTTGATTTCCCCCCCCCTCCAGAAAAAAAGTTGCCACCCTATTTAACAGCCTAGTTTTCCTAATGGTTGGGCCTGCATGCTTTCATCATTTTTTTTTCTTGGCAGGTCTCTTGACATTTGTGACAGAGAATTCATGTTGTATACTTCCTGTTTCCACTCTATAGTAATAGGATGTGTATTGAAAGTGATCCGAACCAGTAACATGGCCTCTTTTTCATATAGTGACTTTTTAAATCCAAACAAGTGCTTTAAGCAGTCTTGGTCTCTCTTTTGTTAATATTGCAGTTCATGTCCTTCTATGAATGGATTTATGTCTTGGAATACTTTCATTTGAGCAGGGTCCCCTAATCTGCACTGATGATCCAAATAAGGCCTACGGAGGAGGGGCCTAGGGTGGGTTGGACATGATTCTTAAGAAATCTATTGTATAATTAAGTAAAACAGTCTCTTCTTTACGATCCTCTATTTCAGGTATGTTAAGGCTGGAGGCACATTTTAGTGCAGTAAGAGGGTACTTGCCTTTTAATAGCCCTCTAAGCCACAGCCCGAGAAAACAGAATTGCTCCATGAAGCAGTTTGCTCAGTGGTTCCCAACCCATTCCGTACTCCCAGGCCAGTCAGGTTTTTAGGATATGTCCTTTGTATGCAGATCTATCTTATGCATAATCATTGGGAACCTGAGGACTGGGTTGGGAACCACCGAGTTTGCTGTATACATTGCTAGCCCAGCTGGTGGCTGTTCACAGCATTCTGAGTAGCGTAGTGCTAGAGTTTTGAGGTTTTTCTTTTTGAAGTAGAATATCATATTAGTTAAAACATAAAGAGGCAGGGCTTGATTTTTGAGAGAAATTCTTGCAAGAGAGGCAGCAATTTATTTATTTTTGGCAAATTTCCGTAACCTCTCCAGCTGCCTTGAACTTTGAAGCACATCCCTGCTGCTTTGGGTGGTTATTCAAAATACTTTATGGTGGCTGATTAAAGTGCAATAACACTACACTTGAACACATAGTAAATACATGCCACTCTGGATAACCCCAGTTGATTGTGTTAAAGTCAGTGTTTTACCTTTTTTAACTTGTGCTTTCCATGATTTTCAGAAAAATCTGGTTTGGATCTACCTACCTTTGGGAAGTACAGTCCAGTGGCCGATATTTGTTTTATGGCCAAAGCTATTGAGAGATCTGTTAGCACCCAAGAAGACTCTTTAAGAGGATCTGGTGTAGGGAAGCATAAATAATTGTGGAGCAGGTTTTCAGGAAGTGCACAGCACAGAGATTGTAGTGGTTTCTGTTTATGCAGACATAAGATATACAGTATATAGCCTGAGCTGCCAAGTTACTGGGTTTCAAAAGGGAGACATTGGACTGTACTGGATTTGCATTTATAATGTGTATGATAGCCCCTCATCTCCACCATGGAAATCGGTGAGCACTGCAAGTTCCATAATACATCAGGATAGGGCTGTTTAAAAATCTACAATGGGCTTTAAAACTGTCGTCCTGGAACTGGGTAAGTTGGCAGCTCTGGATAGTGGAATGCTTGATCTTACCCGCATTTGATCTTGTGGTACATGGGATTCTCTTGAAGAGATGTGGGGTGTTTGGGTTCAGTGGGATGGTATTGCATTATTTGGCACTGTTTCTAGTATATACAGTAGATCTGCATTGGTGAATGTTTGGGATGCAGCTCTCTCAAATGTGCCTTGTGTACAGTATTCTCCAGGAATCATGTGTAGCTCACTTTTCAGTGTATTGTAGCTTTAAAAGGGGATTTGCTTCTGAGGGGTTATATGCTTGATTTTTGCAGATAACATCCAGGTATTGTCTTATTACAAAATCTTGATTTGGCTATCAACCAGCTTAACAAGTACAGGGACAAGATCCATGATTCACTCAGGGCAAGTGAGTTGGATTTGAATGCTAAGAAAATGGGGATTCTCTGAACTGAAGACAGCGCTTTGGATATATCCCTATCTAAGTCTGATTTTGGTTTTGAGGAAGGTGGTGTTGGCTGCTATGGTTTAAAGATTTGAGGGTGAAATTGGACTTGCTTTTTGATCTTGAGAGTGGAGGAGTAGCCTAGTGCTTAGAGCACTGACTTGGTAACCAAGAAAGCAGGGTTACACTGCCAAAAAAAACCCAGGAGCTGCATGGTCGCCAGGAGTTGGCATTGACTCGAAGGCACACACTGCATTTGCATTTTTTTTTTTATCTTTAATCTTCATGTATCTCAGGTAGTTTGTGCCTTTCTGAAACTGAGATTCATGAAGAAACGTTCATCCTTTTATGGATATTTTGTAACATGGTACTTCATGATGTGGTTGTTTCTCAACCAAAATACTGTAATATTCCAATAGCAAGGGTAGTTTTTGGTAGTTCTAGATGGGTCTCCTGCTATGCCTTTTATTACATTGTCTTGCTATTAATTTGGGACTGCTGTTTAAGATTTCTCAAATTTATAAACACTCAATCTGGATGAACTCAAGATGATGTACATAACAGGCCTTGACAAATTTTCTTTGCATCTAGGATCCATTCCTAAAATTTAAGAGCCAGTGTCTGAGACCTCTCTTCTACTTGCTCCCCTTTTCCCCAACGTTGTTGCCACTTAAGTTCAAGAATACTAGGGAGGAGTGGCCTAGAGGTTGAGGCAAGTTACCTTGAGCCGGGGGTTCGAATTCCACTGGAGGACAGTAACCTCAGGCTGGAGGGACTGGGGTTTCTAGTCCCACAGATCCTCCTTGTGGCCTTGGACAAGCCACTTAACTCTCTTTTGGCTCAGGTACAACACACAGATTGTGAGCCCTTCGAGGACAGGGGAAATATATACCATACCTGAATGTACACCGCTTTGACCTGGTGAAAAGCGGTATATAAGCATTACTAAATAAATAAATTAAAAATAAAATGTGTGGAGGAGGGAGAGAGGGATAGCCTATCCAAGGTCTGCAGCTGATGTTTTAGAAACTGATTTATAAAGGTTCTTTTCTCATTTTGGCTCAGGGGGAGGGGGGAAATGTTTAATAAATCAATGCCTTAATATGCCACTGTGCATTGCTGGCAGAAGCCTAGCAGGCTTCATAACCCAACCATGCTGGCAGCAGCACCCTCTTTGATAGATAAAGCAGATGCATTTGTCTCTTAGCTTCATTTATTGTCATGATTTCTTTTTCCACCAGTCTTTCCCTTTCCCTTACTCATATATCCCACCAACCCAGTACTTGCTTTTATGCAACAAAGGCTGTGTGCACCTTGTCACCTGTTCCCTCAGCCTCTGTCTGTTACACTGTCCTCAGTGTGGTTCGGCTCTCAGTAAATTTGAGCCATGCAGTGTACAACTTCCAGCTGGTCTTGAGGCCTCAAGTGTTGTAAAATGAGTTGGAAGTCCCTGCATTGCGCAGCTCAGTCATGGAGAGCCAAACTGTGTGGTATGGATTATAGGAACAGTGCTCTTTTTATTTGCTGAGGGAAGCGACCAATTTTATTAGCAAAAACCACTGTGAGGTGTTAAGTCTTGGGCATCAGGCTGCAGTATTTAAGTGCCGTAGTAATCTAATGCCTGGGATTTGTCGAGCCCTGACATAACATAAGAAATAACATTAAAACGCACAAATCCATAAAAACCACCATGGACAGGCAGTCCTTAAAATATCTCATTAAATAGGACTATCTTAAAACACACGCAAGATATTAATAAATGGTCACAACCAATGTTCCCACAAAGCCACGTTGGAGTCCTCCGACCATGCTGTCATATTGTGCACCAAAAGCCTAGGTGGAGGACTCCTACACAGTTTTGCGGGAACGTTGCTCTGAACCAACAAAGTATTATGCAATCTCCTAAATTTCAGATCATTTTAGGTCAGAAGAGATTCCCTAGATAAATCAACCAAGAAAAAGTGCGTTGACTAGTTTCGCATAGTCTAATCTTGGACATGGTACAAGGCCAGAAGCTAGGCCTGCAAAGATCTGAAGCATGGGGCAGTTGCTCCAAAGAAAAGCTTCTCTTTAAAGTAACCCATACCCTGATCAGAAACAGACTTAAATAAATCGTAATATACTCCCCCCCCCATAACCCATTTAAAAGGGCATTATTGTAATCCAAATGGTTTATAAAAAGGCCTAAATTATAATTGCCAGGTCTTCCTGAGTTAGATTTAATTAAGGTTTTTGCTTTAGTTTGGTTTTTAAGTAGCATTGGCCTCTCATTCTTGAAAAATAAAATTGGTATTCTTCAGAGAGACAAATGAAATAAAGTCCTAAAGCATTACTTTGTGTTCATTTCCTAAGGAGTCTGGTAAAGCCCAGGTTACAGCTAGAATTTTCTTGGTGGCAGTGCTTCAGAACAAGCTTGCAGCCTAGATCAAAGGTTTCTCAGCCCAGTCCTTGGGACACACCTCGCCAGTCAGGTTTTTAGAACATCCACAATGAATGAGAGATTTGCATGCACTGCCTCCATTGAATGTAAATCTGTCTCATGCAAATTCATTGTGGATAGCCTGACTAGCTGGGTGTGTCCAAAGGACTGGGTTGATGAGAACCCTTGAGCTAGAGTAGGATTGCCTTCTTTCCATAAAGTGGAGGCAAGGATATTTCCTTGCTTGTCATAAGTGATTTATAGGTGATGAAAGAACTTATTCATTGCTAAGTTTGGCTACAGAAATATAGTCGGGCAATTTAAAGGACGTATTATTGGTGATGGGTGGATATGTAAAATTTTTAAGTGCATACATGTGCATCTTGCCTTTATAAAATAGGCATCTTCATAAAACAGGTTCCCAGAATAATCCCCAGGAGCGCACAAATTATTACATCTGATCTGAGACACGTATAATTCTCCAGGAATAAGCAGGAAGTGAGTCCTCACATATGGGTGACGTCAGCGCTAATGAAGCCCACGCAGTAATCTCTCCCCAGCTTTCACAGAAAGCCTTTGGGAGATAACACCATGCATGCGTGGTCCCCTTCCTGCCTAAGGGTGCCATCTTTCCTCAGTCTCCTTTTTTCCACAGAGCCCATTGGACGGGTGTCTGTTCCCCCCCGGAAAAAGTTGGTAGTTCTTGTCTTAATTTTTTGCTTTCTCCGGTCGCATACCGGTCCCTTCTTGCCCCCAAGTCTGCTTGCCTCAACGTTGTGTTCTCTGGTTCTTTTTTTCTTTTTCTAAATTTTTTTTTGTCCGGCATGGGTTTGCGCCTTTTTCATGGCCAGGCTAAGTGAGTTTGACCTCGTGGGGGCCGTATTCCCCACCATGAACCTCTGTCAGTGGCTTCAAGCCATGTGACTGCTGCACACACATGTCATGTACAGACCTACACGACTGCTGCTTTTGATGCCTCGGTCCTGAACATGATCCCTTGGTCTGCAGTCTCTGTAAGAGGATGATTCCCAAGGCCCTGAAGAGCAGTCAGCAGCAGCATGAGTATCTTCCACAAAGTTGACTTGGCCCATTGTCATCGGTGAGACCTCGCTCCAAGTCCTCCAGGGCCTCGGACCCTCGCAGGGACTGAGCGGCCTTGGAGCCCTCCAGCCAGATCTCCACAGACGAGGGCCGCCAGAAGAGCTGGAAACATTTGAAGACCGCATTGGGTCACGAGTCTGAGAAAGTGGGGAAATCCCATGGGCCCAGGACCTGTAGCCCTGGATGTGAGGCCAAGGGTGATGACTGGGATAGGCCTTACAAGTTGCCCCAATGGGAGCCATCAACATCGCAGGATCAGCCTCTGACCCCTGAGGCCACCCTTGTTGAGGACTCCTGCTCGACAGAGCCGTCGCTGGGTCTGAAGTTCTTGGTGCCTGTGCCAAAGGCTGAAGACCCATCAGGTCTTGAGGCCAGGATGGGGGCCCTGGAGTGCAGTTTGTCTGCCTTGGCCCAGCAGCAGGCTCTGATGCCCAGTTCTTCTGGGTCATCATGCCCAACCACAGGCCCCTCCACATCGAGCTGATCCTCGAGCGCCACTGGCCTCGAGGGATCCCTCGGCGTCTGTCACTATCCCAGTCCTGTTCCTTGGGCTGGCAGTCCTCCCCGCTCAGTGCCCTCTGCTCTGAGCGATGGGCGGCTGGGACATCGGAACCATTGGAGCCAAGGCATGACCCCGAGATCCGGGGAACACTTGATTCCTCCACCGGCTCGGAATTGAACTGGGAGACCAAAGACGAGGAGTCCCTAGACACCCGATGCTAATGGGCCGTACCTTCCTACTAGTCTCCTCCACAGACGTGGTGCCAATACCCTCCTGAGGACATGGCCTTTCTTGACTTTGTGAGGGATATGGCGAATGCCCTTGCCTTCAACACCGAATCAGAGGAGGATCCTTGCAAGGAGGACCTAGAGATCCTCCAGTAAGAGGCTCCTCTGAAAGAGGGCACTCATGGTGCCTGTTTCCTCCATCCTGGAACGGCTGCTTTTCCACATGTGGGAGACACCCTCCTCGGTGCCCATAGTAAGCAGTCGGCTGAACTCAATCTGCCGAGTCCGCTGGAGTTCTGGCTTCCAAAAAGCCCAACTGCCTCATAAACTCCATGGTGGTGGGGTCTGCCATGTGTAAGCTTAAGAGCCAGAAGATGCACTGTTTGGTGCCCCCATGTAGGGAGGCCCATGCCATGGATGCCATAGACAGGAAGTGCTTCCAGGGCTCAATCCTTGTCAGCGAAATCCAGGCATACCACCTGTATATGGGCATGTACCTGCAGGACCTGGCGAAGGAGCCCGTCGGGTTCTCGGTTGGTTTCTTGGAGGAATCCCTGCAGTGATTCTGGACCACGGCCTCCACAGTCAGAGAATGCTCAATTTATTACTCGGGCAGCCTATGACTGCTTCAAGTTGGTTGTTAGAGTAGCTGTGGTAGGCATTAGCGCTCGACACCATGCCTGGTTACAGTCGTCGGACCTCGAGCAATGGTACAGGACAAACTGGTCGATGCCCCCCTGCCAGGGAGAGAACCTCTTTGGCAAGCCCATGACAAATAAGGCTGCCGAGTAGGAGTTCGAGTATCTGCAAGGACCAGGCTTTCCAAGAAGACTGCTGACCCTTCCCAGAGGAAGGCTTTGGGCAAAAAGCCCTCATACCCAAAGAAGAGGAAGGCTTACGGAAACTACCCTCAGTACCCAGCCTTCCCAGCTCCCCAGGGTCAGCAGGCCAAGGGACAGGTGCATGGCCTGCATAAGCTTAAGGCCCCAAAGCCCCATCCGGCGCAACCTGGAGGGGGTTTTTGACTCCTTGGACATAGCTTTTGTTCCCCCAGGAGGCACAGCCTTGCAGCACATGGAGGGTTTTCTGATACCATTATGCCCACAGGTGGCAGGCAATCACCACCGATGTGTGGGCCCTCCAGATGGTCAGAGAGGGTTACCTCCTCCAACTCCAACAGACCCCCCCCCAATTCTTCCTGGGAGAGCCCTCCAGGACTCCCCTTCACTGGACCCTGCTTCAGCAGGAACTCTAAGGCCATTTAGTAAGCCAGGCAGTGGAACCCGTCCCCCATCCACTTCAGGGGCAGGGGGTTCTACTCCCAGGTTCCCAACAGGACTGGAGGGTTTTGCCCCATCCTAGACCTGTGGGGACCTCAACAGGTTCCTAGTGAGGGAGAAGTTCAAGATGTTCTCCCTTGGAACATTGCTGCCATACCTCCAGCAAAGAGACCGGCTGTGCTCCTTGGACTTAAAGGATAAATACACGCACATCCTCATCCACCCCTTCAACAGACAGTTCCTTTGCTTTGTGGTGGGAGAAGTTCATTACCAGTACAGAGTGCTCCTTCTTGGGCTGGCCGCCAGCCCACTGGTATTCACCAAGGTTCTGGCAATAGTCACAGGCAGCCCACCTCAGGCTCCAGGGGGTCTTAGTCTTTCCCTATCTGGACGGCTGGTTGGTAAAGGGCAGCACTGCTGCCTAAGCACAACAGGCAATGGGCCGCACTATCCTTGTTCTAGAACACTTGGGGTTCATAATCAACTACCCAAAGTCTCACCTCCCAGACAACCCAGAACCTAGAGTTCATAGGGGCACTGTCCAGGCCAGGGCTTTTCTTCCATACAACAGGACCCTGTGTCTCCAAATGCTTGCAAAGTGCACCCAACACCGTTGCTTGGCTTCTGCCCGACATGCTCCGCTTACTGGGACACATAGTGTCAACTGTGCACGTCACCCCAGACGCCCGCTTGCAGATGCGGGCGGCTCAGTAGGCACTCTGCTCTCAGTGGTCCTAGGCCACAGGGCGCATGCGAGGCAAGATGACCATCACCAGTCTTCTGGCCGACTCTCAGCTGGTGGCAACACCACTTGTACCTATGGGCTGGGATGCCTTTCCAGACCCCCACACCACAGAGAATCCTCACGACTGATACCTTCAAACTGGGGTGGGGGTACATTGCGGTGACCGCTGCACTCAGGGCAGTTGCTTGCTGACAGAGAGCCTCCAGCGGAGTTCTGGGCTGTGGCCTTAGCCCTTTGGGCTTTTCTCCACCACCTGTGGGACCAAGTGGTTCTGGTCCAGACAATCAGATGGTGATGTTTTACATAAACAAGCAAGGAGGCATGGGGGTCATCCCTCCTTTGCCAGGAAGCAGTGAGCATCTGCACTTATGCCAGTAGCAACGGGATGCTTCTGTGGGCAATATACCTTCCGGGCCAGGAGAATGTCCTGATGGACTGGCTCAACTGAGTCCTTCAGTTGTACGAGTGGAGGCTGGACCCCACAGTTGCCCACCAGCTATTCCGGCGCTGGGGACGTCCACAAAATGGATTTCTTTGCCACCTCAGCCAATGCCCAGCTGCCCTGATTCTGTTCAAGGCAGTCGCACCCTGTAAGGGTGACAGCAAATGCTTCTCTGATCTCATGGGCGAAGGGCCTTCTTTATGCCTTCCTGCCCATGCCTCTGATCACTAAGACCCTCTTCAAGGTCCAGCGTGACAGGGCCACAGTGATCCTGATAGCCCCGCGGTGGTCCAGGCAGCTGTAGTTTTCCCTGCTTCTCTGTCTGTCCACAGTGCCCCCAGTTCTCCTGGGACGCGACCCAGGCCTACTCATGCAGGAAGAGGGTTCTCTCTTGCACCCCATCCTGGGATCCCTGACACTTATGGCCTGGATGCTGAACGGATAGCCCTAGTTCCCTTTAGTCTCTCTAATGAAGTGGAGGAGGTGCTTCTGGCCTCTCGTAAGACCTCCAAACTCCAGGCGTATGCCTTCAAGTGGCAGAGATTCTCCATTTGGTACATGGAGAAGCAGATCAACCCCTTCTCCTGCTCTGTCCGGCTGGTGCTGCAGTATCTGCTTTACCTGTCTTGGGCAGGCTTGCAGTCTAACTCAGGGTGCACCTTAGCACGCTGGCAGCGCACCACCATCTAATCAAGGGCTAATCCCTCTCTGCTCAACCACTGGTGGCTCGCTTCCTGAGGGGTCTCCTCCTTTCAAAGCCTCCTATCTGCCGTCCGATGGTGGAGTGGGACTTGAACATTGTACTCTCAAAGCTTACCGCACCACCTTTTGAGCCTCTTGGCTCCTGCCACCTAAAGTATCTCACTTGTAAGTGTTGGTCCTTGTGGTACTCACTTTGACTCGCCGAGTCAGCGAGTTTCAGGCGTTGCTGGCAGATCCACCATATACTAGGTTCCATAAGAACCAGATTGTGCTTCTCACGCACCCCAAGGTGGTGTCTCCCTTCCACCTTAACCAGCAGGTGGTTCTTCCCACGGCCCCATGCCAGTAGGGTGGAGACCGTTCTCTACACACTGGACTGTAAGTGTGTGCCCTCCTATCTGCAGCACACCCAGGACTACCGTTGAGCTTCACAGCTCTTGTCTCCTTTGACCCAAGTTGGTTGGGGGTGGCGGTCTCTAAGCGCACCCTGTCCACCTGGGTGGCAGACGGCATTGCCTTCGTCTACAAGCAGGCCAACCTCTCGCAGGAGCGCTATTTCATGGCGGCCTCTTTGGCAAACCTGCACTCCGTTCCCTGGTTGAAAATATGCCGGGACATCACCTGGTCCTCAGTCCATACCTTTGCAGCTCATTACTACCTGGAGAGGGGGTCCTGTTGGACCAAGTGTCCAGTGAGGGACCAGTTCACCGGTAGCCCGAACACAGCAAAGGCTGGAGAGCAAGAGCTACCTACATCCCAAACAGATGGCTGCCTGGCCAAAGGCAGTCCTGTTGGCTTCCTGGCCAAAGGCACTGTCCCAACAGGAGTTCCTTTGGCCAGGCAGCCATCTGTTTGGGGTGTAGGCAGCTCTTGCTCTCCAACCTTTGCTGTGTTCAGGCTACCAGTGAACTGGTCCCTCACTGGACACTTGGGTTGCTCGTGGGTCTGTTGTCTTCTGACTCGGTTGCTGCTGCTCATGGCTGACCTTTTTTCTGGGTCACCTGTGGCTTTTTACAGGTTTTTCAGAAGCCTGTAGCTGGGGAGTCCAATATGTGTGGACTGACATTCTGCTTGTTCCTGGAGAAAGTGTAGTTACTCACCTGTAACAGGTGTTCTCCAAGGACAGCGGGAATCAGTCCTCACAATCCTCCCTTCTCCCTGTGGAGTTGCTTCTTGCTGTTTTTTGTCTTGTGCTATATCATACTGAGGCAAGATGGCACCCTTAGGCAACAAAGGGACCCCACATGTGTTCTTTGAAAGCTGGGGCGAGAATACTGTGTGGGCTCCTTCGCTGCCAGTATCACTCATATGTGAGGACTGATTCCTGCTGTCCCCGGAGAACACCTGTTACAGGTGAGTAACTACGCTTTTTCTGTTAATAATGAGGGTAATTCTGTAACAGTCCCCCCCAGTTAAGGCCATCAAAGTGTGCCTCTTTTATGATGACAAGTAGGTGCCTATTTGTCTTTATAAAATACTAGTGTAGGTGGCAGGGATCACACCTTAAATTCAGGTGTGGACACACATGCTGCATACACTGGATCCCCTGCTGTGCCTGCTGGCAAAGTATGTACTTTTTATGCTGATTGGTTAAATCATTAATGCATGTATGTGGTAGTTTGGTATTTTGTAAGAGGCTGGTAAAACAAAGTACGTCCATGGGGCAACTTCTCTAAATGGGTTAGTTTAGTGCATACAGTGACAGATCCTTTAAACTATAGACCAGTGTCATCTTTGGTGTTTTGGCCAAAGTAATGGAGAAACCGGTTTTAAATCAGTGACAAGAGTTTGTGGAAATGAATGCACTTCTTTAGTCCTTTTCTGTTTCAACTTTGTGCCTATCATGGTACTTGAAACATTGTTGCTTTCAATGTCTGATAGATCTTGCACTGATTTGATCAGGGCCAAGCATTCTTATTGGTGATGCTTAATATAAGTGTAACATCTGATACAGACCTGGAAAAGGGAATAACGAGTGAGGTTATCAAATTTGCAGATGATACAAAACTATTTAAAGTTGTTAAAAACCCATGAGGATTGTGGAAAATTGCAAGAGGATCTTGATAAATTGGAAGACCGGGCATCAAAATGGCAGATGAAATTTAATGTGGACAAGTGCAAAGTTATGCACCTAGGGAAGAACAACCCAAACTATGGTTACACGATGCAAGGTTCCACATTAGGAACCACCACCCAGGAAAAAGATCTAGGCGTCATTGTGGGCAACATGTTAAAACCCTCCACCAAGTGTGCAGTGGCGGTCAAGAGAGCAAATAGAATGCTAGGTATCATAAGGAAAGGAATGGAAAATAAAACAAAGGATATTATAATGCCTTGGTATCGTTCCATGGTGAGACCGCACCTTGAATATTGTGTGCAATTCTGGTTGTCGTATCTTAAAAAGGATATAGCGTTATTAGAAAAGGTTCAGAGAAGAGCCACCAATATGGTAAAGGGGATGGAAGGATACCCCTATGAAGAAAGGCTAAAAAGGTTAGGGCTCTTTAACCTGGAAAAGAGACGGCTGAGGGGAGATATGATAGTAGTCTATAAATTAATGAACGGAGTGAAACGGGTAAACGTAGATCGATTGTTTACGTTATCAGAATATAGAAAGACTAGGGGGCATGCAATGAAGCTATAGGGTAAACTATTTAAGACTAATAAGAGAATATATTTTTTCACTCAACGTGTAATCAAACTCTGGAATTTGTTACCAGAGGATGTAGTAAAGGCTGTTAGTGTAGCTGGGTTTAAAAAAGGTTTGGACAAGTTCCTGGAGGAAAGGTCCATAAACCATTATTAAAAGGGGACTCAGGATATCATTGCTTGAGCCAATACAAGCATTGGGGAACCTGTGTCTTTTGGGGAAACTGCTAGGTACGTATGACCTAGATTGGCCACCGTTGGAAACAGGATACTGGGCTTGATGGACCTTGGTCTGACCCAGTATGGCATATCTTATGTTCTTCTGTACAATTATCCATGCATTGCTGATTGACAAACTTCAGGATTTGGGAATTTATGTGCTAGTCCTTGATTGGTTTTGTTCCTTTTTGGTGAGCTGGCAGGCCCAAGCTAGATGTTTTGGTAAGCTTTCTTCATTGCTTGACTTGTTGACAGGGGTTCCGCAGGGATCAACATTACCTTCTGTTTTGTTTAACCTTTATATTACTCCTTTATGCAAATTACTTTCTACTTTAGAGCTTAACTGCTGCATATGCAGGCGATATCCAGTTTTATGTACCTGTCGCTACATCAGTTGATGACACGTTGCAACATACATCTCTTTTGTTAAAATTATTATGACATGGATGACCCATAATAGGTTAGTACTAAACGTTTTCAAGGCTGAGCATCTATATCTTTAATGGGACATCCCTGTTAATTTGCCTGTTCAGTTAAAGATCAGAATATCTCAAGAGGCTAGGAATTTGGGAATGATATATGATAACCTGTGAAAAGCATTCTTAGTAATCTATTTTAATTGAGTGTGCATAGATAATTGGGTATGTATATTTAGGAGACTAAAATTGTTCTTGTCCATTGACAACTTGAGAACAGTAATCCAAGCCTTAGTAAGCTCATGCATCAACTATTGCAACAGCTTATATTTGAGGTTACCTTAATACACTGTCCATTCATTGTAATTAATTAAAAATGCTGCATCACGTATGATCATGGGGGTGAGCAGATTGAAATGCATTACTCAGATATTACATTGGCTGTCCATATGGTGGCATGTTATTATATTTAAGATCATCATGTTAGTGTTTAAAGCTTTACATCAAGAAGCACCTTTGAGTCTGTCCTCTACATTGCACATTTCCTGATCGTGTAACCAGTCTATTCCTGGACCTCTGGGTTCCCAATCCAATCCAGCAGCTGGAGACTGAGGAAACTCCTCCTTTTTTCTGATGTCACCGGTATATCCACTTGGAATCCGCCCCTTGCCATCAGTAACCTCAGTCTCCAAGCAGCTGGATAGATTGGAGCCCGGAGGTCCGGGCTCACTGGAGAATCAATTGAGATTCTGTATCTCCTTTTCCTTTCCTTAGTTATTTCACTTTATTTTGCTTTACTTTTATGGCGTTGCTCGTTTAAAGGGGCTTTGGAGGACTGTGCCTTTAAGTGGGGCTCACGTCTCCTTCCTTGCTATCTCTTGCCCTCAATCTTCTCCCCTCCTCCCCTCCCGCTTCAGTCGGGTTGTCAGGCTAAGCCTGTGAGGGAGTTCCGTAGCGGTTTGCTTATGAGCAGCCAGCTACAGGTGCGGGGGGGGGGGGGGGTGCTCCGGAGTCCGGTCTTGCCAGCGCCACACAGAAGCTTGCCTGTCAGTGCGCTGGCAGACTGTGAGTGTGTTAGACCGCCCGATGATTTTACCGGTGAGCGGTTTCCTCCAGCAGTTCCCGCAGTCCCCTCTTCTCCTCGAGAGGCCAGCCAGGTGAGTGCTCCGTTTTGCGCGGGCTCTTGCTCGCGGATTGGAGGAGGGCAGTCTTTTTCTTCAGCGGCACTTCGCAGTGCAGATTTAGGTGCGAAATCGCGGCGGCGGGCCTAGCCGCGTGGTCACGCTGCCGGGGAACGTGTTTTTTTCCCGCGCGGGGTTCAGCCTCGGTTCAGGCCGCTTTCGGGGCTCTCCCTGTCTCCCTCACTCATTTTCTTTGCGTGTATGGGGGTGTTCAGTTTTTTCTTTTTCTCCCGCGCTGTTTTTTGTTACTGCTCTTCTCATTATGCCCTCTAAGCCGGTGTGCTTAGTTTGTGGTTTAAAGAAAGGCACCATCTCCGGACTCTGTAAGTCCTGTGTGAGAGAGCCGTTGCCTTCAGATTCTGCTACCATGGACTTGGAGAACACGCAGGAGCCTGAGCCGGGGTGTTCAGAGTCTCTGCTGCCAGAGAGGTCCTTGGAGGAGCCGGTGGCAGGTCCGTCTTCGGCGCCAGCCGCCTCTCTCCCTCAGGCTTCATTGCCACTAGACCTTTCGGCCATCTTCTCGCAGGATTTTGTTGCCCTGCTTCAGAAAGCTGTCGGGGCCAATTTTCAGCACGTCTCCAAGCCGGGTCTTCGGAGCGGAGTCAAGAGAGCTGCGACGCCTCTCCCCTCCGCAGGTCCTCCGTGCGAGGCCAAGCGGCCGCGCTCCGAGGGGCTACCGGTGGAGTCTTCTTTGGCCTCGGAAGGTCATCTTTCGGATGAGGATGCGGGGGCTCTTGAGGTAGGGGAGGAGCTCGAAGAAGGTGAGCTTTCTGAACGGGAAGATCAAGCCCGTGTGGTTCGAGTCTTCCGGAAGGAAGAGCTCCCAGCTTTAATTAGTGAGGCCCTGTCAATTTTGAATATGCCTGTGCCAGGGTCCGTGGAGGAGTAGACCCTGGAGGACCCGCTCTTGCAGGTTTTTCGTAAAACTCAGCGGGCTTTCCCGGTACACCGTGTCTTTTGGGAAATGATTCAGGAGGAATGGAATCTGCCCGAAGCCCCTCTGAAGGGGACTAGGATCTTGGGGCGCCTTTACCCTCTCTTGGATCAGGACAGGGAGGTGTTCAAGTCACCCAAGGTGGATGCTGCGGTGTCGGCGGTTACCAAGAAGACTACCATTCCGGTTGAGGGCAGTGCGGCCCTTAACCCTTTCCAGGCCGAGCCCAAAACTCTTGGGATCCAAAATTCTGACTAAATATTCCTATCAACTGGTATATAATACATGACCATAGCAGAAGGAAAATCACTATTAGAACATATTGAATAAGACTGGTACAATTTTCCTGAAATATGCAAAAATTAACCCGGCTGCAGAATGTGGATTAAAAATTTAAAGTAGGCCTTGAAAGGGTTAAGGACCCCCAAGATAGGAAGCTGGATGTCTTATTGCGCCAGATCTTTGAGGTGAATGCGCTGTCGCTTCAAGCCGCTGTCTGCGGAGCTTGGGTTGCGAGGGCATGTCTCCGCTGGGCCCAGAGAGTACAGGTCACTCCAGGGGGTGACGAGGCTGGAGAGGCAACTAGGCTGGAATCGGGAGCAGCCTATTTGGCCGACAGTCAATACGATCTTATGCGTGGTTTGTCAAACAGCATGGCCTCGGCAGTGGCGGCGTGGCGATACTTGTGGCTGCGTAACTGGGCAGCGGACAGTTCCTCCAAGGCTAGGTTGAGCAAACTTCCCTTTAAGGGGCGGCTCTTGTTTGGAGAGGATTTAGAGAAATTGGTAAAAGACTTAGGGGACTCAAAAGGCGGCAAGCTCCCTGAGGACCGGCCTAAGTCTGTTCGGCCGGGCTCGACTGGTAGAGGTCAGCAACGGGATTTTCGTCGGTTTCGGGCCCAACGCTTTGCCCCTGCGCAAAGGGGCCGGTTCCCTAGCAGAGGGTTTGGTTCTCGGGGGTTTCGAGGTGCTGGACGGGGGTTTGGGCCGTCCTCCTCCTCGTCCTTCGCAGCCAAGAAGCAGCAATGAAATACCGGGGGCCCAGGCTCTCTCGCAGCCGGTCGGGGGACGGCTCCGGGAGTTTTATCCTGCCTGGGCCCAGGTAACGTCCGATCAGTGGGTCCTAGAAGTGATCCGGGAAGGCTACGCTCTGGAACTTTTGCGAGCTGTGCGGGACGCTTTTGTTCGGTCTCCCGGGAAGTCTCCCGCCAAGTCTGCAGCGCTGCGGGAAACGGTTCAATGGCTTCTGGATCTCCGAGCCATTGTGCCTGTACCCCCAGAGCAGCGCGGTGAAGGTCGTTACTCCATCTACTTCGTCGTTCCCAAAAAGGGGGGTGGCATTCGACCGATTCTGGATCTGAAAGGCATGAATCGTTGTCTGCGAGTGTCTCACTTCTGTATGGAAACGCTCAGATTGGTTATTGTAGCGGTGCAGAGTGGAGAGTTTCTGACCTCCCTAGATCTGTCGGAGGCTTACCTCCACATTCCCATACGTCCGGACCATCACAGGTTTCTCCGTTTTGCTGTCCCTTTCGGCCACTACCAATTCCGGGCGCTGCCGTTAGGCCTGGCGACGGCTCCGCGCACGTTTACCAAAGTCATGGTGGTCGTGGTGGCGGCTCTCTGAAAGGAAGGCTTCTTGGTGCACCCTTATCTGGACGATTGGCTGATTCGAGCAAAGTCAAGAGCCGAGAGCAAAGAGGCCACTGCGCGTGTGGTGACGTTTCTGGAGGAGCAAGGTTGGATTGTCAACAGGTC
The DNA here is from genome assembly GCA_033557465.1 of Ichthyophis bannanicus. Taxonomy (NCBI): domain Eukaryota; kingdom Metazoa; phylum Chordata; class Amphibia; order Gymnophiona; family Ichthyophiidae; genus Ichthyophis; species Ichthyophis bannanicus. The sequence goes on from CM066031.1 coordinate 1,104,554,660, forward strand.
CAAGAGTCACTTGGTGCCTTCTCAAACCCTGGAATATCTGGGAGCTCGCTTCGACACCGCGGTCGGAAGGGTGTTCCTCACGACGGAGAGAGCGAAGAGTCTTCGGAAGCTGGTGCATCGTTTTCTCCGCTGCCCGGCACCCTCAGCGTGGCAGTATCTGCAGTTGTTGGGGACGATGGCGGCGGCCATAGAAACGGTCCCGTGGGCCCGGGCACATATGCGGCCCTTGCAAAGGGCGTTACTTCGTCGTTGGTCGCATCAGCGGGATTCCCTGGCGCAGAAGCTGCTCTGCCCGGGAGAAGTTCATCGCTCCCTGCGTTGGTGGTTGCTCCCCGTGATGTTGGAGAGAGGGCGGCCTTTGGACACGCCGGCCTGGATAGCGGTGATGACGGACGCCAGTCTTTCAGGTTGGGGAGCTCATTGCCAAGGCCGGTTCGCACAGGGTCAGTGGTCGGTACAAGAGCAGGCTTGGCAAATAAACCGCTTGGAGCTGTGAGCGGTGACTCTCGCATTGCAGGCGTTCCGTCCTTTTCTCGGCGGCAAGGCGGTGCGTGTGCTCTCGGACAATGCTATGGCGGTCTCCTATGTCAACAAGCAGGGCGGCACCAGCAGTGTGGGGCTGGAGACCGAAGCAGGAGTCCTGTGCAGTTGGGCGGAAGAGCACCTGCTAGATCTGTCAGCGGCACATGTACCGGGCGTAGACAATGTCCAGGCAGATTTCCTCAGTCAGGTGAGAGTGGATCCGGGGGAATGGGTTCTTCATCCCGGAGTCTTCGAGTTGATCTTGCACCGGTGGGGCGCGCCAGTCATGGATCTCATGGCCACCTTCTCCTCGGCGAAGGTCAGCCGTTTCTTCAGCAGGAGAAGGGAGAGGATGTCCGAGGGGTTGGACGCTCTCATTCAGGAGTGGCCGGCGGGTCAGCTTCTATATGTGTTCCCACCGTGGGTGCTGATCGGCAGGGTCCTGCAGCGGATAGCGGAGTTCGACGGGCAGGTGATCCTGATCGCTCCAGACTGGCCTCGCCGGCCCTGGTACGGCGATCTCGTTCGCCTGTCAGTGTCTCCGCCGTGGCGGCTCCCTCCTCGGGTGGATCTTCTGTCGCAGGGTCCTCTGCTCATGCCTCACATAGCTCGATTCTCGCTTACGGCCTGGCTCTTGAAAGGGCGCGGTTGAAGGCACGAGTGTACTCGGCGGCCGTCATTTCTACCCTCCTGAAGGCGAGGAAACACTCCACTTCTCTTTCGTATGTCCGCGTGTGGAGGTTTTTCGAAGCCTGGTGCGAGGCCCGCAGCTGCGTGCCCTTGAAAGCCTCCATCTCTCATATTCTGGAGTTCTTGCAGGATGGTCTTGACAAAGGTCTTGCAGTGGCAACGTTGCAGGTGCACGTGGCAGCGTTGTCGTGCTACAGAGGCAAGATTCAGGGGCGTTCTATCGGTTGTCATTGGGACGTTAAGCGTTTTTTGCGTGCAGGGTCGCTCCTGCGCCCGCCGGTTAGACAAGTCATCCCGAAGTGGCATTTGCCGTCTGTCTTAGCTGCGCTCGAGCGCCCTCCCTTCGAACCGCTCTCCCGAGCTACTCTTAAAGATATCACCTTGAAAGTCGTCTTCCTAGTGGCCATAAGTTCGGCTAGAAGAATATCGGAGTTGCAAGCGTGCTCATGCCGGGAGCCCTACCTCTCGTTCTTCCCTTCCAAGGTGGTTCTGCGGACTGTGCCGGCTTTTCTTCCAAAGGTGGTGTCCCCTTTCCATGTCAACCAGGAAATTTCTTTGCCCGTTTTCACCACGGTGGAGGGCGCGTCGAATTCCAAAGGGTTACATCTCTTGGATGTCCGCCGGGCCTTAAAACGGTATCTTAGTCGGACCGCTGCTTTTCGCAAGTCAGACAAGCTTTTTGTGCTGTTTGCGGGTCCTCGGAAGGGGGAAGTGGCGTTGAAGGCGTCCATTGCTTGTTGGCTCAAGGAGACCATTGCGTCCGCATATTTGTTGAATGGGAAGACTGTGCCCGACGGACTTCGGGCTCATTCTACCAGGGCGCAAGCTACCTCCTGGGCGGAGTTCCGCTTGGTGCCTCCGGTGGAAATTTGTAAAGCGGCAACTTGGTCCTCCTTAAATTCGTTTGCACAACATTACCGCCTTGATGTGCACGCGAGGGAGGACACGTCCTTTGCTTTGGCGGTACTTCAGGCGGGGCGTCCAGGGCCCTCCCAAGTCTGATTTGCATTTACTGCTCTGGTTCTTACCCAGAGGTCCAGGACTAGACTGGTTACACGATCAGGAAGATGAAATTAGACTTACCTGCTAATTGTAGTTCCTGGAGTGTAGCCAGTCTAGTCCTGTGTCCCTCCCTGGGCGTTCTGCGTACTTATTGCCTGGACGAGGACCCACTTACAGGTAAGAGTCTTATTTCTGCCCTACAGGGCAGGTGCCGTAAGTGGGTATGGTCCTGTATTTATACCAGTATTAAAAAAAAAAAAAAAAAAAAAGGAAAATTACAGAAAACCGATCATAATCAGGGGGGCCAGGTAATGTGGTTATTGGTTCTTAACATATGGTGGCTGAAGCGGGTGACTTCTTTCCCTCTCCTTTTTCTTCTTGGGGGTGGGAGGACTCTGCTTCATTTAAGGTCACAGTTTAGAGCGGGGTGGGCTTCCTTGCAGCACGGTGCTGTTCTGTAGCCTCCCAAGGGTTGCTTAGTTTTTACATAGTTTTTTCGTGGTTTATGGCCTAGTTTGCATTCTTAATTGTGTCTCCGGTGAGTCTGCTTTGTCAGTAGGTTACTGATGGCAAGGGGCGGATTCCAAGTGGATATACCGGTGACATCAGAAAAAAGGAGGAGTTTCCTCAGTCTCCAGCTGCTGGATTGGATTGGGAACCCAGAGGTCCAGGACTAGACTGGCTACACTCCAGGAACTACAATTAGCAGGTAAGTCTAATTTCATCTTATCACCCCCCTTTGGACTTTAAGATCTGGGAATGAGGTGTTAATGGATGTTCCTTTTCAAAAGGAGATACATTTTAATGCGTTGAGAGATTGCATGTTTGCCATGGTTGCCCCTAAACTGTGGAATGGATTGCTAGCTAATTTAGGACTAATGACAGATGTGGTTTCATTTTGTAAGCATTTGAAAACTCATTTATTTCAACAAGCATTTCCAGCTGTGTTATATGCTTCTAAATAAATAAATATTTAACCTCCTTCCTAAGCTAGGGTGTTTACAGAATGATCTCTGTTTCAAATTTACTGCTGATACTCACTGTAGTATTTCAATCATGCCAAAAAGAGCCGTCTCCTGGAGTTCATTGGATGTAATATGTATAGGCAGTCTATCAAGGTGCACTTGGAAAATCCTTTTAAACAAGCCTGTGCCTCCAAATACAATGGAAATATTTCTGTATATTTTCTGTTGTGTTTCCTTGACATTTCACTTCAGATGATCCAAGGCCCAGACCCCCGATCACTATATTCTCCCAACCTCCTGCTCTGATACTTCTCCTCCCACCTCTTAATCACAACATCCCTGAACCCCCCCACCCCTTACCTCCCTTGTTTGAGACAGCAGTGATGCCCAAATGATCCTGCTTCCATGCCGTCATCTTGGAAAATGGTGGCACCTGATCCCCTTGCAGTCCATGCTGGGATGCACCAGGCGAGGTCAGTCTGCCATATAAGTTAAAAACATTAAAAAAAAAAGAGGTGGGCAGGATCCAAGGTGGCAATAGCCATGCGCTTTGTGGAGTAATGTTTTCTTTTTTTCCCTATCGAAATGGGTAAGAGGAAAGTCAAGGAAGACATAAAGCCTCCATTGCTTCGGAGGCTTCCTCTTCCTTACCTGTACAAGGCACTTTGGACGCTTTCCTTCTTCACTCTCCACAGCAGCCTACCAGTTTGCTGGCGTCTGAGTCCCATTGACTGCTTATCAAGGGCAGGATGCCTGTCGAGCAGTTTGGGACCAGACAGCATGTCGCCGGGGCAGTGGCCAGCCTCCAAGGTGGTTTTGCTGGACTTCAGCTCCTTCGAGAGTCAGACAATGCCAGCTGTGACCTGTGTGGGTAAATCGGCTGTTCTAGGAAGGATGATCTTGGTTCGGGGGGGGGGGGGGTCTTTCCCCTTCTGGATCAACAGACCAGAGGAGACTGGTGAGATTTCATCTACTGGAATGACACTACAGAACCCAAAAGCTGTTACCGGAAGGGTGGGACTTTCGACCTTCTCTTTGAGTCGTCCAGCAGTCTTCACATTAGAAACTATTTGGACTGCAATAGCCCAACTGGGGGATATGCTTATTCCCCAGGTTCAGGCTCTGGCCCTGTAGGTGTTGGCGAACACTTCACAATTACAGCAACATGTAGTGGACATTTCAGCCTTACAGACTTCGGTCTCACAGCTACAGGAGAAGGTTGGTCGTGTAGAGGATTCCTCTAAATTGGTCTGCAGAGATCTTACTAGTGTTAAAACATGAATTGAGCGATTAGAGAACTTTGTATGGTACCATAATGTGAGACTTATAAACTTTCCAAAGTCATCACTTATGATAAGGAAATGTTTAAGTTGTATATACTGGAAGTGCTTAGGGTTCCGGTTGAGACCCATCCCTCAATTACGAGATTGTTTTATATTCCTACTGGTTGTAGGTCTTCAGGCTCTGGGACCATTCCTGGAGTACAACAAGCTGATTTTATAAACATTTCTGCAATTTTTGAAATGTCTGAGTCTTAGATGTATATTCCGTCTGTTCTTGTGATTACTTTTATGTTATCAAGTAACCGGGATTGGTTTCTAAAGATGTTTTTTTCATAAAAGATCTGTGTTTAAGGGTTTAGGAGTTTGTATTTCCGGATCTCTGCCGTGTCATTCAGAGTAGGAGGTGTGAGCTCCTCCTTCTCTGGCCTGGGGTCCAGCAGCTGGGGGGGTCAATTTTCTCTCAAGTTCCCATGTAAATGTAACATTAAATTACAATTGAATTCCTATATTTTTATGGCCTCTGAGTTGCAGGTTCCCATAGTGTTCCCGTAACTGATGGAACTACCACTGCGGAGTTACAAGATGGTCTGTAGTATGGCTATGTATTCCTTGGGTATTGGTTTAATATATACTTTCTCTGGTGTCCCCCCTAGGTGGTGGGCTATAGTGGGAACTACCTTGCTTTTGACTACAGTCAGCATTTCATTTGTTTATTTCCTGATTTGTTTGTAATTCAGGTTCAATTCATTTTTCATTGCAAATTCAGGTTCAGTTCATTTTTCATTGCAAATTTATTCATTGCAAATCTTTATAAAGAAGAAAAAAACATCAAAACAAAACCCTACATCCCTTATATAGCAAACTAACTCCACCCCACTACAGTGCAGCAGACTGACTGACCACAGGATGCACTGCAGAGAGTTGGGACAGTCAGTCTGCTATATAAGACATTTTTCACTTTATAGGGCATCCCAAGATGCACTGTGTGGGTCAGGCACCACCATTTTCCAAGATGGCATGGAGGGAAGGCGCCATGTGGAAATTGCTCCTGCCCCAAAATGCGGGAAGTATAGGAGAGGGGTCTGAGGAGGTTGGGACTACCAAGGGAGAAGGGATCGGAGGGGTTGTGGCTACAGTGGGGAGGGGGTGGGGGTGAAATTGGATTAGGGAGTTGTGGGGTATAGTCGCCACTTGAGTCACCATTGTTTTGTTGGGTTCATGGGATTGAGATGGGGCCACCAGGGACATTTGTTTTAGGGGGTTTGGGGTCACCAATGTTGGCAGGCACGCAATCAGGGATCTGGGCCTTTGTCATCAGATGTAAAATGTCAGACTTCATCTCCAAATGACCTTTTTTCAGACAGCATGCCAACATATATGTCAATATGCAATGTATATGTGCTGCTAATGCACCCCCTGTTTACATATGTCTAGCTTACTCTCCTCGTTTTTTTTTTTTTTGTTTGTTTTTTTTAAAGTGCCATCAAGTCAATGCTGACTCCTGGCAACCCACAGCCTCTGGGTTTTCTTGGCAAGGTATGACCGGAAGCAGATTGCCAGGCCTTTTCTTCTGGGGCAAAGTGACTTGCCCAAGGTTACAAGGAATGCCAGTGGGAATCTAATCCTGATCTTTGGGTAATTGTGCATCCTGGTAATGGAAAAGCTGAGAAGACTGTTTTGGTGGCCCTTCCATTCTTTTTTTCATGAAGGGACTTATCTAGATTCTTCTACATTCAAATTGTGCCCAACATGGAAGGATCTTAATGTGGGTTTGGGGGGGGGGGGGGGGGAGGGGCTCGGCTCGGCTAAAGAAACTATACCTGGTTTCTCTGAGAAAATTTTCATATCCAAATATTGGCACTGAGGGCAGTTCTGAACATACTGAATGCTTTTAGATGGCCCAAACAATTCTTACAACATGGTTTCCTAGTTACCTGTGTTCTATCAAATAGGAAATGAATGGCTCTGCTTCGGGCCACGTGAAAACAGGACTTTATTGATGAGCCGGTCATGTTTCAGCAAACTGCCTGCATCAGGGGTCACAGAATTTGTTCAGCAGAATGGAAATAAAAATGTATTTCAAGCAAAGACAAATCTTGAACATAAGTGCAATACTTTACTGCAATCACAAAATACTGCTAAGAATTAGGGTTACAAACTTAACAGCAGGAAAACCACATGAGCGAGTGCATGGTGTTCAGCTTTCCTGCTGTTAATTTGTGACGCCATCTTGGAAAATGGTGGTTCCTGACCCCATGGAGTGCTTGTTCTTTTAGCAGCGCTTTGTGACTGCAGTAAATTTATAGTGGGACTGCATTATTTCCATTCTGTTGAACAAACTCTTTGAACCCTGACACAAGCAGTTTGCTGGGTCATCAAAGTCCAGTAGTTTCTACGTGGCCTGGTCGATCTCCTTTGTGTGTGCTATCTCAAGAAGCAGGGAGCAGCAGGATATGCTCTTTTGTCAGGAAGCTTGTCAGTGTATAGAATTTGGCATTCTCTAATGGGATAAGCCCCTAAGGGGTTACGTATCTAGCAAAGACAATTTCTAGGTAGACAGTGCTACATGCTGGGTTCCATGAATACTAGTCTGTGAGAGGCCGTTGCAGCAAAGTGTGGTGCTGTTATTGCTGGTGATAGCAGTGTTTTTGTGTACAATTTTCTGTGCTAGTGTGGGTGGAGGAAAGGATCTAACACAAATGTAATTGATATGCTATTGCTTGTGCTAATGGCAGCGCACAGCACATTTAAATTTATGTAAATGGATAGTAATGAAACAGATGGCAATGCAGTGCAGAGAAGTGTGCAGAAGACTAGAAGGCTAAGCTAAACTCTAGGATTTAACGCAAGGTGCGATGAGATGTTAAGGGTTAGCTTATAGATCCATGGTCAATACTGGTGAGGAATTTATGGCCTTTTCTTGAGCAAACAGCACCCATGTTTTGTTTTGTGTTCTGGCTTTGCTGAAGAGTATACTAAAAAAAAAAAAAGTAAGAGAAGTTTGCTAGAACAATGTTAAGCACATATACCGTAAGCTGGAATGCTGTGTGGCAAATAACTACATGTTGTTCTGCATAGAATTTCAGTGCAGAATAATATCTGTTTATGAAAACCGATATTGACTAAATGAGGGGGGGGGGGTGTGCACAAGATAAAGGTGCTGCTAAAGAAGACCCCCAGGTACATGTGCCTGACAGCTTTTCCTTGTTTAATGCAGACTTTTGTACACCTCATTTTGCATACTGTTTGCTTACAGCATCACTGAGCAAATTTTTGCGCTAAAGTTGTGTTAAACCTTCTGTGCTCTAGTGCAGTTTTTGAGTCAAACCCTGAATAAGAAAACCTGGGCTGGATGTTTGACATTCCTAAACAGAAAGCTAGAAGAAATGGTGCCTGTTGCTAGCCTATTTTCGATCTCCCTTCTCTGAGGTTGGGTCTCTTGTATGCTTATGGGCCTGTATTTTTGATAGCCAAAATCTTGGTAAAGCTGAAGATTAAAGCGCTTTGATCCTCTTCCTCCTCATTTTGGCCACGATCATGGTGTCTTCTGGTGTTGTCCATCAAGCAACCTGTCAGACTAAGGTATTCTTAAAGCCTGATTACAGATACCTAAACATTATTGCTCAACCCTAACATCCAGTCTTTCTCAGCCTGATAGATTTAGGAATTGGAGATTGAGCAACAGGGATAGGATCTTAACATCTGGGTTTGCCAGGTGCTTCTGGTTAAACTGGATTGGCTAGTAGTCATAGAGGCTGCATGTTGGTCTTGATGCCCCATTGATCAAATAGTGTGGCACTTCTTATGTCTTAGGTTGAGGGACGTAATTTGAATTTTTAAGACTTTATAAGAAAGTGTCTACCAGGTTGTGTAGAGTTTTTTTTAAGCTGTAGGCCTTTTGCCTGCTCCATGCAAAAACAGCGTATTCTCTGAATCTGGTCTCAAAAAATAATTTGTGTTCACTTCACTCAAATTGGGACCGACCATTACCTTGTGGAAGGGAACCCATTTTTTATAGCCTTTATTTGCCAGCTTTAGTTTTAATTAAAGCCTGCTGTAATATCACAAATAACAATATAGTTTTACCCCAGCTGATGGACATCTTTTGATCCTCTAGATAGGAAAGACACACAGGAGTTGCATACGTGGGCCTTCCTAACTGGGTTTTTAGCCTCCAAATAAAAAGGGGGAAGGACAAGACAGTTCCTAACATGGAAAACAGGCAAAGCTGGAGGGTTTGCCTGTTTAAATATTTTGTATCCCCTTCAAATACCAGAACCAAGATACCCAATTTTATGGTTTGGGGTTATTTGGGGAGTGGGAGTTGGAGGGAAGAAAGTTGGGCACTGTTCTGTAAACAGGCCTGAGTATGAGTAGATCACTAATTGCACCTAGCATCTGTTTAGATTGCAATGTCAGTACATCAATGACTGTTAAATGCACCATCTTTTCTAATGTAGTGGATTTTAGATTGGCAGTTGCTATTGCTATAGCCCTAACAGGGCTGATCTGCCAAGGCATAGGTGAGAAATGCATTGATGGTTACTTGAGCACGTATAGTCATGGCACTAGAGGCCTCAAAGTAAGGCGGACAAGTCATAAAGATCAATCAGACCTAGGTGGTTCCTCATATGCATAAATTCCCATTAAAGATAGGGTTGCCAACTGGCTCCAGATGTGCCCAAGTTAAATCCAGTCCTGGGTTTACCTCATTGCATGCAGTGATATGTAGTTCTGATTGCTCCATTGCACTCCATAAGAAAACTGCAAGTCACTGCATGCAATAGGGTAAACCTGACTGGATCAAGCCTGTTGGGTGCATCTGGAGCCAGTTGGCAACTCTAATTAAAGGTAATGTTAGCCTTCAACCCTTCTAACCTTGGTCTCATGCAGGTGCGAGAAGCTGCACTTCCACATAAGGTTGAGAGTGAGCTAGCTCCTATGGGTGTTGACAAATGTCCTACAACAGTTAGCATATTGTTTTTTGATTTGCTTTTCTTTGATCTCAACCAGCCAGGTTTGCTGTGCTAGAGAACAGTCTTTGTATAGAAGATAGCATTTCTTTATAGTATAGGCTTTGACACCCACAGCATACAAACCAGGGTCTGATAGTAGTGGTTGGCAGGGCTTTTTTTGGTTGAGAGTACTAGTACCCTTTTCATTGCCTGTGAAAACTAACCCATGGTTCTCCCCATATGTTAATGAAAGAGCCCTGTATATGAGAACTGATTCTTTCCCAGCAAAAAAAAAATAAAATGCACTGATGGTTACCAGGATGGATCTGTCATCTTGGAAGAGATTTGCATGTGGCTTTATACTGTATTGTAAAAAATGACACAGCTTCCCATTTCCCGTTTTCTTTAGGTCTGCTTATGGCGTAGAGCTAACTCTACTCTCTCCCTCCAGTGTGTTATATTTTTTCCATCTTTTTAATCATTTGGAGTGGATTTATTTGGGGAAAACCACCAGAGGTTTAAACATGTTTTGCCAGTTACTCATTTTGCTTGTTCTGTTTTTTTAATGTTAGCTGGGGCATCATGCTTGTGGTCTATTGCTTTTATCTCTCAGCAGCCACCTACAGTTTGCTCCGTACATGTTCTTGGATAAGAGCAAGGAACCCCAGAACTCGATTCTTTCTCTTTGAAGTTCTTTCTGGCCCTTTATTACCTAAGTGTAACTGGCTAAGCGCATGTGGGTGCTGTTCCCTGCGGAAACAAACATGCCTGGCAAGCTTTCTTGGAAAGATCCTTAGTAGGTGATGAAACCAGAGGCCTTTTGTTATGTACATGTTGCATTTGGGTCATCAAGGAACAGTTATTTTAAGTAAACGACTTCGTTATCTGGAAGCAACCTCCATTATGTAAAGATAATATACCTAAGTTTCTAAAGCGATGCTGTTCTTGACCCAGCCCGTCCCAAAAATGAGATTTCACGAGCCTAAGAATTTGCAAGCACGCGAGTCCTCTTCCATCCTCCTCTCTCCTATCCTATCCCTCCTTTGCGGCGATTGGTTTTCCCTCGGTCAGGTGATTCAGTTATTTCCTGTCTCGGGGAGAATGAAGAAGAAAAAATGTAGAGGGGGCAATGGGCCTGTACTATGTAGCCGCGCAGGTCAGTATGAGAGAGTGCTAACGTGCGCGCGCACACGCACGCCCCGGCTGGGGGTCCGTGCACATTTTCCTGTCGCCGCAACGGACTGGGGTTCTCCCCCCGCCTAGGGCATCAGTCACTGGAGCGGAGAGAAGCGGCATCATCAGCAGTCCCTACGGGCCTTGCTCAGGCTGCTCTGGGCAGGGGCGGAGTTGCCGGGGCTCGGGCTTTCACTTTTCGTTTGCATTATTTGCTTTTGGTTTTCTCTGGTGTCCTCCAACCGCGTGTGCGCGCGACGAAGGGGGGGGGGGAGGGGGGAAATCTAGTGGCTGCTATGCCTGCGCGTCTGTAATAGTGACACGCGCCTGCGCGCAGTGGGGAGGGAATGTTTATATCGCCCCCGCCCCGCCCACACCCCGGCGCGCCGAAGCTGTGGGGTGAGAGGACGAGGTGGCTGAAAATAAAAGTGCGTGTTTCTGCAGCGTGGGCCCGTCACGTTCGTTGTGATCAGGATGGTGCGAGGAGGGTTGGCAGCGGCGGCAAGCGGACAGTTGGGTAAAGTTGCCGCTGGTGTTCTCTGTGGCAATGCAGTGGTCCGGTTCTGCGCTCGTTTCTTTGGTGTATATTTTTTATTTCGATGTGGTGTCCCCCATGCTCAGTGCAGTTAATTGGTCAGGTGGCCGTCTTTGTAAGGAGGATACCGCTGAGCGGGTGATGGTGGTGCGCCAGGCTTCTCTCTCAACCCCAGTCTCTGCTACTCGTTTTGTCTATCTCGGTTCACCCGGCTGTGACTGAGTAACAAGATTGGTCCTCATTCCCGCCTCTTAACCTGCCATGTGGCGGTGGTGGCCTAATGATGAATTCGGGGGCTGCAGTGCGCACTAAAGGAGGAGCCGTGTGCATTTTGAAGTCCTGGGGTTTTGGAGCCCAGTGGTTCAGGTTGGGTGTTAAGTCCTGTTCTGAGGCGTATGGTTAGTTTTTGACTTCGATGAGGGAGGGGGGGGCGGGGTATTTTTTTTTTTTTGCAAGGTGTGATACCGTCTGTTGGGGCAAGAAAAGAATCATGAAAAACTGATCTTCATAGCTGGCGATTTTTGAGGTATGATGATGCTATTCTTTAGGGATGATGATATTCTTTAAGGAATTTTCAGGGCATTTAAAATTGTATTACAGCTTGCAAGCACCCTTTAGCACCCTTTTGGTTGGCCTGCAAAACATACAGCATAGTAGAAAGGGCTTTCTGCTGACCAGTCTTTATGAAAATGTGAATTTTGAGATGGTATGCATGGAAATTGTTACAGCTTGGTAATATCTTCTGTGCTGGTCATTGTTCCTTCTATGAGGAAAACATTGTCCCAGAGTCAGATGGTTGCATCAGAGGCATGATAACTCAGAAAAGAACAAATCCCAAATATTGTATTCCATTTTAAATGTGCAAAAGCTACCATGAAAGCAGTATGAAACCCTGCTCTGCATACATGAGCACGCATAAAGTCTTTCAAACTGGTGTTAATCTTGTGGCTTCATATACAAAATTATCAACCTAATTTCTTGGGATTTAAAAGCATATATGTTTTACTTCATTTCAGAAAGGGGAAAAATTATTTTACATTTTGAGAAATTCTTAGGACAGATCACGTTATCATGGACTATTTCTTTTTTGATAGGATGATATTGGTCACATGGGTGAGTGGGTGTGTGAGTGTCAAAATGGATTCCTTGCTTTCAAAGCACAGAAAGACCAAGGTTTTTACAAGCATTTCACTTCTCGAGCAGCAGCCTTCTAATTCATTATCCCTCTGTTTTTATCTGCTCTGGCGTCCAGGTGTACAGTGGTGTGCAAAGGTCTGGAATCACTTGTGAGTTTTGCGTTTTTTGTACTTTCTAATGTTTTTTTTTTTAAATTTTGCGTTAGCCCAGCATATTCATCTTTCTACCACATTAAAAGGGATACATTTGGCTATTAGAGTTGATATTTTGCATTCCTTGCTTCCAATTTAAATACTTTACAGACACTGGGAGATAGCTACTGCAATTTTTGTGGATCCTGTGTCAAAATTGGATCGAGATTATCCAATATGCACACGTTATTTCTGACCAATCAGGAAGCTGGTTTCACCAACCAATCACAATGCAGATATCTAGCCAACAGTGCAGCTATAAAAACGTGCGGAATTTTTGAATTTCATACACTTTCTGGATCGACCATGAAGATGACTTGGACCCTGACATTGGAGAAGCGTGTTCGTGTGTCCTTTATGAGCGAGGAAGGATTTTCAAGCCGTCAGCCAGGAAAGTTGGCTGCAGTCAGAGCGCTGTTAAGATTGTACAGAAGAAGAAAGAAACCTCGTTCAGGTCGTCCACGTGCATCAACATCATGCCAGGACTGCACACTACGACGCATTTCACTGACTAATCGCAAGTTTGACCTCTCCTCAGCTACTTCAAGAGTGGTCAAACAAGAGTGAAGTCTATGTCAGCTCATCAACAGTTCGTTGCCGGTGCCTGCAGTTTGGTCTCCGGGGCTGCAAAGCAAGGAATAAGCCACTGATGACTGACATACAAAGGCGCAACCAGATCGTGTGGGCGAGAAAGCACTCAACCTGGTCGACTGAATTGTGGGAAAAGGTGCTATTCAGCGATGAAAGCACCTTCTGCCTGTTTGGTAACCAGGCCCACACCTATGTGAGGAGATTTCCTGGAGAGGAATTCAAGCCTGAGTGTCTCAACCTTACTGTGAAGCACCCTTTGAAGGTCATGGTCTGGGGCTGCATGGCTGCTAGTGGCATTGGATGTCTTCACATCATCGATGGAATGGTCAATGGGGCCGAGTACATCACCATACTGCAAAAGTGCATGGTTCCATCAGCACACCAGCTGTTTCCTGGCCAGTTCCTGTTCCAAGATGACAATGCACCCTGCCATCGTTCCAGACAGGTGATCAGCTGGAAGCAGTGGAACATTAAGTCAGTGGACTGGCCTGCCCAGTCTCCAGATCTGAATCCAGTCGAGAACCTGTGGCACAAGGTGGCCTTGGAAATATCCAAGAGGCATCCGACATCAAAGCGTGAGCTGATTGAGTCACTCATTGCAGCTTGGAACCGCGTTGTCACCAACGATCACCTTGTCAGACTGGTTCATTCAATGCCGACAAGGTACAGTCAGGTGATCAAGAACAAAGGGTGGCCCATCAAATACTGAGTTATCACTGACGCATAAAAATGGCCTTACATACATACATTAATTTGAAGGAAACCTGACTTGTGTCCATAATATTTTAAAGCATACTTACACATCGTTGGCCAACAATATATTACTGTATTACGCAATTTTCACAGAAAATCTATCAACAGGACAACTATGGGGAACAAACTCAGAAAATAAGGACCAAACCAATACTAAAAGTTTGCCCTAATAGCCAAATCTATCACTTATCATGAGATACACAGAAAAAGCCACTGGGAGGAAAAAAATTAAGATATAAAGTCACAAAGTTGAAAAAAGTCACATTTTCAAGTGATTTCAGACTTTTGCACACCAGTGTAGATCTGATGTCTTCCCCTATGCGACTTGCCATCATCTTTATTCTTCCTCGCTTAATGCTCCACTCCCCCTGCCAAAAACCCCCTTACCTTTTTCCTATTGGACCCCTCTCCAATGAAGGTGAACATTGAGTTTGAACCCCAGCAGCTGCAAGGTCAAAGATGTCTGTTGGTGACAGATGGGTATGTGGTCTGCTATAGTACTTCTAGCTGAACTATGGATCATGATATACTCATCTGTGCTTTCATTTGTGGGATGGCCTTCAAAATTGAAGTACTGTGTTCAGTGCGCCTGGATGTGCTTTTTCCCCCACAAATAAGGAGTTGTGCCAATGAGATGTGTACACCAGAGAAAAGAACCACCTCTATGACCAAGTACTCCTATTGCAAAGATGAATCCACAGGCATAGAGGGGGGCAAAGGTCCTGAGGGTCAAAGTTCATGAAGGAAGGGATTTTGGATTTAGTTCATACTATTTTTTTTCAGGAGTAGCTCAAGATGAGTCACGTTCAGGTACAGATATTCTTTGTGTTCAGAGGACTTAACCCTCCATTCACCTCATGTATAAACTTTTAAGTGTCTCTTGCCCAAGATCACAATGAGCGGTAGTATATTTGAACCCTGGCATTCTTGGCTGACAGCCTGCTGCTCTAGCCATTAAGCTGCTACTCCACTCTGTCCATGGTCTCCAGCTTCTCAGCAGAGTATGACATTCAGTGCATTAAAATGCAAGTGTGGTGCTAGTGCACAGGGTACCAAGGTGCTGGCGTACAGAGGCACCTAGAGTCATTGCGCCAGGAATCTGAATCATTGGAGCACAGAGTCTTCATAAGTCAAAGGCATAGTCTCAATGATTCTCACTCAAACTAGTTGGCTTGGAGGAACCTCTCTGCAGATTAGCTCCACCTCTTTTGCATCTGTACGAAAATAAAGAGCCTTAACTTGCTGCACCAAATCTCTGCTCAGAGCAGGGCAAAGATTCCCTTTGCCTATCTGCATTGTGGGTGTGAACAACACAGGTCAGACATGACACATTCCTTCAGTTTATACAAAGTTTCCTCTGGGACATTCTCCTCATGCACTTAAAGGAACCAGCCCAGCTGTTCCTGGAGTGATGAGACAAGTAACCACTCTTCCAGGATGTGTGGTTACCTCCACAACCCAGATTTGCATGCTTTGGAGATCCTCCATCCCCCCCCTCAGGTGTTTGTAATCCAGCTGGGTGATTTGATCATAAGAGGTCTGTTCCCTCAAGATGACGGGCAGAGGCTGAGGCATAGCCTGATCATCTACCTCTGAATTGTCCCTGCATGTCTGTGGAGGATGAGGTATCCATGGGCCTGCCATTTGGTCCTTCACTCTGGTTACCCAAGATCTTAAAAATGGAGGTACTGCTCCTTCCCCAGGTACTTCCTTGAAGGCCTTTATTATTCAGTCTTCATCTTGGCATTAGCTGCACTGTTGCTACCGGCTGTTTATAAAGAGCCAGATCGCCAAGCAGATATATTTAGTTTTTTACCACCTAATTGATGCCCTTCATGAGACTCTGGTAGATGCCATATCATGCCTCTGTGACTAGAAAACTGGACCTGAAATAAGAGCCTGTCCCTGCTCTAGTTTCAACAGATTCAGCTGCTCCACCAATTAGTGGTGGTACAATGGGTCCTGAAACATGCCAGCATCCTACTACTACTACTACCACTACTTCTTGGTGCATTTTTCATAGAAAGAAAAGGTGCTGGTACTCTGTGCTCTTTCATTAATATAGGAGGATGATGGGTCGATTTTAGCAGGCAATGAAAATGTTATTGGTACTCTGTACCACTGCATTGTTAAGTGCCTTCAAGTTGGTGTCGACTCATGGCGACCTTCTGTATAGTTGTCTTAAATTGTGTCTTCAGTCAGGCAGCTCATTGTTGACAGACTGGCACCTGTAGCTGCTGTTACTGTATCGATCCATCTCATTGCTGGCCTTCCTCTTTTGTGTTGACCTTGTACCTTTTCAAGCATGATGCCTTTAATGTTCTTGCTGCATACCCCCTCAAACCCTCCCCCTTGCTACTGTTTAATTCTATAGCACTGCAGGGGTAAGAGATCTTTATCCCACAGAGCTTACATTCTGTTCAAGACAGACAGACAGACAAACGGAACTAGGATAATTCTTAAAGGGAAACAATTAAAATGTACAGTGGTGTGAAAAAGGTTTGCATAGGTAGTGCCAAATTGGCAGTTTTTAGTTGTTTGGATCACAAAAACAAAATACGCTACAATTTACAATCCCTTCTGCATGCCATTTTCTTCCCTTTTGTACAAATCTGACAAAATTGCCATGACTTGAGCGTTCTTTTATGTTTAATATCCATGTATGTTTGGTTGTGAGCCTGTGTACAAAGATGCAATGTGTGCCCAAAAATTTGTTGTGTTTTCTGTTCCATGTATGTTGGCAGTGTGTGTGTTTTGTTTTGTTTTTCTTAATTTCATTAGGTAGCCCTGAAAAGGGCTGTGTTCCTTATCGAAACTCCAGTCCAGTCCCTTTAATTCTGGGTTGCGCAACTCTTCCAGCAGCTTGGAGACTGAGCCCATCATCGTTTTGATGATGATGTGGTATAAATACCACTGGCACCACCCATAGGCACCAGTATTCTCAGCCTCCAAGCAGCTGGAGGGTTCCTGTATGCCAGAGGGCTTACGGGAGACTCAGTGTATTTACTTACCTTTTTTTTATTCCTTTCTCTTAATTTCTTTGATTTTTTTCTTAAGTTTTTCGGCATTAGGTAGGAGTTCTTCAACTCCTTGGCTATTAGAGCTGCTGTGCCTTTAAGCTATAGCTTCTTCCCCCCTCCCCCCCCCATACCAACTCAATTTTGTTGCCATTCGGAAGGAGAGGGTTTACCTGAGCAGCGAGGAGGATAAAAGAGCTCTCCTCTCGCTTGCTCGGCCTGCCGGCACCCACGAGGCCCCTCCCGCTGGTCTCTTCTGCCTCGCGCTGAAGCCCTTTGGGTGGCTGTGCGCTAGAGGCAGCACTGCGTTTCCCCGACGGCTCTCCTGCCTCGCGCTGCAGCCCCGAGCTCTGCTGAGCGCTAGAGGCAGCTCCGGAAGGCAGACAGAAGTGCCCCTAGGTCCGGCGGTGAGCCCGGAGACCGGCGGCAGGAGCAGAGCCACCGGCTGCAGACTCAGACTCCATGTGGCTGCGGCCTTCCATGTGGAGACCAGCGGAGGATAGCTGGTTCTCCCGTGCAGAACGGCACATGGAGGAGTGGAGCTTCTAAACTGCAAGTATTAAGAGGAGTTTGCACGCGGATTTACTTTGTTTCTATTTAAAAAAAAAAAAGAAAAGAAAAATAGACTTTTATATGCCGTTCTCTAGCGGTTGGGGGAGGGGAGAGCTCGTGGGCAGGCCCCTAATTTTAATTTCGAAGTTCATTTAAATTTAATTTAAATTTGATTTATTTGGTTTATTTGATTTTTTTTAGAAGTTCTGTTTTTTGAATTCTGCCTTTGGCTGATCTATAAGTAATTTTCAATAAGGGGATATGATGGGCAAACCACGGTGTCCATCCTGTGGTACTCGTAGGGTACGGCCTCGGAAGCCGGAGTCTGCAGGGGGTGCGCTGCAGAGGCGGCTTCCGTGGAACAAGAAATCCACTTGACCATGGCTCAGGCTTCCCAAGGGTCCGGAGACACTATGGAGGGAGGAGGGGAATCGTCTCCTCCTCCTTCAACCTTAGTTTTGCCGGGCCTTTCCCAGTCCCTTCCCCCCGCTTCTAGTGGGGCGTCGGAGGACTGGGGGCACTTTTCTCCAGAATTTGTCCTCCTGTTACACAAGGCCTATTGTATGCGCCGGCTAGGATCGGCAGAGTCAGTGGTAGCCAAAGAAAACGTGCTTGCCGATCCGAGTAGGACTAGGGCCCTTGACTCCGGGGTCCCTCCTAAACGCGCAAGGCTAATGAGCGAGGAGCCTCTCTCTTCCCTGGCTCAAGACACCCCTGAAGAGGAGGGCTCGGACAAAGAAATGGGTGAAGAGGAGGAGGAGCTCGAAGAGGGAGAGATTCCGGAGGAGGAACAGTCTCGCATAGTTCGAGTTTTTCGTCGTGAGGAGCTCTCGGCGTTGATAACTGAGTCACTGAAGGTGCTCAATATGTCCTCGGACTCTCCCGCGGAGGAGGAAGCGTTGGAGGATCCATTGATTCAAGCCGTCAAAGTCGCAGAAGGTATTTCCGGTCCACAGGGTGGTGCGTCAGATGATCCAGGAGGAATGCAACCAACCGGAAGCAAGTTTGAGGGGAATCCGGGCCATGGCTCCGCTGTACCCATTGCCTGAACCAGACAAGGACCTGCTGAGGTCACCAAAGGTGGACGCGGCAGTATTGGCGGTGACAAAGAAGACTACTATCCCGGTCGAGGGCAGCGTGGCTCTGAGGGATAGTCAGGATAGAAGATTAGACACGCTGCTGAAGCAAGCCTTTGATGTTAGTGCTCTAGCCTTGCAGGCCTCAGTATCAGGAGCGTGGGTAGCTAGAGCCTGTCTGAGGTGGTCCCAGCAGCTTCAACTGATAGACGGTCTCTCAGTCGATGCGCAGGCGATGTCGGCTAGGTTAGAATCCGGATCTGCCTACCTGGCAGATAGTCAGTACGACTTCATTAGGAGTCTGGCTAAGAATATGGCTTCTGTGGTAGCAGCCAGGCGGTATTTGTGGTTACGTAATTGAGCAGCGGATGCCTCTTCAAAGGCACGCCTGAGTCGTCTCCCCTTCAAGGGGAAACTATTGTTTGGGGAAGATCTGGATAAGTTAGTAAAGGACCTAGGCGAATCTAAGGGGGGCAGGCTCCCAGAAGACAGGCCCAAACAAGGCCGCTCGCCTGCTCCGTCTCGGAATCAACCGAGGGATTTCCGGAGATTCCGATCGGCCAGATCGAACTCCTTTCCTAAGGGCCGCTTCCCCTCTAGGGGTCAAGGCTTCAGGGGGTTTCGGGGGGCAGGTAGAGGTTTTGGGGCCTCTCCCTCCACCTCGGGCCTCAGAAAGCCACAATGAGACAACAGGGGTCCAGGTGGAAGGCCTGCCGGTGGGGGGGTCGTTTAAGGCAGTTCCTTCCCGCCTGGTCCTGGGTCACATCCGATCAGTGGGTCTTGGAAGTGATCCGAGAGGGCTACGCTCTCGAATTTGCAAAACAAGTACTTCCAGCCTTTATTCAGTCTCCCTGCGGTCCACCAGAAAAGAGGGCGGCGATAGAGGATACGCTTTCAAGGCTTATAGCGCTAGGAGCAGTGGTTCCCGTTCCGAGAGACTAATACGGGTCTGGTCGATACTCAATTTATTTTGTGGTACCAAAGAAAGAAGGATCCTTTTGGCCAATCCTAGACCTAAAGCAAATCAATCGCTGTCTCAGAGTACCTCACTTCCGTATGGAAACCCTGAAGTCAGTCATTGCGGCGGTAAGGCAGGGAGAGTTCCTGACATCTTTAGACTTGACGGAAGCATACTTGCATATCCCGGTCCGAAGGTCTCATCAGCAGTTCCTGAGATTCGCGGTACCGAGAGGTCACTTTCAGTTCCAGGCCTTACCCTTTGGCCTAGCAACAGCCCCCAGGACGTTCACCAAAGTGATGGTGGTGGTGGCTGTGGCTGTGGCTCTTGGCAAGGAGGGAATTTTGGTACATCCCTACCTGGACGATTGGCTGATTCGGGCGAAGTCAGAAGAGGAGAGTCATTTGGCTACAGCCAGAGTGGTGGAATTCCTGGAGGAGTTGGGGTGGGTCATCAATCGGGCAAAGAGCAGACTGGTTCCCACGCAGGAGATCAAGTACCTCGGAGCAAGATTCGACATCAGGAGGGGAAGGGGTTTCCTGTCGAAGCAGAGATTGAGGGACCTGAGAAGCCTGGTCTCACTGTTCATAGTAAGGCGAAACCCCTCTGCCTGGCATTACCTTCAACTGCTGGGCACCATGGCGGCGGCGATAGAGGTAGTACCATGGGCCAAGGCACATATGCGGCCTCTCCAACGGGACTTGTTAACGGCATTGGTCCCATCAGCATCACCCCTTGTCCATGCAACTGCCCTGTCCGCCTCGGGTCAGGAGGGCTCTGCTGTGGTGGCGATGCCCAAGGAACCTAGGATGCGGGATGCCCCTCGAACCTCCCCAATGGATTCAGCTGACGACGGATGCAAGTTTAGCAGTCTGGGGTGCTCATTGCAAGGGCCAGTTCGCACAGGGTTGCTGGACTCCAAGGGAGTCGCTGTGGTCCATCAACAGACTGGAGCTGCGGGCAGTAGCGTTGGCTCTCAGAGCTCTCGAGCCTTTAGTTCGGCAAAGGGCAGTCCGCGTCCTTTCCGACAATGTCACCACGGTGGCCTATATCAACCGCCAGGGAGGAACAAGCAGTCCCTCCCTGGAGAAGGAAGCGGACAGCCTTTTGCAGTGGGCGGAAGCCCAATTGTTAGCCCTATCAGCGCAGCACGTGGCCGGTTCAGAAAATGTGACGGCCGATTACCTCAGCCGGTTCAAGATAGACCACGGAGAGTGGGAGCTGGCGCAGGAGGTGTTCGACCAAGTGATAGCGCTTTGTGGGACACCAGTCATGGACCTCATGGCACGATACGAAATGGCCAAGGCCAGCCGGTTTTTCAGTTGCAGGAAGGAAAGGATGTCCGAGGGCCTGGACGCTCTGGTCCAGAAGTGGCCGTCAGAGGGTCTCCTGTATGTGTTTCCACCCTGCACTCTCATAGGGAGGGTCCTGCGGCAAGTGGAGGCCCACCAGGGATTGGTAATTCTCAAAGCCCCAGATTGGCCCCGTCGCCCGTGGTATGCAGATCTGGTGAGGCTAGCGGCCGATCGTCTTTGGCGGCTCCCCGACAGAAAGGATCTGTTACGGCAGGGTCCAGTTTGGATGCCTCACGTGCATCAATTCTCACGGCCTGGCTATTGAAAGGGCGCGGCTCCGGAAGCGAGGTTACTTGGGTGCGGTAATTTCGTCATTGTTGAACGCGCGAAAACACTCGACCTGCCTTTCCTATGTCAGGGTTTGGCGCATTTTTGAAGCATGGTGCGCAGAACATCGGAAGAAGCCTCTGGCAGCCTCGGTCCCGGAGGTTCTGGAGTTTCTACAAGCAGGGTTCGAGAAAGGTCTGTCGCCTAGCTCGTTGCGAGTTCAGCTAGCAGCCATTTCTTGCTATAGGGGTAAAGTCCGAGGAAAATCTCTAGGAGACCACGCTGATGTAAGCAGGTTCCTGAGGGCAGTCAAGAGGTTACGGCCCCAGCAAAGATCTGTTATCCCTCCTTGGGACCTCAACCTGGTATTGAGTGCCTTAACCAGGAAGCCTTTCGAACCAGGGAGGAGCTCCTCCCTAAAGGACTTGACCCTAAAGACGGCGTTTCTGGTAGCTATCTGTTCGGCTAGGCGTGTCTCCGAGCTTCAAGCACTGTCTTCTCGGCCTCCCTTTCTTTCGTTTTGTAAGGATAAGGTGGTCTTGCGGACAGTCCCTTCCTTCCTACCCAAGGTCTTCTCTCCTTTTCATGTGAACCAAACAGTTTCGCTCCCTTCCTTCGCTGGAGAAGGTCAATTAGGGGACGGGGAGAAGCTGCGTCCCCTGGACGTGCATAGAGTTCTGAAGCGTTACCTCTTCCGCACAGCGTCCTTTCGAAAGTCCGAGCGTCTGTTCGTTCAATTTGGAGGGCCGCACAAGGGGGAGGCAGCGGCCAAGGCTTCCATCTCTAGGTGGATCAGGGAGGCGATTGCTTCCGCCTATATCCTCAAAGGGAAGCAGGTCCCAGTAGGTCTTCGTGCACATTCAACCCGGGCGCAGGCGACTTCCTGGGCTGAGCTTAGCTTGGTTCCGCCACTGGACATTTGTAGAGCGGCTACGTGGTCCTCACTACAGGCTGGATGTCCAGAGGAGAGCGGACGCCAGGTTTGGGGATGCAGTACTTCGGTCCGGGATGGCAAACCCCGCCCAGGTTTGAACTGCTCTTTTACATCCCAGAAGTAAAGGGACTGGACTGGAGTTTCGATAAGAAGTAATTAGTCCTTACCTGCTAATTAGTGTTCCTGAAGGAACTCCAGTCCAATCCCTGATCCCGCCCAGGTTCGGTTTTTCGGTAAGCAGAAAGTACAGCGGACCGAAGTCAGAGGGCAAAGCGGAAGCGGGGGATCCCTGTCTAAGGGTCCCGGGAACATGGCGGCCCGCTAGGAGGGGGCAGGTGGGGAGTGGGTAAAGGCTGGGTCGGCCTCAGGTAAGCCTTCTCCTTCCTGCCCCTCCCGTCCCACCTATACTTCAAAAATTTTTTTTTTTTTAGGAAGTTATAGTTTATTTGGTTTTGTTGCATGTTACAGTTATAGGTGCTTAATCGGGTATCCGATAGGTCTGCTTTTTCAATAGATTACTGGTGCCTGTGGGTGGTGCCAGTGGTATTTATACCACACCATCATCAAAACGATGATGGGCTCAGCCTCCAAGCTGCTGGAAGGGTTGCGCAACCTAGAAGTAAAGGGACTGGACTGGAGTTCCTTCAGGAACACTAATTAGCAGGTAAGGACTAATTACTTCTTTTTGTTGTTGCTGGCCATTAGTACTTGATGGGCCAGCCCTTGCTCTCTCACCAGACATCATCTGGCTGACATGGAGTGGACCGTTTGATGAGGTATTATCACGTTATGGTGCGATTCCAGGCTGCAATCAGTGACTCAGCTCTCACTTGATCTGCAGCTGCTTCTTGGCGATCTCAACTGATTCTCAATTGGTCTGAGATTGGGTGATTGAGCTGGCTATTCAATGGTCTGAACTCTGTTTATTTTCTTCCAGTCGGTGACAGTTTTCGCTCTGTTGCAAGGTGCATTGTTGTCATCTTGGAAGAAATATCTGCCAGGAAACAGTTGCTCAGCTGATGGCAGCATGCACTTTTGCAGAATTCCTATGTATTTTGCTGCATTTACCATCCTCTCAACAATATGGAGTCTTCCAACACCTCTGGTTGCCATGCATCCCCAGACCATTTTATTTATTTGGCTACATTTGTATACCGCTTCTTCCAGCAATCAGTAGCGGTTTTACATTAAACTTTTATCACAGCAATCCTTTACATTTAACAGTAGTCTAATTTGTTTACACATGCATAACACTGATTTGGAGTTATGCATATAACCATCCAATTATCACTCTGTATATTTACATGCGTTTCATAGTTATTTACATAGTCTATTGTGTAGTTGCAGACCATGACCATGACCTTGGCTGGATGCTCTGGTTACCCAGAACGCAGAACTTGCTTTCGTCACTGAACAGAAGTTTCTCCCAGTCAGCATTGCTCCATTTTGAGTACTTGGATGCCCACTTAATGTGTCTCTTCCTCTGTTCCACTGTTAGTAGTGGTTTCCTCCACGCCTTCAGCCCCTCAGCCTGTATTCCAAGCATTGTCTTCTCACAGTGGACGTACAAACTGCAACGGAACCACTTCTCCTTCCATTCCCACAGAAGCTCAGGGGAGGTTAGCTTGTGGTTGCTAATAGATGTCCCTTTTGGTTGATTTTCTAGGTCGATCACTACAATGTCGGCCCTGCATTTTTCCTGTCTCCTTATGCTTCTGCAGAATGCAGACAACTGTGCTCTGATTACAGCCAGCCTTTGCTGCAATCTGCAGGCTGGAATACCCTTCCTTGTGCAAAACCATCACCTGGACTCAGTCCTCCATTGATATAAAATGCAATCTCTTCATGCCAGGATGTCAAGCATCAGATGCAATACATACCAGTCGATTCACATTAAATTCAATCCCTGTGTGCTGCCAAATACCATGCACTGAATGATTATCAAATATTACTCCCTATTGGCTGAGGAAGCACAATATTCTATTGATTCGTTGCGATCCCGCTTTGACACAGAATCCAGCTGAGTCATTGTTTCCTCATGACAGCCATACAAAAGTTCACAGACAAGTAATTTTGCATGCAGAAATGGCTACCAAATTAAATTTGCAACAAAACGGTATATAATAATCCAGGATTCTGCCAGAAAATTTGGAAAGGTGGTTAAAATAAAGTTGAGACTAGCTTGATCATGCAGTCTATGTAAGACGTTTGCATTCCACTGTACAAGGATGTCGACTGGAAAACAAGGGGGTTGGGATCCTTAAGCAGCCTCAAGGAGACTCGATTTTAACATGGCTTTGAATTGGACCAGAGAGCCTGATGTACTTAGGTAGTCTATTCAGGTAGTCAGCACAGCAAGGTGGAATGAATGGAGTCTGGAATTGACAATAGAAGAGAAGGGCATGGATAAAAGTGATTTGCTTAATGAGCTGAGCTTGCAGGGAGGGGAGTAGGATGTGATGAAATAGAGGTAATGAGGAGCTGCAGAACAAATGCACTTGTAGATGTGTAGGGAAAGTTTAAAGTATCTTTGGAAACGGGGAGCCAATTAAGTGACTTGAGGGTTATGTGAGCAAAGTGACAGTAGCAAAAGATTAGCCGTGTAGCTGTGTTTTGAACTGATTGAAGGGGGAGATAGATGATTTATTGGGAGACCAGTGAGGCGCAAGTTACAATAGTAGAGATGGGAGGAGACTTGAGTGGATGTGTCTTGGTAGTGTGTTCAGAAAGAGAGGGAAAATTTTTGATGATGTAGAGAGAGAAACAGGTTTTAGCTATCTGTTGGGTATGTGTAGAGAGATGAGAGCAAAAGATATGACCCCAGGGTTGTGAGCCAAGGAGATAGGATGACGGTGTTTATCTTACAAAAATGGAAAAGAGAAGGAGGGAAGTGGATTTAGGAGGAAAGATAAGAAGGTACATCTTGGCCATGTTCAGTTTTAGATGCTGGCGAAACATCCAGGTGGCAAAGTCAGATAATCAAGTCCTGGATTCCTGGAGAGATGTCTCGTGTAGAGAGGTAAATCTGAAAGTAATCATTGTAAAGATGGGACTGAAAACCATGGGAGGAGATTAGGGCATCAAGGGAATGGAGTATGTAGAGAGAAATGAAGTCCCTAGCTAAAGCCCTGATGTACCCTGACTAAAAGTGGGTTAGCAGCAGAAGATGATTCACCAGAGCATGCACTTTTAGTGTATGCTCTGGTGAATCAACGGGAGAGAGAAGCAAAGCTGCAGAATGGAGTCCCGAAATGCAAGCGAGAACAGGGTGTCAAGGAGAGAATGGTGACGAACCATGTCAAAAGCAGCAGGATAGATAAGGCTGAGGGATTGAGTAAAAGGATCTTGGACACCATGAGCAAAACAAGTACCAGGGAACAACACTTAATGTGAGATGGTGTGACACAACAGCTATACATAGTATAACGCCACCAGTGCATTCAAATGCTAACAGCTGCTCCCAGCAAAAAATAGTTTTAGGAAGTCTCAATGTAGTTAGATTCTGGAATATCAGTAGTTGTGATTAGGAAGTCAAAGCAATTGGCTATGAGTGAGAGCTTGAGAGAGAATGTTCATGACATTGTTGCCATTCCATCTGTTAGTCACTTGGGTCAAGGAGACCTCACTAAAGACCACTGTTCTGTCTTCCTAACTCTTGGTTGGTACTGGAGGATCCAGCTTCAGTGCAATGGAAGCAGTCATTCTCTTACAGAGGCTTCAGCAGTTGTTGCCACCTAAGGATAAGAGACCAAGGCAGCAGGAGAGGAGACAATGCACTGTATGCACCAAGACAGCCAGAGTGTTTTGGATTTTTTTTTTGAAGCAGGCAAGCATAGCTGGTCCTTTGCAGTGGGAGGAGAACTACATCTCTCCCAAGAGAGTTGGAAGAAAATGACTTTGGGCAAGTGGATATTGATCATGTTGACAGGCTACAACTCCATTTCCACCCTAGGTGAATGCAAGATCCTTGGGAGAATCTCAGGAAGATAGAATTCCATTTGCTTCTGTGGAGCAGGGTGATGGTCTCTTGGGCGGTTCAGGATTCATCTTAGACTGAAGAGACTGGAACAAATATCTTTGGAGAGAAGTGCAAGATGTAACATCTGGTGATATATGAAAGAAATTCATGTGAAAGTCTGGTTCTGCTCACTGGAATTCGAGGACATGTATGTTCATATCTTTATCCGTCCTAGGCACATGCATTCCTTGAAATTCATGGTAAAATGAGTCTGCTACTAGTATAGGGTTCTCCTCTATTTTACCTTTTTTGTAGCCCAGAAGAGGTAGTAGTGGTACATCTTTTGTTTTTCCATACCTAGATAACTGGGCACCAAAAAACGGTCTTCAGTGTCTTGAGGGTATTCTTCATCTTGACAATGAGCCAGAAGATCCTGATTCAGACAGCCAGATGGCCATATTTTTTGTGAAAGAAATGGGAGTACAAACTCCTATCTGCTGTGCAGAGGCTATTAATGGTATGAGAGTGGCCATCCATCATCAGAGCTGGCTGCCAACAGCATACCACTTGCTAAACGATCAGGAGCTAGCAGACAAGCTCAGTCAAGTTCTAGACCACATAGTAGCATTGTATATGATGGCAGATAAAGACCAGCATGGTCCATCTAGTATGCCCAGCAAGGTGGTAAGAGTAGGTGCACCTGCCGCTCCGTGCAGGTTGCTCCTCCCCATGCCTTTGTTTAGGGGTGTACCCACAGTTCTGTGTAGATCACTCCTATTTGTTGAGATATAAGAGAGATGTTTATTTTGATTTTATCCTGTTGCTATAAACTTGGGATCCACTGTATCTGTCCCATGCCATTTTGAATTCTGTCACTGTACTTGCCACAACCACTTTCATCGGGAGAGCATTCCTAGCATCCACCACCCTTTCAGTGAAAAAGTATTTCCTAACATTGCCTTTCAATTTACCCCTTTGCTGCTTCATGTTATGCCCTCTAGTTTTACAGCTTCCCTGTCTTTGGAAGCAATTTGTTTGCTCATTAATACTCTTTAAGTATTTTAGAGTCTGAATCATATCTCCCCTGTCCCTCCTCTTCTCCAGAGTGTACATATTTAGGTCTTCAAGTCTCTTCTCATAAGTCTTCTGACGCAGGCTCCAAATCATTTTGGTCGCATTCTGATGTACCGTTTCCAGTCTTTTTATATCCTTTTGTGTTCAGTTTTGGAGACCATATCTCACATATTCCAAGTGAGGCCTCACCAGCGACTTGTACAGTGGCATTAGTACCTCTTCCTTTCTGCTGGTAATTCCTCTCTGTATGCAACCCAGCATCCTTCTGGCTTTTTCCACCGCCTTGTCGCACTATTTTGCCACCTTGAGATCCTCAGAAACAATCATTCCGAGGTCCTTCTCCTGGTCCATGCACACAAACCTCTCGCCCTCTCTCGCTTACAATTCCCTTGTATTTCTGCTTCCCAAGTGCATGACATTGCACTTCTTCACATTAAATCTTAACTGCCAAGCATTAGACCATTCTTTCAGCTTTTTTAGATCTTTCCTCATGTTCTCCACGCCCTCAGGGAAGTCCACTCTGTTGCAAATTTTCGTGTAATCTGCAAAAAGGCAGACTTTTCCATTCAGTCCTTCAGCAATATCACTCACAAATACATTGGGTGAGCTCTGTGCCAGGTGGTGGCGGATGAGCAGATCTTCAATTGGGACATTCCAAGCATAGACCAATCTGCTGTAGAGGACAAAGCAAAACTGCTTATCTTCTACTTAGGGAGTCCAAGCAAGTTGTGGTGCATTCTCCCTGGACTGCCTGCTGTACTTCTTTGTACCCATTCTTATTCCAAAGACTCTTTAAAAGGTGAAAGAGGACAAGGTTAACATGATTTTCATGACATCATATTAGACTAAGTGTGGATTCCCCGCCTCTCTGGCCTTTCCATGGAGCAACTGAGGAGCTTAGGGGAGTACCCCCAATCCAATATCACAAGTTCTTCTATTTGAACATTCAGTCTCTGGCAAGGAGGTTGAGTCTTGCTTAATCTTCCCTCTTCAACTCCGCAGGGAGGTAGTGAATGTTATCCTTGTAGCCAGACAACTATTCATCAAAGTTATATGAATTTAAATGAAGATGATTTAGAGTTTTGGTGTAACAAGAAGAATCTGAATCTGTTTGATTGTGATCTGACCTGCCTAGTGCGTTGTGATTGCCACTTTTCTAATGAAGCTACTCTTTTTGAATCCATCTGGTCAGCAAATTTGAAACTTGCGACCTGGAAAGTTCTATTTCATCTAGCAGTCAGTTTGGCATGCAGAGTGAGTGAACCTCAAGCACTGGTATGTATTTTCTACTTATAGTTCTTCTTTAGCAGTCATCTTAAGGACAACTGAAGTTTCTACCTCATTTGGTTTCATATGAATCGGTTTCTCTGATGTCAAGAGTTACAGATATTTGATCATGTTATGCCAGCGTATGAAGAGCTCCATTGGTTGCCATTTCTTTTTAGGCTTCAATTTAAGTGTTTGTTTTGTGCTTAATTCTTGTGTACAGCTTCTGTATTGTGATTGCTTTTAACTCTGCATGTTCCGGGGAGGGTTTTATGGTTGGTGACTAGATTTTTTTGACTGTTCCATTGAATGCATTGATTCGGTTGGTGACCACACATTCTATGGCCTTTTCTGTGGTGAGGTTGCCTTTATGGAATGCATTAGCTGATGATGATGTTTGGGTGATCCCTGAAGCTTGACGCTGCTTCAGTGCTGGCTCAGACAGACCCCCCCTGTGCCATCCCCCTTCCCCCCAGCATCGTTCATCTCACATCGGGAGGGGGAGGGCGGCATAGCGATCCCTTCCTTTTGAGAAGCAGCAGCACAACCATGGGAGGTCTTAAAGCACCCACACACGTGTGTGCATTCATGGCCTGCTGTTCTTGCCCCCCTCTGACTTTTGGAGGGGGGCAGGAGAGGCAGCCCATGACTGCATGAAGATGTTTAAGGCATCAGGGATTATCATGCCATATACCAGAGTCTGCCATTTTAGAAGACTGCCTAGTTCATGGGCCGGCCCTGCTTATTACATTAAGGGCATCGTCTCATCACCAAACACTGCTGCTTTTCTGTCCAACTTGCAATACAGTGGGCAAGGAGGTTCTGAAGGATACCTTTTTCTAGTTGGCCACGGGATTATTAGGAGCTAGTGGGCATTCAGGTTGAGGATCTCATTAAGGCACACCTGGTGTGAGCTATGGCATTCTCTGTGGCATTTCGTCCTTCTGTTCCCATGGGAGATACCAGCAAGGCCACAACATGGACTTCAGACCATACTTTCAATGCTTCTCGGAGAGGGGGGTTTGAGAGTGACTTTTTGATTTACAATAAGTTCATACCAACTGTTCTCTTCATGGATTTCAGAGGTATAAATGCCAACACTACATCAACGGAGGCAATTCAGTCCAGACAAATGAATTGTGCCTGTCCACCAGCAGCTGGAGACTGAATGTGCAAATTTTCTGTAATGTCATCCTATAACCCTTGGGGATCTTCTCTCCTCCAGTATATTTAGTCTCCAGCAGTTGGTGGGCAGACTCCCTGTTGGGGTCTGTCTGACTATGTGTCTGATTCACCTGAGGGGCGTTAGCTTTTTCTCTCAGAGCAGAGCTGTCCTGTAAACGGAGGTCTCGCTGCACAATTAAGAGCTGAGGTAGAGAAATTTTTGGAGGTGATTTGGCTTGTTCAGCGGTAAAACTCCGGAGCCCTTAGGTGGGTTGGAGGAGACATCTGTGGAGACTGTGAGCCATGTAGTCAGCATCGGGCAGTCCTGAGGGGAATCCAGGAGCCTGCTTCGCTAGCACTGTTTGTGTGAGTGTTTGTTTTTCTCAGAGTGGTTAGTGCTAGCAAAACTTTGGCTAGACTGTTTTTTGATGCCCTCTTCAAAGTTGTTTGTACTGCTTGTGGAGCTCGCTGGTCCTCCCTTTCCCAGGCGGGCTGCTGCTGAGCGTGTCAGCAAGTAGGGCAGGGCTGAGTTTCCTTCCGGAGATGAGACAGGATCCTTTAACGAGCCCGGAGAGGGACGTTGGGCCTCCTGCTCGCAAATGGGATGTTTCCCACACTAATTCTCTATCAGCCATTTTGTCCTCTAGCGCAGGGTCCAGAGCGGCCATGCTGTCTGGCTGAGCCATTGGCTGTGGTGCTGCCAGGGAAAGTGCTGAGGTCCCCAGGGGCGACTGATTTGCAGCAGGCTGAAAGCTCCTTGTTTACCCCAGAGTTTATTTTATTACTGCAAAAGGCATATAATTCATCCCCTGACAACACTGTCCTCATCACCTCATAAAACATGTACATAGTTCGTTAACTTGTTAGAGAATTGGCTAATAGCTTCAGTTATAAGGCGTGTAATGTGCACAACTGTTTGCCAAGTTTTCTTGTTATCACACTGAGTTACTTGTAAACCGTCTTGACTTGTAGAAAGATTGTATAAAAAAACCCTGTTAAATAAAAAATGGAAAGGGACCAGGGCCTGGGGAGAACACAGCCTCCTGGTATTTCTCTGCCTCTTAAGCGTTCCATACTTGTTCTAGGAGAGCAGGATCCAGGGAAGCGCTTGTGTCTCACTGAGGATTACAGTGAGGAAGATCTGGGGGATGAGGCTTCCGTGGACATGAAGAATGTTAGGGAAGGAACCTCCATTGTCTGAGGAGGACATGGAGGGCTTTGGCCTTCGGGAGGGGGATGTGCCCCCCGTGAGGATCCATCCATAGTATGGGCTTTTTGCAAGGAGGAGTTACTGCATCATCTCCCACTCCCTAGCGGCGGTGAAATAGGAGGAGATTCCTCTGGAGGGTCTCCTCCTACAGGCCAAGCACACTCTGCAGAACTCCTTTCTGGTGCAAAGTTGCATCAGATAGATGATTGAGGTGGAGTGGGAGGTCCCCGAGGCCAGGCTTAGGGAGAGGCGAGTAATGGCTCGCCTCTGTCCCATTGCTCCGGTGGAGAAGGATTTGTTGCATACTCCCAAAGTGGATGCCTTGGTCACCATGGTGACCAAGAAGACTGCTATTCCAGTAGAAGGAGGAGTGAAACAAATATCCTCAGGACCGTCTGCTGGAAGCTCTCTTTTGAGGCAAGCGTTTGAAATTAACACTTTGTCTTTGCAGGTCTCCATCTGTGGGGCGTATGTGGTGCGAGCCTGTATGTGTTGGCTTTAGTGGACCTCCTTCATGATTCAGGATCGGAGCCTGCAGAGATTCCCAAGCTAGAATCTGCCTCGGCATATTTGTTGGATGTTATGATTTGTCCAGTCTTCCTCCAAGAGCATGGTGTTAGTCGTTGTGGCTTGCTGGTTTCGGTGGCTACACATTGGTTGGCAGATGTATCGTCCAAGGTCTGATTGAGCAAGCTGCCCTTTAAGGGTAAGCTGCTCTTTGGGGGGACTCTGAAAGAGTTGGTCAAGGACCTTGGGGAATCAAATGATGGCAGGCTGCCGGAGGACAAACCTTGGAGGAGGCAAAGGGTAGTCTGCTGCGTTGGGGGGGGGGGGGGGGGGTCACCGCTTTCGAATAGTGTGCTTTCCTCCTCTGCAAAGAGGGTGCTTTCTGTTTTGGGGGCTGTCCTTTTGGAGCAGAGGCGCTACATGGGAGCCACCGGTGCTGCCAAGAAGCTCCAATGAGATGAGGGGGACCCAAGAGTTGGAGCAGCGCATTGGGGGCCATCTTCAATGCTTTTACCACTCTGAGGTCCAAATAACCTTGGATAAAATAAATAAATCAGTGGGTCTTGGAAATTATTCGTGAGGGGTACGCTCTCGAGTTTCAACACCCACTAAAAGAGGCCTTCATGTTTTCTCAGTGCGCGGCTCCAGGCAAGCTTCAGGCTGTTTGCACCATCCTGCAACATTTTCTGGCTGTTGGGGCAGTGATATCAGTGTCACCACACCAATGCGGCTTAAATCGATACTCTATTTTGTCGTGCCCAAAAAGGAGGGCTCCTGTCCCACTCTCAATCTCAAGCACGTCAACAGAGCCTTGCAGGTCCCAAGGTTCCAAATGGAAATGTTGCGATCAGTCATGGTAGCGGTGCAGAAGAGCGAGTTTCTCATAGCTCTGGACCTGACTAAGGCGTATCTACACATTACCATATACCCAGACCACCAACGCGTTCTGCGGTTTGCAACAATCATGGGGCATTTTCATTTTTGAGCCCTCTCATTTGGGCTGGCAACAGCCCCAGAACCTTCACCAAGGTGGTGATGGTGGTGGTTGCAACTCTGAGAAAACAGGGGATCCTGGTGCATCCTAAACTGGATGATTGGCTAATTTGGGCAAAGTTGATGAACAAGAGCCGGAAGGCGACTCAGATGGTGATAGCATGCGTTCAGAGCCTGGGGTGAATCAACCCGTCCAAAAGCAAGCTGATTCCTTCCTATAGGTTGATTTATCTCACAGCCTAGTTCGACACTGCTGTGGGAATGGTCTTGTTGACAGAGGAACACATTCTCAAGCTGCAGAGTCGCCTCCACCAGTTTCTGTGGATGTACCGGCTGTTGGCCTGGCATTACCTGCAGGTTCTCAGTCTAATGGCGGCATCGCTGGACTTAGTGCCCTTGGCCAGGTCGCATGTGAGGCTGCTGCAGGCGGCATTGCTCTTGAGGTGGTTGCCCCAACATTACTCTGTCCCACAGGCTTCAGTGCCCAAGGGACATCAAGAAGGCATTGCAGTGGTGGCTGTAAAAAAGCAACTTGAGCATTTACCTCAACCTAGAATCTCTATATTGTGGGTATTACATTACATATAGCTGAATTTTCCAGAGTGAACATTAAGAAAATGCTGCTATTTACCATGAATGTCACCTTATATGCCTTTAGCTTACTGGTCTTTCTCACCCCCCCCCCCCCCACTCACACACTCGCTCTACCACTGAACCTCCCTGTATCCTCCTATATCCATGTTATTCCTTACCGTCAGAGACAAGTTAACCAGAGACAGAATGCTAAACAACCATCACTGGGAAAAGTGATTCTGACTCACCACAGACTTATCCAGATAAATCCAACCTCTAAGACCAACCATATGAAAACATGCAATGTCTCCACACAAATTACCTTCATCCTCATCAATGCCAGGTCAATTAGAAATAAAACCCTACTTCTAACTGACCTAGTCAAGACGGAAAACCCAGACCTCCTAACATGGCTAACAAAATCTGATTCAGTTCTGCTAAACCAGATAAAAGTACAGGGATACTCTACCTTCACCTGCAATAGGGACCGCACAAGAGGAGGGGGAGTTCTCATATTAGCAAAATCCAAACTCAACTTATCCACTATCTGAAAACCATGATGACACGAACATACTCAGTCGAAAACAAGGATATAGCAATTTGCCTGATATATAGGCCTCCGACTGCAAATCAAAATCTAGCCACCATCCTAGAAACTGCCTGCAGCTCGACAGTTAGGAAACCCCTCATTATGTTAGGTGATTTTAACCTGCCTTCCTTTTCCAATAGCCAAGAAACATCCTTCATTGATGCGATGGAAGAAATGGGCTTTAAGCAGACAATCAACCAGCCCACACCAAAGGCAACATCCTCGACTTAATATTCCTTATAACTCATTACACAACATCTCAATTTTGCCTACCCTCCTTAACTCAGGTGCCCTGGTCTGACCACGTCATGATACGGTTCTCCCTCCACTACCCGCATCCTACAAGAAGAGTTTATACTGACAATTCACACCAAGAACAGAGGTTTCGCCCATTCAACAAGGAAGCGTTTCTTGAAACAGTCCTTACTAGGTTAGACCCTTGTACCGCTAACCTTTGTGAAGCAGTATCAAACTGGAACTCAATAATAAGGTCAGCTTCAGATCTTTTACCATCACAGATGTGCCACAAGCATAGAAGAGACGAAAAATGGTATACTGCCG
Source organism: Ichthyophis bannanicus (assembly GCA_033557465.1). Classification (NCBI taxonomy): domain Eukaryota; kingdom Metazoa; phylum Chordata; class Amphibia; order Gymnophiona; family Ichthyophiidae; genus Ichthyophis; species Ichthyophis bannanicus. The sequence goes on from CM066031.1 coordinate 1,104,588,511, forward strand.
AACTAGTAACATTAAGGAAAGGACTCAGGAAAATGGAAGCCACTTGGAGAAGGAAGAAAACTCAGGAACTCAGACTGCAATATTTTTAACTGCTTAAAGCGTACAAAGAAACAATCAATACTGCCAAAAAACAATACCATTCCAAAGTATTGTCAAAGGCTATAAACCGTCCTAGGGAATTATTTGAGATTGTTAAATCGCTGACCAAATTCCCAACTAACAATACACACAGGATCTCTATTAACCCCCAAGCACTAGCTGACCATTTTGCAAACAAACTCAAACAAAACTGTCATTTCTTCACACCAACCATCCTATCTCACCCAGATGACAACCACCTTGAATGGAGTGCCTTCAACCCTATCACAAACAAACAACTGCTCCAGACAATCACCAAACTTAATACCACAACCTCACTGATAGATCCCTGCCCAGTGGCATGGATAAAGAAAACAAAAGCAGAACTTGCACCAGATTTGCTGAACATAGTGAACCAATCGCTACATAGGATTCATAACAGAACACCTCAAAAGGTCAGCAATACGACCTTTGCTAAAGAATATAACTCTAGACGGCAATGACCCCTCTTCATACCGCCCCATTGCAAGCATTCCGTTTCTTGCCAAGATTGAGAAGGTTGTACAGATAAAACTGCAGGACTATATAGACTCATCAGCACCATTAGATGAGCAACAATACGGATTCTGCCCATATCACGGTGTGGAAACCCTCCTATTAGCACTATTTGACACTATCATCAGGGCACTGTTCCCTCTAAGCTGTGCGCGTGTGCGCGCGCACACACCTCGCCGAGCGAGCACACATACTTTACAACAACAGAGTGAACAAAAATTACGGCTCTGATTCTGATAGAAAACACAGACGTCTTAAAATTTAAAAGTTATGATTGTAATTACTAGAAATTTCCCGCTTCATTTAGTAATCGTCTATTTTCATTTGATTAAAATCAGTGTGGTGTACATACTGTATTCTGACGTGTAGTCAAATTTTAAAGTATATAACTCCGAGTGTCGTTATGTGGTGCACAAAAATTTAACCTTCCTTCAAAAGCTGCACACAGCTGATATTTTATGCGCATACAGCCTACAGAAAATTAGAGAGAACATTGCATCAGGGGTATCGATAATACCAAGCGAGCCTTCATTCTCATTTTCCTTGATATTTCTTCGGCATTCGACAATGTAAACCATGCCACGCTCATCTCCAGACTCTCTCCCAACTAGGCATTAAGGATAAAACCCTTGATTGGTTTAAATCCTATTTCACTAACCGGATCCAATATGTACAAATAGACCAAGTCGCATCGTTACCTTTTCCACAAGAACAGGGCATCCCACAAGGCTCCGCCCTCTCAGCACTACTGTTTAATCTGTACCTCCAACCTATCTGTACCATTTTTCAATGTCACAAGATAAATTATCACATCTATGCAGACGACATTATGTTGTACTCATCGTTAGATGTATCCAACCCTTAATATGACAATATATCACGCTGCCTAACCGAAGCGGAATTGTGGCTTAAAGCAACGAACATGAATATTAATTTCTAAAAGATGGAAGAACTATTTGTAACAAGAAATACAAACTTCACCCCTCTGACAGAAATTAACATTGGAAACATCCCCCTGCCAGTTAAGGCAGAGGTAAAATATCTAGGAGTCACGCTTGACAGGACGTTCAGCCTTACTCAACACACAAAACAAACTGTTAAAACGATATACTTTAAAATAAGGACAATCCAACGGCTACAACCGATAATAGATAGCACCGACTTCAGAACTGTGGCCCAAACACTAATAACACCTCAACTAGACTATTGCAATGGTATTCTTCAAGGAACTTCTAAGAAAAACCTACACACTCTACAATTAGCCCAAAATGTCACAGCAAGGATCATTTACAAAGCAAAAGTAACAGACCACATATCTCCTATTCTCTACGCCCTTCACTGGCTTCCGTTTTCATATAGAATTACCTATAAATCACTTGTTACTACATTCAAGATCTTTAATATAGCACCGTCCTTCCTGGCTATGCTTGCCTCAGGAAAGCAGGTCAAGAAGAAGAGTGAATCTACACATGTTGCTAGCTCCAGATACCGTTCGAAAGACGAGGCAGAAGACAAGCAACACTGCTTTCTCGTTCTATGCACCCACATTGTGGAACAGCCTCCCAGTTGAACTAAGAGAAATTAAAGACCTTCAATCGTTTAGAAAGGAACTAAAAACCTATCTATTTACTCAGCACTATTACAACCTTCAACATGATGATGTTCAGAATTCACAGACCAGCACTGACCAACAACCATATTCTGATTCTACCTAGACAAAGCACACACCCACACCTCTTACACAGCTATTTTGCCATCTAGATCACCCAGCTTACGGATATATTTGATGCCACATCTGTAAATAGTTATCTGATGTAATTATAGTTATAGGACGCGGCATCGCTTGCCACTAGTCCCATCTGTTCCATGCTAAGAGTTAAATAGTTAATGATGTCCTTCAATTGTTCTTTGTAAAGATAATAGCTTGCTATTATTAACGTTTTGTTATGGCGGTATAGAAAAAAATGTATAAATAAAGGGTGTGGCACTGGAACAACTGGTTTGGTTTGTGATGACCATGGATGCAATTCTGAGGGGTTGAGGGGCACATTGCTGTTCCCAGGTGGCCCAGAAGCAGTAGTCTCAGGAGGCGAGTTCTTGGTCCATCAACCATCTGGAGATTCGAGTGGTTTGGATGACCCTACAATACTTTGTGTCCATCCTGGAGGCCAGGGCGGTGCAAGTATTTTTGAAGAATGCCTTGGCTGTGGCGTACATCAACAGACAGGATGGTACGGGCAGTGTGATCCTGTTAGCAGAGATTTCTTTGATTCTACAGTGGGTCAAGCAGCACCTGTGTGCTGTTGGTGGCTCACATGGCCAGAAAAGACCACATGCAAGCAGATTATCTGAGCAGACATCGGATAGATGTGACAGAGTGGGTCCTAGTGGACTCCGTGTTTGTGCAGCTTGTGTGGCATTGGGGTCAGCCGGTAATGTACCTCATGGTGACCACAGACAATGCCAAGGCCAGCCGCTTCTTCAGCTATTAATGGGAGCAGATGTCAGAGGACTTTGGATGCCCTGGCGCAGCCCTGCCCCTAGGAGGGTCTGCTGTATATCTTTTCTCCCTGGGCCCTAATCTGTCATGTTACAGTGCATGGTGCTTCACAGCAATCGGGTCATTCTGGTGGCGCTCGATTGGCCTTGGCGACTGTGTATGCGGACCTGATCCGACTCCTGGTAGACTGGCTGTGGAGTCTCCCACAGAGGTCTGACCTTCTCTCGCAGGGACCTGTAAGACTGCTGCAGATGGATCGATTCTCGCTTACAGCCTGGCTCTTGAGTGGGCGCAGCTGTTGAGGAGAGGCTAAAGGCCAGGAAGAAGTACACTTAGTTGTCCTATGTGCGAGTTTGATGAATGTTTCATGATTGGTGTGATCAGTATGACTGGAGGACATTGGAAGAGTCTGTGGCAGATGTCCTGGCATTTCTGCAGGCTGGCCTAGACAAGGGGCTGGCCTTGAACTCTCTGAAGGTTCAGGTGGCAGCCTTGGCCTGTACAGGGGAAAAGGTGCAAGGTTTCACGTTGGTGTGTTGTCTGGATGTTTCTCATTTATTGTGAGCCATCAAGCAGCTTAGGCCGCTGATATGGGTGGTGGTTCTCTCATGGGACCTAAATCTTGTGTATCCAGTTTGGTCACATCCTCGTTTGAGCCTCTGTGTTGGACGTCTTTGAAAGACTTGACTTTGCAAGTGGTTTTCTTGGTGGCCCTCTGCTCGGCTCGTCGCATTTTGGAGTTGCAGGCCTTGTCTTCTCAAGAACATTTCCTGTTCATGTCTAAGGAATGGGTGGTCCTGAGAACAATGCCCTCCATTTTGCCCAAAGGGCTGTCGCCTTTTTATGTCAACCAGGTGGTGACTCTCCCGCTGTTTTCATCATCGATGGGGGAGAGTGGAGACTCGTGCTTGCATTATCTGGATGTGAAAGAGCATAGCACTATTACTTAAAATGCACGCAATCCTTCTGGAAGTTGGATCATCTCTTCATTTTGTTTGGAAGGCCTTGTCGGGGAGAGAAGTCGTCGAAGGCCTCCATTTCCTGCTGGATCAAGGAAGCAATTGCGTCTACCCATCTTCTAAAGCGCAGGGCGGTCCCAGAGGGATTGTGGGCCCATTCCACACGAACTCGGGCAGCATCATGGGCAGAGTTTTTAGTCTGGTTCTCCAGCAGACATCTGTCATGCGGCGACGTCGTCCTCTCTGCATACGTTTGTGAAGCATTACTGCCTGGATGTGCAGGCGGGTCAGGAGGTACGTTTTGGCACTAGGGCATTAAGCACGGGGCTCACGGGTCCCTCCTCCCATCTTTAGGTACTGCTATGGTACATCCCATTTGTCTGGACTGGATTGGAGGGACCTGGATGTAGGGAAAAGTAGTTCTTAACCTGCTTATTTACTTTCATGGAGTCCCTCCAGTCCAGAACACGCCCAGATATTGTCAGTAGTGGTGTTCGCGAGCCCGTCCGTGTTATGAATAGAGTTAGCAGATATTCGGTTCCGATGAGGGCTACTGCTATATACACAGTCATTGGAGGTGCTCTGATCCGTTGGGGGGTTCAAACTTTGAGGCAATGAAATTTAAAGGGGGGGGGGGGGAAGAGATGTTATGTCGGCTCCTATGAAGGGAGCGAACGGACAGAGTCTGCTATTTCTACTGTTTCTTGTCTTGCTGCTCCCGCTGGTTGTTTCTTGATTGTTTAGTTGGTATCTAATGTTTCAGTGCTGCTTTGACAGTTTGACATTGAGAAACGGAGAGAAAATCCCCAAGGGTTATAGGGTGACGTCATTACAGAAAATTTGCTCATTCACTCTCCAGCTGCTGGTGGACAGGCACAACCCATTTGTATGGACTGGATTGGAGGGACTACATGAAAGTAAATTAGCAGTTAAGAACTAATTTTTCCTTCTCGGCTTAGAATTCCCCAGTAGTATATATTTTGCATCCTGCTTGTTGGAGATAATGAAGTTTCTTACTCTAATGGGAGGTCTGTGTAGGTGGCAGGATAAATCAGACACACAAATTTGCTTTCTATCCTGAAGAGTGATCTGTGATAGCTTTGACCTAGACTGAAGAAGATGACTAGTAGAAAGATGTTAAATAAATAAACTGCACAAGAACTAAGCGCATTCTGGGATAGATGTTTGGTCTTTTTGAGCTCTGAAATACTGGTTGGCACCATCAGATGATATCACTCACTACTGTGATTTATCTTGCCGCTTATCCCATTACATATAAGTAACTTTGCCTTTTACTATGTATATTCCAAATGCATGGCTTTTGGAGTCTCGAGACTGAAGTTTGAAAAATACTTTTATTTGCAGTCAGGTATTTGAAGAAAGAAGACAGATAATTTCTCTGATAGAAAAACAGCACTGTTTATGGAAACTCATCCCTCCAGTTTTCTTTGTGTGTTCATGCTTGATTATTTTCTTTAGTTTTATATTTAGGAGAATTTACTTTTCTGTTTTTTACAGTTTGTCTCGCTAAGGTCTGAGGCTACCATGTGTCTTGCTCTTCTTGTGGCCGGCGCACCGACATCCTCATGGTTGCTGAATAGTGGGAGCAGATATTCCATAATGCAAAATTAGAGGTAATCTTATAAATTGGAAAATGCTATTTGATGTAGATCCTTTGAGTACAAAAATATTTAAGCTGATTCTGATAAATATGGAGATGAACTGATTGAATTGTTTAAAAAAAAACATTTTATTTGGCTCCTAAAAAATTAGATTCACCATTTAAAATGGAAGAAAATGTGAATTTTCTGGGATAACTTATACCTGTTCATGCAGAATGGATCCCTCCTCATAATAAAATCTCACCATGGTGGGGATTAGCTCATCAAAGACTAGCAGTATGGTATCCAAAATTTGAAGACACTGGCATGCATACAATCCATGGAATTAAGGCCATGCTTGTTTTTTTTTCTCTCTTTGTGATTTGCTATAGTGATGTCTAATCTAATCTAAGATGTCTATATATTCTACTTTTATTCTAAAGAAAATTTAGATTGAAAGCAAATTATAATCATATAACCAAATACAGTTGCTAAAATTAGTAAAAAAAATACTAAATTCAGTCTGTGTAAAAAACTAAAATACAATAAAGTGCATTGGTATATACTGTAAGTAGACTATAAGACATGGAAAGCAGTGCTTCACCTTTAAATTCTGTGCTGCTGAATGATGCAGTCCCATTACTTGTTTGCACAGTGAAATAGGTGGGACAGAAAAGAGACTTGGATCACTGGTGTGCTGTGGTAAGATAGCATTAGTTTTTGTGTGACTTTGGCGTTTTGACTGTTTTCATGTCATGCCTGCTTTACTCCACTAATATATGAAAATCTCTCCAATACAACTCTCTGTTGCAGAATATATGGGAGGGTGATATTTTCAGATTTTATTAAAAAATTAATACTAATGTCTCGTAGGAACTGTCTCAGACCAAGCGGCTGCCTATATGCTGGGGAGTGAAAATTCAAATCCACCAGCTGCGCCTGTGACATCAATGACTGGTTCCAATTGTTTTTCAATTAGTAACCCCCTCTTCCCAAGTGTTCAAAAAACAGATTAGCAATCTCTAATGATGTAGAAATATACACTTAGCTTTTCGGTTTTTGTGCTTCTCAAAAAAACCCTTTAACTTCACAAGTGTCTTTCTTTTCAAAAGGCCTTGACTTGGATTGCAAACAGCATGAATTTTCACTCCCCAGCATATAGGCAGCCGCTTGGTCTGAGACAGTTCCTACGAGACATTAGTATTAATTTTTGAATAAAATTTGAAAATATCACCCTCCCATATATTCTGCAACAGAGAGTTGTATTGGAGAGATTTTCATATATTTGTGGTATTATATTTCTCCGTAAACAAGACCGAAATCATTTCTTGCTTTACTCCAGTAGCAGAACTAGCAGCGTTCTAGCTTTGAAAACTGAGTTCAGTGCATGCTCTTCTGTATTTTTAATTTGTTTTTCATCTGTTTAACAAAGCTATCCATCGATATTGTGGAAAGGACTTTTCAAGATTACTTAGGTATTGCCTTCAGATATTTTTTCATCTAAAGTTGGAATCTGCCTGGTCTTGAAAATGCCCATGTAATATTATTTTTTTGGCAACTACTGTGCTGGTATTGCCTACAAAGAATCCAGAAAGTAGCGCAGTGAGCAGACCACCACTATGAACATAAAAGATGCAACTGACAGGTTTACAGATTGGTTACTTGAGTTGCTGCTGCATTGATCTTAGTGGCACGTGAATGAGTATCCTCCAAGCAATTAGACCCATTGGACTGCATTGCTAAGTTGGCTGAGGTCTGGTAAATTGCATAGGGTTATCAATGACAGCACATATAATACATCTTAAACTTGTTTAGGAAAGATATGGACAACAGCAGAAGGCACAGGATTGAGAGGCTAGCTAAAAGAAATGCATTAGATACTGTAACAGATAAAGACCAAATGTATGATCCGGTCTGCCCAGTGTCTTCCTCTCTGGTTCTCTTTTAAACATATAAATTTGCATACATAGAAAATCAGCTCCACTGTCCAAGTGGTCAGAACAGAGAACGTGATGGCTAACTACCTCAGTCGAGTGCGCTTGGACCCAGTGTAATGGCAACTGAACCAGGCAGTCTTCAAGCTCATAGTGCGCTGGTGGGGGGCACTGGTCATGGATATGATGGCAACATTTGCATCAGCCAAAGTGAGCAGGTTCTTCAGCTGGAGGAGAGAAAGGATGTCAGAAGGCCTGGATGCACTTATGCAGTGTTGGCCCAGACAGGGGCTTCCCTACGTCTTCCTCCATGGGCGCTTATAGGGCGAGTGATTCAGAGAGTGGAGGCGCACTGCGGGCTGATCGTCCTGATTTGCTCCAGATTGGCCGAGGTGCCCGTGGTACACGGACTTTAATTCAACTGAAGGCAGCCGAGCTGTGGAGACTTCCAAGCAGACTAGACTTGCTGTTTCAGGGTCCAGTCTTGATGCTCCAGGTGGATCGGTTATCGCTTATGGCATGACTCTTGAGAGGGCTCGATTAAGGAAGCAAAGTTATTCTGCCCAGGTAATCTCCGTGCTTCTTAGGGCCAGGAAGAGGTCCACGTCATTGTCCTACATTTGAGTGTGGAGAGTTTTTTTTTGAGAGCTGGTGTGCTGATAAGGGGTGCCGGCCATTGTTGGCATCTGTTACGGAGGTGTTAGAGGTCCTTCAGGCAGGGCTCGATAAAGGACTGGCATGTGGCTCTCTGAGGGTGCAAGTGGCTGCACTGGCCTGTTATCAAGGCAGGATCCAGGGGGTCTCTTTGGGAACGCATCCGGATGTAACTAGGTTTCTGAGAGCAGTTAAGCATCTCCGATCCCCTTTGCAGTTCATGGTGCCTTGGGACCTCAGTTTGGTACTTTGAGCTCTGATGAGGGAGCCTTTCGAGCCGTCAGCGGCATGTATCTTGAAGGACTTGACTTTGAAGACGGTATTTTTAGTGGCGATCTGTTCAGTCTGGAGGATCTCGGAACTCCAGGCTTTGTTGTATAGGGAGCCTTTTCTATCCTTCTACAGGAAGAAAGTGGTTCTGCAGTTGGTACCCTCCTTCTTGCCGAAGGTGGTGTCACCCTTCCATCTGAATCAGCCAGTCACTCTTCCAGTGTTGTCAGGTCTGGCTGAGGACTTGGTGGTCCCACAGTTGCGGCGTCTTGACATCAGGAGGTCCTTAAGAAGGTACCTGAAGAGAACAGCTTCCTTTCAAAGATCAGCTATTTGTCCTATTTGGGGGGCTGCGTAAAGGGGATGCAGCGGTGAAAGCCTCCATTTCAAGATGGATTAAAGAAGCGATTGCTTCAGCTTATATGTTATGGGGCAAAGTGGTTCTGCAAGGACTGTGGGTTCATTCCATCAGGGCGCAAGCAGCCTCCTGGGTGGAGTGCAGTTTGGTGTCACTGGGGGATATCTGTTGGGTGGCCACCTGGTCATAGCTTCAAACGTTCGTAAAGCATTACAAATTGGATGTGCAAGCGGCGGGGGATGCAAAGTTCGGGTCAGCAATACTCCAGGCTGTGCTTTCAGGTCCCTCCTGCGGTTAAGTGGCTTTGTTACATCCTTGAGGTGTGGGACTGGACTGGAGGGGACAATAAGGAAGGTGAAATTAGGTCTTACCTGCTAGTTGGCTTTCCTTGAGGAGCTCTAGTCCAGTCCTGGAACCGGGCTTGAAGAATCTCAACTTGGTGGGAGGCCTAGGGCGTTTTTGAAGCAGCAATGGAAGGTGGAGGGAGAAGAGATGCAGGTTCCTGTGTTTGGTAAGAGGCCTGTTCCATCCTCAAAGGGGATGGGCAAGTAGTATGTGGGGCAGGTAAGTTGCCCTATGTTTGTAGGGTTCCGTGTTGGGGGTGGGGGCCAGAGAGGTGGTTTCCTGGGGGGGGGGGCGGTTCCTCGGAGGAACCCCGTGTAGATTTTTTAAAGTTTTTTTTCTCATGTTAACTTCTTATTTGTTGTTGTTTTGAATCTGCTTTGTCAATAGGTTACTGGGGGCTGGTGGGTGGAGCCAGTTGCCCAAGTATCCTGGTGTCATCAAAATGTGACATGCTCAGTCTCCAAGCTGCTGGTTCGGGTTGACTATCCTGAGGTGCGGGACTGGGCTGGAGTTCCTCAAGGAAAGCCAATTAGCAGGTAAGGCCTAATTTCACTTGTAGTGGCCGCCCTGAGGTGCGATGGAATCCTAGTGCATCCGTATCTGGATGACTGGTTGATCAGGGCAAAGGCGGAGGAAGAGAGTGCCGAGGTTACTTAGCGCATTCAGTTCTTTCTGCAAAAGCTCAGCTGGGTAGTCAGTGTTGCAGAGAGCCAGTTGCACCCCAAGCAAGAATTGGTTTACCTGGGAGCCCATTTCAGTACCCAGGTAGGCTTGGTTTCCCTTCCAGCAAGATGGGTCTCGAAGATTCAGGAGCAAGTACGGTGCTGCTTGCAAGGGGGGAGGGTGCCAATGGCCTGGCCTTACCTCCAGCTCCTCTATGGCGACCATGCTGGAGATGGTTCTGTGGGCCATTGCTCATATGAGACTGCTTCAACGTGCTCTCTTCTCAGTGGTCTCCTCAAAGACATTCCCTGGCGAAGCCTCTGTGTCCTCTCAAGACCTGGCTGCATCTTTGCTGGTGGCTGCGGTCTATGAACCTATCAGTGGGGAGAGCCTTTGAAGCCTCCCAAGTGGATACTTGTAACCACGGATGCAAGTTTCTCGGGTGAGGGGGGGGGGGGTTCACTGTCAGTCTCAGGTGACGTAGGCTCTTTGGTCTCAGGAGGAGAAGACCTGGTCCATCAACTGCTTGGAGATGCAAACAGTGTTTGTAGCTCTGAGGTTTTCCAGTCTCTAATTCATAGGAAGGCAGTGAGAGTTTGCTCCGATAATGCTACCACGGTGGCATACATCAGTTGTCAGGGAGGTACGGGGAGTGTGGTTCTGGCACAGGAAATCTTGCCTCTTCCCCTGTGGGCAGAGGCAAACCTGCTAGCATTATCTGCAACACATGTGGCAGGAGAAGAAAATGTTCAGGCCAACTTTCTTGGTCAGCACCTCCTGAATCAGGGGGCGTGGTCCTTGGATCACTGTTTTACAGCATAGTTCGTCGCTGGAGTGAGCTGGTGATGAATCTGATGGAAACAATGGAGAACGCCAAGATGAACCATTTCTTCAGTCTGCGCGGGGAAAGGATATCAGAGGTTCTTGGCACCCTAGCACAGAGGTGGCCAGCAAGGGGGAGCTTCTCTGTGTTCCCTCCTTGGGCCCTCATCAGCTGTCTCCTGCACAGAATAGAGGTCCATCAGGGAATGGCAATATTGATAGCGCTGGATTGGCTGTGGAGACCCCATAGTATGCAGATCTGAGGCACTTACTAGTTGAGGACCCATGGCAGCTCCTGCAGACAGATGCTCTGCTCTCACAGGGCTCCATACTCATGCCCCAGGTCGATTGATTCTCGCTTATGGCCTGGCTCTTGAGATGGCTAGGTTAAGAAAGAAGGGCTATTTGGCACAAGTTATTGCTACTTTGCTTAAGGTGTGAAAACTATTTACATCTCTGTTCTATGGCAGGGTGTGGCAAGTGTTTGAGAGCTGATGTATGGATAGGGTGCTTGGGCCTCTATTGACTTCCATTCTGGATGTGCTCATATTCTAGAAAGCTGGGCTGGAAAAAGGGGCTAGCCCTAAATTTCTTGCAGGTTCAAGTGTCTGCCTTGATGTGCTACAGAGGCAGGGTTTAGGGAGCTTCCCTGACTGCTCACCCAGAATATTGTTCATTTCCTTAGGGCAGTTAAGCAACTGCACCCCTAGTTTGTCCAGTGGTACTGCCATGGGACCTTAGTTTGGTGCTTTCGCACACTGAACATCCTTTTGAGCTATTGGCTCAGACCACTCTGAAGGATCTTACACTAAAGACATCATTTTTGGTGGCTATCTGTTCGGCCAGGCGCATTTCTGTGCTTCAAGCTCTTTCGTGTCGTGAACCCTTCCTCCTCATCCCTAAGTAAAAGGTGGTTTTGAGACCAGTGCCTTCCTTTCTGCCCAAGGTCGCGTCCAGGTTCAACTTAAAATCAACCTGTTTCTCTCCTAGCCTTTACGCCGGGAGGCAATACCCCACAGGATTGTTGGTTGCATCTTCTGGATGTCCACCAAGTTCGATGCAAATACTTAAAGTGGATTCAGCCTTTTTGAGTTTCCAATCGCTTTTGTCTCGTCGGGGGGACCACGCAGGGGGGAGGCGGCTTCCAAAGCATCGGTAGCTAGATGGTTGAAGGAGGCTGTTGCAGCGGCCCATCTGAAGTGCAAGCTGCTTCCACAAGGGCTCGCAAGCCCATTCCATAAGGGCTCAGGCAGCTTCCTGAGCAGAGGTGGGCCTGGTGCCGCTGGCTGACATTTGCAGAGCGGCAACTTGGTCAACTCTGCATACGTTTACGCACCACTATCAACTTTGATGTTCAGGCACAGAGAGAAGTGCAGTTTTAAGAAGTGTGTTTTCAGGCTGGTCTTGCTGGTCCCACCCGTTGTTGAGGTACTACTCTGGTACATCCCACATGTCTGGACTGGAGGGATGATAGGGAAGGTGAAATTAGGTCCTACCTGATAATGACCTTTCTTTGAGTCCCTTCAGTCCAGCACCCACCCTGTTCTGCTTGGTAAGCCCAGATTATTGTGTGACATGGTCTCAGGGATCTGGGCTACAGGATTCACTCCTTTCTCTACAGAGAATTCAGATGATGTTCTTTGTGTTGCTGCATATAGTTCTTTTGGCTGTTATGCTCATACATGTGTGTGGGTGGAAAAAAATATCAAGGGTACTGAGACACACTTTGTATTCTGTAACTTTAATTTGGCTGTTCTTGGAGTCTGCTTTGTAAATAGGATACTGGCCTATAGATGCTGTGCAAGGTGCTTTTCTACTGTGACATCAAAAATTGGACATGCTCAGTCTCCAGCTGCTGGTGAGAGGAGATAACCCATGAGTTATCTGGAGGGGCTCGAGGAATGGCCATTATCAGGTAGGACCTAATTTCACCTTCTGTATTACTCCTTACAGAAAAAGGTGTGTTTTATGAAACTTCTGAGAGAATGCTTTCTAAATTTAATGCAAAATTATCTTTTAGTGTTGCTAGACTAGTTTAGACGAATGGGTTTTGCTCCTTATCCAGCAGGTGGAGGCAGTACGGAGCAACATTCAGTGATGGGATCACTTTATATTCATTGGTGCAGCACTGAGAGAAACCAGTACTGTCTGTCCCCAGCAAGTGGCAAAATTTGTGGACTGGTGCAGCAATGCAGATAGGTCCCTCCCTCCTGGCCCAGATCAGTTTTGTGGCCTCTGTCTCAAGACCTTTGGCCCATTTGCTCAGAGCTTGAGTATGCCCATAGTCTCTTTGAGCCGACAGTTGCCCTGTATCCAGCGTTGTTACCCATATCCATCAAGCTGGGCTGGAGAGCAAGCAGGTGGACCCTATGGGGGCGCCTGGTTGGGGGGGTGGTTGGTAAGTTTGGGCCCAGATCCCCCCCCCCTTTCCCTCTTACTGTCTTGAATCTGCTTGTTCTGCTGTTTGTGTTTTTTGTTATGTTTTTTTAAAAATTTGGTTTTGTTTCTTTAATAGGCGCTCTCCTCTTCTACTTGAGTAAAGTAGTTACAAACTTCCAAAATATCCCTGAAAAAGAGAAGCTCTGAGGCAACTAGGTGTTTCTCAGCCATGTGTTTGTGGCTGGGGAGGCACCCCTTGGGGTCTACGGCTGGCCCAACAGGTGCAGGGATTCCCTTACCATTTGGCGTTTGTGTTTGCCATAGCTGTTTTTTTTTCTTCAGGACTTTTCTCTTACTGCATTGAGCGATGCTGGGTGTATGGAGGGGTGCTGCTTACAGTTCCTATTGAGTGAGCTCTGCTGCTGGCTTTTTGCCTGGAGTGTGATGGAGAAGCTTTAGGGAACATTTTTATTTCCAGCAATGTCACGCTCCCCTGCCCCCCCCCCCCCCCCCACACACCTTGGGAAACCTGATGTTGACTTTCTGCTTCTGCCATGTCTCTCGCAATCTCCCCCTCGGATGGCCACTTGGTCTTGGCTGAGGGAGAATATGATAAGGTGGCCGCAGGCTCATGCCAGTCAGCTCCCAAAGGTCCTCTGGGGCACATTTTTGGCTGACTTTGAGCAGCAGATCCTGAAACATCTTATGGGCTGTTTTCAATTTTTGGTAGCTGCATGGCAGCTCCTCTAGGGGCTCTGACTCCCCTATGGGGAACTTGGGACCCTATGGTAGCAAGGGGGGCAATTGCTCCTGTTCCTCATTTTTGCTTGTCCTCAAGAGTCTTGTCTGTGCCCCCCCTCACCCTAGGGAGAAATGTTGAAGTGAAGAGGACTCCCTGTCAAAGGAGTCAGCAGAAGAATGGGAGCTGCCCCTGGCAGAGGATGAGGATCCATTGATGATTTGGCTGTTCTAAAGAGAGGACTTCTCTTCCCTGATTCAGGGTGCTATAGCAGCTCTGCGCATTCCAGAGTCTCCTCCAGGGGAAGGTTTCACAAGTGGGCCAAATCCTGGAGAGGCTGAGACAGCCCTCCAGCTGCCTGCCCTTGTGAAAGCTCATGTTCTTTCAATGGAAGACTCCATAGCTAGGTTTCAGGGGCACTACGGTCCTACCTTTGCTGTATCCTCTGTCCCAAGGGGAGAGGGGACATTTTTTACGGGGTTCCAAATGTGGATGCCCTGATGACTGCAGTAAGGAAGCACATGACCATTCCAGTGGAAGGTGAGGCTGTTCTGAAGGAAGCTCATGAGAGAAGAGTGGAAGCTCTCCTCAAGCATGCCTTCTCAGCTTAGCTGTGCACATGCGTGCAGCACTTCATGCTAGCAGAGTGGCCCAAGCATGCTTGTATTGGATCCAGCAATTGGCGGGCAGCCCAGAGGTGGCTGATTAGAATCCAGAATGTTGCTCATGGGGATGTCCTGTATGACTTGATCAGAAACTCCTCTTGGTATATGGTGGTCTGGAGATGGCTCTGGTTCTGGCTTTGAAATTGGACGGCAGATGCAGTTTCCAAGCTGCGAGTGAGTAAACTCCCCTACAGTAGGACAGATTCTGCTCTTTGGAGAGGACCTGGAGAAGATGGTAAAAGACCTTTGAGAAGTTCCCTTACAGAGGCTCCAAGAAGATAAGCTCAGAAGAATGCAAGTGCTCCCCTTGTAGGGCATAGCGAAGAACATGGTGATCTTTTTGAGCTGGTAAGAGCTCTGGTGTGGCCTCTTCCTTCTCTAAGCCCAAGAAGGGCCAGCTCTTTTGGGGATCCCAGTGGTCTTGGGACTCATTGTGGACCTCCTCTGATAGTGGTAACTCTCACTCTGAGATCCAGCTAGTCCCTTCTGAGGGGTTGGCAGGTGGAGTGTGTCCCTGGCTATCTTACTCAGAATGGATCCACTTCATGTTGAACCAACCTAGAGAGCCTCAAAAGGGGGTGATCTCTGAAGTTTGCAGAACTGCTCCAAGGTGCCTTTGTGGAGCCTTTTTGTTTCTCTCTGTCCAAAAGAGTAGTGGTCAGGAGCCTCTCCAGAGTCTTCTGCATTGGCAGGCTATTGTACCCATACCCTCTGCAGAGCTGGGTCTGCGATGATATTCCATTTACTTAGTGATCCCCAAAAGAGGTGGGTCCTCCCTGCCTATTCTGGATATGAAAGTGGCCAATGCCCAGTTATGAGTACCCTACTTTTGCATGGAGACTCTCAAGTCAATCATTGCGTTGGTCCAGCAAGGGGAGTTCCTGACCTCCTTGGACCTGTCTGAGTTATACTTCTGTATTCCCATCCTGGAACACCATCGGAGGTTCCTCCACTTCTGTGTCTTGGGCTGCCATTTCCAGTTTCATGCCCTGCCCTTGGGTCTGAACCAAAACTGTGGATGTTGTTGGAAGAACTTGTTTGTTCAATAATAACCAGCCAGGCCCGACACAGGCCGTGTTTCGCAATACCTTCTTCAGGGGCTAATTGGCTAAACACACAAATATTAAAAATGATAAAAAATAAAACACAATCATAATGTAAACAGTGTAAAAAGTGTATTTTTAACGTGTTGTCTATTTATGGAATGTTACATGTGCATGTATTTATGAATGCCCATTATGTTTTTTATGGTGTATCCAATAGTATGCATGTTTTTTAATTGTGGTGCTTCACCCATAGTTCTATTTCAAGGTTTATATGTACTATTTTAAGTAATTCATAATTTAGTTTATCCTTTTCATGGTTTCTTATTTATTCATTTATTTTATGCATTTTAATGATTTGTCTTAGTCCTCCTTTCTACACTTTTTACACTGTTTACATTATGATTGTGTTTTATTTTTTATCATTTTTAATATTTGTGTGTTTAGCCAATTAACCCCTGAAGAAGGTATTGCGAAACATGGCCTGTGTCGGGCCTGGCTGGTTATTATTGAATAAACAAGTTCTTCCAACATCCACGGTTTTGGTTTGGTCTTTTGTCGCTGCACGTGGATAAGTGATTCTTCGTTGGTACCTGCCCTTGGGTCTGGCCATGAGTTCTTGCACCTTCTTCAAAATCATGGTGGTGGCAGTGACAGCCTTCCTGCGCAAGCAAGGGATTTGGGTTCACCTGTATCTGGAAAACTGACCTCCCTGGACTTCTATTCCATGCAGAAGTCCAGGGAGGTCTCAGCCCAGGTGATCTGGTGGCTCAAAAAGCTGGAATGGGTGATCAATTATCACAAGCAGTTTAATTCTTTCCCAGGTGGAGTTCTGGATGCAGGGTGGCAGGATGTTTCTCACCCCAGACAGGTTGGCCATGCTAAAGTCCCACCTCTGATGTTGCTCTCAGGAGGTCCCAGGCCATGGGACTTCTACAGCTTCCAGACTCGGTGACATTGACCCTGGAGCTGTTGTCTTGGCCAGGACACTCATGTGCTCACTACAAGGATGCCACCTGGCTGGTTGGTCTCCCTGCTCACTATGTTAAAGCAACGTCTACTTCTTCCCCAGAAGATCAAGGAGGAATTCGCGTGGTGGCTACAGTCTGGACAGGGGTGCCTCAGAGGTCACTAGCTTGGGTGATAGTCACCACAGATGCTAGCCTGCTGGGCTGGGTAGCCCACTATTCAGTTTGTATAAGGACATTGATCCCTTCAAGAAGCCTGGAGGCCAAGGTGATCTACTGAGCTCTGGAGAGATTTGCCTCTTCTGGAGGGCAAGGCTGTGTCAGTGTTTTCAGACAATACCATGGTAGTAGTGTACATCAGCAAACTGGGCAGAATTTGCAGTAGTATGGAGACTCATCTAGTGACTGTGTTTAGCAGCCCACATAGCTGGTGTCAACAGTATGCAGGCTGACATCTCAAGTCAGAAAATGGTGTGTCCCAGAGAGTGGGAGCTTGGCATGCTGAGGTGTGGCCTGCCAGTATTTGACCTGATGGGCCTCTCAGGGGGGATGCCAAAGTTCAGAATATTCTCCAGGAACAAGCAGGAAGTCAGTCCTCACTCATGGGTGACGTCTGCACTGATGGAGCCCGTGCGGAGCAATTCCCCAGCTTTCAAAGAAAGCCTTTGGGATTGCTGCTACACATGCGTGGTCCTTTTTTTGCCCAAGGGTGCCATCTTGCTCAGTCTCCCTTTTTCCGCGGAGCCCTTCAGATGCATGTCCTTATCCCTCGGAAAAAGCGTTTCTTTTTCGGCCTCTGGCCTGCTATTTTTCCAGTTGTACCAGTCCTCTACCCGTCCCTCCCCTGCTACTTTTTCTTTTTGAGCAAAGGATGTTTTTCGTAGCATTTTTTCCTTTTGTGGGCTTCGTGCCCTTTTTTCCCCAACCGCTGGCAGTGCAGGTCTTCAACCTTGCAGGGGCCCTCTTTGTCCCGATGGCCACCAGTTTTAAAAAATGTGACAGGTGCTCACCGATACCCATGACTGTTGTCTGCGGTGCCTCGGGGCCGATCATGATCCGGAGCTCTGCTCGCTTTGTAAGAAAATGTCCTCTAAGGCCCTGCTAAGTCGTAAGCAGAAGTCCGATGATTCTGTAAGGCAACCTCAGAATCCCCGGTGGCACCCTCTGTCGTCTCCGTGGGTGGGATCCCCCACCTTGGCCCCGCGCTTAAGGCTGCACTCTGACCAGGGGTCCCTTGAAGTGGAGCGGTGTAAGAATAAGAAGACCTCAAAGTCGCTGTCAGGGGCTCCGGACAAGTGCGAGCGCTTCCACGCTCAGTCGCTCAACCCCCCTCGGCGTTCCTGAGAGTCGGACAAGGAGCGGCCTCGTAAGGTACCTCGTACTGATACGGAGGCCTCTGGCGATGGTGCCCGGTCTCCTGAGGGTCGTCCCGGTGAGGACCCCCTCTCTTCCTTGACCCCTGACCCGGTAACCCATGCCTGCGTGGGAGTCCCATATGCTGGTACTAGAGCGCAGCGTTTCTGCCTTCTTAACTGCCCAGCAGCCGCTCAACACCCAGCACGGCTGGCTCGCACCTAGAGACTTAGATTCCCTCGAGAGGGACTCTAAAACCCGCCCTGGAAACCCCTGAGAGCCGTGAGCCTTGTGAGTTTCCTCGGCTCCGGTCTCGCTCGCCGCCGTGTTCCTCAGGGGCGAGATCCTCCAGGGCCTCCGGCTCCAAACGGGCCTCGGCCTCCGGACGGAGCGACTAGCCCGAGTTGGATTCCTCCTCTGATCTCTCGGGCCGGAAGTCAGTTGGGGATACTTCCCCGTAGACCCGTGCCCACTGGGACCTCCCTTTGGACCCGTCCCCACCTGCCTTTCAGAGGCGTTCACCGCTGGAAGATACCTCCTTCTTGGTGTTCATGCGGGATATGGCATGGGCCCTCAACCTGGCTACCCAGGCAGAGGAGAAGCCTCGAGCCGAAGAGCTCGATATCTTGCAGTACGAGTCCCCACCTCTGGAGTCTCTTACTGTCCTAGTTCCTCCCATTCTGTCCAGGCTGCTACTCCGCACGTGGGAGATACCTGCCTCTGTGTCCAGTGAGAATTGACAATCAAACATCAAATATCTTTAAACAAACTCAAGGCCTTCCACAAGGATCTGCGCTGTCAGCACTTCTATTTAATATTTACCTCCAACCAGTCTGCAACATCTTTAAACGCCACGGCGTAAATTACCACATTTATGCAGACGATATGTTTTACCTACCATTAAAAATCCCACACCCACCAATACAACAAATAAAAGATTGCTTTAATGAATTAACATCTTGGCTCATTGACCACAACCTATACATTAATTTTACAAAAACTGATATCCTCTGTCACAAAAAACCAAACATATACACCTCCAAATTCCATCACCCTAAATAACCACGAGATTAAAGCTAAAAAAGAATTAAAATAGCTAGGTGTAATACTTGATGATAAACTTAATATGGACTCACACATAAAAAACCTTACAAAATCTATACATTTTAAAATTAAGACCCTGAAACAAATACGCCCATTAATTCATTTACACGACTTCATATCAATAATACAAGCAATCATCACCCCACACTTTGATTTTGCAAACTTAATTCTCCAGGGAATCACGCGGCAAAACATTAAAAAGATCCAATTAACTCAAAATATTGCGGCTAGAATTATAATGAAAGTAAGTCCAAAAGAACACATTACACCAATTCTTGCTAAACTCCATTGGATACCTATTCACGAAAGGATACACTACAAAATACTAGTTACCACCTTCAAACTGATGAATAAACTTTCACCATCCGTACTTAATAACCTGATCAACATAGAACCAAATAAGAGATCTCAAAAGTAGAAATACAAACACAATATCATTACCTAAAGATTATAAAAAAGCTAGAAAACTAACCAATAACAGGGCCTTCTCTCACTGTGCACCGTCTCTATGGAATAACCTACCTGACAATATCCGCCTCCTAACTGAACTCAAAGAATTTAGAAAAAAACTAAAAACACATCTATTCACCTTACATTATACACCTCTGGACTGCCAAACCATACAAGTTGACACAGGATAATAATCCCTACAAGGCATACACTCAACCAAAATAAACGCATAATCTGATACTAAAAGATGGTCTTCATGTAATTCAAATTTTATAAAATTAATGTAAATATGTAAAGGTTTGATTACATCCACTCAATACCACCGGATGAAATCACAGTTTATATGTCTTTAATTATACTGTTAAATGTAAAAAGTTAAATCTGTTCCCTGTAAAATGACTAGGACATGATTAACCATGTACCTTGAATTTTCTCTGTTCATTGTAAACCGCACTTGATACTTGGGAAAGAGCGGTATATAAATGTGTGCTAAATAAAAAAATAAAATAAATAAATAAATTGTGAATAAGCACCTCGACGCGATGTACAGGGTCCAGCGCGGCCCCGGGTTTAGGAAGACCCAGCTTCCCCACACCTCCATGGTAGTGGAATCGGTGATGGGGAAGCAAAAGAGCCCGAAGTCGCACTCTTTGGTTCCGCCGGGTAGGGAGTCGAGAGCCCTTGATGCCTTGGGGCACACGGCTTACCAGGGGTCCATTTTCACATGCGTATTAAGGCTTACCCAACTGTACATGGGCATATTCCTGTGGAACCTTGCCAAGAAGCTCGGGGGGTTCTCCATGGGCCTCGCAGGTGAACCTCTTCTTAGGTTCCAGACCCTCCTGAGGTCCATTGCGGAGTGCTCAAAATACTTCTCCCGTGCTGCCTACAACGGATTTGAATCCTCGGCCCGTGTTGCATCGGGGCCAGGCGCAAGGCATGGCTCCAGTCCTCTGACTTGCAGCAGTGGGTCCAGGAAAAGCTCCTTGACGTCCCCTGCCTTGGCGAGCAACCTTTTGGTAAGCCTATGGATTTTAAGGCTGTCTAGATAGAAACGGAGTTTGTGACCCAAACCCGCCTCTCGTGCAAGACCTCCTCCCTCCCTCCCTCCCTCGGAAGAAACAACCAGCTAAGAAGCTGTTCTTCCCGAGGAAGGGCCAACCTTACTGAGGTTACCCACCCACTCACGTGCCGGCCACTGCAACGCAGGGATAGGCACCCACGGCCACCGCAAGCCTAAAGGGCCCAAGGCCCAAACCCCGGCGCCACTCAGCCCGCTCAGGATTTTTGATGCCAGCAGTGTAGCTTTTCGCCCTCCAGCAGCTTTGCAGCCGGTGGGGGGACGCCTGTCCCTCTTCACCCCTCGGTGGGTGTCAGTCACGTCGGACACCTGGGTCCTCCAAGTGATCTGAGATGGGTATTGCCTCCACCTGGACAGGCTTCCCCCTCCCTTCTCACCAGCATAGCTTTCTCGACTCCCCACACACCAGACATATCTACAGCGGGAGCTGGACAACCTCCTCGCCCAGCGGATGGTCGAGAGGGTACCGACGCACCTCAGAGGACGGGGTTTTTATTCCCGGTACTTCCTTTTCCCAAAAAAAAAATGGGAGGTCTGCGGGCCATCCTCGACCTCGGAAAGTTAAACAAGTTCTTGGTGCAGGAGAAGTTTAAAATGCTATCGCTTGACGTCCTGCTGCCCTTCCTCCAGCAGGGCGATTGGCTATGCTCCTTGGATCTTGGGGACGCTTACGCCCATATCTTGATTCAGCCCCAGTACAGGTAATATCTGCGCTGCAGGATGCAAGAGGAACACTACCAATACAGGGTGCTCCCCTTCGGGCTTGCGTCTGCTCCGCGGGTCTTCACAAAGTGCCTCTCCGCGGCCACCGTCTCCCTCAGACTGCAGGGCGTACCGGTCTTCTCTTACCTCGACAACTGGCTTGTCACGGGGCCCTCGGCCGGAGAAACTCGATTGGTGGCATTGCGCACGATCCTCCACGAACGCCTAGGGTTCCTGGTCAACTACCCCAAGTCCCACCTCGGACCGGTGCAGGCCTTGGAGTTTAGCAGCGCATGTCTTGACACTCAGCGGGCGATCACCTTCCTGCCGGCAGACAGTGCAGCCCATGCATCCTGCCTCTGAGCCCTGGTGGTTGCTCAGGTCCAGAGCAACGCTCGGGTCATGGCGCGGACAATGCTGTGCCTTCTGGGGCACATGGTATCCACCGTCCATGTGGTCTCCTACGGCCACATGCACATGCGGACGGCCCAGTGGTGCCTCGGTGTTCAGTGAGGCCTGGCCTTAGGTCACCTCAGAGACCCTATTAGGCTCTCCCACAACCTTCACGGGTCTCTGGACTGGTGGCAGGAGCACCGCAACCTCCTCAGAGGCTGCCCTTCCAAACCCCACAGCACGAGCTTGTCCTGACAACGGATGCTTCCCTGCTGGGGTGGGGAGCCCACTGCGGTGCGCTGTGCCCTCAGAGCTGGTGGACACCCGAAGAGTCCCAACAACAAATAAACTTGCTCAAGCTTTGGACAGTCCGATGGGCCCTGAAGGCCTTTGAGGATCATCTGAGAGGGAAGTCGGTACTCATGCAGACTGACACAGAGTAACGATGTTTTACATCAGCAAGGAGGGGGGCACAGGCTTCCGCCTCCTCTGCCGGGAGGTGGTCCTCCTCTGCTCCTTTGCCTTCCATTGGGGGATGACCCTACGAGCGGTCTGCCTTCCGGGCCACGAGAACATCCTCGCGGACAAACTCAGCAGGATCCTCCACCCTCACGAGTGGCGGCTGGACCCGGAGGCTGGCGGCCTTTTGTTTCATCGATGGAGGACCCTGACCATCGACCTGTTCGCCAGCCTGATGAACACATAGCTTCCCTGCTTCTGCAGACCAATTCCGCACCTGAGCAGGGAGGCCCCAGATGCGTCGTTCTTCAGTTGGACCTCCGGGCTTCTTTACGCATTCTCTCCCACTCCTCTCATCGCAAGGACCCTCCAGAAAGTTCAGCGGGAGCAAGCGTCGGTGATCCTGATCGCTCCCTCGACAGCCATGGTTCCCACTCCTGCTCTGGCTCTCACCAAGCTCCCAGTTCCGCTGGGCTGTGCCCCGGGCCTGCTAACACAGCAGGAGGGATGGGTGTTCCAACCGAATCTGGCCTCGTTGTCCCTCACGACCCAGTGGCTGAACGGATTTCCCTAGCCCTGCTGGACCTCCCGGAGGAGGTCCTCCTTGCATCAAGGAAAGACTCGATGAGACGAGTCTACGCCTTCAAGTGGCGGTGCTTCTTTGTCTGGTGCTCCGGGCTCCAGATCGACCCATTCTCTTGTCCTACCTGATGTATCTTCCAGTACCTCCTTCACCTCTCGAAGGAAGGGCTTAAGCCAAACTCTGTCAGGGTGCACCTGAGTGCCATCTCGGTGAATTACCTCCCAGTTGAGGGTAAACCCCTCTCAGAGCAGCCCTTGGTGTCCCGCTTCATGCGGGGTCTCTTGCTTTCCAAACCTCCCATCTGGCCTCCCCCGAATATAGTGCTCATGCAGCTTATGCGTTCACCCTTCAAGCCGATGGCGATGTGCTCGCTTCGGCACCTATCCTGGAAGGTGGTCTTCCTAGTGGCTCTGATCTCGGCCCGCCAAGTCAGTGAACTCCAGGCTCTCATGGCTGATGCACCTTACACCAGGTTCTATGGGAACAGAATGGTCCTCCTTACCCCACCCCAAGTTCCTGCCAAAGGTTGTCTTGAATTTCCATCTCAATCAGGAGATAGTCTTACCGACCTTCTTCTTGAGACCCCATGCCAAACAGGCATCGGCAGTTTTGCATACGTTCGACTGCAAAAAGGCTCTTGCCCTCTACTTGCAGCGCACCCAGCCTCATCGCAAGTCTGGCCGGCTCTTCGTGTCCTACGATCCCAGTTGACTGGGGCAGGCAGTTACAAAACGCACGCTCTCCATCTGAGTGGTGGACTGCATCGCCTTTGCTCATGCGAAGGCAGGCGCCCCGCTGGGTCGGCAGGTCACCGCACACAGCGTCTGAGCCAAGGCGGCTTCAGTAGCTTCGCTGCGCTCAGTGCCTCTGACAGACATCTGCCAGGCTGCGACCTGGTCTTCAGTAAACACTTTTGCTTCGCACTACTACCTGGAGAGGGAATCCTGCTGGGACAGCTCCTTTGGCCAGGCTGTACTCTGTAATCTGTTCGGGGTATAAGCAACTTCGGCCATCTGACCCTTCTCGATGGCTACCGAGGGGATTTTGCCCGGTGGACCTGAGAACACGGGCTCCTTCGAGCATCGGCTTCTGCTCATGACTTCACGGAGGCATTTTTTGGTTACAGGTTTGGTAGCCTGTAGCTGGGGAGTCCCATAAGTGAGGACTGACTTCCTGCTTGTTCCTGGAGAAAGCGTAGTTACTCACCTGTAACAGGTGTTCTCCAGGGATAGCAGGAATCTGTCTTCACTACCCTCCCACCTCCCCTGATGAGTTGCTGGATTTTTATCCTTCCCTTACCATCTACTTGGTAGGGCTCTAGCTAAGGGACCTGGCTGAGCAAGATGGCACCCTTGGGCGGGAAGAGGGTCACACATGCGTGGCAGCAATTCCAAAGGCTTTCTTTGAAAGCTGGGGAATTGCTCCATGCGGGCTCCGTCGGTGCTGACGTCACCCATAAGTGAGGACTGATTCCTGCTGTCCCTGGAGAACACCTGTAAGGTGAATAACTATGCTTTTTCAGCTTTAGGATGGATTTGCAGGTGGTGGTGGTCCTGGGTGCTCTGCTTTAGGAGTGACTCCAGGAAAGGCTCCTGTATGTCTTTCCCTCTTGGCCCTTGGTGAATAGTGTTCTACGCAGAATTCAGTTTCACCCAGGTTCGGTCAGTCTAGTGGCACCAGATTGTCTGTCTGCAGGTTGCAGTACATCGATCTCTTGTGCATGTTGGTAGGGTTCCCTCTATCACTATATTGGGAGAGGATTCTCTGGAAGGGGTCCCCTGGTGATGGAGGATTCTGTTCCCTGTTCGTTTACGGCCTGACCCTTGAGAGGTTTAAGCTGCCTAAGAAGTGCTGCTCTCGATTGGTAGTCAACATCCTTCTTAAGGATAAGAGGGCCTCTACTTCCTTATAGCCTTCATAAGGATCTGGAAGGTTTTTGAGAGGTGGTGTTACTCTCAAGACCTGGAAGCCAGGAAAATAGACCTAGTTCTGTCCTCCTTACAGTCCGTTAGACCAGGTTTTAGCTCTGAACTCTTTCAAGGTTTAGGTGGTGGCTCTTGCGTGTTACTGAGTAAAATTCAAGGTGTATTCAGCTTCCTCAAAGGGGTGAAGTAGTTTTCTGGGAACAAGCAGGAAGTCAGTCCTCACATATGGATGACATTGGCATCGACAGAGCCCCTGCGGAAGCATCTCCCCTGCTTTCAAAAAAAGCCTTTGGGAGATGCACCACGCATTTGTGGTTCCTTTCCTGCCAAAGGGTACCATCTTGCCTCAATCTCCTCTTTTCTGCTTATCCCTCCGGACTTCTGTCCAGTTTCCCCTGGAAAAGGTTTTTTTTTTTTTTTTTTTAAATTAAGTGAAAGCATTGCCAGCCCACTTCAGTGGAAAAGCTGGTCCCCACATGGCCTCCAATTCCTCCAGCACATCCAAAGCCTCTGATGCCTCTCTATTTATCCTTAGACCTGTTATTTCCCCGAACTTAGCAAACTCCTCCAATACCCTAGGCAAGACTATTCGGAGAGAACTTAAATGAACCAGCATATCATCCGCGAAAGCTGATATCTTAAATTCCGCCCGTCCTATCTTAATCCTGGGCACCTCTACAACTCTCTAGTTTGCATGTCAAGGGGTCCAAAGAGAGGACAAACAGCAAGAGAGAGGGAGCACCCCTGCCTTGTCCCCTGTCCCACCCCAATATCTCCTGATAGTACCCCATTGACTACCACCGCTGCTTTTGGCTGCACGTACAATAGCCGAAACATTTGAATAAACTGATCTCCTATACCATATCTTGGGAGAAGGTGGAACAAGTAGCTCCACTCTACCCGGTCAAACGCCACCTTGGCATCAAAACTCACCAGAAGGGATGCCACCCGATGCTCATGGGCCCACTCAAGGGAAGGGATGATCTTGCGCAGTTTCCTAGAAGCATATCTCCCCCAAATGAATCCCACCCGAGATTCTTGAATCAGGTCAGATAACAAGGGTGCCAACCTCTCTGCCAGGACCTTAGCCAGTAATTTTAAGTCAAAATTTATTAGGGAGATTGGTCTGTATGATGATCCTAGCAGCGGGTTTTTACCTGGTTTAGAGATTGATATGTGCCCTGTTGTTGCCCCACTGCACCTCACCCCGCTCTACCTGTTCGCTATACACTTCCGTCAGTACAGGAGCCAGGGGCCTGTCCAGATGGTGCTTCCTGTATACTCTGCAAAATCTTTTTAAGTGAAATAGGCTGCTCTAATTGATCTGCCTGCTGCCGAGAGAGACTAGGTCCTTAAAATAATCAATCACCTGGGGCATTTAGGTTCCCTCTGCTGTATAGAATGTCTGATAGAACGTTTGAAAAAGTTGGGCAGTCTTACCCGATTCTTTGCATATTCGCCCCTCCTTGTCTTGTAGCGCAGTAACCACATTGGGGCCTCTACGACCGCGAAGGCATTGAGCTAACCACTTCCCTGATATGTCCCCGTAATGGTACAGTTGGAATTTGTAATACAGTTGTGACTTCTTTGCGCGCTGATGCAGCACTTCATTAAGTGCCTCCTGCGTTTCTAAAAGTCGAGCTCTGGTCTCTTGTGTGGGGTTCCTGCCATACCTCCTATGTTCTATTTGGACCTGCTTCTCCAGTCTTAAAATCATGGCATTCATTTATTGTCTCCTATTTGACACATACGCGATAATAACCTCCCGAAGGACTGCCTTGGCAGCCTCCTAGAATAACTCCAGAGTGTCTCTATGTTGTCTATTATGCTACTCATAGTTTCGCCAACAGACTTGCAGATAATCCCGAAACTGAACATCCCCATAGAGGTATCTGTGAAACCGCCACTGCCGCTGCTGTGCCTGCGGGTCTCACCAGGAAAGGTCTATTCAAACTGGGGAGTGGTTGAATATCTCATCTGGGCCCATCTCCACCTCCGTCACCTGCGCAAACAGAGACTCAGAAAGCAATAAAAAATATATTCGAGCACTGGTGTTGTGGGCCCTCGATCTATGCGAATAGTCCCGATCCGTGGGGTGTAATAAATGCCAGGGATCCACCACACTCACCCGGCGCTCATATCGCCTCAGCACTTGTGATGTAGCCCCACGCGTC
Organism: Ichthyophis bannanicus; assembly: GCA_033557465.1. Taxonomy (NCBI): domain Eukaryota; kingdom Metazoa; phylum Chordata; class Amphibia; order Gymnophiona; family Ichthyophiidae; genus Ichthyophis; species Ichthyophis bannanicus. The sequence continues at coordinate 1,104,615,268 of CM066031.1, forward strand.
TCCAAACTCTCCCAGTTGGAGACATCCATCTCTAGGTCCAAAACCCCATTAAAATCTCCTCCTAGAATTAGGGGATCCTCAGGGAGACCCTCCAGTAGTTCCGTAGCTATTTTTGCATAAAAAGGAGCATCTGTAGAATTGGGGCCGTAGATGTTGCCCAAAATGATTGGCCCTACCCTTCAATTCACCCTGCAAGATCAACCAGCGACTCAAATCATCTGAACGCATATTTGCAAGTGTGAACCAGAGGCTTTTACGAAGCAAAAAGAAATTAGACTTACCTGCTAATTGTTGTTCCTTGAGGAACTCCAGTTCAGTCCTGCCCCTCTGGGTTGTGCATCTCCCTCTGCAGCTTGGAGACTGGGCATAATAGAATCTTGAAGTCACCTCATATATACAGCTGGCTCCTCCCACCAGCCCCCAGTGACCTATTGACAAAGCAGAACTATAGGAGCAATAAATAACAGAATTCTTAACAAATACTATACCTACATATCTAAATGAATTGATACACTCCGCTAACAGAGGAGACTGTTCCCCCCCCCCCCCCCATTGCCAGAGAAGATAGAGAACAAATAAACTGTGCAACGGCTCACAACAAAAAAACAAAGGAATAAGATAATGGCAATAAAAAGATCCTCAACAAACTCCAGTTTTTAAAACGCTTAAACTGTATATATTGCAAACACAAATCACTAATCCGGTTGGGATCCGTGACTGAACTGGAGTTCCTCAAGGAACAACAATTAGCAGGTAAGTCTAATTTCTCTTTCCTTATCGTCGCTCCAGTTCAGTCCTGCACCTCTGGGATGTAGCAGAGCAGTATCTTAAATCTTTTATTTAATGCTTTTCTGAATTTACAAATCAAATCATAAAGAAACATCTATCCACAAGAAAATGGAATTCAAAAATTATCCAAATAACACACAATAGCTCACATCAAGAAGAGAGAATCAGCAAAAAAAAAAAGCCACATAATACATATTTAAGCAATAAGGAGTAATAAGAATACTCCACACAAGGGAGCGAATACAAAAAATTGACCTCCTCCTATCTACTTCTTAGCCATTTCAGAAGTTGACAAAAGTTTCTGTAGCTGTAACACATTATACACATAATTATGCCCTTGATAAGTTATCAAGCAACGACATGGAAATTTCAGAAAAAAAGACGCCCCTAAAGCTATTACTCGTGATTTAAGTTCTAAGAATTGTTTGCGTCGAAGTTGAGTAACACGCCCCACATCAGGAAAAATTTGGAGCTTATAGCCACAAAACAAAGCGTCCTTATGCTTAAAATAAGCTCTAAGGACTAAACGTTTACTGTACTCAGAGTCAAACGTAGCAACAACCGTGCAACGCTTGGGTATGAGATCCAAGGTATCCTCCAAAAAGGCTGTAAGATCCTGAGCAACAGACTCAGCAGGAGGGGAAAGAGATTCCCCATCCTGGTGAGGTACTGCTGACATAGGATTAAAAGAATATACATGGACAACTTCCAGTGTGCTCTGTAAGCGTAATATCTCAGAAAAATATTTTTGCAGCAAAATCTCTGAGGACAACAGATGGGTAGAAGGAAAATTAAGGAAACGGAGGTTTCTTGCCCTCTGCTGATTCTCCAAGCTTTCCAGACGGAATGAAACAGCAGACATATCGCGAATTAAAGCAACATTATTATCCCTACTCGTCTGGAGCTGAGAATCAGCTAGAGCAGAAGCTAGGACCAAAGAACCTATCTGATTATCAACACTTACAAATTTATCTACTACATCTTGAGAAAAAACACACAATGCAGAGACAGTAGGAGTTAGACGCTTATCAATTCGTTGCATCACAGTCCAAATGTCCATAAGAGTTATCTCACCAGATGGAGTAGGCAAAGGAACTTCTTCCCCAATTGGACCGACAGGCTTCAAAGGGTTAACCAGAGTTTCTGAAGGAGTGTCAAGAAGAGTAGAGGATAATGGCTGTGGAAATGGAGGAGGCAGCCGAGATTCAGGGCTCAAAGAGACCTCTTCCGGCACAATTGCAGGCAGCGATGACGTCAGATGTCTGTCCATGGGACCGACCAACTTCCCTCCAGCTACAACATTGTCTGATCCAGATTTACCACCAGACTTCCCTTTTCGTTTCCCCATGGCCACTACAATGACGTCCAGCGCTCAGAGAAACTTCTCAGGAGCACCGAAGGAGCACATAAGGAGCGGGTCCACCCCCTTGTGACGCGCCCCTTAGGACGCGGGCCGCGACTCGCGGCCGCGAGTGAGCAAGCAGAAACTTTTATGGGAACCGGAGGGGGGGTCCTCGGAGGCAGGCGCGTCCTCACAATGCCTGCAGCTCTGCACCACGGCTCCGCTCCTCCTCACTGCACTGCTCCGCACAGCTGGTATAACGCGGCAGGCTCCCAGGCAAGATGACACACACTCACTAATCAGTGGCACCTCAGCACTTTTATGGGAACCGGAGGGGGGGTCCTCGGAGGCAGGCGCGTCCTCACAATGCCTGCAGCTCAGCACCGCGGCTCCGCTCCTCACTGCACTGCTCCGCACAGCTGGTAAACGCGGCAGGCTCCCAGGCAAGTTGACGCACTCTCCAGCAGAGCAGTATCTTAATGGGAGGGACCTGACAAACCGGCCCGCAAAACTGCCGATCCAAAATGGGCATCTCCTGCCGTCTGAATGTCCAGACGAAAATGCTTACTGAAAGTATGCAAAGAAGACCATCTAGCCGCCCTGGCGGAACCAAAGTATACTCTGCCCAAGAAGTAGCTTGCGCCCTTGTAGAATGCGCCCTCAAACCTACAGGAACCTGACGACCCTGTAACACATAAGCTGAAGAAATTGCTTCGCGTACCCATCTAGAAATGGAAGCCTTTGCTGCAGCTTCTCCTTTGCGCGGCCCTCCAAAAAGTACAAACGATCCGGTTTACGAAAAGATTTCGACATTTTCAAATAATGCCGAAGAATCCGCTTCACATCTAGCGAACACAGTGCACGGCCAGAGACCCTGTTGTCCGCTGCCCATAAAACGGGTAAAGACACTGGCTGACCTACATGAAAAGCCGAAACCACCTTCGGTACAAAAGACGTAACCATACGCAATACCGCCTTATCTCAAAAAAAAAAAAAAAAAAAAAAAAAGTTCTCGGCAAGAAAGAGCCTGCAACTCCAAAACTTGACAAGCAGAACAGATAGCAACGAGAAAAGCGCTTTTAACGTCAAATCCTTTAACGAAGCTTGTCTTAAAGGCTCAAAGAGAGCCTTTGTTAAAGCCCCCAATACCAAATTGAGATCCCAGGGAGGAATACCACTCTTTTTGGTGGACGAAGACGAGATGCCACCCGCAAGAAACGTAAGACATCCGAATGAGAGCCTAAAGGAATACCCTGAACCTTACCACAATAACAAGCAATAGCAGCCAGTTGTACTCTTAACGAACTAGCAGCTAAACCTTTATCAAAACAAGCTTGCAAAAATGCCAACACTTCTGGAATAGAGGCTGATGTCGGTCACCGCTTTCTTGCCTCACACCAAGCCTCAAAAATATGCCAAATGCGCACATAAGCTAAAGAAGTTGAACGTTTCCTAGCTGAAAGCAAAGTGGAAATTACCGCCCTGGAATATCCCTTCTTTACTAGCCTCGCCCTTTCAATGGCCAAGCCATAAGCGAGAATCGATCCACTTGTGGCATCCGCAACGGCCCTTGAAGTAGAAGATCGTCCCAAAGCGGAAGATGCCAGGGATGACCATCCAGGAGCCTCATTAAGTCGGCATACCAAGGATGTCGAGGCCAATCTGGAGCTATTAAAAGAACGCACCCTTGATGAGATTTGATGCGCTGAACTATGCAGCCTATGAGAGCCCAAGGAGGAAAGACATAGAGTAGTCCCTCTGTGGGCCACTTCTGTAGCAATGCATCTAGACCTTCGGACATCGTTTCTCGCCTTCTGCTGTAAAACGACTCGCCTTGGCTGACCGCCAAGTCGCCATCAGATCCAAAATGGGTAGACAGTACATGAGGACTACCTGAGCAAATACCTCTGCGTGACGTTCCCACTCTCCGGGATCCACGCGCACCCAACTGAAAGTCTGCTGTCACATTGTCTACTCCTGCAATGTGCGCCGCTGATATCGCTTGAAGACTAGGTTCTACCCAATTGAACAGATCTTCCACTTCTCTTTCTAGCGCCGAGCTTCCCGTACCTCCCTGACTGTTGATGTATGCTACCGCAGATCCATTGTCTTACAATACTCGGACTGATCGACCCAGGAGAATGGCTTCAAACTCCCTGAGCGCAAGAAATATCGCTCTCAACTCCAGATGATTGATTGACCATTGAACTTCCTGAGCACTCTAGACTCGTGCGAATAATCCCTCGCTATGAGCTCTCCAACCCAACAGACTGGCGTCGGTCAGGACTGGAACTCACTGGGGGGGTTCCAGAGGCATTCCTGCGGCTACATTTTTTTGGATGAAGCCACCACAGAAGGGCCTTCTTGACTCCCGCTGGGCAGGACAGGCGAGTCATCAGGGAGTCCTTCTGATGGGACCAGCGGCGAAGTAACGATCTCTGTAATGGCCGCATACGCACCCTTGCCCAAGGCACTACCTCCAGAGTGGCTGCCATCGTCCCTAGCACCTGAAGATACTGCCAGGCTGTTGGTGCAACGCATTTCAGAAACTTGCGCATCAAATGACAGTTTATGGGCCCGGAGATCTGGAAGAAACACCGAACCCACTCGAGTGTCAAACCGAACCCCCAAATATTCTAGTACCTGAGAGGGTACCAATTGGCTCTTGGCCATATTGACTACCCAACCGAGGCTTTCCAAAAAACTGTACCACTCTGGCAATAACCTGTATACTTCCCGCCCTTGACTTCGCCCTTATGAGCCAATTGTCCAGATAAGGGGTGTACTAACAGCCCTTCCTTGCGCAACGCTGCCGCTACCACTACCATGACCTTAGTGAATATTCGAGGCACTGTTGCGAGACCGAACGGCAATGCTTGAAACTGAAAATGTCCTTGAGGTACCGCAAAACGAAGGAAGTGCTGATGAGTTGCTCTGATTGGAATATGTAAATACACCTCGGTGAAGTCAAGAGACGTCAGAAACTCTCCTTTTCGCACTGCCACGATAACCGAATGTAACGTTTCCATGCAAAAATGAGGCACCCGCAAAGAACGGTTCACCCCCTTGAGAGCCAGAATGGGATGAAACTTTCCGTCTTTCTTGGAAACCACAAAATAAATGGAGTAGCGACCGCAGCCGAGCTGGTCTGACGGCACCGGAACCACCACTCTCAGCTGCAACAAACGAAAGAGTATTTCCGCAACCGCCAATGCTTTGCTCTGCCCCTGACATGGAGACTGAAGAAAGGAATCAACTATCGGACGGGCGAATTCGAGAGCATACCCCTCGCGAATGATTTCCAAAACCCATTTGTCTGACGTTATCTGGACCCAGGCAGAAAGAAACTCTTGCAACCGTCATCCTACAGACTGAACTACCGCCTGGGCCCTCCTCGCTTCATTGGGACTTTTTGAAACCTGAGGACAAGGTTCCCTGTAAATAAATGTGTAAATAGTTAATATGGTTATCCAAGTTGAGATCTGTTATTTGTAATTACGGTGTAATCCCCCACCATAAAATACCTTGATGTTCCATGTAAACCGCACTGATATCAAATAGTGCGGTATATAAGAGAAATAAATAAATAAAATAAAAATAATAAATAAAATTTGCGAAACCTCTGCCCGCTCCTCAAAATCCTCTAAAGGTTTGCCCACGAGAGGGAAACCTCTCTCTTTGGAAACTACCCAACTGGGAGCTTCAAAAATGACGAAAATTGTGTGACTGCCCTCGTGACGGAGCTTGAACTCGACTGGACCTTGGCCTATCTTCCGGCAAACGGCCTCCAAATCTTCACCAAACAAGAGCTTCCCCTTAAACGGAAGCTTGCTAATACGAGACTTTGAGGAACTATCAGCTACCCAATTCCTTAACCAAAGATAACGCCGAGCTGCCACAAGGGAAGCCATACTATTAGACAGCCCTCTAATGAGGTCATAATGCAGATCTGCCAGATATGCCGCCCCAGACTCTAGCTTAGTAACATTCGCCACCTGTTCCTGCAGCTTTTCTACGGGTAGCTGTAAATGCTGTGACCATCTTAGACATGCTCTTGCTACCCAAGCCCCACAGATTGATGCTTGAAGAGATAAGGCATTAACTTCAAAGGCCTGCTTTAACAAAGTATCCACTTTGCGATCCTGACCATCCTTTAGAGACGCGCCACCCTCTATTGGAATGGTAGTCTCCTTGGTGACCGCCAATACTGCGGCATCTACACGGGGTGAACGAAAAGACTCTCGTTCTTGATCTGACAAGGGATAGAGACGATTTATGGACCGGACACTTCGTAACCCTGACTGGAAAATCCCACTCATCCTGAATCATCTGCCTGACCACATGGTGCACCGGAAAAACTGCCTGTGTCTTGCGAACTGCCTGAATGATAGGATCCTCCACCGACTCTTCGTCCTTCGGCTTATCTATTGCCAAATTAAGAGCTTGAAGAGATTCCGTTATTAAAGCCGGCAACTCTTCTTTACGAAATACTCTAATAATCCGAGCCTGGTCCTCAGGCTCTTGAACGTCACCTTCCTCCAGTTCCTCTGCTACTGTATCTAGCTCCTCTAAATCCTCATCTAGCCAGTCTGACAAGGCAGGTTGCTGTTCTACAGGCTGAGCTCTCTTAACTGGTTTCCCTAAAGAAGCCTCAACCTTTTCTGTCAAAGGTCCAGCTCCTCCGGCTCCTAGGCCTGAAAGGTCTGCCGTAACCCCTTGCTGGCGTAAACAATAGGCTTGATGTAGCAAAAGAACAAAGTCTGGAGAAAAACCAGGCCGGACTCCTCCCGCTACTAGAGGAGACATAGAAGGAAGTGGAACTGACGGAGTCACCCCTTGAGGAGAGATGGGAGTCTCCAAAGGAGCACTCGCCTCCACTGAGGCCTGAGTCCCTTTCGCTCCTGATGAACCTTCCATAGATTGTTCCTGAAGTTCTTGCTCCATGGTAAGCGGTTCCGCAGCACAGCCATGGCACACTCCGGCCTCCGATACAGATCCTCGCCGGGTGCCGCAAGCAAGGCACTGTAGATGTGGAGTCATGGGCTTTCTGAATCAAAAATGTCTTAAAAAAAAAAAAAGAAATAGAAGAAAGCTTTCCTTTTTTTTCAATAACAGAAATCAGCTACCCCCAAAAATACCAAAAACACTTAAGTCTGCCAAGTAAATTCAAGATCGCAGCAGAAACGCATGAAAAAGCGCGGATAATAGGTTGCAGAACTGTTGGTGTTTGAAAAAATACCTCAGTCCGTGCACGTGGCAGTAAACTGCGTTTGTTAATCTTCTCCAGGTAATCGCGACTGTTCCCGATTAACCCCGGAGTCCCAAGAAGCAAAAGAAACGCTGGGTAGAACAAGCTAGCTGATTGAAAATACACCGAATCTGTTCAGTCAGTTGCAGCATAGCAGTACAAACGCCGGCAACGGCTCCCTCGTAGAAAAAAACCTCTCTGACTCCGGCTATGCAGAGAAGAGTAACGGTCCTTCAACTGTCCTCTGAACAGCCAAGGAGTGGAGAGAAGGCAGAAACAACCATCCGGCAGCAGGGCAGAAAGGAAAGGTCTCCTCCGATGCACCCAACTAAACCCTGTAACCTGTATAATTTTTTTTTTTTCAAAACAATCTTTACTACCCCAAACAAACCAAACATACTAGATCAAGTAAATCAAACTAAAGCAATTAAAAACTAAGCTCCCTAATTGCAAAGCTCCTTATCACTCCAGTGAGCCCAGCACCTAGGCTCACTACCCCCTCCGCTGCTTGGAGACTGAGCACATTGGGGGCTGGTGGGAGGAGCCAGCTGTATATATGAGGCGACTTCAAGATTCTATTATGCCCAGTCTCCAAGCTGCGGAGGGAGATGCACAACCCAGAGGTGCGGGACTGAACTGGAGAGATAAGGAACAGCCACCCCCCTTTCCGCTTTGCGGGAGCTCCAAATACCTGTCCCACCCATTCCCGGCTTAATTTTGCATTCTCTGCCTCGTTCTGATGGGTTTCCTGTAAGAGCGCTATATCACAGCAGTGCCTCGCAAGTGCCCTTTAACATTTTAAACCGTTTAATAGGGGACTTCATCGTACAGATATTCCAAGATATAATCCTTAGGGGGGGGGTGCCCATCTTCTATAACTGCCAAAATACCATACACTATTCCCATGATCATGGAGGGCCCCCCAGCCTAGGCCCCCATCACTTCCTGCCACTGAGTTTCGCACTTCCTACTGAATAGATCCACCCTACGTACAGAACCACTGTTGTTCCCCATCCTTCCTCCCCCCCCACCCTTCCCCTCCCCTCAAAAAATACCTCCCTCTCCATCAGATGAGTCACACCTGGGTGCTAGGCTTCCCCCTTCTCATAGAACTCTGACCCCTTCCGGAACTTAATACCTCACCCCTAATCCCAATACTCTCCCCCCAGGCCCTCTCCCCTCTCCTTAGCTCCCCTCGTGCCAAGTCCTCCCATCTTACCTCCTTCCCCCCCTCCCCGTGCCCTACCTACCCCCCTCTCGCCCTCTTGAACCCTCTCCATCTAGATCCCCCACTCCATATTAAACAATATAGAAACCTACTCCTGCTTTCCTACTACCTCCTCCTAATGGGCCCTTCCCTCCCAATCCTTCACCTAGCCTTCGTTCCCACATTATCCCACATTCACTCTCTCACAAATATTATAGCAATACACCATATAGCCCATATAACTATCAGACCACAGAAATACCAGCCAACTACAAAACCAGCAATAGACATTTTGCATGAGTGCTTCAAGGCCTACAGGCTGGCGCAGTTCTTCTGCCTTGACTGCCTCGGGGTACAGGGTCTGCACTCCGCCTCAACAAAGTACCCCCGAGTATCCTTACAGCGGGTCTATAGCCAGCATGCTTAGCAGGAAAAGGCCTCTGCCTACATGAAATGTTCCGCTGAAATAAAATCCGTCTGACTGAAGACCGAACACAATTTAGGATAGCTATCCAGAGGGTCGCCATGAGTCGACTCTGACTCGACGGCACTTAACAACAACATTCTTGCCAGGCCAGGAAAATCCAATAAAGCTAAAAGGTCACTTCCGGAGTGAGATCTATATTAGAAACCAGAGAAAATCACTCCATTCAAAACAAAAACTATGGTGAATTCATAGAGCCAAAAATACCCAAACGGGAGAGGAGTTCTCAGAATTATCGGGCAAGACACTGGCATCCAGGAAAAGACCTATATGCCACCGCCCTAACACATCAGCGACCAATCCTACTCCGCTCCAGGGTAAACAAAATATATTCCAAACCACACATAATACCCAGTGACAGATAAGCAGATCAAATTGTCTCAAACTTAACTTAAACAGAAGAATCTTGAGAAAGTAATAAGATCTGCTGTGCCCCAATGCCTATCTTCGGCGCCCATTAAGCGTTTCGCTACAATGCTGCTTCAGGGGGCAGAAGAAAATTGAAACAGTCAATAATTAGCCCTTTATCATTCCCATAGTACCACCAACTACTAAAGACAAAAACTCCACTTACCACACGGCAGCACCTGCACGTTATTACATACACACCCGGCCTGCTTTCACCATGGCCAGTCAAGCTCAAACGCCACGCATGCGGTTTCACACTGGAACCACCCCTTAGGATGCGCGGATCTGTGGGAGCTGAACAGGTTTCCGGTAAGGGAGAAGTTTAAGATGCTTTCCCTTGCTTAAGGAAGATTGGCTATGCTTCTTAGATCTAAAGGATGCCTACACACACGTCCTGGTTCATCCAGGCCACAGAAAATACCTTCGGTTTGTGGTGGGGGGAGAGTACTACCAGTACAGGGTACTCCCCTTTGGGCTGGCTTCCTCACCAAGGGTCTTCACAAAGTGCTTAACGGTGGTAGTAGCCCACCTCCGCCTCCAGGTGGCCTTCGTCTTTCTGACCTGGACGACTGGCTCCTAAAGGGAGGCTCAGCTGCAGAGGCGCAATATGTCACAAGGTGCACTATCAACACCCTGCTGCAGCACCTCTGGTTCGTCATCAACTACCCCAAGTCCCATCTTTCTCCGGCCCAATGCCTAGAATTCATAGGGGCTCGGCTAAATACCCTCCAGGCCAAGGCCTTCCTCTCTCGGAAAAGGTCACAACCTCTCAGGGAGCTAGCCGCAGATGTGCATCACCACTGGTCGCTACCCACCCAGCTTCTCTTTTGCCTGCTGGGCCACATGGTCCACGTGGCCCCGTACGTCCGACTACGCATGAGAGCAGCTCAGTGGTGCCTCTGCTCCCAGTGGACGCAAGCCAGTGGCAGTCTCTGGGATAGAGTGAGCCAGCTGGCAGACTCCCTAGGTTGGTGGCAGATTCCCCACTACCTTTAGGTAGGGATGCCCTTCCAAGCACCCACCCCAAGATGGTCCTTGCCACGGACACCTCCTTGCTGTGCTGGGGAGTGCATTGCGGGGACCTTCAGACTCAAGGCAGATGGTCCCAGTTGGAATCCCATATGCAAATCAACCTTCTGGAGCTCTGGGTGATGTTTCTAGTCCTCTGAGCCTACCACCAACGGCTACAGTACCAGTTGCTGATCCAGATCAACAACCAGGTCGCAATGTTCTATGTGAACAAGCAAGGGGGCACGGGGTCATTCTCTGCCAAGAAGTGGTAGCCCTCTGCTCCTATGACTTGCAGCGGGATGCTCCTAAGAGCGATTTTCCTCCCGGGCCAGGACAATGCCCTGGCGGACAAGTTGAGCAGAGTTTTCCAACTGCATAAGTGGTGACTGGATCCCAGAGTAGTCTCCCAGCTGTTTCAACTCTGTGGTGTCCCCTTAGTGGACCTGTTCGCCAGCCCGGAAAACACACAGTTGCCCTGGTTCTGCTCCTGCCAGCTGCACCCGTCCTGGATGGCAGCAGACGTTTTCCTCATCCCATGGACGGAAGGCCGCCTCTATGCCTTTACGCTGCTGCCGCCGCCGCTGGTCGTCAAGACCCTCTTCAAGGTCCAGCACGACAGGTTGTCACTAATTCTGATAGCCCCCCGGTGGCTCAGGCAACCCTGGTGCCCGCTGCTCCTCTCCCTGGCAGTGACATTGTCGATTTCACCTGGGCTGAGCCCCAGGACTGCTCTCACAGGAGCAGGGCACTCTCCTGCACCCCAACCTGGGGTCCCTGTCACTCATGCTTGGCTGCTGAAAGGGTAGCTCTAGCTCCCTTCTAAACTCCCACAGGTTGTGGAAGAGGTTCTTCTTGCCTCTCGCAAGGCCTCCATGAGGAGGGCGTACACCTTTAAGTGGCGTTGGTTCTCGGTGTGGTGCACCGAAAGGTGTGTGAACCCATTTTCCTACTTGGTACAGGTGATATTCCAGTACCTGCTCCATCTGTCGCAGGCGGGACTAAAGTCCAACTTGGTGAGAGTGCACAAGAGCGCTATCACAGCTCACCACCGTTCCATCAAGGGAAAATCCCTCTCTGATCAGCTTCTGATATCTCTGTTCCTCTGGGGCCTCATGCTATTCAAACCCCCTGTCCGTCCACCAGCGGCAGAGTGGAATTTCAATGTGGTGCTCTCGCAGCTTACTAAGCTGCCCTTCGAGTCCTTGGCTAAATGCCACCTTAGGTACCTTTCTTGGAAAGTCGTCTTCCTCGTGGCACTCAAGTCAGCTCACAGAGTCAGCGAGCTCCAGGATCTGGCAGAGTCCTCATACACGAGGTTCTACAAGAACAGGGTGGTGCTTCGCACATACCCCAAGTTTCTGCTGAAGGTGGTGTTCCCATTCCACCTCAGTCAGGAGGTGGTGCTCCACCTTCTTTTCCAGGCCTCACGCTGGCATGGCAGAGACCATTCTCCATACTTTGGATTGTAAAAAAGGCCCTGTCCTTCAATTTACAATGGACCCAGGGACTCCCAGTGTCAAAGCGAACTCTGTCCAGTTGGGTGGTGGACTGCATTGCCCTTGCCTGTGAGCAAGCGGGGATCTCACAGCTCACCGCGTCAGAGCTATGGCTACTTCCATGGCAAATCTGCGTTCGTCCCTGAGACGGAAATCTGCTGGGCCGTCATCTGGTTTTCGGTCCATACCTTTGCGGCTCACTACTGCCTGGAGAGGGTGTCCTAATGAGAGCACAGCGCCTTTGGCTAGGCCGTAATCTCTTTGGGTTGTACACAAATCCTGCTCTCCAACCCTTCTGTGTTCAGGCTACCGGAGTGCTGGTTTCCCACTGGACACTTGGGTCTTGTGAGAGTCTCTCAGTGGGGAGTCCAACTGCTGCTCATGGCTCACCCTTTGCAGGTCACAGTGTCGTTTTTACAGGTTCTCTGTAGCCTGTAGCTGGGGAGTCTCATATGTGAGGACTGACTTCTTGCTTGTTCCCAGAGAAAGTGTAGTTTATTATTTATTTATTTATTTATTATTAGTTTTTCTATACCGCACTATTCGGAATCAGGAACAAACTATTCTCCAGGAACAAGCAGGAAGTCAGTCCTCACTTATGGGTGATGATGGCATCGACAGAGCCCGCGTGGAGCAATTCCCCAGCTTTCAAAGAAAGCCTTTGGGATTGCTGCCACGCTTGCGTGGTCCTCTTCCCGCCCAAGGGTGCCATCTTGCTCAGTCTCCCTTTTTCCGCGGAGCCCTTCGGACGCACATCCTCGTTCCTCGGAAAATGTTTTCATTTTCTTCGCCTTAACAGGCTATTTCTCTTTTTTTCCAGTTGCACCCGTCCTCCCCTTGCTCTCTTTTGGAGCTTGCGGGGATGTCCTTCCTAAATTTTTCTTCCCGGGCTTCGTGCCCTTTTTTCTCTCCAACCGCTGGCCGTGTGGGTCTTCGATCTCGCAGGGGCCATTTTTGCCCCCCTGGCCACCGGTTTTAAAAAATGCGACATATGCTCTAGGAACATGTCACTTATGGACACTCGCGACTGCTGTCTAAGGTATCTGGGAGCCAACCATGACCCAGAGCTCTGTTCGCTCTGCAAGAAAATGTCTTCTAAGGCCCTGCTCAGCCGTAAGAAGAAGTCTGAAGACATTTTCCGAAAGGCTGCCTCGGAATTCCCGGTGGCACCCTCGGTAGTCTCCCCTCTGGTGGGTTCTCCTCTTGCGGCACCACGTTCCAGGCAGCATTCGGACCAGGGGTCCCCCAAGGTGGAATGGTGCAAAAAGAAGGCCTCAAAGTCACTGTGGCCCCCGACAAGCGCGAGCGCTCCTGTGCTCGGTCGCTTAGCCCCATTCGACGTTCCCAAGAGTTGGACAAGGAGCGGCCCCGCAAGGTAACTCGCAGAGAAACGGAAGCTTCCGGCAAAGGCGCCCAGTCTCCTGAGAGCTGTCCCATTGAGGACCCCCTCTCCTCCTCGACGCCCAATTCGGTGACCCCGGTATCGGCGTCCCAGGGCCCCACGCCCACGTGGGAGTCCCGTATTCTGGCGCTAGAACGCAGTGTTTCTGCGTTCATTGCTTCCCAGCAGGTGCTTATGGCCAGCTTTGCTGACTTGCGCTGTAGACTGCGGGTCTGTCGCGTGGGACACTGAAATCCGTCCAGGAAACCCCCGAGAGCCATGGGCCTCGTGAGGGTCCTTGACGCCGGTCTCGCTCGCCTTCCCCGTTCTTTGGGGGCAAGATCATCCAGGGCCTCTGGCTCCAGGCCGCCGGCCATCGGACAGGGCTAAATGTCTGGCTTGGATTGCTTGACCGATTTCTCAGACTGGGAGTCCGATGGGGATATGTCCCCAGAGACGCGCTCTCACCGGGATCTTCCGTCAGACCCTTCGCCGCCTGACCTCCAGCGGCATTCCCCGCACGAGGACACCTCCTTTCTGGTGTTTATTCGTGACATGGCTCGGGCCCTCAGCCTGGTTACCCAGACCAAGGAAGAACCCCGTGCTGAAGAACTCAATATTCTTCGGTATGAGGCCCCGCCCAGGGAATCCCTCACTGTGCCGGTGCCGCCGATCCTCTCTCGGCTATTGCTTCGCAAGTGGGAGGCCCCAGCCTCGGTCCCCATTGTGAGCAAGTGCCTTGACACAATGTAAAAGGTGCAGCGAGGGCCAGGCTTCTGTAAAGACTCAACTTCCACACACCTCGATGTTAGTGGAATCAGCCATGAGGAAGCAGAAAAGCCCTAAGTCCCACTCCTCGGTTCCGCTGTGCTGGTAATCCAGAGCCCTTGATGCCCTGGGCCACAAGGCTTATCAAGGTTTCATGCTCTCCTTTCACATTCAGGCGTACCAATTGTATATGGGTATGTTCCTCCGCGACTTGGCAAAAGAACTTGGAGGCTTCTCTGCATGCCTTGAGGGTGAGCCCCTCGGCAGGTTCCGCACCCTGTTGAAATCAGTGGCGGTTTGCTCCAAGTATATTTCTCGGGCCTCTTATGACTGCTTCGAGACATCGGCTCAGGTGGTGGCCGCGGGCATCGGAGCCCGCCGCCAGGCTTGGCTTCAAACTTCAGATTTGGAGCAGTGGGTGCAGGAGAAACTCCTGGATGTACCGTGGCTCGGCGAACAACATTTTGGTAAGCCGATGGAGGAGAAGGCTGCGGAGATTGAAACGGAGTATGTCACTAGGACTCGTCTCTCTCGCCTCGGAAAAAGCAGCCTGCCAAGAAGCCCTTCTTTCCCAAGAAAGGCCTCCAGTACCGCGGTTACCCACCATATCTGGCTACCCCCACGCTGACCACTCCAGTGCAGGGGAAGTCTGGCCAGGGTCACCACAAACCAAAGTGCCCGAAGGCCCAGATGCCGGCTCCCCCACAACCCCCTCGGGTTTTGATGGCAGTGGCATGGCCCCTCGCCTTCCGGCAGCAGCCAGTGGGGGGGACGCCTGTCCCGCTTTGCCCTGGCGTGGGCGCTTATCACCTCAGACACCTGGGTCCTCCAGGTCATCTGGGAGGGCTATCGCCTTCAGTTCGACAGGCTCCCACCCCCTTTCTCCCCAGCAGAGCCGCCTCGACTCCCTGCACACCAGCTCTTGCTGCAGCGGGAATTACACTCCCTCCTCGCCCAACAGGCAGTCGAGTGGGTCCCTTCCCACCTTCGATGTTGGGGCTTTTATTCCCGGTACTTCCTTGTCCCGAAAAAGACAGGGGGTCTGCGGCCCATCCTCAACCTCCGCAAGCTGAACAAGTTTCTGGTGCAGGAGAAATTCAAGATGTTATCCCTTGGCGTGCTAGTGCCCTTCCTCTGGCAAGGCGACTGGCTATGCTCCTTGGATCTAAAGAACGCTTACGCCCATATCCTGATCCATCCCCAACACAGGCAGTACCTGTGTTTCAGGGTAGAAGGAGAGCACTTCCAGTACAGGGTGCTCCCCTTTGGCCTTGCATCTGCCCCACGGGTCTTCACAGAGTGCCTCGTCATGGCCGCCGCCCACCTTCGGCGCCGGGGCGTGTCGGTGTTTCCCTACCTCGACGACTGGCTCGTTACGGCTCCTCTGTCGAGGAGACCCGGCAAGCGATGGCGTGCACTGTCCTCCTTCTGGAGAGTTTGGGGTTCTTGGTCAACTACCCAAAATCTCACCTCGAGCCGGTGCAGGCTCTCAAGTTCATTGGGGCACGCCTCGATACTCGGCAGGCCATGGCCGCCTTGCCGGTGGATCGCCCACCAGGTCACTACTTGGTCCATGCTACGTTTTTTGGGCCACATGGCCTCGACCGTGCATGTCGTTCCTCGTTCCCGCCTGCACATGCGGATGACCCAGTGGTGTCATCTCCCAATGGAACCAATCCCTCGGGCACCTCAGGGACCCTGTCAGGGTTCTTACCGACTTTCATTTGTCCCTGAACTGGTGGCAGAACCCCCACAACCTCCTGAGGGGTTTGCCCTTCTAGGACCCACAGCACGATATGGTACTGACCACGGATGCTTCCCTGTTAGGGTGGGGAGCCCTTTGCGGGTCCCTCTGCACGCAGAGGCAGTGGTCGCCGGTGGAGGCTCAACAGCAGATAAAATCTGCTCGAGTGCCGGGCCATCCGGTAGGCCCTAAAGGCCTTCGAGACGTCCTCAGAGGGAAGTCTGTTCTAGTGCAGACCGACAACCGGGTAGCGATCTATATCAGCAAGGAGGGGGGGGAGGGGGGACACAGGTCACGCTCCCTCTGCAGGGAAGCAGTCCTCATCTGCTCTTTTGCCACCCAGAGGAGGATGTCTCTCAAAGCAACGTACCTCCTGGGTCAGGAGAATGGCCTGGCGGACAGGCTCAGCAGAATCCTTCGCCCCCATGAGTGGCGCCTCGATCCCAGAGTGGTAGGCTGGTTGTTTCTAAGCTGGGGCACTCTAGCGATAGACTTCTTCGCCAGCCCTCAGAATGCTCAACTCCCTCGCTTCTGTGGCCAGGTGCCGCACCCGAACAGTGAGGGCCCCGATGCATTTCTCCTGGATTGATTTCTCCAGTTTTCTCTATGCATTCCCTCCTTTACCCCTCATTGCGAGAACTCTGTTCAAGGCTCAACGGGATGGAGCATCGTTGATTCTTGTGGCTCCCTCGTGGCCTCGACAGCCTTGGTTTCCACTCCTGCTCCGGCTGTCGTCGGAGCCTCCGATCCCCCTGGGCTCTGCCAGGGACCTGCTGATGCAGGAGGAGGGTCGGGTGCTACACCCGAATATACCCTCCCTATCCCTCATGGCCTGACGACTGAACGGGTCTCTCTAGCCTCTCTGGCCCTCTCGGAGGAGGTCGAGGAAATCCTCCTTGCCTCGAGGAAAGACTCCACTAGGCGAGCTTACGCCTTTTAAGTGGAAACGCCAGGCCATTCAGTTTTTCAGGATATCCATAATGAATATGCATGAAAGAAATCTGCATGTACTGCTTCTATTGTATGCAGATCTATCTCATGCATATTTGTTGTAGATACCCTGAAAATCTGACTGGCCTTGGGGGGTACCTGAGGACTGGGTTGGGAACCACTGCTTTAAGATATGAAAGGCTTTTCTAAACAAAGATCAGACCATTTCTTTCAAATAAAAAAAAATAAAAAAAAAGCAACCCTGCCTCCCTCTGCCCCCAGCAACCTGCTTCTGTAATTCTTTTTAAATTGCATAGTACTTTTGCTCCCTTTCGTTTTCCTCACCTGCTTGGGATTTCAATATGTTTCATGCGATACTGTGTGGCATGGGACTAAAGAGTTTAAATATTTGCAGATTTGCTCCATTACCTGTAACAGCAGCATGTTCTTTGCACACAGCATTTCTTTCGTCTTTTTGTTTAAAATAGGCCAAACAAGTGAAATCTGTGTTCAGGTAGGGCTGATGCAGAACTATATTCAGAGCATGGTGGAAGAACAAGGTAAAAGGACAGCACTGTGTGGTCAGTCAGAACAGCTGGAGTTGATGCTCAGAGGATTTATCTTCTACAAAAGATCCCTGTTATATATGACCTTCAACAGTTCTCTCTGTGTGAGGTGGATGATAGTATGTTTGAAGAGGTGTATGTTAGCCTGGAATAAATTTATTTTTCATATCTAGACATTTCTCTCCTTTCGTGGTTGTTCTTAATGCTTAAGCTAGCTTGCTACTGTAACTTGCTACCATGCCAGACCATATAGGAATTGACCTGAGATTCTGTAATCAGAGCACGTGATGAAATAGCTAGGATCTCTGTTGAGAGCGGAATATCTATTGTGTGTGGAAGACTACAGTCATGCTTTGACATAAAGGGGCTTGTTCGCTTTTGCAGTGTGGTTTTTAGCATAGAATCTTGATTGTGTGGTGCTGTAACATCAGCAACCACTATCCTAGCTCTTCAAGGCAGCACATGTGGAAGTTGCAGGGTTGAAGATTGTATAGATCAGTGATGGCTAACCTTTTTGAGCCCGAGTGCCCAAACTGCTGCACAAAACCAAAGAATTTCCTCAAAGTGCCAGCACGTCAATTAAACCTTAACAACAATATTTTAGAGCCTTATAATGATGTTCCAGATCACCCATTTTGGGCAAGGATACTGGGGCGTTACAAATTACACAACACTTGTCTTTCACCATGATGAAGAAGTAGTCCATTTCCCATTCATCATGAAAGTGGTAGGTTTTGCTCTTCTTTGGAACCCAGCTCCCGCGCGGGTCCTATAATCTCGCGAGAGGACGGCGCACGAGCCCTAGCGTGCAGCTTCTCGGCGAGAGGCGCGCAGAAGCTCCGACCGGAAGGGGAAGCGCGGGGCCGGGCTGGGGCCTTTCTCCTAGCACAGGGGTCTGCAACCTTTAAGACATAAAGAGCCACTTGGACCTGTTTCCGAAGGGAAAAAAAAAACTGGGAGCCGCAAAACCATTGCGACATTTAAAACAAATCTAACACTGCATATATTGTTTCTTACAGTGTACCATCATAATCACAATCACAATCATAGCCTGAGGTAAATATGAGGGCCCAAATGTAATCCACATTATAAATATATTATTATATTATTGTCACTTTTTTTTAATATTTTTTTGACCCCCCTCAGAACTACTTTTCATAGAAAACGTTAAATTTACTTACCGTATTTTCCGGCGTATAAGACGACTGGGCGTATAAGACGACCCCCTACTTTTCCTGTTAAAATATAGGTGTTTGGCCTATACTCGCCGTATAAGACTACCCCTCTTCCAGCGCACACCAAAAAAAATACGCCGGAAAATACGGTTAATTAATCACAACAAGTAACAATATTTGATTTCAAAATTATGATGATTTTGTAGTCAAATCACTAATATGAAATAAAATTATTTTTTCTACCTTTGTTGTCTGACCAATTTATTCTCTGATCATGCTGGTCCCGATCTGAGGCTTCTGCTTTCCTGTCTTCTCTTAGCTCTGTTTCTGTGGTCTATGGTCCATCTGCCATTTCTTATCTCTTCTTTCGTTTTCTTCACTTCTTTCCATCAGCCTATTTCCAGTCCCAGTAACCCTCCCCAGTATCAGCCCCTTTCCAGTCCTCACTCCCAGTACCTTCCAATGTCAACTTGCATTCCCATGATTGCCACTGGTGTCCATTCCCTTCCAGTCCCCCTCCTTCCCCACTGACCAGTCCCTTCTAGTACAAATACCATGGCAGCCCCTCTCAGATCCACTCCCTTCCAGTTCCATTCTCCCATCCCCTCGCATCAGCCCATTTGTAGCCTTAGCCCCCAGTTTTCTTCCAGGGCCAGCAGCTCTATCCTCCCCTCCCCACAATCAGCCCATTCCCAGTCGAAACCCCCCAATCAGCTCACTTCCAGTGCTAATCCCCCCTCAACCCCATTACCAGTGCTAGCCTCCCCTAATCAGCCCAATACCACCAGTCCTACCCCCCCCATCACCAGTCCTATCCCCCCATCAGCCCATTTCCAGTCCTAACTTCACCGATCAGCTCATTTCCAATGCTAGCCCCCATCAGTCCATTATCAGTCATACCCCCCTATCAGCCCATTACCAGTCCCAACCCCCCCCCTTGATCAGTCCATTCCCAGTCCTAGCCTTCAACCCATTACCAGTCCTAGTCCCCTCCCATCTGCCCATTACCAGTGCTAGCTCCCCCATCAGCCCATTATAATCCTAAGCCGCAATGTCTCTCGCCTCTCTCCAGCATTTATCCCGTCTGTCCAGTATGTCCCTGTCTCTCCCCTTTGTGCATGCCAGCCCCCCTCCCTCCATGTCAGCCCCCGTCCTTCCATCTGTCCATGTCAGCTCCCTCCCTCCCTCCCTGTCAGCCCCACTGTCCATGTCAGCCTCCCTCCATGTCAGTCCCCCCTCTGTCCATGTCAGCCCCCTCCCTCCATCTATCCCTCCTTCCATCCATCCATATATATCAGCTCCCTCCCTCCCTCCATCCATATCAGCTCCCTCCCTCCATGTAAGCCCCCCTCCTTCCATCCATCCATATCAGCTCCCTCCCTCCATGTAAGCCCCCCTCCTTCCATCGATCCATATTAGCTCCCTCCCTCCATGTAAGCCCCCCTCCTTCCATCCATCCATATCAGCTCCCTCCCTCCATGTAAGCCCCCCCCTCTCCCCATGTCGATGGTAGCCCCCCCCTCTCCCCATGTCGATGGTAGCCCCCCCCCCTCTCCCCATGTCGATGGTAGCCCCCCCCCCTCTCCCCATGTCTTCCTCCCTTCGTCTGCAGCCGCGGCTCCCTGCCTGTTAGGGAACCGCGGCTCCCTGCCTGTTAGGGAACCGCGGCTCCCTGCCTGTTAGGGAACCGCGGCTGTGCTTGTAAAATCGTTCCGGAGCCCTTCCTGTCTGTATGGGCTCCGTGCAGCATGGTCCCGTGCAACTTCCTTTAGAGGCGGGACAATGCTGCACGGAGCCCGTCAAGACAGGAAGGGCTCCGCAACGATTTTACAAGCACAGCCGCGGTTCCCTAACAGGCAGGGAGCCGCGGCTGCAGACGAAGGGAGGCAGACACCTGTCCTAGCGGACCTTCCCGCGTGCCAGCTGCAAGGCCTTCGCGTGCCACAGCTGGCACGCGTGCCATAGGTTCGCCATCGCTGGTATAGATGGACGACGTGGCCATTTGCCCTCAAGTTAAGGCATTTCGTCTTCATTGGATTGACTACTTTTATGGCATTTTATTAAGAAAAAAAGGCAATTTCCTGTTCGTGTAACCAGGCTAGTCCCGGACCTCTGGGTTCCCTATCTCATCCAGCAGCTTTGGAGACTGAGAAAACTCCTCCTCTTTTTTATGATGTCACCGGTATATCCATTCGGGATCTGCCTCCTGCCATCAGTTACCTCAGTCTCCAAGCAGCTTGTGAGAATAGGAGCCTGGAGTCCCGGGCTCACTGGAGAGGCAATTAAGTTAATTTTGGGATAGCTTTGGCAGTGTTTTACCTAACTTTTCAGCCTAGGGAGGGCAGCCGTTGCTTAAAAGCAGTGTGCCTTTAAGGGATATCTTGCAGGCGTCTCGCTTCCTTTTCCTCCTGCACTCTCCCCTCCCTCCCCCTTTTTTCCCCAGCTTGGATCTTTTACAGTATCGCCTAATAGCAGAACTCTCCTGTTTTAGGGGGCTCTGGGGATTTTGCCGCACACTGCCGGTGGGAGCGACTCGCAGTTCAGCCTAGCCAGCGCCACACAGAAGGCTGCCTGTAAGTGCGCTGGCAGGCTCGGGGCGATCCTTCACTGCGTCTCCCGGAGCAGACTGCTAGTGGGGTCAATCTTTCTCCGTGGCTGCTGCCAAGCGGTTCACATTATCGGATATTTGTGACCTGTTTACTGAGGCTCACTTGTCACGCAGTGCTCCAAGGTAAGAAGGCCTGCATTTGGACGTTGCTGGCAGTGATTATTTTTGGCGCGCAAATCAGCGTGTCGGGCCTAGCTGCGTGGCGCCCGCGGCTCTAATCGTTGCTCTCAGTACGTCGGCCCGAGTCTCCTCAGGTCTCGTTCTCCTTTATTTTTTGTTGCTCCGGAGGGGCTTAGTCGGGGGTTTCTTCTGCCCTTCAGGTGAGGGGTCATAAAAAAAAAAAAACGGCATCGGGGACTCCCGCACAGCCCGCTGTGATTTTGGCGCTTCTGTCGGTCTGGGGTAGGAGAAACGTTTTCCTAAGGGGGAAAAAGGCTGTTTCTCTAGACCTCAGGGCTGCCATGTCCTCTAAGCCACTTTGCCTGGTTTGTGGCTTGAGGAAAAGCTGCTCAGGCGTTTGTAAAGCCCGTGTAAGAGATTCCTCTGGCATGGACCCCTCCAAGTCAGATAAGGAGGAGGCCCAGCTGCCTGAGTCCGGCAGTTCTTCCGCACCAGTGGTGGAGGCAGTCCGGGAAGAGCCAGTGGCAGGGCCCTCTTCTGCCCCGGATATTATTAGGTCTACAGCTCCTCTGCCCAAGGACTGGACAACTATATTTTCCAGCGATTTTGTTATGTTTCTGCAAAACGCCTTAATGTCTGGCTCACAGCAGGTGCAGCGACAGGAGCCATTGGCGGGACTGAAGAGAACCGCAATGGCTTCCCCAGCCGAGGAGCTCTCCGTCCGAGCCAAGAGGCCGCAGACTGAAGCTTTATCGGCGGATTGTTCTATAGCCTCTGAGGGACACTTGTCAGAGGAGGACATCCGTGACTTCGAAGCAGAGGAGGAGCTGGAGGAAGGCGAGCTATCTGAAAAGGAGGATCAAGCCAGAGTGGTTCGCGTATTCCGAAAAGAGGAGCTTCCTGCCTTGATAGTGGAATCTCTCAAAGTTCTCAATATGCCGGTTCCCGGTGCGGCTGACGATAACACCCTGGAAGATCCTTTGCTACAGGTGTTCCGTAAGACTCAGCGGGCGTTCCCGGTACACTGTGTCTTCCGGGAGATGATTCAGGAGGAGTGGAACGTGCCAGAAGCTCCGCTAAAAGGGATCGAGAGTCATGGGCCGCCTGTATCCCTTGTTAGATCAGGATAAAGAAGTCATTAAGTCCCCTAAGGTTGATGCTGCCGTTTCGGCGGTCACTAAGAAAACTACCATCCCCGTGGAGGGGTAGTGCAGCTCTCAAGGACCCGCAGGATCGAAAGTTGGATGTTCTCTTGCGACAGGTTTTTGATGTCAATGCCTTGTCACTCCAGGCAGCCATGTGTGGAGCCTGGGTGGCTAGGGCCTGTCTCCGCTGGTCTCAGCGGGTGCAGGGTGGCCAGGAAGCAGAAGGGCCTGGAGAATTGGCCAAGTTAGAATCCGGAGCAGCCTATTTGGCTGATGTGCAGTATGATCTGATGCGTAGCTTGGCCAACAGCATGGCGTCCGCTATAGCGGCAAGACGTTATTTATGGCTTCGTAACTGGGCGGCGGATAGTTCTTCCAAGGCTCGTTTAAGCAAGCTCCCGTTTAAAGGGCGGCTCTTGTTTGGAGAGGACTTGGAGAAATTGGTTAAAGATCTGGGCGAGTCCAAAGGAGGTAAGCTGCCCGAAGATAAGGCCAAGCCAGCCCGTCCTTATCAGGCGGGTAGAAGACAGCTGCGAGATTTTTGTCGGTTTAGGTCGCAGCGGTTCCTTTCCAGTCAAAGAGGCCGTTACGCTAGCAAAAGTCACGGTTTCCGGGGGTTTCGAGGGGCGGGAAGAGGTTTTGGCCCTTCCTCGTCCTCTGCCTTCCTGGCCAAAAAGCAACAATGAGATAAGGGGGGCCCAGGCAAGCTTGGTGCCGGTGGGGGGCCGGTTGCAAGACTTTTATCCTGCCTGGGTCGGGGTAACGTCCGACCAGTGGGTTCTGGAGGTCATTCGAGAAGGTTACGCGCTGGAGTTGCGGAAGCCCGTCCGTCCCGCCTTTGTTCGGTCCCCCGCCAAGTCACCCTCCAAGATCGCGTCCATGAGAGTTACGGTCCAACGGCTATTGCAGCTCAGGGCCATCGTACCGGTTCCTCCAGACCAACGCGGAGGCGGTCGATACTCCATATACTTCATCGTCCCAAAGAAGGACAGAGGAGTCCGTCCTATCTTGGACCTCAAGGGGGTGAATCGGTGTCTCCGCGTGTCACATTTCCATATGGAGACCCTGCGGTCGGTAATAGTGGCGGTCCAACAGGGGGAGTTTCTTACGCCTCCGACAAGTCTAGAGGAGGTATCTCCACATCCCCATCCGGCCGGAGCACCATCAATTTCTCAGATTCGCAGTCCCGTTCAGGCACTTTCAATTTCGCACCCTGCCGTTCGGTTTGGCGACGGCTCCACGCACCTTCACCAAGGTCATGGTGGTTGTGGCGGCGGCACTGAGGCGGGAAGGTATTCTCGTGCATCCGTACCTCGACGACTGGTTGATTCGGGCGAAGTCGCGTGCCGAGAGCGTGTCAGCCACGGCTCGTGTAGTGGCGTTTTTGGAAGAGCTCGGCTGGGTTGTCAACCTGGCGAAGAGTCATTTGATTCCATCGCAGGATCTCGAATATCTCGGAGCTCGCTTCGACACAAAGATCGGGAAGGTGTTCCTCACGCAGGACCGGGCTCGGAATCTCAGAAGTCTGGTGACCCGTTTCCTTCGCTTCCGCGCGCCGTCGGCCTGGAGTTATCTTCAGTTGCTGGGGACGATGGCCGCGTCCATAGAGACGGTGCCCTGGGCAAGAGCGCACATGCGGCCCTTACAACGGGCTTTACTTCGCCGGTGGTCGCATCAAGAAGATCCTCTGTCCCGGAGATTGCCATGTCCGGAGGAGACGCGCCAGTCGCTCCGGTGGTGATTGTGTCCCACGTCCTTAGCGGCGGGACAGCCGTTGGAAGCTCCATCCTGGGTCACTGTGATGACCGATGCCAGTCTGTTCGGCTGGGGCGCTCATTGTCAAGGCAGGTTCACGCAGGGGGTCTGGTCTCCCCAGGAAAGGGCCTGGTCCATCAACTGGTTGGAACTGCGAGCGATCTTCCTAGCACTCCTAGTGTTTCGGACTTTAGTTCAGAATACGGCGGTTCGCGTGTTTTCCGACAATGCCACAGCGGTTTCGTACGTCAACAGACAGGGTGGCACCACCAGCGTGCTGCTGGAAGACGAAGCCGCAGCCCTGTGCAATTGGGCGGAAGAGAATTTACTAGCCCTGTCAGCGGCGCATGTGGCCGGGGTCGACAATGTGCAAGCGGATTTTCTCAGTCGCGTTCGAGTGGACCTGGGGGAATGGGTCCTACATCCCGACGTCTTCCAGATGCTCGTCCGCAGGTGGGGCTTGCCGGCCATGGACCTCATGGTGACGTTTGCGTCGGCAAAGGTGGATCGCTTCTTCAGCAGACGACGGGAGCGGATGTCGGAAGGTCTCGATGCTCTGTCAGGCTTGGCCGCAGGCCCAGCTCCTGTACGTATTTCCCCCGTGGGTCCTCATCGGCAGAGTCCTGCAGCGGGTCCAGTTGTTCTCAGGTCGCGTCATCCTGATTGCTCCAGATTGGCCTGGTACACGGATCTGGTGCGACTGCTGGTGGCGAAACCGTGGAGACTTCCGAACCGGCCGGATCTTCTGTCGCAGGGGCCCTTCCTCATGCCTCACGTGGATCGATTCTCGCTTACGGCCTGGCTTTTGAGCGGGTGCGGTTGCGACAGAGAGGCTATTCGGTGTCTGTAATAGCCACGCTGCTGAAAGCCAGGAAAAGGTCTACGTCATTGGCCTATGTGCGGGTCTGGCGAGTGTTTGAGGCTTGGTGTGCGGACAGGCGGTATGTGGCGTTGAGGTCCTCCATCTCTCAAATCTTAGATTTTCTTCAGCATGGTTTCGAAAAAGGTTTAGCTCCTACGTCATTGCGGGTGCAGGTCGCGGCCCTGTCCTGCTACAGGGGTAAAGTTGGGGGGCAAACGATTGCATGTCATGGTGATGTTAAACGCTTCCTACGGGCAGGGTCGCTCTTGCGACCTCCGTCGCGTCCAGTTGTTCCTCAGTGGCATCTTCCCTCCGTCCTGGATGCCTTGCAGGGCGAGCCCTTCGAGCCGCTTTCTCGAGCGTCTCTCAAGGACCTCACTTTGAAGGTCGTGTTTCTTGTGGCTATTTGTTCGGCGAGGAGAATTTCCGAATTGCAGGCTCTTTCTTGCAGGGAGCCCTATTTGTTGTTGTTCTCGTCGAAGGTGGTTCTCAGGACTGTTCCTTCCTTTCTCCCTAAGGTGGTATCCCCCTTTCATGTGAATCAGGAAATTTCTTTGCTGGTATTTTCGCGGCGCTCGGGGGACTCTGGTGCAGGCAATTTCCACAGTTTGGATGCTCGTCGGGCCTTAAAGAAGTATCTTGCTCGGACGGCTAGTTTCCGCAGGTCGGATAGGCTCTTCGTTCTCTTCGCGGGACCTAGGAAGGGCGAAGCGGCCTCAAAAGCATCCATTGCCAGATGGATTAAAGAGGCTATTGCGTCGGCGTATATGCTGAAAGGTAAGTCTGTGCCGGAAGGCCTTTGTGCTCATTCCACCAGAGCTCAAGCTTCTTCATGGGCGGAACTTCGGTGGGTTCCGCCGCTGGAGATTTGCAAGGCGGCCACGTGGTCCTCCTTAAACACCTTTGTACGACATTATCGCCTGGATGTCCAAGGGACAGTTGATACTGCCTTCGGGACTGCTGTACTTCAGGCGGGTGTTTCGGGACCCTCCCATGCTTGACTAGCTCACTGCTCTGGTACTTACCCAGAGGTCCAGGACTAGCCTGGTTACACGAACAGGAAGGTGAAATTAGACTTACCTGCTAATTGTAGTTCCTGGAGTGTAGCCAGGCTAGTCCCGTATCCCTACCCTGTATCTGTGGCGTGACCGTAGCCTGAAGTATTTGCCTCATTTACAGGTAAGAGTTCATTATATATTGCAGTTGTACGTGCGTTTCTGGTGCCATGCCGGGAGCTGCTGCCCCCGCCTTCGGGACGCGTAGCTAGATCTTTTCTAGGGGGTTTCTTCCTTTCTTGCTATTAGAGAGAAGCCTGCGTCTCTTAAAGTCACGGTGGTAAAAGAGCATTCCGTTCTGTTTGTACATAGTTTACTCTTTAATTTGGAGGTTTTCATTAACTTGCCTTAGTGTTTAAACGCTTACTTGTGTCTTCGGTGAGTCTGCTTTGTCAGTAGGTTACTGATGGCAGGAGGCAGATCCCGAATGGATATACCGGTGACATCATAAAAAAGAGGAGGAGTTTTCTCAGTCTCCAAAGCTGCTGGATGAGATAGGGAACCCAGAGGTCCGGGACTAGCCTGGCTACACTCCAGGAACTACAATTAGCAGGTAAGTCTAATTTCACCGTATTTACTATAGTTCAATCTCAAATTGCTGTAGCTTACTTTTGTAACTGAGCAAATGCAGGTTTGAAGCATATTGGATGCTTGGCACATAGCCAAGATTCAGTGTTCCTGTATTCATAGGCCATGCTGCATAATGGCCTGGCCTCAGAACTGGTAAGAGGTCATATGAATAATCAGCATATCCATTTAACTCTTTCATTTTGTTTATTTTGTAATGTATTATCTGCTGTTGTGTTTTTAAGGTTGCTATAAAGACAAAATTAAGTGATTTGTAATTGGCAGTGTCAGGTGACTCCTCCCCATATGTTTTTATGCATTTAAGCTAATTGCTTGTTTGTTATAGAGGGAAAAGAAGAAGTGCAAACAGATCTATGACAGAAAAGAGAAGCTATAAATGGGGAGGAGGAGAAAGGAAGTATGAGATTAGGTGAGGCGGAAAGTAGGACATTACCCAGAGTTCTGGGCTACGTTTGTCAGTAATCACCTTGATGTCAAGTGTGTACCACCACAAAGATGCCTCGTGTCCCATTTCTGTCATCTTGTATTAACAGTACCTACCTGCACAAAAGGCGCACTGATGTCTACATAGCAAATGTATAGCAGCATTATATGTACCAGAAAATGCAGATTGAATTTCAAACACTCCTCCAATTTGCAGCATAAGTGAGTCTGGTAACCAACATTTTTAGCTAATTCAGTTATCTCCAGGAACAAGCAGGAATGTAGTCTTCACATATGGGTATCGTCGGTACCGATGGAGCCTGCGCGGGAACGCTCCCCAGCGTCCAATTAGAAAGCTTTTGGGAGCATCCCACAGCGCCTGCGTGCTGCCTTCCCGCCTTTCCCAATTGCCTCTCTCCAGTTCTTCGTTTTCCGCGGAGCCAGCAGGTCGTCCCTGTCACCGCAGAAAATATTTTCCTTATTCCTTCTTTTTGTGGTCGCGTCTGCCTTCCTTGACGCTATACCAGTCCTGCCGGTTCTTCTTTCATTCTTTAAAAAAATATATATATAAATATAAAATATAAATATAAATATATATATATATATATATATATATATATACTATTTTTTTCCAAACTTTTTTTCCAGGTGCACGCGCCATTTTGGGCCTTAGGCCCAAAATTTCCTCCACTATGGAAAAACCCGCTTCGGGTTTCAAAACGTGCACCAAGTGTGGCGGTACCATCTCCGTCACCGACACCCATGAGTGGTGTCTTAAATGTTTAGGTCCTGACCACTCTATCTCCGAGTGTATGGCTTGTTCCATGATGTCCAAGAGGGGTCGACAAAACCGAGCTGCTAAGCTCAGCGCCCTTTTTCCCTCTGATGCAGCTTCTGTGGCATTGACGTCTTCCAGGGCTTCGTCTTCCTCCCATGGATCTCAGGTAACTAAACATAAGTCTGGCCGGTCCTCAAAGGGTAGATCTCTTTCCAAGCATCGAGATGCCTCTGGCGTTGCCCTTGAGGGTTCTATACCGGCAAAATTGCCCCGACGGGAGGCTTCGGCTTCCAAAGCATTATCGGGGCTCCAGGATGTTCTCGAGGCCTTGACCTCGGCAGAACTACTGGTGCCATGCTCTGGGATACCAGCTGCTTCCTCCGGTACCGACATCCAGGCATCGGCAGCGTCAATAGACCAGAGATTCCTGGCTATTGAACGCAGTCTGGCGGCTCTCCTTGCGACATCGACACCTCGGAACCGCGTCAGACAGTTCAACCGGCACAGACATCGGTACCGGTACCGACAGCATCGACGTAGACATCGGTGTCTGCCGGCACCCAGTCATGCGATGCCTTCCAATACCAATACACCGGTACCGATTCCCCCCGGTACCGACTTCGGTCGGTACGGGTATCGGGCTCTTCAAGAGCATCTGGACAGAAGGTACTTCGAATCCTCGGAGGAGTCCGAGGATTCTGACAGCTCTGTCGGTACCGGAATACCTCTCCCGGAGGAGCCTTCCTCTCCTAAACGTAGGATGTCTCCTCCAGAAGATATCTCCTTTCAGGATTTCATCAGGGAGGTCGCTCGAGGTCTGTCCATTACTGTGATTCCTGAAACAGAGCCCAAGGCTAAGGAGTTGGAGATTTTACAATATACCAAAGCTCCTAAGGAGGCAGCTACCTTTCCTATCCATGAAATTTTACATGATCTCATGTTGAGAATGTGGGAGACACCTCTTACCACCTCTCCTCATTCTCACAAATTGGATACCATGTATCGAGTCCCTCGTCCTGGTTTCCAGAAAACTCAGCTTCCTCACCACTCTATTGTAGTGGAATCAGCTATGAGAAGGATCAGGAGTGCAAAGAGGCATGCCTCTAATCCTCCAGGACGTGAGTGTAGAACTTTGGATGCCTTTGGACGTCGTACTTTCCAGGCTTCCATGCTTTCTGCCAGGATCAGTTCCTATATTTTATATATGGGAATATTCCTTAAAGAAGTCACAGGAGACTTGGAGATTTTAAGCCCTCTCCTTCCTGATAAAGTAACAAATAAAATTTCGCATTCACTAACAGATTCGCGTTCAGTAACTCAGGACTAATCCAACATAAGCCTCAGAACCAACCATAAGGCACTCGCAGCTGGGTACTATTGTCTCCCCAGTTATGTGCCGGTTAACATCAATGGCTGATGTTGGCAAAAAATCATATCACACTATGTAACAAACACAGTTCATAATTATTGACCAAAAAAATACTTAGCTTTTCTGTGTGATATGAAAATGTCAAGTTGCTCTTGTCATTTAATTCCCTTAGTAGTAGATATCATATTTTTTCATAATCTTCAAAAAATCTTGTCCCATCATATTTTTTCTTTCTCTGTGATCTTCAAAACATCTTGTCCCAACGCTGACCGTATTAGGCGCCCGTGCGTTTCTCCTTATAGGGTTTTTCAAGGGACGAATGTTAACATCAGTTATCTGGAAAAAACAGTACCAATCAATGACTGAACTTATGCAAAGTTACAATCATCACGCACTTATTGAAAGATAAAAATTATTAAGTAATACCTTGTGTATCCGCCGCTCAGCGCATCTCACCCCCTCTGATTCTCCGGGGAATCCCAAAGACGCTGCGCATGCCTGACACCTAGTTGGTTAGCCATTTTAAAAGGATTTCAGGCCCGCCCTACTGAGTGACTCATTACTGCGGACACACCCCCTCTATCATCTTTCAATAAGTGCGTGATGATGGTAACTTCGCATAAGTTCAGTCATTGATTGGTACTGTTTTTTCCAGATACTGATGTTAACATTCGTCCCTTGAAAAACCCTATAAGGAGAAACGCACGGGCGCCTAATACGGTCGGCGTTGGGACAAGATGTTTTGAAGATCACAGAGAAAGAAAAAATATGATGGGACAAGATTTTTTGAAGATTATGAAAAAATATGCTCTACTAATAAGGGAATTAAATGACGAGCAACTTGACATTTTCATATCTCACAGAAAAGCTAAGTATTTTTTTGGTCAATAATTATGAACTGTGTTTGTTACATAGTATGATATGATTTTTTGCCAACATTAGCCGTTGATGTTAACCGGCACATAACTGGGGAGACAATAGTACCTAGCTGCGAGTGCCTTATGGTTGGTTCTGAGGCTTATGTTGGATTAGTCCTGAGTTACTGAACGCGAATCTGTTAGTGAATGCGGGATTTTATTTGTTACTTCGCAGTAAACATTCAGATAAACTAGACCCCAAGCGAATTTACTCTACTTCCTGATGACAAGAGGCAGGATTTTCCCACACTGGTTAAACATGCCCAGGATGTTTCTAAGTTTGTCAATCGTGCAGCTTTTGACTGTTTTGAGTGCATAAGCAGAACCTCTGCCATTGCCATAGGTGCACGTAGAATTGCCTGGCTCCAGGCATCCGATTTGGAGCTCTGGGTGCAGGACACACTGGGCAATATCCTTTGTACAGGTGAGAATCTATTCGGTAAAAATTGGCAAGAGAAAGCCAATGAGTTGGATGCTGACAACTCCACTTTGGATAGGTTATCCAAAGCCACAGCTGATCCTGCAAGAAAGAAATCTTTCAAGAAACCATTCTTCTCAAAAAAAGAAGAGGTTTTATCCCTCTTATTCCCAGCAGGGGCGTTCTGCAGGTCAGCCTGCCCGAAAGAGTCAGCAACCACCTAAACAAAGGAAAGCAAAGACTGCTAAGCCTCAACCGTCTCAGCAGTCTCAGCCTCCACAGGGCCTTTGACTTTCATCTAGAGAACTTAGCCTTCCTGACCCTCAATGGACCAGAGCCTTCCACCATTCCAGGAAGGTTGTGTCACTTTGCCCCCAAATGGGGGCAGATAACAGCGGAACTTTGGACACTCTCCATTATAAAAGAGGGATACAAGCTTCACTTTCTGTGCATGCCCCCTCCCATAATGGTAAGACAGTTCAATTCTCAGACCCCTCTCATTTATTTATTTATTTTATTTATTTACATTCTCTTATATACCGCGCTATTCTGCATCAGTGCAGTTTACATTGAACAAACTGAAATTACATTGAACAGGGCATTATAACTTGGAGATAACTATTTTACAGGGAACAACTTGTTAGATCAAGAGGTCATCAACTTGTTAGGTCAAGAGGTCACCATGCTTCTTGCCCAAGGGGCAGTAGAAGAAGTACCCATTCATCAACATGGTACAGGGTTTTACTCCCCCTATTTCCTTATCCCAAAGAAAACAGGGGGACACAGACCTATTTTAGACCTCAGAGAACTGAACAAATTCCTGTTCAAAGAGAAATTCACGATGATTTCTCTGGGATCTCTGCTGCCATACCTTCATAGTCATGATTGGCTTTGTTCTCTAGATCTCAAGGATGCGTACACTCATGTTCTCATCCATCCAACTCACAGAAAGTTCCTTCGGTTCCTTTTTCAAGGAAAGCACTATCAGTACAGGGTGCTTCCTTTTGGCCTGGCCTCAGCACCAAGGGTGTTTACGAAATGCATGGCTGTAGTAGCAGCATTTCTTCGCACTCTAGGAATATTCGTCTTCCCCCTACTTAAACGACTGGCTCATTCGAGCCCCATCAGAGTCAGAGGCCAGAATTTCTCTATCTTGCACAATGCGTATCCTTCAGTATTTGGGTCTGGTCATAAACATCCCAAAATCCAGTCTAACTCCCACTCAGTCTCTAGAGTTCATAGGAGCTTTGCTGGATACCAGAAAAGCAAGGGCCTATCTTCCTCAGACCCTTTGCCTTCGCATGGTGCAGTTTGCTTCTCAAGCAGTGCTAAAGCCTCATCTCACTGCCCGAGAAATGTTGCAACTACTAGGCCACATGGCATCTACAGTGCATGTGGTTCCTTATGCTCGCCTCCATATGAGAGCAGCTCAGTGGACTTTATCCACTCAATGGACCAAGGCATCAGGGTGCCTGTCAGACAAAATAGTAAACACAAATCGCCTTATTTTGTCTCTCCAATGGTGGCAGTCCACTCAGAACCTGTTGCTGGGGTCCCCATTTCAACAACCTTTACCCCAGGAAACTCTCACAACAAATGCTTCAGCAATGGGTTGGGGAGCTCATCTGCAGGACCTCTCCACCCAAGGCACTTGGATGCCACAGGAGACTCATCTACATATCAGTCTCTTAGAACTCAGAGCATTCGAGTGTTCCACACCCTGCTCAGCTACAAGACAGTCCTCATTCATACGGACAATCAAGTTGCCATGTTCTACGTGAACAAGCAGGGGGGTGGGGCAGGCTCTCTGTCGCTTTGCAACAAAGCTTTGCGACTATGGGCCCTCGCCAGAGAGCATCAGATTCAAAACTCTTGGGCAGACAGACTCAGTCGAGTTCTGCTTCCACACGAATGATCTCTACATGCAGACCAGGTGACCAAGATTTTTCAAATTTGGGGAACTCCGGACATAGACCTCTTTGCAAGTCCGTGGAATGCCAGACTTCCCCAGTTCTGTTCCAGAATTCCGGCTCAGGGCTCTCAGGCCAGGGATGCTTTCCTCTTTCACTGGGGTCAAGACTTCCTTTATGCCTTTCCACCCATTCCCCTAATTCCCAAAACCCTGTTCAAGCTTCAGAGAGACAGAGTCCGTATGATTCTCATCGCTCCACATTGGCCACGGCAAATGTGGTACCCTCTGCTTCTACATCTCTCTCAAGCTCCCTCCCTGGAATTAGGATCTGCTCCAGATCTTCTGTCTCAGGACGACGGAATGTTATGGCATCCCAATCCCCAGTCTTTGCATCTCAGGGCTTGGTTGCTGAAGGCCTAGATCTTCATGATCTTAACCTCCCTCCGCAAGTAAAGGATATCCTTAATGCTTCCAGGAAGCCTTCCACAAGACGCTCTTATGCTTTCAAGTGGAAAAGGTTTACCATATGGTGTTCGCAGAACGGTCTTAACCCCCTTGCGATACCTCTGGAATCATTACTGGAGTATCTCCTTCATTTATCCAATGCAGGACTTAAAACTAACTCAGTAAGTCCATTTGAGTGCTATCGCAGCTTCTTTCAAGCCTCTAAATGGATAGCCTATTTCTTCCCATCCTCTTATAGCAAGATTTATGAGAGGCCTTCTTCTAACTAAGCCTCCCATTAGGCCACCACCGGTGGCATGGGACTTGAACCTGTTTCTTGGTCAGCTCATAAAGCCACCTTTCAACCTACCTCATTGAAATTCCTTTCTTGGAAGGTTGTCTTTCTCATTGCAATCACATCAGCATGCCGCATCAGTGAGTTGCAGGCACTAGTAGCTGATGCACCTTATACAAGGTTACATCATGACAAGGTAGTCCTTAGGACTTATCCACACTTTATGCCAAAGGTGGTCTCGCCTTTTCATTTAACATAGGAAGTCCTCTCAACTCTTTGCTTCTTTTGATCCTTCTCATTTGGGACTTCCAATCTCCAAGAGAACACTGTCCAACTGGATTGCTCAATGTATTTCATTTGCCTATCAGAGTAAGAATCTTCCTCTGGAGGGCCATGTTACAGCTCACAAAGTGAGAGCCATGGCAGCTTCAATGGCTCATCTGCCCTCTGTGTCTATCGACGACATCTGTTGAGCAGCCACTTGGGCCTCAGTTCATACCTTCACAGCCCATTACTGTTTGGACAAGGACTCCCACCGAGATGCCTTGTTTGGTCAGGCTGTTCTTCAACACCTGTTCCATACCTAATCAACTCCTACCCACCATCCCTGGTTGGATGCCAGAGATCCATGGGGGGAAGTGGAGCCCTTTCACAGGGACACACAACTTCTGGGGTCTCTCCCTGACATCTAAAGCTAGGGAGTCCCCATATGTGAAGACTACATTCCTGCTTGTTCCTGGAGATAGCATAGTTACTCACCTGTAACAGGTGATCTCCGGGAACAGCAGGAATTTAGTCTTCACAACCCACCCACCTCCCCTAGGAGTTGTATCTCTCTATCTTTCTCTTTCTCTCTCTCTCTCTTTGTCTCAGCTTTAAACTCAACTGGAGAGAGGCAGTTGGGAAAGGCGGGAAGGCAGCACGCAGGCGCTGTGAGATGCTCCCAAAAGCTTTCTAATTGGACGCTGGGGAGCGTTCCTGCGCAGGCTCCGTCTGTACCGTCGATACACATATGTGAAGACTAAATTCCTGTATCTGCAATGTCATGGCCAAATCATACTTGAAAAACCTCAGTTTTTCTTCTAAACCAGTTGTACAGTGCCTCAGATCTTATTTCCATCCTATCACTCTCTCACTCATCTCTCTTTGCCTTATTCTCTTCTTTCCATTTGATGCTGTGGCTTAGTGTATCTAGTGGATAGCCACAAAATGAGACCAGGACGCTGGAGGGAGAGGCAGAAAGTGTGCCCCTGAAATGCTGCTGTTGCTTCTGCCATCTCCCATGGAATGTTGGTTACGAACATTCTGACAACCTGAAAGAATTCTAGCCACTGCTGACCGTACATGCAGATGATGCCCATGTTCCCTGTAAAATAGTTATCTCCAAGTTATAATGCCCTGTTCAATGTAATTTCAGTTTGTTCAATGTAAACCACACTGATGCAGAATAGCGTGGTATATAAGAGAATGTAAATAAAATAAATAAATGATAGTTACAGATCTGTTTATAGTCAAAACTGACATTTGCCTTTTATGCGGCTTAGGGCATAATTGCAAAATGGCAACTGTATGGGTCTGGAGGCTTCCTAAACATACCTCCAGTCCAGTTATGCATGGGTTGTCTCTGCCCACCAGCAGCTGAGGATGGAGTATGTCTGACTCCTGATGTCCCAGTACAAGAACTCCCCCAGTCTCTCAATCCTCAGCAGCTGAGGGAAAAACTCGTGTGTGGAGATTCCCTTGAAGTGGGGATTACTTCAGCAAAAAAAAAAAAAAGGAAAGGCGCACATTGATCTTAATAGTAGTAGTCTTGGGGCAACAGACTGGTGATCTGGAATCACAAGCTGGGGCGTTTTTGGTCCCTACCTAGGACTTTGTGTGAGTAAGGTATTACAGGGCTGCAGGGCCTGCCAGCAAGAGGCCTTAAAGGGTTACATTACCTGGGAGCCCTGGGCCCCCTTCCCTCCAGCCAGTGACCTTCAGGGCCTGTGAGCAGCAGGTCTAGGAGACCCCTCCCCCATTAGAGGGGACTGTGCTGTATTTCAGTGCTGCCGTCTTTAATATTGTTTTTGGTTTTTTTAAAAAAGAAACTGTGGATGAATGGCTTCCTGAAACCTTTCCATCGCTTGACAGCCAGTTGTTTGGTTGTTTTTGAGTTTCTCCTGTGGGGCGTTTATATACTTGATCGGGCTTCTTAGCGGCAGTACCAGAGTTTCCCCTCGTGTGCAGCGGTGCGATCTTCCTTGTCGGCCTGCCTTGCATGCTGTCTGCCTGTGTGCAGGAAGCCGCAGCTGAATTCTAGTGGGTTTTTGCTGGTTCTGCATAAGGCAAGACAGGTCATTGGAGCAGTCCGGTGTTGGGACAGTTATGGACTGTCAATTTGCAGTCACTGGGAATCGCAGCCATCTTGACTTGGGCAGTGCTGTCTTCACAGAAGCTCCTTAAAGGTGGGGCTAAAATAAGGCAAAAACGGCAGGGAAGGATTTCAGCACCCTGGTCAGCGGTTGAAGGGTCTGCTGAATCCATGGAGCAGGTTTTTTCAGCAGATTTTTTTGTCCTTGCTGAAGTCTTATTGCCTTAAAAATAAGCAAGTTGCTTTCTAGTCAGGCTGAGCCTTCACCTGCGGCGAGGTCGATCTCTGAGTTGCCAGCCCCGGAGACCCTGCAGGGGGGAACCATTGGGAGGGCCTCTCCATCCAAATGGCATAAAGGGGAGCCTGTTGTCTGGCTGATTCAAGCTTCTATGCAGTCGCAGGCCTCTGAGGAGCTGGGGGGAGGTCCCTCTGGGGCAACTCAAGGGCTCTGGACCTCGAGGAAAGCAAGGTTGCTCTGGGGGAGGATCCCAGTGTTGTCCGGGTGTTCCTTAGAGAGGAGCTTCCCGCCTTCATTGGTCAGTCACTAGTAGCGCCAAACATTGTGCCGCCATCTACAGTGGTGGAAGAGCCTCTCGAGGATCCCTTGCTGCAAGGGTTCAAGGGGTCGCAGGTGTGCTTCCTGGTTCATCGGGTAATTAAAAAGATGATTGAATCGGAATGTGAATTCCCAGAGGCTACGCTGAGAGGGGTGTAGAGTGATGGGTCACCTGTACCCCATTCCACAGAAGGAGTGGGAGCTCTTCGGGATGCCTAAGGTGGATGTGTTGGTCTTTGTGGTCACTAAGGAGACCACTACTCCTTATCCGTTCCTCCAGTTCAATCTTGCACCTGTGGGTAGTTTCACCTCACCAGCAGCTTGAGGCTGAGCTTGTCATGTTTGACATTAGGGTAAACATATCAGTGGCACCTCCCACCAGAGCCAATATCTATCTCCAAGCAGCTGGGGCGCTACAGGAATCATAAGTAGAGTTAAAAGGGCAACAAATAGACAGTTTCTATGGCAAGCTATATATTTTAAATAGAGGCTTGGTTGGTGAAGAGAAATCGGGTTTTCCTAAGGCTCTGGGCAATTAGATCTACTTAAAGTTGCTTTAAAAAAAAAAAAAAAAGGACCAGAGATGGTTTAAATCAGGAACCCTTGCAGTTGAAATTGGAGATTCCTGGACCAGGGAGGGGGAGGGAGGGTGCTTCCGAAGGCAGAATGTGCCCCAGGCAGAGGGGGGATTGCTTCTTTGGCCCTTTCCTGTACTGCAGCTAGGCCCGGTATGAGTTGAAACACAGCTGATAGCACTCCCGACAATGCCGAAGCTCTGCAGGCAGCTGAGCATTGGGTCAGGGGTGTGGATGGCGTTTAACTGCTTACGGTGAGTGAGTGTGTTGATGGGGACAGCTTCGGGGCTCTTTTCCAGCCAGAGAGGCCCCCTATTCCTGTGTGACAGAGAAACGGCAGCCATCTTAAAAACTATGGTTTTATTTTGCCTCGATTTTTCCTTATTTTTTGTTTGATTTTAGGTAAAAGTACAAGTTAAAGACAAGAGGGGAGAACAAAAGAGATTTAGTTCCTGAGCGGTCCTCCAGTTTAGTCCTCCACATCAGGGTAGTGCACCACCTCCTGCAGCAAGGAGACTGGACCAATCAAATCTTTCCCATGTCAGGATGTATACTGCTGGAGCTCCCATCAGCCTCCCAGTGTGTCCAGTCTCCTTGCAGCAGGAGGCGGTGTGAGCCTGGTCTGGGCTCACTTTGGGAGCTTAGGGCTATCATAGTTAATTTTTGTTTGTTTCTTTTCATGATTTTTGCTCCTTTTAGTTTCTTTTGATTTCTTTCAGTTTAAGGGTCTGTCTCTTTAAATAAAATAAACGAGGGAGCCGAGCTTGCACTGCCCGCCTGCCTTCTGCTGGATGACGGCACGTCGGGTTCAGTCAGCAGCCTATGATCTCCCCTCCTAGAAAGCACGGAGGGGGAATCTGGCGATACTCACCACCTGATTTATTTGGTGAAAGTTTAAGCACGGCGATTCTGCAGCTCGGAGGACCCCAGAACGCTTAGTTCTCGTCTGGGATTTCCTCACACTGTGGGGCTCTAGCGATTAGCTCCCTCTGCGTTTCAGCGCCATTGCCTGGCAAGTTTGCGTCTGCCGGGGTAAGTGACCTTCTTGCCAGTTTGGTGGTACCCAGAGATCTTCGTGGGAGCGGGATCAGTGCGGTTTTATTTTCTTTGGTTTTCTTTATTTGTTCTTTAGTTTCGTTAGTTTTTCGCGCCCTTTTTTTCCTCTCCGCGGTGCCGGCGGCCATTTTGTTTTTCGGTTCCCGCTTCTTTTCGGTGGGTCGTGCTGCGGTGTGTCCTGGGCTTTACCAGCTAGCTCAGAGTTGCGCTTGCTCTTTCCCCTAACAGAAAGCCGGGGTGTCTTTTTTTTTTTTTTTTTTTTTTTTAAAATCTGCTGACATCAGGAGGCTGTTGGTTTATTTCAGTCCTGCTTGTAGTCTGGTCTGCTTTATTCTTCAGCAGCCCTGCTCTCTTTCAGGTTCTTTTTCCATGTCCCGGCGGCCGCAGTGCGTGATCTGTGGATCCCGCAAAGGCTCTGTTTCTGACGCTGGTGTTTGCAAGGGCTGCGCCTTCGGTCCGTCAGATCTTCCGCAGCAAATGGAGGCCAGTGTACTTTTGGAGCCCGTGGACCCACCAGTTTCAGGTGGGGAGGAGCCGGCTCCAGGGCCTATTGTACCTTCCTCTTCTCCTACTCCGTCTGCGCCAGGGGGCACGCAGACAGTAGGGGCCAGCGAGGCGTTTTGGGGGGATTTCTCCCCTGATTTTGTGCTTCTTTTTTTTTTTTTAAAACGCTGTTTATTAAACACATATCAATACCAAACAGAACATACGAACAGTATACAATGATAACATCTCGAGCGGGGGTTGTATCTTATCCCCCACTCCAGAGCAACTCGACAGATCAGTCATCAGAAAGATACAGCAAAGTTTTACCTTTAAACCCTCCCCCTTCCTTCCCTCCCCCCCACCCCTCCCACCCTCCCCACCCCCCCCCTTCCTCATACCCCAGGGGACATACACCTCAGCTACCCTATTCCTTTCTACCCTAATTCCGTGTCACTCCGTGGCCTCCTACATACTATCTACCCCTCAACCCAACCGGAGCACCTCATTCCGGGCAAGGGGACCCAGAGTCTGAATATAGGGTTCCCACACCAACAAGAACGAGGCCCAACGGCGGGCACTACCCCTGGCGCTCCTCCTTTCCATAAGCATTAGTTGGTGGAAGCTATTACGCCACTCCCAAAATGTAGGGCTCGATTCCTCCCTCCACCGGTGAAGGATCGGGCCCTTACCCACCAGACATGCCTTCCTAACGAGCAACCGCTCCCACCTTCCCTTCGGGTGGAGTGGCCCAAGCAGGTCTAACGCCACAAGCAGGGCCGTCCAGTCAATCCGCTGCTGAATGACCTTACTCATATACTCAGCAATTCTTCGCCAATACTGGCGAATCCTCTGACACCCCCACCACATATGCCCCAGGTCAGCCAGGGGACAAGACCCCCATCATCCGCAATATGACACCGTAGTGCGCGTCTCGGAGAGATATGCGCTCGTATTAGGCACTTGAACTGCACTTCTCGCCAGCCGGACCCCTCCACCAACCCCTTGATTCTGCCCAAGGCCCGATAGAGCGTCCCCGGGGGGACCCCCAAACCCAGCTCCCGAGCCCACAAGTCCTCCTCCCTTCCATACTCCGGCAGGCTCCCATAACTGTCTATACGCTTCTTTAAATTAGCAATCGTGGGGGGAACCTCCACTCCCAATGTACAAAACTCCAATATCTGCGCAGCTCTTTCCGCCCGCAGAGCAGTCTGTGGGAGAGAGGCTATATAATGGTATAGTTGGGCATAGGCAAAAAAGTGTCGTCGATTCACCCCATACTCCTTCCCCAAATTCTCAAGAGATTTGCACTTCCCCGTGGGGTCAATCACATGTCCAATATTCCCTATGTCTAATCCCCTCCATTCCCAGAACACCTTCGTTTCTGACCCCGGAGTAAACCGATGATTCCTCTGTATGGGCAGCCAGCTCGACACCTCTGGGGGCTCCCTCCAGATGCCATTCAAGTACTGCCATGTCCGTCTCGCCGGGCGGATCAGCACGCTACTCACCCCCCCGGGAGAGACCCACGGTCCAGGTGCAGTACCGCCAACAAGGACATCGGGGCTACAAACGCCTTTTCCAACGCCCGAGGGGTATACACCTCCGTATTCCCCAACCAGTCACCTATATGCCGCGCTTGGCAAGCTAGGGCATAAATCTTTAAATCGGGAAGTCCTATCCCCCCGCGTTCCCAGCTCCCTCTCAACCTATGCAGGGGTATACGGGCTTTGGCTCCTCTCCAAAGAAACCTCCGAATCTCTCGGTCTGTGGAATTTAAGTCCTGCTTCAATATCCACACCGGAAGAGTCTAACCAGTAAAGTACTCGCGGTAAGATCACCATCTTTAATGCCGCCACCCGGCCCAACAACGACAGAGGCAACGGAGCCCATGCCAAAAGCTGCGAGCGGGTTTGGGCCAAAACCCGTTCCAGATTCTTTCTATACAGCGCTCGCGGGTCTCTGGGCAAAAGCACCCCTAAGTACACAAATGAGTCCCCCGCCCACCTAAGTGGGAACCTCCCCTGCCACTGTCCCCTCAGCGTCCCCGCCATGTCTAAGGCCTCCGACTTATCCATGTTAATGCAAAGTCCGGCAAAGCTGCCGAACCTGGAAAATTCTTCTAATAAACTGGGCAACGACACCTGGGGAGACGACAAGTGCACCAACATATCATCGGCAAACACTGCCATCTTAAAGGTATGCAACCCCATATCTATCCCGTGTATATCTCTAGAGGCCTCTATTCTCCGCACCAGCGGGTCCAAAGACAGCACAAACAGCAGGGGAGACAGCGGGCACCCTTGCCGCGTCCCCCTCTCCAACGAAAAGCCTGCTGACCCCATTACACAGCACTCTCGCCGAGGGCTCCGTGTAGAGGAGCTCTACCATGCTACAGAAGGATCCCCCAAGTCCATACAGGGGCAACAAATATTTCAGGTAAGACCAGCTCACCTGATCGAACGCCTTCTCAGCGTCAAAACTAACCAGCAGGGATTGCAATTTCCTGTCCCGCACCCACTCCATCGAAGCCACGATTTTACGCAGATTCCGCACAGCATAGCGGCCCTGCACAAACCCCACCTGAGAAGCATGCACCAACTCCCCGAGCACCAGGGCCAATCGATCCGCCAGTACCTTGGCCAAAATCTTGACATCGAAGTTTGAGAGAGAGGCCGGTAAGACGCCGCTTGCGTACCGTCCTTCCCGGGTTTGGGGATCAGTACAACGTGCGCCTGGTTCTCCCCTCGCTCGAAGCCTCCTTGCGCCACTCTCCTATGGTACACTGCCATCAGGTGCGCAGACAGCTCTGTCCTCAACAACTTATAGAATTCCGCCCCGAATCCATCCGGGCCCGGCGCCTTGCAGCAGCTCGCCCTCTGAATAACCCGTTGTACCTCCTCCTCCGAAACTGGCGCCTCTAGTTGTGCCCGCTGAGCTGCTGTCAGCTGGGGCAGCTGCACTTCTCGTAGGTATTCTTCCATAACATTCTGAGATCCCTCCCTCCTCGCATACAGTTTTTGAAAGAACTCCCTGAATACCTCAGCAATCGCCTTGCTATCCTGATGCAGCGTCCCCCTGTCATCCCGCAGCGCCCCCACCAAGCCCGATCCCCTGCTACCCTTAAGACATCGTGCCAGTAGCTTGCCCGGTTTATCCCCATATCTATATAATTGGTATTTGTAAAATAAGAAGGATTTCTTGGCTCGTTGATGTAGCAGCTCATTAAGAGCCATCTGGAGCTCCCACAACTTGTGCCTCCCCGCTACCCCCAGGTGTTGCGCTTGCTTACGTCTCTCTTTACGCACTTGCTACTCCAACCGCACTATGTGTTGCGTCTGCATCTTCCTTCTCCTTCCCACATACCCCATGATCTCTCCCCGCAAAACCACTTTGGCCGCTTCCCAAAAGAGCTCAGGGTCGTCCCGGTGTTGGGCATTATGGGCTGCGAACTCCCGCCACTTCTGCCCAAGAAATACCTGGAAATCCACCTCCCTATACAATTCCATAGGAAATTTCCAGATGCGGGGCCGCATGCTCAGATCATACACACTAGGTCCACCCACACCAGCGCATGATCCGATATCTCCATAGGACCCACTTGCGCATCCTCAACCTGAGCAAAGGAGCTCTCCGAGACCAACACGTAATCTAGCCGGGCACTCGAGCCATGCGCTCGAGACTGGTGCGTGTAATCCCTCTCAAAGGGGTGCAGAAGCCGCCACAGATCCACCAGCCCCAATCTACGCCTCAAGTTCTGCAGCAATTTGGCAGTTTTCACCTGTGTCCTGTCCCCCCCCACCTCTGGTTGTATCCAACTCCGCGTCCAAGACCCCATTAAAATCTCCTGCTAGGATCAGTGGCACATCCGGCAACTGCTCCACTCTGGAGCCCAGGCTAGCATATAGTGCTTCATCAAGCACATTGGGGCTGTACATGTTGCCCAGTACCACAGGTTTGCCCTCCAGTAGGCCATATACAAGCACATATCTCCCACCCTCGCCCTCAAAAATGCTCTCCTGGACAAATCTAATTATCTTGTGAATCAAAATGACCACTCCACCTTTCCGCCCCCTCGCCGGGGCCCCCCACACCTGTCCCACCCAATCCCTTTTTAATTTAAGATGCTCCTCAGCAGTCTGGTGGGTTTCTTGTATCATAGCGATATCGCATTTCTGCCTCGCCAGGGCCTGCAACACTTTAGATCTCTTGATAGGAGTACCTATTCCACAGACATTCCATGATATAACCCTCAGGTCAGGGGGTTACAATAAGGCACGAAACGCCTGGCAAAACACCTACCATATTGAAGGACCCCCCCAGCCTGAGGCCCTCCCAATCCGTTGGATTTAAACTCCCTTCCCCCCGCACTAAATCCCCTAAAGGTAAAACTCCCCTCTCCCTCCCCCCCTCTCCCTTCCCTCCCTCCCCCCTTCCCCCCTCCCCTCCAGTCCCCTCCCCCCTTCCCCCCCTCCCCTCCAGTCCCCCATCTCCACTACCAGCCGCCTCTCTCCCTCCTTGTGACTCCAAGATGCGTGTGGTACCCCCCCACTTCCCCCTTATACCGACTCTCTAAGAGCCCTCCAGGGTCCCCTCCTCCTCCCCCCATCTCACCCCCAGCATCCTCCCTCACCAAAGTGACCCTTCCCCTTCCCTCTCCTCCTATGCTAGGCAACCCAAGCAACACAAACACCCCGCAACACCTTCCCCCATCCCAAAAAAAAACAGCAAACAGGCAATACTTAAGACATCTTTAGCAGACCCCTTGCACCCGATTTTGTGCTGCTTATGCATCAAGCTTTCCAGAAGGGACGCTTGGGAAAATGTGCTGAGGGGTGCGTGGTTCCGCCGGCTCCGCCGGCTCTAAAAGGGGAGGGGGCGAGTTTGGACGCTCCTAAGTCAGCCAAGCGGTCCTGGTTTTCAGGAATAGAACACCCTGATATGGCGTGGCAAGAGACGGAATGGTCTGATGTGGAACCCGAAGACAGGATCGACGAATTAGAGGAAAGGGAGATTCCGGAACCAGAGGACCAGGCTCGGATCATCCGAGTATTTCGCAGAGAAGAACTGATTCCATTAATTACAGAATCTCTACAAGCTCTGAATCTGGTCGGGCGACCCGTGGAGGAAGAGGCTTTGGAAGATCCGCTCATCCAAGCGGTGCGAGATTCTCAAACAGTGTTCCTGGTACATAGAGTGGTCGATCAGATGATTCAGGCTGAGTGGGATCAACCTGAGTCAGGCTTGTAGGGTATCAGGACGATGAACCGTCTCTATCCTCTGGCGGACAAGGACAAGGAGATGTTTCGGTCGCCACGGGTCAACGCAGCGGTAT
This sequence comes from Ichthyophis bannanicus, assembly GCA_033557465.1. Classification (NCBI taxonomy): domain Eukaryota; kingdom Metazoa; phylum Chordata; class Amphibia; order Gymnophiona; family Ichthyophiidae; genus Ichthyophis; species Ichthyophis bannanicus. Next base: position 1,104,658,864 of record CM066031.1, read on the forward strand.
CGGCGGTGACCAAGAAAACAACGATTCCGGTTGAAGGCAGTGCGGCTTTGAAGGACACTCAAGATCGAAAGGTGGACGGATTGTTGAAGCAGGCCTTTGAGACTAATGCCTTATCTTTGCAGGCGTCTATTTGTGGGTCCTGGGTCTCTAGAGCCTGTTTGAGATGGGCTCAGCATTTGCGGCAGGACGCTCGTCTGGACCAACAGGGATTGTTGGAGGTAACCCGCTTAGAATCAGGTTCAGCGTATTTGGTGGATGTTCACTATGATTTGATCAGGACTTTGGCTAACAGCATGGTGTCCTTAGTAGCGGCGCGCAGGTCTATTTGGCTTCGTAATTGGGCTGCTGATGGGTCTTCTAAAGCACGTCTCAGCAAGCTTCCCTTTAAAGGCAAGCTGTTTTTCGGGGACGACCTGGATAAGTTAGTCAAGGACCTCGGGGAATCTAAAGGCGGGAGGCTACCGGAGGGTAAGCCACGACAGAATAGGGGCGTGTCGGCGACTCGAGGTCAATTTCGGGACTTTTGCAGGTTCCGATCTTCTCGGCTTGGGGGTTTCCAGCGTGGAAGACTGGCGGCTAGATCCTTGGGTTTTTGAGGAGCAGTTAGAGGGTTCTCGACTGTCTCCGCTTCGTCGTCCTCTTCCTTTGGTTGCAAGCCACAATGAAGCGAGGCGGACCCCGGAGGAAAGTCAGGTGATCGGGGGTCGGCTTCGTCACTTTCTTTCTTCCTGGGTCCAGATAACTTCGGACCAGTGGGTCCTCGAGATCATCCGGGAGGGGTACGCTTTGGAACTGAGTGGTCCTCTCCAGGATGCTTTCGTCTATCGCCCTGCAAGGGTCATCAAAAAGTGTTAGCTGTTCGCTTAACGTTGGACCGCCTGCTGGCCTTGGGGGCGGTGGTGCCTGTTCCAGATTCCGATCTTGATACAGGTCGGTATTCTATTTATTTCGTGGTGCCAAAGAAGGACGGGTCCTTCCGCCCTATCCTAGATCTCAAAGGTGTGAATCGTTGTCTTTGTGTGCCTCATTTTCACATGGAAACTCTAAGATCCGTCATAGTTGCGGTGCGTCAAGGAGAATTCCTAACATCTTTCGACCTTTTGGAGGCCTACTTGCATATTCCGATCAGGGCGGCTCATCAAAAGTTTCTAAGGTTCGCCTTTCCTTGGGGTCATTACCAGTTTCAGGCGCTGCCGTTCGGACTGGCCACAGCGCCACGTGTTTTCACCAAGGTCATGGTGGTGGTAGTGGTGGCATTGCGGAAGGAAGGTGTTCTAGTTCACCCTTATCTCGACGATTGGTTAATTCGAGCAAAGTCCAAGAGGGAGAGCTTGCAAGTCACAGGCAGAGTGATAGCTCTACTGCAGAGTCTCGGTTGGGTAATAAACGAGAAGAAGAGCCACTTAGTGCCGACTCAGTCCCTCGAATATCTCGGGGTTCGCTTTGATACGGCAAAAGGCTTAGTGTTCCTGTCGGACTGCCGAGCGCAAGCTCTGTGCCTTCTGGTTCGCAAGTTTTTAGAGTTCCCGGCGCCGTCAGCTTGGTGGTACCTTCGCGTTTTGGGAACGATGGCGGCGACTCTGGATGTAGTTCCCTGGGCCAGGTTTCATATGCGTCCGCTGCAAAGAGCCCTTTTGCGTCGTTGGTCGAACCAAACGGATTCGATGAGCAGGCGGTTGCCTTGTCCAAGGCGAGTGGCAGTCGTTACGATGGTGGCTGAGCTCGAAGGCGTTGCAAGCGGGAGTTCCTCTAGAACAGCTGGTCTGGATGCCTGTGATAACGGATGCGAGCCTGGTGGACTGGGGAGCGCACTGTGACAGTCGCTTCTCGCAAGGGACTTGGTCAGCTCTGGAAGCCTCTTAGTCGATCAACCGTCTCGAGCTGCGAGCAGTGTTGCGGGTGCTGCAGGCGTTCGAATCTTCGGTGACGGGCAGAGCAGTGCGAATTCTCTCAGACAACTCGGCGACCATTGCGTACCTCAACCGACAGGGCGGCACGGGAAGCAGAGCCATGGAAGAAGAGTCCGACATTCTGTTCCAGTGGGTGGAGACTCGGCTGCTAGCCATTTCAGCGGTGCATATCGCCGGGAAGGAGAATGTGATGGCGGATTTTCTCAGCAGAGTGCAGGTGGATGCCGGCGAGTGGGAGCTCCACCCGCAAGTATACGCTCAAATAGTCCGAAGGTGGGGGCCTCTGGTCATGGACCTCATGGCGACCTTTCAGTCGGCCAAAACAAATCGTTCCTTAGCGTCCCTCCAGGCTAGTCCTGAACCTTTGGGGTCTTGCACCTCCTCCAGCAGCTTTGGAGACTGAGAAAACGTCACTTGTTTTGATGTCACCGGTATAAGTACCCCGGATCCGCCTCCTGACATCAGTATTCTCAGTCTCCCAAGCAGCTAGGAGGTTTGGTGAGCCCAGAGATAGGGCTCACTTGCAGGAGCAATTAAGCAGTAGGGGTTAACTGTTGAGGTTATTTGGTTCAATGTTGCTGGGGCAGTGCTGAGCTTCTTATTTCTGCCTGTTTTTCTAGATCTGATATCTCTGTTTACCCCCTCCTTTTCTGGCGCTCTACTTTCTCTGCCCTTATCTCTGAGCCGAGTTGGGGGGAACGAGTTAGTGAGGGGGCTTCCTCTGGTTCCCGATCCCACCTATTTGGGTGAGGAGCTGGCAGAGAACGTCTCTGAGGAGGCGGGAGCGAGCCTGTTAGTCCGGCGCCGAAGTCTTCTGCTGGCGGGACTTGGCAGGCTCTGCTGCACACGACGGACGGTGTGTTTTAGCCCCGGGCGCTGAAGCCGCGATCACAGCTGAGCGTGGTGCGGACTGATTTCCTCGGGTGCCAAGAGCTACAATCAAGGTAAGGGGCCGGGGGCGTCGAAATGCGGCTTCCTTCCTTATGAAGCTGTGGAGCAGCGTGTGTTGGCCGCGCTAGGCCCAGTTGCAGGGAAATCGCGCGCGCGGGAAAACCTGCGGTGGCAAACGGCAGAGTTGTTACTTGGCCTGTTTTTTGGTGCGGCGTGCCTTAATTTTAATTTTACTTTTCATTTCAGTTTGTTTAATTTGTTTTAATTTGCTTTTTTCTTCCTTTGCTTGCTGGCGAATTTTTGAAGATTGGTGTTCGCAGCACGGTATTCGGGCCGCGACGGCCTCAGTGCCAGCCATTCTCAGTTTTTGCAAGACGGTTTTGACAAGGGTCTTGCTGCCAGTTCTCTGAAAGTGCAATTGGCGGCTCTATCGTGTTACAGGGATAAGGTCTTGGGGGTTCCCCTGGGGGAGCACGCGGATGTGCAACGTTTTCTGAGGGCTGTGTTCCGGCTGCGGCCCTTACGCAGGGTAACGATTCCTCCGTGGGATTTGAACCTAGTCTTACAAGCTTTGGTTCGGAAGCCTTTTGAGCCTCTTCGTCTGGTGTCCGTGAAGGATCTCACGCTAAAGACGGTGTTTTTGGTGGCCATTTGTTCGGCTAGGCGGATTTCGGAGTTGCAGGCGCTTTCGGGTCGAACCGTTCTTATCGTTCTCTAGGGATAGAGTAGTCTTGAGGCCTGTTCTTTCCTTCCTTCCTAAGGTGGTCTCTCCTTTTCATTTAAATCAGGCCGTTTTTCTCCCCGTTTTTAACTCTCCGGGGACAGGCGCGTCAGACGGCGGGTTGCATCAGCTGGATGTTCGGCGGGTGCTCTGCCGATACCTAAGCGCTATCGAGTCTTTCCGTAAGACGGACCGTCTGTTCGTCCTGTTTGGTGGTAAGCAGAAAGGAGAGGCGGCGGCGAAGTTGTCCATTGCCAGATGGATTAAGGAGGCAATTGCGTCGGCGTATATTCTGCATGGCCGTGCGGTTCCTTTGGGCTTGCGGGCCCATTCCACTAGGGCACAGGCAACGTCGTGGGCGGAGCACAGTTTGGTTCCGCCAGTGAATATTTGCAGGGCGGCTACTTAGTCGTCACTCCATGCCTTCAGTAAGCACTATCAGCTGGATGTCCTGGCATCCAAGGATTCTTGCTTTGGTTTGGCTGTGTTGCGCGCCGGTTGGATAGGTCCCTTCCGTTAATTACTGCTCTGTTACATCCCTGATGTGGAGGACTAAACTGGAGGACCGCTCAGGAAATGGAAATTACACTTATCTGGTAATTGTAGTTCCTGGAGGGTCCAGTTTAGTCCTCATTCCCTCCCGAGAGATTAACCTTTTTTAACATTCGGCACTCTACTGCGGTGTTATAGTCGGTTAAGCGATTTCCCTGTGATCCTCGAGCTTGGGGGTCTTCCGCCCTCGATCGCTTGTTTTTCTATTGGAGGTGCGGCGGTGCCTCTCCTTTGGCTCAGTTGTAGAAGTGGACGCGATGTGCAGAGTTACGGCTTCCTCGTTTGAGGAGGGAGTAGAGTTATTTGGGGAGGGGTATCATTTCTGTTATAGATAAATATTTCTCTCTTGAGTTTGCTTTAACAGTTCACTGGGGGGCTGATGGGAGCTCCTACAGTATACATCCTGACAAGGGAAAGATTTGATTGGTCCAGTCTCCTTGCTGCAGGAGGAGGTGCACTACCCTGATGTGGATGACTAAACTGGACTCTCCAGGAACTACAATTACCAGGTAAGTGTAATTTCCATTTTGTTTCTCTGGGGGGGTGTCAAAGGAGAAAAGAAAAGCAGTGGAAAGACTACATGCCTGCTAAGTGCATGTGTCTAGCATGTGGGTCACACAGGGTTCAGTTTCTACCACCAGGCTCTGCCGCACCTGTGAAGCTGAGTCCAGGTTGGCGGAGGAAGGTTTACTTGGGGAACAGGGTGTGACTATGCCGGATTCCCTGGGGGTAGGAGAGGACACTTCTCCAATGAATGAGGCCCGCGTGGTATCCGGCTCCATGGGGCAGGCTGGGGAAGGGAACTCCTGAAGTAGGCTAAGTCTGCTAAACTGGCAAAGCCCCCCCCCCCCGGCAAGTCCAGAAGGGGGAATTGCGGGGCACTTTTTTTTACAGTTTGTTCTCATGCACAAGGCCTTTGAAATGAGGTGCCGGGGGGGATAGGCAGCACGCTAGAAAAGATGCTGAAACTGTCCTGGCTGGAATCTTGAACGGAAGGCAGGGCTCTGGGCGAGTCGGGTCCTAGTAGGAGAAGACTAGAGGACAGCCATTGGGGGGAAGGGTGCTCTTCTAGTCCGAGAAAGATGAAGAGGATTTTGAGCCTGAACAAGAGGCGGGAGTGGAGGAGATGGAGCTTGAAGGAGAGATTCCGCAGGTAGAGGAGTCACATCGTGTGGGTCTTTTGGAAAGAAGAATTGGCGGCGTTGATTATGCACTCCTTGAAGGCTCTTAATATGGATACAGAAGTCCCCCTGGAGGAAGAGCCGTTGGAGGACCCCCTCTTCCAGGCAGTTTGAAGTCACAAAGGGTGTTCCCCATGCACAGTGATTCGACAGATAACTCAGGACGAGTGGGATGTGCCGGAGGCTGTGTTTAAAGGGTATGCAGATGATGGCAAGGCTGTACACAGAAGGATAATGATCTGCTGAGGTCACTAAAGGTGGACGCTGCAGTGTCTGCAGTGACGAAGAAAGTTACCATTCTGGTGGAGGGTAGTTTGGCACTGAAGGACATTCAGGATAGGAAGGTGGAGACCCTGCTTAAGCAGGCATTTGATATCAATGTACTCTCTCTGCAAGCATCAATTTGCAGTGCCTTTGTGGTGCATGAGTGCTTGAGTTGGACACAAGGAATAATTGAAGCCATAGGGGCTTCACAGCTGCTTCCAATGGAGGCAGGTAAGTTGGAGTCAGGTGCAGCTTACCTGGCAGATTCCTTTTATGACTTGATAAGGGGTTTGTCCAAAGGAATGGTGGCGGTGGTGGCAGTGCGGTGCTACTTCTGTCTCAGAAATTGGTCGGCTGATGTGTCGTCCAAATTCCACTTGAGCAAGTTGCCCTTCAGAGGAAAAACTCTTATTCGGGTAGGACCTTAATAAATTGGTAAAGGACTTGGGAGAGACTAAAAGGGGCCGCCTTCTAGAAGACAGGCTTGCCCCTGCTACGGAACTGCAGATCTAACAATTGTCCAACTTTTGACAGTTCAGAGCGGTCCGCTTTGCACCATATCAGAGCATCAGATTCCCGTCTAGGGGACAATCTTGTCATGTATTCAGGGGGTTGGGAAGAGGCCCCTTCTCTTCTACCCCCTTGGCTCCTAAGAAGTCACAGTGATGCGTGGATCACCCATGCAGGAGTGGTACCCATAGGGGATTGGCTATGGAAGTTTTATCCAGTGTGGGCATAAGATTACATCCGATAAATGGGTGCTAGAGGTTATTAGGGAGGGCTATGCGCTGGAGTTGAAGTTACCTCTCGCTGATGCCTTCATCCTTTCACCATGCAAGTCCCCGCAAAAACTAGGGGTGGTGCAAGTGACATTGAAAAGGCTTCTGGACCTTCATGCAGTGTGTCGGGTGCCAAGCGGCCATTGCGGCTAAGGTCGATACTCAATTTAATTTGTGGTACCCATAAAGGAGAGCCTCTTTTGGCCTATTTTGGATCTCAAACACTTCAGTCAATCTCTCCAGGTACCTCGTTTCCACATGGAGACTCTTCGGTTGGTGATTGTGGCTGTCGGGCAGGTGGAGTTCTTGATGTCCCTAGACTTGACAAATGCCTATCTGCACATTCCCATTTAGGCAGACATCAACAGTTTTTAAGATTCTCCAGGAACAAGCAGGAAGTCAGCCCTCACATATAGGTGACGTTGGCACCGACAGAGCCCTTGCGGAAGCATCCTCCCCCGGCTTTCAAAGAAAGCCTTTGGGAGATGCCACCACGCATGCGTGGTCCCCTTCCCCCGCCCAAGGATGCCATCTTACTCAGTCTCCTTTATTCCGCGGAGCCCTTCAGACGTTCGTCTGGCTTGTCCCCAGAAAAAGTTGATTTTATCTTCAGAGTTTCATACTCCCCTCTGGTATCGCGCCTCTACTCTTCCTGCCTACCGACCTTGTTGCCTCGGCATCAAATTTGGTTATGGGTTTCCTTGATTTTGTCAAGGAGATATCTAAGGCCCTGGCATTCCCGACTGAGTCGGAGGAGGACCCTCTGGCGGATGAGTTGGAAATCCTCCAATGCAAGGCCCCTCTGCAGGAATCACTCATGGTGCCCATCCCTTTCATCCTGGAACGGCTGATGCTCAGAGTGTGGGAGACACTGGCTTTAGTGCTGGTGGAGAGCAAACTACTCGATTAAATGTATTGAGTCTGCCGGAGCCTGGGCTTCCAAATGTCACAGCTGCCGCACAACTCCATGGTGGTGGAGTCGGCCATGCGTCGGCTGAAAAGCCAGAAGACGCACTCCTTGGTGCCCCCCGGCAGGGAGGCACCACCCTGGACGCCCTTGGCAGAAAATGTTACCAGGGCTCAATGTTCATCAGCAGTGTCCAGGCCTATCAGCTGTACATGGGCATGTACTTCAGAGACCTGGCAAAAGAGCGTGCCGGTTTCTCGGCTAGTCTCTCCGAGGAACCTTTGCAGCGGTTCAAGAACCTGGCCAAAGCAGTCCGTGAATGCTCCAAATTCATGTCTCGGGCGGCCTATGATGGATTCAAGTCGGCGGCTGGCATCAGTGCACACCGCCAAGCTTGGCTACAGACGTCCGACCTCGAGCAGTAGGTTCAGGACATATTGGTCGATGTCCCCTGCCAAGGAGAGAATCTCTTTGGCAAACCCATGACCGACAAGGCTGCCGAGCTGGAGACAGAGTTCATAACGAGGTCCAGGCTCTCTAAAAAGACTGCTGCCCCTCCCTGATGGAAGGGCTCAGGTAAAAAATCCTTCTACCCGAGGAAGGGAGCTGCTTACAAAGACTACCCACCTTATCAAGCCTCCCCAGCTCCCCAATAGGGTCAGCAGGCCAAGGGACATGGGCATGGCCTATCTAAGCAGAAGGCTCTGGCCCAGCCAGGTGGGAGTTTTTGACTCCTTTTGCATAGCCTCTCTACCCGAAGGAGATCAGCAGCCCACAGGGGGATATCTAGCCCTCTATGCCCATAGGTGGATAGTCAGGGAGAGTTACCTCCTCCACCGGACTCAGACATCTCCCCCTTATTTCCTGGGAGAGCCCCTCAGGTCTCCCCTCCACCGGGACCATCTTCTGAAGGAGTTGGCAGGTCTTCTTGAGGACAAAGCGGTGGAACTGGTGCCCCACTACCTCAAGGGCAAATGGTTTTACTCCAGGTATTTCCTCGTGCCAAAAAAGACAGGGGACCTAAGGCCCTTCCTCGACCTATGCAACCTCAACATATTCGTGGTGAGGGAGAAGTTCGAGATGCTCTCCCTTGGAACATTGCAACCATACCTCCAGCAGGGAGACTGGTTATGCTCCTTATACGCACAACCTCATCCACAGGCAGTACCTGCAGTTCGTAGTTGGGGGCAGGCACTTTCAATACAGGGTGCTCCCCTTTGGCCTAGCCTCTGCCCCAAGAGTTTTCACAAAATGCCTGGCAGTCGTGGCCTCCTTTCTCTGGCTGCAGGAGAGTCTTCGTCTTTCCCTACCTGGATGACTGGCTCATAAAGGGAGGCACGGCCTCAGAGGTGCAGCAGGCCACTGCACACACACCATCCAGGTTCTGCAACACTTGGGCTTTGTCATAAACTACCTCAAGTCTCACCCCCTCCCGACGCAGTGTCTGGAGTTCATGGGGGCAAGGATCAACACACTCCAGTCGAAGGCTTTCTTGCCCAAGGACCGAGCCGATCATCTCAGGACTCTGGCTTGGAATGTACAGTACCGTCCCTTGGTGCCCGCCCGGCTTCTCCGGCACATGGCCTCTACGGTCCATGTCACCCCAGACGCTTGCCTCCATATGAGGGCGGTGCAGTGGTGTCTCCGGGACGAGTGGTCTCGGGCCACGGTCTGCCTCTGAGACAGCTTCTGTGACCTGCCAATTGGCGGACTCCCTGGTCTAATGGCAGTCCGCCCCAGCATCTTGAGGCAGGCATGCCTTTTCAGGCCCCAACACCCTCCTCACCATGGATGACTCCCTGCTTGGCTGGGGAGCCCACTGCAGAGATCTCTGCACTCAGGGCAGCTGGTCACCAGATGAGAGCATCCAGCAGATCAACCTCCTGGAGCTCCGAGCCATACACCTAGCCCTGAGGGTCTTCTGCCACCACCTGCATCACCAGCTGGTGTTAGTCCAGGTAGGCAACCAGGTGGCGATGTTCTACGTGAACAGGCAGGGGGGCACGGGGTCTCGTACTCTGTCGGGAGGCACTGAACCTCTGCTCGTATGCAGTCCAGCAAGGTATCCTCCTGTGGGCAGTGTACCTGCTAGGCCAGGACAGCCTACTGGCCGATAGGCTCATCAGAGTTCTCCAGCTGCATGAGTGGCAGCTGGACCCCATGGTAACCAGTTGGCTTTTCCGGCTCTGGGGGATACCTGTGATGGACCTGTTCGCCAGCCTGGACAACTTTGTTGCCCTGCTTGACAGGCCCAGCTCTCCAGGGTGGCAGCGGAAGCGTTCTTGGTCTCATGATCAGAAGGCTTCATGTATGCCTCCCCTCCTATGCTGCTGATCACCAAGACCTTGTTCAGGGCCCTCCACGACAGGGCCTTGCTCATCCTGATAGCTCCTCGGTGGCCCAGGCAACCGTGGTTCCTGCTACGTCTGCAGTTGACGGTGGAGACCCCCATCCCCTTGAGTCCCAGGGAGGTCCCCCAATCTCAGGAGGGGGGGGCTCTCTCCTTCACCTCAACCTGGAGTCGCTATCGCTGACAGCCTGGCTGCTGAGAGGGTGACTGATCCCTTTCAATCTCCCGGTTGAGGTGGAGGATATTCTGCTGTCCTCTCGTAAGGTCTCTACTAGGAAGGCCTGCACCCGTTCTTTGTTTGGTGCGCTGAACAAGGGACTGACTCTTTCTCCTGCCCGGTGGCTCTAGTGTTGCAGTACCTGTTCCACCTCTCCCAGTCCAGGCTCAAGTCTAACTCCATCAGAGTGCACCTGAGTGCACTGGCGGCGCATCACCATCCAGTGGATGGTAAGCACCTCTCGGCTCAGTCGTTGGTGACCCGTTTCCTTTGGGGCCTGCTCTTATCGAAGCCCCTGGTTCGCAACCGAATGGGACCTCAATGTGGTGTTGGGGCAGCTCACTCGCCCACCCTTTGAACCTCCTGGCTACCTGCCACCTCTGCTACCTCTCTTGGAAGGTAGTTTTCCTGGATGCGCTTACCTCCGCTCGCAGAGTCGGCGAGCTTCAGGCCCTCGTGGTCCTTATACCAGGTTCTACAATAACAGAGTGGTGCTCCGCACGCACCCTAAATTCCTGCTGAAGGTAGTGTCGCCCTTCCATCTCAACCAGGAAGTGGTGCTCCCTACCTTCTTTTCAAGACCTCACTCCAGTCAGATGGAGATGGTCCTTCACACCTTGGACTGTAAGAGGACTTTGTCCTTCTATATCCAACGCACTGAAGGCCACCGCAAAGCTTCTCAGCTTTTCATTTTGTACGACCCCAGTAGGCTGGGGGAGGTGGTGACCAAGCATACGCTGTCCACATTGGTGGCGGACTGTATCTCCCTCACGAGCAGGCGAGGCTCCCGCTGGAAGGCTGCATCATGGCGTATCATGTCAGGGCCATGGCGGCTTCGGTGGCAAACTTGCGCTCTGTCCTGATGGCGGACATCTGCTGGGCCACCACCTGGTCTTCTGTCCATACCTTTGCAGCCCATTACTGCCTGGAAAGAGAGTCCTGATGGGACAGAGCCTTTGACCAGGCTATGCTGCGTAACCTTTTCGGGGTTTAGGCAACTCCTAGGTTACCGAAGTGCTGGTTCATCGGACATGGGGGTCCTACTGTGGTCTGTGTACACAGACTGAATTGCTGCTGCTTGCGGCTCCCCGTGAGGGAGCCCTTATTTTACTATGTGCGTTCGGTAGCCTGTAGCTGTGGAGTCGCATATGTGAGGACTGACTTCCTGCTTGTTCCCGGAGAAAGCATAGTTACTCACCTGTAACAGGTGTTCTCCGGGGACAGCAGGAATCAGTCCTCACAACCCTCCCTCCTCCCCTTGGAGTTGCTCCTTTACCATCTTTTATTTTTGCCGTCTTTTAGCTATATCATCTGACTGAGCAAGATGGCACCCTTGTGTGGGAAGGGGACCACGCATGCATGGTGGCATCTCCCAAAGGCTTTCTTTAAAAGCTGGGGGGATGCTTCTGCGAGGGCTCCGTCTGTGCAGACATCACCCATATGTGTGCACTGATTCCTGCTGTCACTGGAGAACACCTGTTAACAGGTGAGTATGCTTTCGCGGTACCCATGGGACACTTCTAATTTTGGGCACTCCCCTTTGGGTTAGCTACCGCGCCACCCACATTCACAGAGGGCATGATGGTGGTCGTTTCCAGCCTACGGCAGGAAGGCATTCTAGTGCATCCATATCTGGACGATTGGCTCATCCGGGCAAAGTCAAGGGATGAAAGCGAGCGGGCCACGGCAGGTGTGATCGGGTACTTGCAGAGTCTCGGATGGGTGATGAATTTCACGAAATGTCAGCTTTGACCCTCATTGGACCTGGTATATTTGGAGACCCGATTCCAGACAGAGGCAGAGTGCTTATCCTTGCCGGAAACCGGAGTGCTCGTGCTACAGAATCGGATCTGATGATTTTGCAGCATGGTGGTTCCCACGATGTGGCACGAGCTACAGTTACTAGGCTCCATGGCGGCGACCATCGAGCTTGTGCCTTGGCATGGGCACACATGCTGCCATTGCAGAGGAGCTTGTTGCGCAGATGGTCGTCACAGAGGTAGCGCTATCTCTCCCCATGCCCTGTTCAGCAAGCACTCGAAAATCCCTCCATTGGTGGTTAAAAGGCGAGTACCTTCATGTGGGCATGCCTCTGGAGAGCCCCCAACGGATTCCAGTAACAACATATGCAAGTCAGACGGGCTGGGGAACTCATTGCCAGGAGCAAATCATGCCATGGGCGTTGTTACCAACAGGAATGAACTTGGTCAATCAACCATCTGGAGTTGAGTGCTATTCTTGGCATTGCAGCAGTTTCGCTCTCTGTTTCACGGCAAGGCGGTGCGATTGTTCTCGGACAATTCCACCACGGTTGCATAGGTCAATTGGGGGAATGAGTATTGTGCACTTGGAAGAGTAAATGGCCCTGTTAGCCTGGGCAGAGGAAAATCTGCAGGAAGGAGAACATGGCAGCCGATTATCGCATCCGGGTACACATCGATCTGGGAGAATGGACATTCAATGATGAAATTTTTGCTCAACTGGTCTCTGATGGCAACCTACAAGTCAGCAAAGGCACCCAGGTCTTTTAGCAGAAGATTGGAAGGGATGTCCAAAGGGCTTGATGCCCTGGTCCAGAGGTGGCCAGTGGCAGGTCTCCTCTGTGTTGCCACCGTAGGCACTCATAGATTGTGTGATTCAGAGGATAGAGGCGCATCTAGGTCTCGTGCTGGTGGCCAATCGACCACGGTGCCCGTGGTGTGCCGACTTGGTGCATCTGAAGATGGGGACCATTTGTGGAGGCTTTCTTCTTGGAGGAACCTTTTAGCACAGGGACCTATCTTAATGCCGCAGGTGGATCATTTTTCGTTTACGGCTTAGCTATTGAGTGGGTGTGGTTGCGGCATCAGGGATATTCAGCTCCAGTGATCTCCATGTTGTTAAAGGCCAAGCGTAGCTCTGTCGCTGGCATATGCGAGTGTGTGGAGAGTGTTTGAGTACTGGTGTGCGGGCTGTCGCTATCAGCCCTTATCCGCTTCCCTACCAGAGGCGCTGGCTTTCTTACAGGCAGGGTTCAAGAAAGGTGTCTCATGTAGCACCCTCAGGGTGCAGGTCGTGGCTATCTCTTGCTACTGACGGAGAGTGCAAGGTGTTTTGCTAGCGGTGCATCCCGATCTTGTCCATTTTCTCAGAGCAGTGAATCTGGAATGTCCGTCCTTTAGGGAAGTGGTGCCTCTGAGATCTCAATTTGGTGTTATCTGTCCTGACGGAGCCTCCGTTTGAGCCGTTGATGGCGTGTACGTTGAAGGATGTTACCCTGAAAAAGGTGTGTTTGGTGGCCATTTGTTCTGCTAGATGGGTATTGGAGTTGCAGGTGCTTTGTGTAGATTGCCCTTTCTGATTTTCACAAAGGAGAAAGTGATTCTCAAATCCGTGCCTACCTTCCTGTCTAAGGTCTTGTCGGGTTTTAACCTGAGTCAATCTGTGATGTTCCTGGTGTTTTCAGAGGTAGGAGGACAGGAGGTGGACCCCTTCTGCATGGTTTGAATGTCCGGAAGGTGTTACAGAGGGTACTTGAAGAGAACAGAGTCGTTTAGATGATTGGATCGGTTGTTTTTTTTGTATGGCGGTGCACTAAAGAGTGAAACGTCCTTGAAAGCCTCCATTTCCCAGTGGGTCAGAGAAGCCATATCTTCAGCATATTTGCTGAGGTGCAGTAGGTTTGAGGGTGCATTCGACTTGTGCGTAGGCTGCATCATGGGTTGAGTCTAGATTAGTTGCGCCAGGTGATACCTGTTGAGCAGCAACCTGAGTAACCTTGCATACATTCACTAAATATTATAGGCTGGATGTTCTGGCTGCGGGGGATGCACACTTTGGGTCAGCTGTTCTTCAGGCCATTCTGGTGGGTCTCTCCCAAGGGTAGTACTGCTATGGTACATCCTCAGGTGTGGGACTGAACTGGAGGAATGATAAGAGGTGAAATAAGGCCTCACCTGCTAATTGGTGTTCCTTGAGCGAGTCAGTCCAGTCCCGATCTCTCCCTGTGAATTTTTTTTCTATTTTCTTGGCAACTTTAGATATGCTGTGGACCTGAAGAAGGCAATGCAAAGTTTTGACCGGAGGGGCAAAGTGGGACTCCATCCGGTTGCAGGTCGGGCGTCACTCAGAGAACGTGGGAGCTCAATTTGATGGGGTCGGGAGTGTTCAGTCGAACCCGGGATCGAAGGGGTTCATAGGTGGTAAGTGATCTCTCTCTCAGGCAGAGGATGTTTTCTGCCTGGGGGAGCCTCCTTGTCGATAGTTCAATTTGGTTTTGATTGTTGTTTTTTGTGAGTCTGCTTTGTCAATAGGATATGGCTCTGGTGGGAGGTGCCCTGATGTCATCAAACATGATATGCTCATTCTCCAAACTGCTGGTAAGGTGAGATTTTCCCACAGGTGTGAGACTGGAGTGGACTCGCTCAAGGAACTTCAGTTAGCAAGTAAGGCCTAATTTCACCTTCTGGTGGAAGGTTAAGCAGCCCTGAAGGACCTCCAGGATCAGAAGCTGGAGTCCCTTCTCAAACTAGCCTTTGATACCAGTGCGTTGATGCTGCAAGCCTCCATTTGTGGAGCATATGTCTCCAGGGCTTCTATTTGCTGGCTCCAAGGGTTATCTCTGCCTGACCTGGAGGGACAGGCGTCATTGGCACAGCATACTTGGCTGATGCCTTCTACAATTTGGTCCAAGCCTCCTCTAAGACCAAGGCATCCATCATAGCAGCGTGGCGCTTTTTGTGTCTCTGTAATTGGTCTGTGGATGCTGCTTCAAAATCTATGCTCAGCAAACTCCCCTTTAAGGGTAAGTTGCTCTTTGGGGTGGCCTTGGATAAACTGGTCAAAGATCTAATGGACTCTAAAGGAGGTCGCCTACCAGAGAATCGGATGAAAAGGCCAAAGTAGGGGGCTCCTTAGCAGAGACAGCCTAGAGATTTCAGACAGTTCCATGCCAGCCATTTTGCCCCTTATCAGAGAGGTCGGTACGGGCAGAGGGCTCAGCCCTTTTGAGGTTACTGAGGGTCCAGTCGGGGCAATTTTGCTGTCCCGACGGCCCCAGTGAAGAAGCCCCAATGAAGCTAGGCTGGCCCATGCGGATGGGGTGATAGGAGGTAGGTTAGAACAATTTTATTCCATCTGGGTCATAAGCAACAAACAGTTGAACTTCACCACCACTATATCTACCTCAATTGATAACTCAAATATCCTGGTAATTAAAAACAAGAACTGGACAATATGCCTCGTATAACGCTCACCAAATGCCACCACAGAAGATCTCTCCTTCCTACTAGAAACAGCTTGTGCGCACACAACAAAAAACACACCATTCATCCTGCTAGGTGACCTAAACCTCTCTTTAGCCCCCTCCAGCCAAACCAGCTCACTCCTGCAAGCCATGGACACAATAGGCCTCACTCAACTAATTGATGTACCCACCAACAAAAAAGGGAGCATCCTCAACCTCCTCTTTGCACCCACTGAACTCACATCAAGCAACCCCTTCATCCCAATCAAAGTAACCCCAGTCCCCATGGTTTGACCACATTTGAAATTCCTCAACACCCCATCCACAGATACAAAGGACAAACAGCCCCACAATACTCGCAGATTCAAGGAATTTGATAAACGATCACTCCTAGATTATGTAATCCCAAGACTGAACCGCAGCGCCACTGACTTAACAGAATTGGTTAGCAACTGGATTGAAGTCATAATTCCATTCGCCATTGCACCACAATGGAAAAACAGCACAAGAGCTCAAGCTCCCTCGTACTCCACCAAAATAAGACAAACTAAATGCAACCTAAGACAGATTGAAAGACAGTGGAGACACTCAAGAGACCTGCACCTACTCACCGAATACTCAGAATACAACAACCTTATCAACAAACACAAAAAAGAATACCACACAAACCTAATCCTAGACTCATTGAAGCGTCCCAGAGAGTTATTCTATATAATTAAATCCCTCATTCGAGACCCACCACAGCAACAAAACGCAGAACTGGGACCACAAGACACAGCACACTCCCTTCAGAATAAACAATGGCATGAACCCGCTCACACCACCAAACAACCACCAACCACTACAGAGATGGACAGCCTTTAACTACTTAGTCAAACAACTAGAACATGCCCTTACAGTTAACACCGCTATCTCTCCACTCGACCCATGCCCAGTATCATGGATCAAGATGGCTAGACATCGGCTCTCCCATACCATACTCGGCATCATCAACTTATCTCTCATACAGGGTCATATGCCCACTAATCTCAAAATCACCTCTGTAAGACCTATCCTAAAGAACACCTCCCTCGCGCCACTCCCCCAAGCTCCTACAGACCAATTGCAAGCATATCCTTCTTAGCCAAAATAATTGAAAAAACAGTACAACTTCAACTACAGGAATACATCAACACACATGTCCCCATCGATCCACAGCAGCATGGGTTTAGATCTGGTCATAGCATAGAAAACCTACTTGCCTCACTACTGAACACCCTAATCCAGGGGTCACCAACCTCCAGAGGGCCGCGGGCCGCACAGCCGACTACCGGCAGACTCGCGGGCCGCACCCCCCTCCCCCCCCCGCCCAAAAAAAAAAACTGCTCATACCTGTACTTTTATTTTTCCATGTCAGCTCCCTCCCTTCTTCTGCAGCCGCGGCTCCCTGCCTCTTAGGGAACCGCGGCTGTGCTTGTAAAATCATCGCGGAGCCCTTTCTGTCTTGACGGGCTCCGTGCAGCATTGTCCCGCCTCTAAAGGAAGTTGTTTACCACTTCCTTTGGAGGCGGGACAATGCTGCACGGAGCCCGTCAAGACAGGAAGGGCTCCACGATGATTTTACAAGCACAGCCGCGGTTCCCTAAGAGGCAGGGAGCCGCGGCTGCAGAAGAAGGAGTTGGTGAGTTTGCCTTGGCGGGCCGCACCGGGGTAGAGTCTTGCGGGCCGCACGGAGGGACCTCGCGGGCCGCAGGTTGGTGACCCCTGCCCTAATCAAAGAATTGGAAAAAACATAAGGCTTTATATTAGTATTCATGGACATCTCAGCAGCATTGAACTTCATAAATCATAACAAACTCATCAAATGCCTTAAGGAAATTGGGATATCAAAAACTCCACTAGCATTGTTCCGCTCCTACCTCACAGACCGCACCCAACAAGTCTAGATGGGAACCCAAACATCACCCAAATTCAACCACCTTCAAGAAATACCCCAAGGCTCCTTACTATTTGCACTCCTATTCAACCTCTATCTACAACCAATCTGTAATGTCATAAAGCAAAACATGAAAAATACAACAATACTCTGTTCTATACCCAGAAAGTGTCCTGCAGTCTTTTACTGACTTATTAATTTATAATAACCAGAAAATGTCTTCTAAAGTGGCAAGAGAGGTCTCAGAAGAAACGGGCAGCCAATGACTGATCAATGTATAGTCAAATGGATGAACTGCCCCTCACACATCAATGATCCTCTATGGGAAGCCACTTATTTGAATTTTTTTTAGTAGAAAAATAAATGCTTAACTTATAAATGTCCAGCTTCTGGCATTCCTTTCCCGACGCTATAGAGCGCGCTGGAATGATGCGTTTCACCTTTACGGTTTCATTAGGGGAATTTTGTAAGCACTATAAGAAAAATACGTCTGTTAGATGCATACTTTCAATTGTCAGTATTCAATGGAAAATATTCAGTCTTGTAACTGAGGAATTAAAGAAAAGACATAGAAACGTTCACCTATATCATGATCGGTACTGCTCCCCAGAAGCTTATGTCCTTTCACTTATCATTAATAGCCCTAATTACATTAGGGCTATTAATGATCAATCAATTGGTCTCTATTTAAACTCGCCCGCATGTGTGGCGTTTAGTAGCCGTTGAAAAGTGAAAGGACATAAGCTTCTGGGGAGCAGTACCGATCATGATATAGGTGAACGTTTCTATGTCTTTTCTTTAATTCCTCAGTTACAAGACTGAATATTTTCCATTGAATCTTGACAATTGAAAGTATGCATCTAACAGACGTATTTTTCTTATAGTGCTTACGAAATTCCCCTGATGAAACCGTAAAGGTGAAACGCATCATTCCAGCGTGCTCTATAGCGTCGGGAAAGGAATGCCAGAAGCTGGACATTTATAAGTTAAGCATTTATTTTTCTACTAAAAAAAATTCAAATAAGTGGCTTCCCATAGAGGGTCATTGATGTGTGAGGGGCAGTTCATCCATTTGACTATACATTGATCAGTCACTGGCTGCCCGTTTCTTCTGAGACCTCTTGCCACTTTAGAAGACATTTTCTGGTTGTTATAAAATAAGTCAGTAAAAGACCGCAGGACACTTTCTGGGTGTAGAACAGAGTATTGATGTATTTTTCGTATTATTGCTCTGGACAAAGAGACCAAGATCTAATCTTATAAAGCAAAACATTACAACCCACTAACATATTGTAAATAGTTGTACTGTAACTGTTTGATGTTGAACAAATGTTAAATTATATGTTCCCTGTAATGTGCACTTTATTGTTCAAACGTTATTGTTACTGCACTGAGTTAGCTGGAAACTGTCTTGACTTGTAGAAAGATGGTATAAAAAAAGATGTTAAATAAATATTAAATACTTTACCACCTCTACGCAGGCGACCTGATTATACGCTCCATTCTCAACAAAAAACCTAGTCCATACAACAATCAAGGAGTGCTTCAAGGCGATAACATGGTGGCTAACTGACCACAAACTCACGATCAACTACACCAAGATTGAAATTCTGCACATAACCAATGATCCAATCTACACACCTCCAGCAAGCATCATGATAGACAACAATGAAATAAAGGAAAACCAGAAGTCAAATACCTGGGAGTCACATTGGACCAACGAATAAATTTCCCACATCAAAAATACTACCTCAACAGTATACCACAAAATCAGAATCCTCCACAAACCTGTGCCCCCTGCTAGCCGCCGACCACTTCAGAACAGTATGTCGAGCACTAATAACTCTACACTTCGACTGTTGTAACTCAATTCTTCACGGACTCCCAAAACTTGCATTACATCCACTTCAACTAACCCAAAATACAGCAGCTCACCTAATCACCGGAACACAAAGACAAGACCACATCACACCCACCCTTAAGGCACTACACTGGCTCCCAATTCAAGCATTGATCAAGTACAAAACAATAATGAACACTTTCAAGGCAGTTCACAATCAATCATCAGAATACTTACAAACTCTCCTCCAGAGGAACACAGATTCTAGAACAAGAAGACAGATGCACCAAAACCTACTCAACAGACTAATATGCAAAACCAAGAGCTCACAGACTACCTGTAACAGAACATTCTCAATCTATGGACCCAGAAACTGGAATGCACTCCCAAGCAGCCCAAGAGCCATCAACGACCCTACTGAATTCCGAAAAAAACCCTAAAAGCGCTTCTTTTTCATAAATACTTCGGAACTGACACCTAAAACTCCCACCTTTTAAACCCCTAACTCCACAAACACCCCACCCATCCACAACTCAAATCCACCCCACTGACCTACCCCCAGAGATCCTGTATATAAGTTGTCTGTTTAAAATTATAATATTCCCAACATACTCCTCCCCCAATGTTCTCTGTATCAAATTGTTCTCTGCAAACTGCTTTGATAACTTCAAAAGTGATTTATAAAAAAGTTTAAATAAATATTTGAGAAGGGTATGTGCTGGAGTTAGCCCGACCCCTCTTCTCTCGGACACCTTTGTCCTCTTGCCCTGCAAAGCACCGGCAAAGGCAAAAGCAGTTCACGACCACTGTTCCCTCTAAGCTGTGCGCGTGTGCGCGCGCACACACCTTGCCAAGCGAGCGCACATATTTTACAACAGAGCGCACAAAAATTACGGTTCTGATTCTGATAGAAAACAACACAGACGTCTTAAAATTTAAAAGTTGTGTATTTACGGTTTTCACAAGTTCTACAATATTTTCTAGTGCAATCAATGTGGTGTACATACTGTATTCTGACATGTAGTCAAATTTTAAAGTATATAACTCCGAGTGTCATTATGTGGCACACAAAAATTTAACCTTCCTTCAAAAGCTGCACAGCTGATATTTTATGCGCACTCAGCTTACAGAAAATTAGAGGGAACATTGTTCACGACACTCTCCATTGCTTGTTGCAGTTGAAGGTGGTAGTGCCGGTCCCCTGAAACCAGTGCAGATCAGGTCAATTCTCCATCTATTTTATGGTGCCCAAAAAGAGGGCTCCTTCCGGCCCATCCTCGATCTCAAACATGTCAAGTGTGTTCTGCACTTCTGG
This sequence comes from Ichthyophis bannanicus, assembly GCA_033557465.1. Taxonomy (NCBI): domain Eukaryota; kingdom Metazoa; phylum Chordata; class Amphibia; order Gymnophiona; family Ichthyophiidae; genus Ichthyophis; species Ichthyophis bannanicus. The sequence continues at coordinate 1,104,678,930 of CM066031.1, forward strand.
ATGGAAACCCTATGCTTAGACATTCGAGCAGTAAGGCAGGACGAGTTCCTGTCCACTCTGGACCTCTCAGAAGCATACTTACATATTCCTTTCCGGCCAGATCATCAGAGGTACCTGCGGTTCGCTGTGCCGAATGGGCATGTTCAGTTCAAAACTCTGTCCTTTGGCCTAGCTACTGCTCCACGCACCTTTACGAAGATCGTGGTGGTGGTGGTGGTGGCGGCGTTGGCAGCGGCCTTACGAAAAGAGAGTGTTCTGATACACCCCTGTTTGGACGACTGGCTCATCTGGGCGAAGTCTGAGGCCAAGGGATGCTCCATCACATGACAGGTGGTGGAGTTCTTGCAAAGTCTGGGCTGTGTGGTCAACCTAGCTAAGAGCCAAAGATTCAGTCGCGGATTCGGTTTTTTCGACAGAAGGAAGCTCTAGCGGCATGGTACTATGTCCAGCTCCTCGGATTGATGATGGCGGTGCCCTGGGCACGAGTGCATATGAGGCTGTTGCAGCAAGTGCTTCTTTCCCACTGGTCTCTGCAGCATCAGTCGCTGTCTCAGAAACTGCCTTGTTTGGAACATGCCTAGCACAGTCTGGACTGATGGCTACAACCGGACAATCTCATGGTGGGTCTTCTGCTAGAGCAGCCACAATGGATCCTGGTCACAATAGATGCAGCCTCGCAGGTGGGGGGGGGGGTTGCATTCTGTTACAGGTAACCCAGGGGTAGTGGACACCAGAGGAGAGCTCCTGGTCCATCAACAGACTGGAAATTAGGGTGGTCTGGGAGTGTTCAGACAACATGATCACAATGGTGTATATTAATAGACAGGGGGCATGGGCAGTGTGACCTTGCTGGCCGAGAGTTGGTCCTTGTTGATGTAGATGGAGGAAATTCTAGTGGCGCGTTCTGTGACGCATGTGGCTGGAAAAGACAACATTCAGGCAGACTTCCTCAGCCAGCATCGACTAGATCCTGGTGAGTGGAATGCGGCAGTGTTTCATGAGATCAATGTGTTGGGAGAGAGCTGGTGATGGATCAAATGGCCATTCTGGGGAACGCCAAGGTGTCCTGTTTTTCAGCAGATGCAGGGAATACATGTTCAAGGGCTGATGGATGGAATCCTGTACTTCTTTCCACCGTGGGCGCTCATTGGGCGTCTGCTGCAGCAGATAGAGGCTCGCAAGGAAATGGTGATCTTCATTGCGCCGGATTGGCTCCGGAGGCTATAATATGTGGGTCTGACCCGGCTGTTGATAGAGAGACCTAGCATTTTCCCGACAGAGTGAACCTGTTCTCCCAGGGTCCGGTGTTGATGTTGCAGCAGACTGGTTTTGCTTATGGCTTGGCTCTTGAGAGGGCGAGGCTGAGGTGTAGAGGCTATTCTGCTTCAGTAATTGCAACGATGCTGAAGTCCAGGAAGAGGTAGACCTAGACGGAAATCTAGAATGCTGATGTGCCTTATTGTAAATAGCCTACCTATCCTCATCTTTCATCGCTTAAAATGTACATAGTTCCCCCAGTTGCAATTCCGTGTTACCTTCCCTGTTATATGTAAACACAGGACAGATCTGTGTTTGCCCTGGAGTCAATTTGTTAATTGTAAACCGCACTGATAATAAAGAGTGCGGTATAGAAAAGCTTTAAATAAATAAATAAATGTGAGAGTTTGGAGTGTATTTGAGCTCTGGTGTTCCTCTAGTAGCCTTCACCTCTTTCATGTTCTCTCCCGAATATATTTCAGTTTCTGCAGTTTGACCTTGAGAAGAGATTGGCGCTTAGTTCCTTGAAAGTGCAAGTGGTGGCACACTCTAGCTATGAGAAAGCAGATTCAGGAACTTTCTTTGGCGGGCCACCCGAATGCGGTCCGTTTCCTTACAGCGGTGAAGCAAGTCCATCCACCTTTGCAGCATGCGGTTCTGCCCTGGGACCTTAATTTGTGTCTGGAGGCCCTGACTGAATCTCTGATCAAACCCCTTGCGGGGGAATAGTTGAGGGGACCTCACCTTGAAGACTGTCTTTTTAGTGGCAATTTGTTCCACACAGCGGATCTCGGAATTCCAGGCTCTGTACTGTAGAAAGCCTTTCCTCTTGATTTCTAAGGAGAAGGTGGTGCTGAGATCAGTGCCTGCCTTCCTGCCTAAGGGGCTCTCTTGGTTTCATTTGAATCAGGCAGTGACATTGCCTGCTTTCCCTGCACTGGGGGGACTCCGAGGAGGAACAACAGCTGCACCTGCTGGATCTGCACAGGGTTCTGTATAGATATCTTAAGCGGACAGAGTCTCTGTGGACATTGAATTGTTTGTTCCTGTTTGGAGGTCCTTGTAAAGGGACTGTGGCCACAAGGCCTCCATTGCTCGCTGGTTTAAGCAAGCAATCAGCTCAGCTTATGCAGGAAAATACCCCCGGTAGGGCTTTGGGCCCATTCTTCTAGATCGCAGGCGGCGTCTTGGGCTGAGCACAGGCTGGTGGCACCAGTGGAGCTTTCCAGGGCAGTGATTTGATTGTTGCTCCATTCCTTTTCTAACAAAATAGTGTATAGTCACTTTTTAGAGATTGATGTACTTCAGAGTAACTATAAAAAAATGTTCAGCTCTATTTCTTAACCTAGAGATTGTGACATGTACATAAGAACATAAGATATGCCATACTGGGTCAGACCAAGGTCCATCAAGCCCAGTATTCTGTTTCCAACAGTGGCCAATCTAGGTCATATGTACCTAGCAGTTTCCCCAAGGGACACAGGTTCCACAATGCTTTTATTGGTTCAAGCATTGATATCCTGGGTCCCTTCTTAATAATGGTTTATGGACCTTTCCTCCAGGAACTTGTCCAAACCTTTTTTTAAACCCAGCTACACTAACAGCCTTTACTACATCCTCCGGTAACAAATTCCAGAGTTTGATTACACGTTCAGTGAAAAAATATTTTCTTTTATTAGTCTTAAATAGTTTACCCTTTCTCCAGGACCAAGCAGGAAGTCAGTCCTCACATATGGGTGACGTCGGCGCCGACGGAGCCCTCGCGGAGCAATTTTCCCCAGCTTTCAAAGAAATCCTTTGGGAATTGCAGCGCGCATGCGCGGTCGCCTTCCCGCCCAAGGGTGCCATCTTAGCCAGTCTTCTTTTTTCCGCGGAGCCCTACAGACGTACCCGTCGTGTCCCCGCTAAAAAAGTTGATTTTCGTGAGTTTTTCTTTTTTCACTTCGGTTCGACGCCGGTCGTTTTCCTGCCCGGACTTGCGACGCCGTTGCGAGTCCTTCTCTTATTTTTCGGTTTTTCTGATTTTTCGTCAGTTTCGTTTTCGGTTTTTCACTGGTAGCCCGGTCCTTTGACCTTGCAGGGGCCCTTTTTCCCCCGATGGCTGCCAGTGGTTTCAAGCGGTGTGGGCAGTGTGACAGAAATATGTCACTCACTGACACACACGATAATTGCCTCCGCTGCCTAGGCCCGGATCATGAAGAAATGATCTGTGGAGCCTGTGGCAAAATGTCCTCCAAAGCGTTGAGGAGTCGGCGGCACCAGCGGGATAGAATCTTCGCTGACCCCAGCCGTACCCGGACCTCGTCGGAGGCCTCGGCATCCAGAGGCTCCAGCTCTGACCATCGCCGAAGCTCCTCCGACAGGGCTTCTCCCTCCGGAGACCATCGACGGAAGGCAAAACCCGCAAGGGCGGCGTCGGTGGACGCTCCTGGCCCCGCGAGGGCCAGGTCGCATAGCCCCGATAGCCGTCCTGGGTCCTTGGAGAAGGAGCACCTCCCGAAGCGACCTCGCCTGGAGTCGGAGTTGCCTGCTCGGGTAAGTCCTGTAGTCCTTCTGGACTCGCCTCCGAGAGGTCCGACGTCGGGCCCGATGCCGTCGGGGGCTGCTGGGTCACCTGAGGTCGGACTCAGGTTGACGGCCTTGGAGAGCAGACTATCTGCCTTCATGGACCAGCAGCGGGCACTGATCGCTAGCCTCGCTGGCGCCGCTGCCCCGACCGCCGGGACGTCGACGTCTAAGTCGACCCCGGAGACCGAGCCGATCCTCGAGTCCATGCGAACTCGAGTCGATCCTCGGTCGAGGTCACCCTCGGCCTCCCGTTCGGGACCGAGGTCGTCGCCGCCGACTCCCTCGGCGTCGGGGCGGCCGATGCCTCCGCCTGCCCGAGCCGACCCCACCGATTCCTCCTCGGAGTCGGCCTGGGAGTCTGAAGAGGAGGAGTCACCTGATTCCTTTCGGACTCGGTGTGTCCCCTCGGACTCACCTGAGTCCGAACCTCGGAAACAGTCCCCTCCGGAGGATGCCCGGTTCTCGGACTTCGTAAGGGATATGGCCAAGGCTTTGGCCTTCCCTGTGGATCCCGAGGAGGAGCCTCGAGCCGAAGAGCTCGACGCCCTTCACTACGACTCTCCCGCCCGGGAGCACTTTACTGTACCGGTTCCTCCCATGCTGGAACGACTACTCTTCCGCATGTGGGAGAGTCCGGCCTCGTCGCCGGTATTAAGCAAGCGGGTCGATTCCATCTATCGAGTCCGCAAGAGTCCTGGCTTCCAAAAAGCACAGTTGCCACACCATTCCATGGTTGTGGAATCGGCCATGCATAGGCTTAAGAGCCAAAAGATGCACTCCTCGGTGCCTCCTGGCAGGGAGGCCCGTAACCTGGATGGCCTTGGTAAGAAGTGTTTCCAGGGCTCTATGCTGGCTTGTCGTGTCCAGACCTAGCAGCTATACATGGGCATGTATCTCCGAGACCTGGCTAAAGAGCTAGCCGGATTCTCCGCTGGACTGTCCGAGGAACCTTTGCGGAGGTTCCTGGCCTTGACAACTGGTATTCGGGAATGCTCCAAATTCATGTCCCGAGCAGCCTATGATGGCTTTGAAGCATCGGCTCGAGTAGCCGCAGCTGGCATCGGTGCCCGCCGACAGGCTTGGCTTCAGTCGTCTGACCTTGAACCTTGGGTGCAGGACAAGTTGGTCGATGTCCCCTGCAGAGGTGAGAACCTCTTTGGCAAGCCCATGGCTGAAAAGGCTGCACAAATCGAGACGGAGACTCTCACCAGGACCAGGCTTTCTAGGAAGACCTCCGCCCCTTCCCAGAAAAAGAAGGGCTCGGGAAAGAAGCCCTTTTACCCGAGAAAGGCGGCTGCCTATAAACACTACCCTCAATATCAGGCCTCCGCAGCTCCCCAACAGGGCCAGCAGGCCAAGGGACGGGGTAACGGGTCCCGTAGGCAGCAAGCCCCCAAGCCTGCACCACCAGCCCCTGCTCAGCAGGGTGGGGGTTTTTGACTTCCTCAGCATAGCCTCTCCCCCTCAGCTGGTTCCTCCCAGCACCGGAGGCCGGCTGGTTCACTTCGCCCACAGGTGGTCCAACATCACTTCAGATGCCTGGGTGCTTCAAGTCGTGCGAGAGAAGGATATCTTCTCCACTTCCATCAGGTCCCTCCCTCTTATTTTCCGGGAGAACCTCCTCGACTCCCTCTGCACAGGGACTTACTCCTTCAGGAGTTAGCAAGTCTTCTTCAGGAACAGGCTGTGGAACCGGTGCCCCACCACCTGAGAGGTCAAGGCTTTTATTCCAGGTATTTTCTCATACCAAAAAGGACAGGAGGCCTCAGACCCATCCTGGACTTGCGCAACCTCAACAAGTTCCTCGTGCGGGAAAAGTTCAAGATGCTTACCCTTGGAATCCTTCTGCCCTACCTCCAGCAGGGAGATTGGCTATGCTCCTTGGATCTAAAGGATGCCTACACGCACATCCTCATCCACCCAAGCCACCGCCAATACCTAAGGTTTGTGGTGGCAGGAAATCACTACCAGTACAGAGTACTGCCCTTTGGCCTGTCCTCCGCACCGCGAGTCTTCACAAAATGTCTCGCGGTGGTGGCGGCCTATCTCCGGCTTCACGGCCTCTATGTCTTTCCGTACCTCGACGACTGGCTCATCAGAGCGTCGTCCTCTCCGGCAGTCACCAATGCCACACACCGCACGGTGACTCTTCTGCAGTACTTGGGCTTTATCATAAACTTCGCAAAGTCCACTTTGCTCCCCTCACAGGATCTCGAGTTCATCGGCGCAAGACTGCACACTCCTCAGGCTCGAGCTTTCCTGCCTCTCGACAGGGCTCAACGGCTCATGGACCTAGCCGGCCGTTTTCGCAGCCAGTCCCTGGTCTCCGCCAGGCGCTTCCTGAGACTACTCGGCCATATGGCTTCCACCGTCCACGTGACCCCCAATGCTCGCCTGAATATGCGGCCTGCTCAATGGTGCCTTCGCAAGCAGTGGCAACAAGCCACCGGCGGACTAGCCGACTTAGTGCGCATCTCCGGGCCGCTGGCCTCTTCCCTACAGTGGTGGCTTCATCGGCCGAACCTGGTGCTCGGAATGCCGTTTCAGTCGCCTCAGCCGGCTCAAGTGCTGACGACCAATGCTTCCCTCCTGGGTTGGGGGGCACATTGCCAAGGGGCATGTACTCAAGGTCTCTGGACCGCGTGGGAGTCTGCTCAGCAGATCAACTTCCTGGAGCTCAGAGCAATCCGTCTGGCGCTCAAGGCTTTCTCCCACCTGACTTCTCACCAGTCCGTCCTTGTCCAAACGGACAATCAAGTTGCCATGTTCTACGTGAACAAGCAGGGGGGCACGGGCTCCTTCCTTCTCTGCCGAGAAGCTCAGAAGCTCTGCTCTTGGGCCGTCAGTCACGGCATTCTTCTCAAGGCAGTTTATCTCCCAGGCCAAGAAAATTGCCTGGCGGACAAACTCAGCAGGATACTCCAGCCGCACGAGTGGCGTCTGGATCCCTTGGTAGTTCAGAAACTTTTTCTGAAGTGGGGCCTCCCCACGATGGATCTCTTTGCCAGTCCTCTCAACCGGCAACTTCCTCGCTTCTGCTCTCGTCAGCCACATCCCCTTCGGGTAGCGGCAGATGCTTTTCTACTCTCATGGTCGGAAAGCCTTCTCTATGCTTTTCCTCCCATCCCGCTAGTCTCTCGAACTCTATTCAAGGTTCTCCGGGACAAAGCCTCCATGATCCTGGTGGCTCCTCGCTGGCCCAGACAGCCGTGGTTTCCACTCCTGTTGCAATTAGCGGTAGAGGATCCGTTCCCTCTGGGGTTTCAACCGGATCTCCTAACACAGGATCAGGGGTCTCTGCTACACCCCAACCTCAGATCTCTCAATCTAATGGCCTGGCGGCTGAAAGGGTAGTCCTCGCTCCCCTTCTCCTGCCGGCAGAGGTGGAAGAGGTCGTCCTAGCTTCTCGGCGACCTTCTACCCGCAAATGCTACGCCCTTAAATGGCGTCGCTTTTCCGTTTGGTGTGTACAGCAGTCTCAGGATCCCTTCTCCTGCTCGGTGTCGGTGATCTTGCAGTACCTGCTCTACCTCTCGAATCTGGGACTTAAGTCCAACTCCGTCAAAGTCCACCTCAGTGCTCTTTCAGCGCACCATGTGCCGGTGGACGGCAGACCTCTTTCCAGCGACCCTCTCGTAGCACGGTTTCTCCGAGGTCTCCTTCTACTTAAACCACCTCTGCGCCCGCCAGCACCTGACTGGGATCTGAATGTGGTTTTACAGCGGATCACCTGTCCGCCTTTTGAACCGATGGCTACCTGTTCTCTGCGTTTTCTTTCGTGGAAAACCTTATTCCTGATAGCCCTCACTTCCGCTAGACGCGTAAGTGAATTGCAGGCCCTCGTGTCTGATCCCCCCCTTCACTCGGTTCTACGAAAATAGGGTAGTCCTACGGACTCACCCAAAATTTCTTCCAAAAGTTGTCTCCCCTTTTCACATCAATCAGGAGGTGGTACTTCCGACCTTCTTTCCCAGGCCTCACTCCAGCCGAGCTGAGCTGGTCCTGCATACCCTGGACTGTAGAAGAGCATTGAACTTCTACCTTGACCGTACGCGGGAGCACCGTAAAGCTGCTCAGCTTTTTGTGTCTTTTGACCCCAATAAATTGGGGCTCCCGGTCTCCAAGCGTACTCTGTCCATCTGGGTTGCTGACTGTATCGCCTGGGCTTATGGGGCAGCCGGACTCTCCTTAGAAAGTCGAGTCACGGCTCATTGTGTTCGGGCGAAGGCTACGTCAGTGGCTTACCTCCGCTCTGTTCCGCTGGCAGACATCTGCCGGGCCGCTACTTGGTCTTCGAGCCAGACTTTTGCGGTCCATTACTGTCTCGAGAGGGAGTCCCGCAGGGACAGTGCTTTCGGACAGGCAGTCCTCCGAAATCTCTTCGAGGTTTGAGCAACTCCTACCCTCCATCCCGGATGGGGGCTACCGGTGGGTAATAATTCAGTGAAGATTCCTTCCTTCTGTGCCGCTGAGCTAGAGGGAGCTCATTTTTGTGCTTAGGGTCTCCGGTAGCCTTAAGCTTGGGAGTCCCATATGTGAGGACTGACTTCCTGCTTGGTCCTGGAGAAAGCGTAGTTACTCACCTGTAACAGGTGTTCTCCAGGAGCAGCAGGAATCAGTCCTCACAACCCTCCCTCCTCCCCGTGGAGTTGCAATCATCTGCTTAAGTTTTTTTGCAAATTTTTATGCTGTCTTTTAGCTATGTCATCAGACCGGCTAAGATGGCACCCTTGGGCGGTAAGGCGACCGTGCATGCGCGCTGCAATTCCCAAAGGCTTTCTTTGAAAGCTGGGGAAAATTGCTCCGCGAGGGCTCCGTCGGCGCCGACGTCACCCATATGTGAGGACTGATTCCTGCTGCTCCTGGAGAACACCTGTTACAGGTGAGTAACTACGCTGTAGCTTCATTGCATGTCCCCTAGTCTTTCTATGTTCTGATAAGATAAACCATCGATCTACGTTTACCCGTTCCACTCCGTTCATTAATTTATAGACTTCTATCATATCTCCCCTCAGCCGTCTCTTTTCCAGGTTAAAGAGCCCTAACCTTTTAAGCCTTTCTTCATAGGAGTATCCTCCATCCCCTTTACCATTTTGGTGGCTCTTCTCTGAACCTTTTCTAAAATCGCTATATCCTTTTTAAGATACGGCGACCAGAATTGCACACAATATTCAAGGTGCGGTCTCACCATGGAATGATAGAGGCATTATAATATCTTTTGTTTTATTTTCCATTCCTTTCCTTATCATACCTATCATTCTATTTGCTCTCTTGGCTGCCGCTGCACACTGGGCCGAGGGTTTTAACATGGTATCCACAATGACGCCTAAATCTTTTTCCTGGGTGGTGGTTCCTAATGTGGAACCTTGCATCGTGTAACCACAGTTTGGGTTGTTCTTCCCTAGGTGCATAACCTTGTAGTCCAGATTTACTCTCTACTATGTATCAACTTATACATATACACTTTTGTAACTGGGGGACAATGTTTTGTGCAACAAGGTCTCAGACTGAAATGAAGCAATCGTCTAAACTTCAATTGTTTAGATCAGGTGCTTTTCGTTGCCTCAATGACCTTATACTGTTGCATTAATCTGTCTTATTTTTCCATTTTTGTTTTACTTTTTATCTTTACAACTACTCAAAGGCAGTGCTTATCTGAAATCCATTCATTAGTCCCCAACGCCAAACTTCAGCGCTGTCGCGTTTCACTTGTTGAACGTTTCTTCAAGGTTTTTTTTTTTTTTTGACATCTGCTTGCACTCTTCATGTAGCCAGACCTAAAGGTGTTATTCAAGCACACAAATCTGGTATCTCCAGGAACAAGCAGGAATAAGTCCTCACATATGGGTACGTCGGTACCGACGGAGCCTGCGCGGGAAAGCTCCCCAGCTTTCCAGAAAGGAAGCTTTTGGGGCCTCCCACTGCACATGCGCGCTGCCTTCCCGCCTTCCTGACCAGCTCTCCTCAGTTTCTCTTTTTCCGCGGAGCCAGCAGGTCGTGTTCCTGTCACTGCTGAAGAAATTGTTAATTTTATTTGTTTTCTTTAGACCGCGTACCTGCCTTCCCCATACCGAAACCGGTACCGCCGGTCTCTCTTTCTTTCTTTTTAAATAAAAAAAAAAAAAATCTTTTATTTTTTCTTCAGCACAGCTTGGTAGCTTTTGTTAGGCCTTCAGGCCTACCCAAATTCTCCTCATGGAGAAGCCAGCTCCTGGTTTCAAAAAGTGTACCAAGTGCAGTGCTGTCATTTCTGTCACAGACACCCATGAATGGTGTCTTAAATGTTTGGGACCTGACCACTCCATACCGGACTGCCCATCCTGCTCCCAGATGTCTAAAGGTGGGTTGCAGAACCGGGCCAACAAGTTCCATGTGCTGTTTGCTTCGGATAATCCAGCATCACAGTCATCCAGGTCTTCCTCTCCGGATGGATCTCAGGTAACCAAACCCTCTGTGGGCAGGTCCTCAAAGAGCAAATCTCCTTCAAAGCATCGAGAGGCTCTCTCTTTTGAGTCTGAGGATCCTGCCCCAGCCAAACAACCCCGGCGGGAAGCTCTGGCTTCCAAAGCACCATCTATGGGGTTACAGGTTGACATCGATGGCACGGCCTCGACTGATCACCTGTTGGACTGCTCTGGGGTACCGGCCCATACCGGTACCGACATCCAGGCAGCAGTGGCGTCTATGAGCAATACTGTTCAGACCATGCAGCAGGCCATGCTGGCTTTTATCAATGCTGCGACGCCCTCGGTATCGCGTTCAGCGATACCGGGTCCGGTTCCGGTATCGTCTCCCATACCGGAACCGAGACCATCGACTTCCAAACGCAGATCAGTTCCGCATGCCGGATCCGGGTTTTTACCCGATACCGATCCCATACCCGGTACGCCCGATGTCGATACTGATCGGTATGCGTATCGTGCGTTGGAAGCAAATAGAGAATACTCTGATTCCTCAGAGGATTTTAACTCCTCTGAGGACTCTGATGAGCTGTCTCTGGTTCTTCATGAAGACCCCTCTTCCCCAAAGAGGAGAATGTCTCCACCAGAGGATTTGTCCTTTCAAGAATTCATTATTGAATTAGCTAAAGGACTTTCTATTACCACATCCTCAGAAAAAGAACCTAGATCAAAGAAATTGGATATTTTAGGATACCCCAAGGTTCCTAAAGAGGCAGTTACCCTCCCTATCCATGAAATCCTTCAAGAACACTTGATGGACTTATGGGAGGCTCCTCTAACGTTGTCTCCTTATTCTCGTAGGCTGGACACCATGTACCGGGTCCCTCCTTCTCCTGGTTTTCAAAAGACTCAGTTGCCTCACCATTCCATCGTGGTGAAGTCTGCACTGAAAAAGATTAAGAGTACCAAAAGGCACTCTTCTACCCCTCCAGGACGAGAATGTAAGACCCTAGACTCTTTTGGCAAGAAAATTTTCCAGGCTACTATGCTTATAGCCAGGATTAACTCTTACAGTCTGTATATGGGCATGTTTCTTAGAGAACTTGCCCTAAAGATACGACCTTTTGCCTCCTTTATCCCTGAGGATAGAAAAGAGGAGTTCATTTCTCTGGTGAAACAGCTTTTAGATGTTTCTAAGTTCTCCAACAGAGCAGCTTTTGATTCCTTTGAGGGTGCCGGTAGAGCTTCGGGCATTGCTATTGCAGCCCGACGACTTGCTTGGCTCCAGGCCTCTGACCTAGAACCCTGGGTCCTAGATGGCTTACGGAATCTGCCCTGTACAGGTGAGAACTTATTTGGTAAGGACTGGCAAATTAAAGCCACCCAAATGGATGCAGAGAATGCTACCTTGGTTAGACTTTCTAAGTCTACCTCTGCTCCTGCCAAGAAAAAGTCTTTCAAGAGGCCTTACTACAAGAAGGCCAGATTTTCCACAAATACTGGCCAACAATCTTCTCAGCCTCGCTTTGCTACTAAACGTCAGCAACCTAAACAGGCAAAGTCAAAGCCTGCAGTGTCTACCACTCCTCAGCAGGCTCAACCCCCTCAGGGGTTTTGACTTGCCCCTAGAGAACTTAACATTTCTGGCTCTAGAACAACCAGAGCCCCTCACCATTCCCGGAAGGTTAGTTCACTTTGCTCCCAGATGGGAGCAAATCACATCAGAGCAATGGACCCTCTCTATCATCAGAGAGGGCTACAAACTTCATTTTTCCAACCTTCCTCCATATACCATGGTGAGGCACTTCAATTCTCCCCCTTTTCTCCTGGACCTGTTGGATCAGGAGGTCTCTTCTCTCCTTGCCCAAGGGGCAATAGAAGAGGTTCCTCTTCTTCAACAAGGGACAGGATTCTACTCCCCTTATTTTCTCATAACAAAGAAGACAGGGGGTTTCAGGCCTATCCTAGATCTGAGAGAATTGAACAGATTTCTGTACAAGGAGAAATTCAAAATGCTTTCTCTAGGCATTCTCCTTCCATACCTTCAGAGTCAGGATTGGCTTTGTTCTCTAGATCTCAAGGATGCGTACACACATATACTCATCCACCCATCCCACAGAAAATATCTAAGATTTCTGTTTCAGGGAAAACATTTCCAGTACAGAGTACTTCCCTTCGGTCTAGCCTCTGCCCCAAGAGTGTTCACCAAATGCATGGCAGTTGTTGCCGCATTTCTAAGAGGTCTGGGAATTTTTGTATTCCCATATCTGGACGACTGGCTCATCCGAGCTCCATCTCAGTCAGAGGCCCAGATTTCCCTGGACCGCACAAGGCACCTTCTGCAGTATCTGGGACTGGTGGTAAACCTTCCCAAGTCTCAACTTACCCCTACTCAGTCTCTAGAATTCATAGGGGCCCAGTTGGACACCACCACTGCAAGGGCCTACCTGCCTCAAGTCCGGGGCCAACGTCTGCTGTGCTTGGCCTCCCAAGCTCAGTCCAACAGTCACTTGACAGCCAGAGAAATGCTGCGACTTCTGGGCCACATGGCCTTCACGGTACACGTGGTGCCCTACGCTCGTCTTCATATGAGAGCAGCTCAATGGACCTTGGCCACCCAGTGGACTCAAGCATCAGGAGCGCTCTCCGACCAAATACTCACCTCAAAACGTCTGTTTTGGTCCCTCCAATGGTGGATGTCCACCAAGAATCTGTTGTTGGGGGCCCCCTTCCAACCTTTGTTGCCCCAAGCAACCCTCACAACAGATGCCTCCCAAACAGGGTGGGGAGCCCATCTACAATCCCTCTCCACTCAGGGTATTTGGTCTCCGCAGGAGACCACCCTTCACATCAACCTCCTGGAACTGCGCGCAATCTTCTTTGCCCTCAAAGTATTCCATACCCTCCTTGTCAACCTGACCGTCTTAGTTCAGACAGACAATCAGGTGGCCATGTTCTACGTAAACAAACAAGGAGGGACAGGCTCTCTGTCACTTTGCAACGAAGCTCTCAGATTATGGGCCTTCGCCAGAGAGCATCAAATTCATATTCTGGCAGTATATCTTCCAGGGGTTCAAAACTCTCGGGCAGACAGACTCAGTCGAGTTCTGCTCCCACACGAATGGTCCCTACATATGGACCAGATAGGCAAAATCTTTCAGGAATGGGGAACCCCGGACATAGACCTCTTTGCAAGTCCGTGGAATGCCAAACTTCCCCGGTTCTGTTCCAGGATTCCGTGTCAGGGAGCTCAGGCCAACGACGCCTTCCTCCTGCATTGGGGTCAGGAATTCCTATATGCCTTTCCACCCATTCCCTTGATTCCCAAGACTCTGTTCAAACTGCAGAGGGATCACGGATCCATGATCCTTATAGCCCCACGCTGGCCACGCCAAGTGTGGTTCCCTCTACTTCTGCATCTCTCCCAGGGACCCTCCCTGGACCTGGGAGCTGCGCCAGACCTTCTGTCTCAGGAGGAGGGGACTTTGTGGCACCCAAACCCCAAATCCCTACACCTCAGAGCTTGGTTACTGAAGGCCTAAGCTTTCATGACTTCAATCTTTCTCAACCGGTGAAAGATATCCTTCATGCCTCTAGGAAACCCTCCACGAGGCGTTCTTATGCTTTCAAATGGAAACGTTTTTCCATTTGGTGTGCTCAACAGGGTCTTGACCCTCTAGCACTTCCTTTGAATTCTCTACTAGACTATCTCCTGCATCTTTCTAATGCAGGCCTTAAGACGAATTCAGTAAGAGTCCATTTGAGTGCTATTGCAGCATCCTTAAAACCTTTAAATGGACAACCTGTCTCCTCTCATCCGCTTGTTGCAAGATTTATGAGAGGCCTGACTCTAACTAAGCCTCCCATCCGACCTCCCCCGGTAGCATGGGACTTGAACCTAGTCCTAGGTCAGCTTATGAAGCCACCTTTTGAGCCTTTACACTCCACCTCCTTGAAATTTCTTTCATGGAAGGTAGTTTTCCTCATTGCAGTCACTTCAGCTCGCCGCATCAGTGAACTGCAGGCTTTAGTGGCTAATCCACCTTATACTAGATTTCATCATGATAAGGTGGTCCTTAGGACGAACCCCCACTTTATGCCCAAAGTGGTTTCGCCTTTTCATTTTAATCAAGAGGTATATCTACCTGTCTTTTTTCCGGCTCCTCATGCATCCAGTGCAGAGAGGAACCTTCATACTTTAGATTGCAAAAGAGCTCTTGCCTTTTACCTCAACAGGACCCAGCCACATCGAAAGTCTTCCCAGCTTTTCGTGGCTTTTGATCCTTCTCATTTGGGACGTCCAGTCTCCAAACGTACACTTTCCAATTGGATTGCTCAGTGTATTTCCTTTGCTTACCAGAGTAAAAACGTTTCTCTGGAAGGCCATGTCACAGCTCACAATGTGAGAGCCATGGCCACTTCTATGGCTCATCTTCACTCTGTCTCCATAGATCAGATCTGTCGAGCCGCCACATGGGCCTCGGTTCATACCTTCACAGCCCATTACTGCTTGGACAAGGACTCCCGCCGGGATGCCTTGTTTGGTCAGACTGTCCTCAAACACCTGTTCCATACTTGAACAACTCCTGCCCACCTTCCCAGGATGGATGCCTGAGATCCATACGAAGATGGCGAACCGTAGAACGGGATCTCCCAGGCATCTTAGCTAGGGAGTCCCCATATGTGAGGACTTATTCCTGCTTGTTCCTGGAGATAGCACAGTTACTTACCTGTAACAGGTGATCTCTGGGAACAGCAGGAATTAGTCCTCACAACCCACCCACCTCCCCTAGGAGTTGTATCTTCTATCTATCTATCTTCCTTTCCTCTCTCTATTGTCTCAGCTATAAACTCGAACTGAGGAGAGCTGGTCAGGAAGGCGGGAAGGCAGCGCGCATGTGCAGTGGGAGGCCCCAAAAGCTTCCTTTCTGGGAAGCTGGGGAGCTTTCCCGCGCAGGCTCCGTCAGTACCGACGTACCCATATGTGAGGACTAATTCCTGCTGTTCCCAGAGATCACCTGTTACAGGTAAGTAACTGTGCTTTCTGTGTAGAGCACATTCTCATAATCGACATTCATAACTTTACCACTAATCTGAATGATGTTGGCAAAGATTCACTCACCAATTCACCAGGCTAGGCAATGTACATGTTTCAGTTGCTGAGATGCCACGTATGCGAGCTAGTACTACTGCTGAATTTAAAAGGAAGTCATTAGTACCCCGTTCCACACCTGTGAACTTGATCCTTCCTGGATTAATGAAAGGCATAGTGTATTAAGCCAATGTCTAAGCAGAACAAGCATTCCAATCTATTTGGGAATTAAGATCTATTGGATTTACGGCTTGTAAATTAAAAATCCATTTTTGTTCTTTGAACAACAACTGTTGATCTCTCGATTTTCCCCCAGACCCATTGGGTACATGATCTATGCAGAAGCAGCGTAGATCTTCAAAGCTGTGGTTGAATTTTAAGCAATGTTCTACAATAGGAGCTTCTTTCCTTCTGCATTTTATTCTACTTCGATGTTCTTTTATGCGGACATGGAAAGGACAATTAGTTTTTCCTACATACACTAACTGACAAGGACACAAGATACAATATACTACATGCGTTGACGTGCAGGTCGTCCTATATTTTAATAAACATGTTCTTTTACGATATTCAAATGTTGTGATTTCCAACGTGATCTGACAAACCGTGCACTCTCCACATTTAAAATGACCTTTGTCTGAACTTATTGACTGTATTTGCAATGGTCTTCATGCTGACGGGCTTAAAATTTCTTTCAAATTATTGTCTTTTCCAAACACAGCGTATATATTTGTCTTCTAGTCCTGGAGTGCATCTGAAGATATTACTGTGCTGCTTCAGGATTTTTTGAATTCTCTTACTATATGGTGAACATTTGGTTACCAAATTCACTTGGTTGTCTTCTCGCTGATATTTTGGAGTCTGCATCAATAATAATTCTCAATTGTTGTAGAGCGCTTGCTTATAGGCATTATCTATAACAGATTTCAGATATCCTCTAGCTAAAAATTTATTTTTCAAATGAATGGCTTGTTTTTTAAACTCTGAAACCTCTGAACAGTTCCTTCGATATCGAAGGAATTGAGAGAATGGAAGGCTATCTTTTAATTTCCGAGGATGAGCACTATGATAATGCAGCAAGGTGTGCCTGTCAATAGGCTTACAATATACAGAAGTAATCCATGTGTTATTCTCTCTTCTCACTATCACATCTAAATATGTGATACTGTGAGGATCACTCACACATGTGAATTTGATATTGGTGTCTCTACTGTTCAAACAGCTGACGAAGTTGGCCAATGTGTTCCCTTGGCCTTCCCAAATCATGAATACATCATCGATGTATCGACACCATAATTTAATGTGGGCATTAGGGATAGTTGAAAATATCCATTTGTGCTCAAAAGATTCCATATAAAGATTCGCCACCGAAGGAGCGCATGTGGCTCCCATTTGCCACTCCAGAGGTTTGATGATAAATTTTGCTTTCAAATGTAAAATAATTTTGAAACAATGCAAGGCTAGTAAGCTCTGTCAAGAATGTCAAATGGGGGACTGAAAGATCTCCTCTATTTCTTAGAGCATTGACAACTATACCGTGAGCCTCTGTCTGCAGTATACTAGTATATAATGATGTCACATCTAGTGTAACTAATAAGATGTTCTGTACTACTGCCCATTGTGAATTTTGTGAAAGAATTTGCAAAAAATGCGTAGTATCCCTAACATATGAGGACATTGTGGGCATCAATGGTCGTAAAAACGAGTCAATGTACATAGATAAAGGCTCCAATACAGAGCACTTTGTTGATACTATGGGTCTGCCTGGAGGCTGAGTTAAACTTTTATGGATTTTGGGTACTAAATAAAATTTTGCCAATGTGGGATCATTTTGATTTAAAAAGGTCCATTCTTTCTTTGAAATTAACTTATCTTTCAGAGCTTGGGATGTCAATGATTTTATAGAATTTTTCATTTGATCAGTTGGATCCATTTCCAGAACTATATAAGTGGTTTGATCCGACAATTGTTAATAGGCTTCTTGCAGATATTGTTTTCGTTCTAAAATCACTATACTTCCTCCCTTGTCCGCCCGTCTAACCAGATCTGGGCGGGATTGTAACTCATGTAGTGTCCGTCTTTCTTTAAAGGAGAGAGTGTTAAAGATACAGTTCTTTTTAGTATTTATCAAATGAATGACATCTTTTATAACTAATTCTCTGAATAATGACAATGATGGAGGAAGTGGACCCGGTGGGGTCCACTGTGATTTCAATGGTAACTGTACTCGGTTCGGAACCATAATTTATTTATTTATTTAACTGTAGTTATTAGTTATATCCCGCTTTTCACCGGGTCAAAGCGGTGCAACAAGAAAAAGGGGGGGGGGGGCAATCAATTAAAGGAGTGGGTCCATCACCCAGGAGGGCAACATTGATGATTTCGGTAAGGATGGACATAGACGTGGACAAAGTACATCGTTTTTGATAATAAGTTCTTGATGAGTGGATTAGGGGATTGGGCAGTTATTTGTGGGAGTTTGTTTCTGTTTTGAGAGATTCTTGGAATAGGATGGTTTTTAGCTGTTTTTTTTGAATGACAAGAGGTTGCTATTGTTCTTGAGGTGGTTCGGTAGAGAATTCCAGAGGGACGGAGCATAAAGTTCAAAGGCTCTGTTGCAGGTCCGTTGTGTGCATTTGATTCTTTTGTGAGGGATGGTGAGGAAGTTGCTGGAGGTCTGTCTGGTTGTTTTGCTGTGGGCTTGACGAGGCAGTAGGGGGCGGAGCTGAGTGCTCTGTGTTTGGTGGATGGCTTTGTGGGTGAGTAGAATAGCTTTGTATTTAATTCTTGCCTCGAGGGGAAGTATGTGTAGGTCCCTCAGAATTGGGGTGATGTGGTCTCGTTTCTTTGCGTTCTGAATGATTCTTGCTGTGGTGTTCAAGGCAGTTCGGAGGGGTTTGGGCTGTGTGGCGGGTAGTCGATGGTAGATTATGTTGCAGTAGTCCAGATGTGGGCGTGTCATAGCCTGCATTACTGTCCTGAAGTCTTGAGGTTCGAGGAGGGGTTGGGGACGTTGTACAGTTTTAACTTTGTGGAATATAGTTCCGGTGGTTTTAGTGATTTGTTGCTTGAAGGTTAGAGCTTGGTCAATGATAATGCCCAGATACCTTATTTGTGGCTGTATTTGAATTTGTGTGGTTCCTACGTTGAGGTGTGTAGGTGGCTTGAAGTCCGGGTCCTTTGTTGCTATGAGAGCTTCGGTTTTCTTTGTTAATGGACAGGTTGTTTTCTTGTAGCCCGTTGGATACATCGGTGAAGCATGCTGATAGATGTTCATTTGTTGGGTTTGAGGTTGTAATTGGGGCATAGAGCATTATGTCATCAGCATATATGTGGAAGTTGATGTTGTGGATACGTATGACTGAGCAGAGTGGTCGGAGGTAGATGTTGAAGAGCATGGCTGATAGTGGGATCCTTGATGTACTCCCTGATGTTGCTGGAAGGGGGGCGAGGTTGAGGTGCTGATACGGATCAGTTGCTGTCGGTTAGGTAGGATTGGAACCATTGGAGTACAGTATCTTTGATCCCAATTGTTTGGAGTCTGCGCATGAGGATGTTGTGGGAGATGGTGTCGAAGGCTGCTGATATGTCTAGGAAGATCATGGCGTATCCGGAGTGTTTTGCCTGGGTTCCTATGATGAGGGTGTTCATCAGTGTGGTCATGAGGGTCTCGACTCCATGTAGTGGACGGAAACCGTGTTGCTGTGGGTCCAGTATGTTGTTGATGTCTAAATGTTCTTGAAGCTGCCGCTGGACTACCTTCTCGATTATCTTGGCGGTGAATGGGAGACTTGCTATCGGTCTGTAGGAGGTGGGGTCTAGGGGATCCAGGTTTGTTCTTTTTTAGGGTTGGTCGAATGATTGTGGTTTTGAGGATGTCAGGCATGTGTCCTTGGGTGAAGGATTCATTGACAATGTGGGTTAATGGTGAGCTCAGGTCTTCTTTGGATTTCTTTATCCAGTCAGTGGGGCAGGGGTCTAGCGGGGTGGTGGTGGTGTTTAGGCAGGAGATGGTGGATGATATTTCTTCTTCTGTGGTTGCTTCGAAGGTACTCCAGTCTCTGTTCATGATGGTGCAGTGGGTTGTTTTGGTTGTCTTGGCGTTCAGGTGTGGATTTTGTGGTTGTTGAAGCTGTTTGTATTGTCGGGCTAATAGTTCTGGTGGGATATTTGTTAGCTGGTCGGAGTTATTAGGTGCTCTTGTCAGTTTTTTGACAATCTGAAAGAGTTCTCGAGGTTTATTTATGGCTGTGTTTATGATTTGTGAATGGTAGGCTTTTTTCGCTTTGTCGGTTTCTGAGTGGTATGCATCGAGTTTGTTGAGGTATTTGATTTTGTCCTTTTCATCTTTGGTTTTTCTCCATTTTCTTTCTGTTCTTCTGAGTTTGGTTTTTAGTTTCCGGAGGCTGGGGGTGAACCATTGGGCTTTTGAGGAGGTGGGTCTGGTGTTAGTTTTGTTCATTGTTGCGCTGGATGCTGAGGAGATTGTGGTGTTCCAGTTGTAGATTAGGTCATCAATGTTGTTGGTGTTTGTTTGGAGTTTAGGTAGAGTTTGTGCTAGGAAGTCTTCTTTGATAAATGCTTTAAATCTTCTCGTGTGTTGCTTGCTTTCCTTGTTGTTCATATGTTGGTAGGCGTGGGATATGTTGATGATGTAGTGGTCTGACCATGGTACAGGTGAGATTTCCCGGTTCTTGTATGAGGAGGTGGTTTGGGAGTTCAGAAATATGAGGTCCAGTGTGTTCCCTTTTTCGTGTTTTGGTTCTTGTATGACCTGTATCAGGTTCATTGTTGTCATGGCGTTGATGAAGGTTTCTGCTTGTTCCTCTTGGAGTGATGGGAGGTTGAAGTCTCCTAGGATTATTTGCTCTTTCGTGGCCTTGATGTTGATGATGTTGATGTTTCCACCAGTTTCGTAGCGAAAAAAACTTTGAGATTCAATTTTCTAATTAAATGCTCTAAATCCACATGAAACTGACAAATGTCAAAAAAAGTAGATGGCACATAGAAAAGGCCTTTACTTAAAATATTGATTTGATCCACTGAGAGAGTTTGGCCTGAAATATTAATTATTGGTATTTCCTGGGTTTGATTCAGGTCCTTTTTTGTCGTCCCATCCCTCGAATGGATTTCAGATAAGCACTGCCTTTGAGTAGTCATAAAGATAATATTGCCTCTGAGTAGTCGTAAAGATAAAAAGTAAAACAAAAATGGAAAAATAAGACAACAGATTAATGCAACAGTATAAGGCAGCGATGGCGAACCTATGGCACGCGAAGGCCTTGCAGCTGGCACGCGGGAAGGTCCGCAATCGAAAAAAAAAAACAAACCCTGTCTGCTGCCGCTGTCGGGGCCGCCGCGGCAGAATCGAGCGTGCCGCGGGGCCCCCCTGTACCCGGCAGATCCTGCCCTCCCCGTAGCAGCTCTCTCTTAGGAGCTACAGTCAGACGCGCCGGCTTGCAGAGCGCGAAGGGAAGAGTTTCCCTTTCGCGACTCCGTTAAGCCCGCGGGGGCTGATGGGAACTTCCCATCAGCCCCCGCGGGCTTAACAGAGCAGCGAGGGAACTCTTCCCTCGCGCTCTGCAAGCCGGCGCGTCTGACTGCCGCTCCAACGAGAGAGCTGCTACGGGGAGGGCAGGCTCTGCCGGGTGGGTACAGGGGGGCCCCGCGGCACGCTCGATTCTGCCGCGGCGGCCCCGACAGCGGCAGCAGACAGGTTTTCGTTTTTTTTTTTAATTTTCCCTGGGCTGGGCTGGGCGGGGGGGGGTGGGGGTTGGGAGTGGGGAGGGGCTGGGCTGGGCTGGGCTGGGGGGGGGGTTAGGAGTGGTGATGGGCTGGAGGGGGGGTTAGGAGTGGTGATGGGCTGGAGGAGGGGTTAGGAGTGGTGATGGGCTGGGCTGGGCTGGGGGGGGTTAGGAGTAGTGATGGGCTGGGCTGGGCTGGGGGGGTTAGGAGTGATGGGCACTGGGCTGGCTGGGGGGGTTAGGAGTGGTGATGGGCGCTGGGCTGGGGGGGTTAGGAGTGGTGATGGGCGCTGGGGGGGTTAGGAGTGGTGATGGGCGCTGGGGGGGCTTAAACTAAAAATTGAGTGATGGGGGATTATGACTGGGAGTGGGCTGATGGGGAGGTTAGGACTGGAAATGGGCTGGTGGGATTAGGACTGGGAGTGGGCTATGGGGGGCTAGGACTGGTAATGGGTTGGGGGGGTTGCTAGGACTGGAAATGGGCTGAGTGGAAGGGGGCTTGAACTGCAAATAGCTGTTGGGGAGGGGGCTTGGAATGGCAATGGGCTGAGGGGAAGTGGGGGGCTTGAACTGCAAATAGCTGTTGGGGACGGGGCTTGGAATGGAAATGGGCTGAGGGGAAGTGGGGGGCTTGAAGAAGGGAATGGATGCTGGGTGAGACTGGAACTAGAAGGGAGCTGATGTTGGGGGAGGATTAGAATGGGATGGGGCTGGGAGAGTAAAATGGAGAGGGGAAAAATATTTTGTGTAGGAGGGATGAAAAATCTACAATTGGCCAGGTATTGGGAGAGTAATTGGGGATTGAGGATGGAGGGGTAAAATTTGTGTGGATGAAATAGGAATGAGGAAAGAGCAAAAGGAGAAAGATTAGTATGTTAAAGCAGATGTAGAGAGAGAGAGAATGGAAAAAAAACTAGAAGAGAGAAGAAAGGACAAATGGACAGCAGACGATGGAGAGTTAGCAGAAAACATGAAGAAACCAGAAGAAAATGGCTGGACCAATTGCAACTGAAAAAAAATGCACAAAAGGTAGAAAGATATCTCTTTATTTTGAATTTATTAACTGGAATATGTCAGCTCTGGGAAATGTGCATCATTAACATCTGCGCTTTGTTTGGTACAAGAGGAAATTCCTATTTGACGTTGCCACTTGTTCTCTTTCCCCAGTATTCACTGAAATGTATTGGTTTAATATTTGCAGTGTTGCCTTTTGATAGGTAGGGTATGGTGCTTTGTGAGTCCTGGTAATGCTGTCAGGATACGGCGGGTTTGCTATGGGTTCTAAATGGGCAGCGTTTGTAGTAGTTCCTAATGTGCCTGGCGGTTGGCACTGGATTATAGTAATGTAGAAATCTTTTAGTCTTTCTTTATCCATACACTCATTAAGAGACATGTTTACTAAAAGTTAGTGTATGGTAACATTATGCAAATATTTATGCAAATAAGACCACTTATGCAAATGACGTGCTGGCACTTTGAGGAAATTCTTTGGTTTTGTGCGGCAGTTTGGGCACTCGGGCTCAAAAAGGTTAGCCATCACTGGTATAAGGTGATCGATGATGTATTCATGATTTGGGAAGGCCAAGGGAATGCATTGGCTAACTTCGTCAGCTGGTTGAACAGTAGCGACACCAATATCAAATTCACATATTTGAGTGATCCTCACAAAATCACATATTTAGATGCGATAGTGAGAAGAGAGAATAACACATGGATTATTACTTCTGTATATTGTAAGCCTACTGACAGAAACACCTTGCTGCATTATCATAGTGCTCATCCTTGGAAATTAAAAGATAGCCTTACATTCTCTCAATTCCTTCGATATCGAAGGAACTGTTCAGAGGTTTCAGAGTTTAAAAAAACAAGCCATTCATTTGAAAAATAAATTTTTAGCTAGAGGATATCCGAAATCTGTCATAGATAATGCCTATAAGCGAGTGCTCTACAACAATCGAGAATTATTATTGATGCCGACTCCAAAACATCAGTGAGAAGACAACCAAGTGAATTTGGTAACCAAATATTCACTATATAGTAACAGAATTCAAAAAATCCTGAAGAAGCACAGTAATATCTTCAGATGCACTCCAGGACTAGAAGACAAATATAATAAGCTGTGTTTGGAAAAGACACAATAATTTGAAAGAAACTGCTAGGTACATATGACCTAGATTGGGCACTGTTGGAAACAGAATACTGGGCTTGATGGACCTTGGTCTGACCCAGTATGGCATATCTTATGTTCTTATGTTATGTTCTTAAGCCCGTCAACATTAAGATCATTGCAAATACAGTCAATAAGTTCAGACAAAGGTCATTTTAAATGTGGAGAGTGCATGGTTTGTCAGATCACGTTGGAAATCACAACATTTGAATATCGTAGAAAAACATATTTATTAAAATATAGGATGACCTGCACGTCAACGCATGTAGTATATTGTATCTTGTGTCCTTGTCGGTTAGTGTATGTAGGAAAAACTAATCGTCCTTTCCATGTCCGCATAAAAGAACATCGAAGTAGAATAAAATGCAGAAGGAAAGAAGCTCCTATTGTAGAACATTGCTTAAAATTCAACCACAGCTTTGAAGATCTACGCTGCTTCTGCATAGATCATGTACCCAATGGGTCCGGGGGAAAATCGAGAGATCAACAGTTGTTGTTCAGAGAACAAAAATGGATTTTTAATTTACAAGCCGTAAATCCAACAGGTCTTAATTCCCAAATAGATTGGAATGCTTGTTCCGTTTAGACATTGGCTTAATACACTATGCCTTTCATTAATCCAGGAAGGGTCAAGTTCGCAGGTGTGGAACGGGGTACTAATGGCTTAAATTCAGCAGTAGTACTAGCTCGCATGCCCGGCGTCTCATCAACTGAAACACGTACATTGCCTAGCCTGGTGAATTGGTGAGTGAATCTTTGCTGACATCATTCAGATTAGTGGTAAAGTTATGAATGTCGATTATGAGAATGTGCTCTACACAGAAACCAGATTTTTGTGCTTGAATAACGCCTTTAGGTCTGGCTACATGAAGAGTGCAAGTAGATGCCAACCCCCCCCTTGAAGAAACGTTCAACAAGTGAAACGTGACGGCGCTGAAGTTTGGCGTTGGGGACTAATGAATGGATTTCAGATAAGCACTGCCTTTGAGTAGTCATAAAGATAAAAAGTAAAACAAAAATGGAAAAATGAGACAACAGATTAATGCAACAGTATAAGGTCATTGATGCAATGAAAAGCACCTGATCTAAACAATTGAAGTTTAGACGATCGCTTCATTTCAGTCTGAGACCTTGTTGCACAAAAAGTTGTCCCACAGTTACAAAAGTGTATATATATAAGTTGATACATAGAGAGTAAATCTGGACTACATGTCACAATCTTTGGTTAAGAAATTGAGCTGAACATTTTTTTTATAGCCATTCCTTTTCTAGACGACATCTGTTGTATGTTCTGGCTGCTGGAGATTTGCGGTTTGAAGCCTCAGTGCTTCAAGCTGGACTCGCATGCTCCTCCCGTGTTTAGGCACTGCTTTGTTACATCCCATGCGTAACTGGACTGGCCTGGAAGTATGATTAGGAAGACCAAATTAGACCTTACTTGCTAATTATCTTTTCTTTAATACTTCCAGGCCAGTCCAGGACCCTATCTGCGGGCAGAATAGTAAAGTGATCCATTCGGCCTGAAGGAGTCTGTTGTGGTGAAAAAGTGCAGTTGTTTACGTAAGGGTTTCAGTGCAGAAGTACAGAACAATGGTAAGGCATGCTCCCTATAAGGGTGGGCATCTTGGCAAGATAACCCCCAAGAGCTATGTACAGAGTAAGGACAAGATCAGGTGACAGAATTATCATAGGAGTGCTGCGGTATCCTTCTGTTGTCCCTTGTCTGAGTGCTTGCTCTTAGAGGTGGGGTGTTAATTAGTCTTTGGTTTGAGTCTGCTTGGTCAATAGGAGTCTGGATCCTGGAGCTGAAGGGGGAGCTTTTGTACTGCGATATGATTCTGACATGCTCAGACCTCAGCTGATGGTGGGCTGAGACAACCCATGTGCAACTGGACTGGCCTGGAGGTACTCAAGGATAGAGAATTAGCAGGTAAGGTCTAATTTTGCCTTAAGTCGCAGAAATCCCTTCAGATGATCCAGGCATCGGGGAAAGCCTCTGATGCCATCATACTGTTGGGGAGCCGGTGCCCCCAACAGAAACCAAATCTCTGGTGGTCTGGCGGCCCCGATCTCCACCCCTCCCCATTAAAAACAAAAAAATCCTGGTGGCTCAGTGGTCCCTATCCCCACCCACCCAAAAATAACCCTGGTGGCCCAGAATCCCCCAATCCCTCCTCTATCTAGAACCTTTTACAATGGAGTTGGGAGCGTTGCCCACATGCTCCTGTGCTGCCATCTTGAAAAATGGTGGCGCTTGGCCCCTCGCGGTGCATCTTGGGATGCACTGGCCAGGGTCAGACTGCCACCATTTTTCAAGATGGTGCAGGGGTGGGAGTGCATGTGCAGTGCTCTTGCTCCATCATAAATGTGGGGGATTTGGGGTTGCTGGGGCCACCAGGGTTATTTTTGTGTGTGTGTGGGGATTGGGCCACCAGGGATTTGGTTTCTGTCGGGGGGGGGGGGGGGGGTCGGTACCAGTGGCACGAGCCCCCTGGGTCATTCCATGTCAAGTGGTCTAGGGCTCCCCGCATAATCATCATGGATTTTGACTAAATTTTATATTTAGAGCCCCCCATGTCTCAAATGAACTTTGGTAGAGTTTTAGGTTCTCTGGTGTTAAACCTGTTGAGATATAGCCGTTTGTTTGACCCCATAGCCTGAACATGTACAGTGCGATTCAAAATTTCAGCAACTTTGAGACCTAATATTGTTCTTATTTGTTTATAAGAAATGAAACTTAACTACCCTGCACATCTTTTTGCGCTCTTTTTAGTGAAACTACTAATAATCTTTTTTGATTGTGTCAGAAATAGACACATTGCACCAAAGTCGGGCAAAGAAATTGGCGGCCTAAAAAAATTAAGTTTTAACATTGCGTACGCTCCTGAAATAAGTAAACAACGAACATGAAATTTGAGGCATAGTATCTCGTGGTACTGTTTGTGTTTATAATTTCCAGCTCCTAGCCCTTTTCATTAATTTGCAAATTAAGTGTAAAGTTGATAATTTTTGCAAAAAGGCTAAAAAAATAGGGTATTTTTAACTCCCTTTTACACAAAAGTATCTTCTAGAAACATTTTCAAACTACTACCATTAGAGCATGTTTTAAACTCCCTAAAAAAGTTAATTTGATTGACTAACGCTGGCATACAGTGCTCTAAAAAGAGGACCAAAGTCAGCGGACATTGCCATGGCAACAGCGTATATTTCATCATATTGTTAATTTTTTGGTTCATACTTGTTTTAACATTTTTATATTGAAAAATTATCAATAGGGTCATTCCATGTCAAGTGGTCTAGTATATAAAATATGCCCCGCTCGACCATCTTGGATTTTGCTGAAATTTTGTATGTGCACTACCATGTGTCTCAAACTAACTTTGGTAAAGTTTTAGATTCTCTCGTGGAATAGTTTCTGAGATATAGTCGTTTGTCTGATCACATACCTTGACTTTGCACAGTACGAGTCTGAGATTTCAGCAACTTTGAGACCCTATATTATCTCCAGGAACAAGCAGGAATAAGTCATCACATATGGGTACGTCGGTACCGACGGAGCCCGCGCGGGAAAGCTCCCCAGCTTTTCAGATTAAAAGCTTTTGGGGCCTCCCACTGCACATGCGCGCTGCCTTCCCGCCTTCCTGACCAGCTCTCGTCAGTTTCTTTTTTTCCGCGGAGCCAGCAGGTCGTGTTCCTGTCACCGCTGAAGAAATTGTTAATTTTATTGTTTTCTTTAGACCGCGTACCTGCTTTCCCCATTCTGAAACCGGTACTGCCGGTCTCTCTTTCTTTCTTTTGAAAAAAAAAAAAAAATATATATATTTTTCTTTTCTTCAGCACAGCTTGGTACTTTGTTAGGCCTTCAGGCCTACACAAATTCTCCTCATGGAGAAGCCAGTTCCTGGTTTTAAAAAGTGTACCAAGTGCAGTGCTGTCATTCCTCTTACAGACACCCATGAATGGTGTCTTAAATGTTTAGGACCTGACCATTCCATACCGGACTGCCCATCCTGCTCCCAGATGTCGAAACGTGGATTGCAGAACCGGGCCAACAAGTTCCATGTGCTGTTTCCTTCAGAAGCATCACAGTCATCCAGGTCTTCCTCTCCGGATGGATCTCGGGTAACCAAAACTCCAGTGGGCAAATCCTCTAAAAGCAAATCTCTTTCTAAAGATCGAGAGGCTCTCAATTCTGAGTTCGAGGATTCTGCCCAGGCCAAAAAACCCCGGCGGGAGGTTCCGGCCTCCAAAGCAATCATGGGGTCACAGGTTGACATCGATGGCGCGGCCTCGACAGATCACCTGTTGTACTGCTCTGGGGTACCGGCCCATACCGGTACCGACATCCAGGCAGCAGTGGCGTCTATGGGCACTACTGTCCAAGTCATGCAGCAGGCCATTCTGGCTTTTATTAATGCTGCTACGCCCTCGGTACCGCAGCCAGCCAGCGGTACCGGGTCCGGTTCCGGTAATGGCTTCCATACCGGAACCGAGGCCATCGTCTTCCAAACGCAGATCGGTTCCGCATGCCGGATCCGGGCTTTTGCCCGGTACCGATCCCATACCCGCTACGCCCGATGTCGATACCGAACGGTATGCGTATCGTGCGTTGGAAGCACATAGAGGATACTCTGCTTCTTCAGAGGATTTTAACTCCTCTGATGATTCTGATGAGCTCTCCCTTGATCTTCCTGAGGAGCCTTCTTCTAACAGGAGAATGTCTCCACCAGAGGATTTGTCCTTTCAGGACTTCATCATAGAAATGGCTAAAAGTCTTTCTATTGCTTCATCCTCTGATAAGGTACCCAGATCAAAGAAACTGGATATTTTAGGATACTCTAAGTCTCCTAAAGAGGCAGTCACCCTGCCTATCCATGAAATCCTTCAAGAACACTTGATGGACTTATGGGAGGCTCCTCTAACATTGTCTCCTTCTTCTCGCAGGTTGGACACCATGTACCGTGTCCCCCCTTCTCCTGGTTTCCAAAAAACCCAGTTGCCTCACCATTCTATTGTGGTGAAGTCTGCAATGAAGAAGATAAAGAGTACCAAAAGGCACTCTTCTACTCCTCCAGGGCGAGAATGTAAGACTCTAGACTCTTTTGGCAGGAAACTTTTCCAGGCTACTATGCTTATAGCCAGGATTAATTCCTATAGTCTTTACATGGGCATGTTTCTCAGTGAAATCGCTCTAAAAGTTTGGCATTTTGCCCCCTTTATCCCTGAGGATAAGAGGGAGCAGTTCATTTCCTTAGTGAAACACCTTTTGGATATTTCAAAGTTCTCCAACAGGGCAGCTTTTGATTCCTTTGAGGGTGCTGGTAGAGCTTCGGGCATTGCTATAGCAGCCCGACGTCTTGCTTGGCTCCAGGCTTCTGATCTAGAACCTTGGGTCCTAGATGGCTTACGAAATCTGCCCTGTACAGGTGAGAACTTATTTGGTGAGGAGTGGCAAATTAAGGCCACTCAAATGGACGCAGAAAATGCCACCTTAGATAGACTTTCTAAGTCTACCTCCACTCCTGCCAAGAAGAAGTCTTTTAAGAGGCCTTATTACAAGAAGTCCAGATTTTCCACAAATACTGGCCAACAATCCTCTCAGCCTCGTTTTGCTGCTAAACGTCAGCAACCTAAACAGGCAAGGTCAAAGCCTGCGGCGTCTGCTACGCCTCAGCAGGCTCCACCCCCTCAGGGGTTTTGACTTGCCCCTAGAGAACTTAACTTTTCTGGCTCTAGAACAACCAGAGCCCCTCACCATACCCGGAAGGTTAGCTCACTTTGCTCCCAGATGGGAGCAAATTACATCAGAGCAATGGACCCTCTCTATCATCAGAGAGGGTTACAAACTCCATTTTTCCGACCTTCCTCCTTATACTATGGTGAGGCAGTTCAATTCTCCCCCATCTCTCCTGGCCCTCTTGGGTCAGGAAGTCTCCTCCCTCCTTGCCCAGGGGGCAATAGAGGAGGTCCCTCTTCTTCAACAGGGGACGGGATTCTACTCCCCTTATTTTCTAATACCAAAGAAGACAGAGGGCTTCAGACCAATTCTGGATCTGAGAGAATTGAACAAATTTCTTTTCAAGGAGAAATTCAAAATGCTTTCTCTGGGCATTCTCCTTCCATACCTTCAGAGTCAGGATTGGCTTTGTTCTCTAGACCTAAAGGATGCGTATACACACATACTCATCCACCCATCCCACAGAAAATACCTTCGATTTCTGTTTCAGGGAAAACATTTCCAGTACAGAGTACTCCCCTTCGGTCTAGCCTCTGCTCCAAGAGTGTTCACCAAATGCATGGCAGTTGTAGCTGCCTTTCTAAGAGGCCTGGGAATTTTCATATTCCCATACCTGGACGACTGGCTCATCCGAGCTCCCTCTCAGTCCCAGGCCCAAATTTCCCTGGACCGCACAAGGCGTCTTCTGCAGTATCTAGGACTGGTAGTAAACCTTCCCAAGTCTCCACTAATCCCTACTCAGTCTCTCGAGTTCATAGGGGCCCAGTTAGACACCATCACTGCAAGGGCCTACCTGCCTCAGGTCAGGGCCCAACGCCTGCTGAGTTTGGCCTCCCAAGCTCAGTCCAGCAGTCATTTGACAGCCCGGGAAATGCTGCGACTTCTGGGCCACATGGCCTCCACGGTACATGTGGTGCCCTACGCTCGTCTGCATATGAGAGCAGCTCAATGGACCTTGGCCACCCAGTGGACTCAAGCATCTGGAGCGCTCTCCGACCAAATACTCACCTCAAGCCGTCTATTTTGGTCCCTCCAATGGTGGACATCCACCAAGAATCTGTTGTTGGGGGCCCCCTTCCAACCTTTGTTGCCCCAAGCAACCCTCACAACAGATGCCTCCCAGACAGGGTGGGGAGCTCATCTTCAGAACCTCTCCACTCAGGGCACTTGGTCTCCACAGGAGGCCACCCTTCATATCAACCTCCTGGAACTGCGAGCAATTTACCTTGCCCTCAAGGTCTTCTATACCCTCCTTGTCAACCTGACTGTCCTAGTTCAGACAGACAATCAGGTAGCCATGTTCTATATAAACAAACAAGGAGGGACAGGCTCTCTGTCGCTTTGCAACGAAGCTCTCAGAATATGGGCCTTCGCCAGGGAGCATCAAATTCACCTTCTTGCAGTGTATCTTCCAGGAGTTCAAAACTCTCGTGCAGACAGACTCAGTCGAGTTCTGCTTCCACACGAATGGTCCCTACATATGGACCAGATACGCAGAATCTTTCAGGAATGGGGGACCCCGGACATAGACCTCTTTGCAAGTCCGTGGAATGCCAAACTTCCCCGGTTCTGTTCCAGAACTCAGTGTCAGGGAGCTCAGGCCCACGATGCCTTCCTCCTGCATTGGGGTCAGGAATTCCTCTATGCCTTTCCACCCATTCCTCTAATATCCAAGACTCTGTTCAAGCTCCAGAGGGATCACGGGACTATGATCCTCATAGCTCCCCGCTGGCCACGCCAGGTGTGGTTCCCTCTACTTCTGCATCTCTCCCAGGGATCCTCCCTGGACCTGGGAGCTGCGCCAGACCTTCTGTCTCAGGAGGAGGGGACTTTGTGGCACCCAAACCCCAAATCCCTACATCTCAGAGCTTGGTTACTGAAGGCCTAAGTCTTCAAGACTTTAATCTTTCTCAACCTGTGACAGATATCCTTCATGCCTCTAGGAAACCTTCCACGAGGCGTTCTTATGCTTTCAAATGGAAACGTTTTTCCATTTGGTGTGCTCAGCAGGGTCTTGACCCTCTAGCACTTCCTTTGAATTCCCTCTTGGACTATCTCCTGCATCTTTCAAATGCAGGCCTTAAGACGAATTCAGTAAGGGTCCATTTGAGTGCTATTGCAGCATCCTTAAAACCTATAAATGGACAACCTGTCTCCTCTCATCCTCTTGTTGCACGTTTCATGAGAGGCCTGACTCTAACTAAACCTCCCATCCGCCCTCCTCCGGTAGCATTGGATTTGAACCTAGTTCTAGGTCAGCTTATGAAGCCACCTTTTGAGCCTTTGGACTCTACCTCCTTCAAATTTCTTTCCTGGAAGGTTGTTTTCCTTATTGCAGTCACTTCGGCTCGCCGCATCCGTGAACTGCAGGCTTTAGTGGCTCATCCACCTTATACTAGGTTTCATCATGATAAGGTGGTCCTTAGGACGAATCCCCACTTTATGCCCAAAGTGGTCTCGCCTTTTCATCTTAATCAAGAGGTATATCTACCTGTCTTTTTCCCGGCTCCTCATGCATCCAGTGCAGAGAGGAACCTTCATACTCTGGATTGTAAAAGAGCTCTTGCCTTTTACCTCAACAGGACTCAACCACATCGAAAGTCTTCCCAACTTTTCGTGGCTTTTGATCCTTCTCATTTGGGACTTCCAGTCACCAAGCGTACACTTTCCAATTGGATCGCTCAGTGTATTTCTTTTGCTTACCAGAGTAAGAACATTTCTCTGGAGGGCCATGTCACAGCTCACAATGTGAGAGCCATGGCCACTTCTATGGCTCATCTTCACTCTGTGTCCATAGATCAGATCTGTCGAGCAGCCACTTGGGCCTCGATTCATACCTTCACAGCTCATTACTGCTTGGACAAGGACTCCCGCCGGGATGCCTTGTTTGGTCAGGCTGTCCTCAAACACCTGTTCCATACTTAAACAACTCCTGCCCACCTTCCCTGGATGGATGCCTGAGATCCATGCGAAGATGGTTTACCCTTGGAGGGGGATCTCCCAGGCATCTTAGCTAGGGAGTCCCCATATGTGATGACTTATTCCTGCTTGTTCCTGGAGATAGCACAGTTACTTACCTGTAACAGGTGATCTCTGGGAACAGCAGGAATTAGTCATCACAACCCACCCACCTCCCCTAGGAGTTGTATCTCTATCTATCTATCTTCCTGTCCTCTCTCTCTATTGTCTCAGCTTTAAACTCGAACTGACGAGAGCTGGTCAGGAAGGCGGGAAGGCAGCGCGCATGTGCAGTGGGAGGCCCCAAAAGCTTTTAATCTGAAAAGCTGGGGAGCTTTCCCGCGCGGGCTCCGTCGGTACCGACGTACCCATATGTGATGACTAATTCCTGCTGTTCCCAGAGATCACCTGTTACAGGTAAGTAACTGTGCTTTCTTTGCTATTTTATTATAAAAAATGAAATTTGACTATCCTGTACAACTTTATGCGCTCTATTTAATGATACTAATGATAATATTTTTGGAATATGTCGAAGTAGATATATTGCAGCAAAGTCAGCCAAAAAAATTGACGTTCTAAAAAAATTAGACATTATGCAGCTTCCTAAATAATCAAGTAAAAAGTATGAAATTTTGCACATAATACCTTTATGTACTGAAGTTCTTGAATTTATAATTTCATGCTCTTAGCATTCTCCGTTAGTTTACAAATTAAGTGTAAAGTTGATGATTTTTTGCAAAAACGTAAAAATTGGGTATTTTTAACCTCCTTTTACACAAACGTATCTTCTAAAATCGTTTTGAAACCAATTTCATTAGAAAGAGCTTGTTTTAAGCTTTCTAGAAAAGCAGATTTAATTTACTAACCCTGGCGTACAATACCCTGGAAAGAGGGCTAAACATAGCGGACATTACCATGTTTGACAAAGGCATGTAATTCAACCTGCAGTTCTAACGTTATCCAAATGTTATATTTAAAACTCATTTATTTCCATAGGAGTTGCTCAATAACTGTTAAGTGCATATATGTCGTGAGCTTAACGTATAGATTTTTAGATTAGCATTAGTTGGTACACATTTACTAATTAATTTACTTCAAAATGGACATCATCGAATCACTTGATAACAATCCTCCTATGCTTGAATGTACCGTTGGACAAAAATTGTCATCAAAATGTCACCATGGCTCATTTTATTCCAATAAAACTGGGCTCAATTCTGTGAGCTGCTTGTCAGCAAGCGAGAAATTGCTTATTACGCGACGATCAGAAGTTGACCTTACTGACAATGACAGTATCTGTTTGCATCACCAAGCACAGTATCTCAGCAAATATGAAATGAACCAAAAGTCGTGTTGCAATCCGTTTGAAAAGCAGAATCACGTCACTAAAAGTGGATTATCAGAAGTAACTTTAGCCATGTCTGAGGGCTTGAAAAAAGTGACCAAAATGAATGTAAAGCCAGGCCAGAAAATTTGCATCAGATGCAAAGCAAAATATGCTTCTATGGTTGAAGCCACAGCATCTTCATCTTTGGATGATTTTGATCCAGATGCCTTGGACACCCTTGATCAAAGCTTGACTGCTTTAGGCACTTCTCCATTAAAAATATGAAGAATAAGCAGTAGAGACAAAGCTGGCTATTTGAAACAAAAGATTGAGCGCACACAGAACGTGGTAACAAAAAAAATGTCTGCTGCTGGAGTGGCTGACAACGTTGAACAATCTAGTCTATCTGCAGAATGCAGTCTATGTAGCGATTACACTGAGCTTTTTAAAGAAATAAAAGCAAAGATTGATATATCCAGTAGGTCAACAAAAGTTCAATTGTTGACTTTGGCCCCAAAAAGTTGGTCAATAAAGGAAACAGCAATGAAGTTTGGCGTTTCTGAACGTATGGTCAAAATGGCCCGAAAAGTCAAAGATAAAGGCATTTGTGCTTTACCTGATGCAAAAATTGGCAAACCATTATCAGAGGAAGTCGCTAAAAGAGTCAAGGATTTCTATGAAGATGATGAATTTAGCAGAATGTGTCCTGGCAAAAAAGACTGCATTTCAGTGCGACTCGATGGTGTCAAAGTTCAAAAACAAAAACGGTTGCTGTTGTGTAATCTTAAAGAGTTGTATGTAGCATATCATAATAAATTTGGAGCAGAAATCGTTTTTTTAAAATTCTGTGATCTCAGGCCAAAGTGGTATGTGACTGTTGGTGCTTCAGGCATGCATTCTGTTTGCGTCTGCAGTATACATCAGAATGTAAAGCTCATGCTGCAAGGTGCAAATATTAAAGAGGACTGCAAGCTGCTAATGGAAAAGACAGTGTGTGACCTGAATTCCAAGGAATGTATGCTACAAAGATGCCAAAGCTGCCCTGGCGAAGAATCACTTGTAGCGTATTTGGATGAAATATTCCAGGATTATGATGCAGAGGAATCAATTGAATTCAAACAATGAATTCACACTGACCGAGAAACACTGGAAACAAGCATATTAACAGTGGACAACTTTGTTGAAAAACGTTCAAGCAAAATTTGGAAGCTGACAGGCCATCATTTTGTTTCAAAACACCAAAGTGAATATCTGAAGTCACTGAAAGCTGACTTAAAAGAAACGGAGTTCATTGTTTTGATGGACTTTGCCGAAAATTACTCATTTGTTGTCCAAGATGCTGCCCAGGGCTTTCACTGGGAAAATTCACAGGCCATAGTACATCCATTTGTTGCTTATTATGCAGACAAAGTGGGCACCTTGCAAATTGTTAATTGTTGCATAATTTCTGATCATAAGCAACATGATACCGTGTCAGTACACGTGTTTATTCAGAAGTTTATCGAATTTCTGTTGACCCAAGCAGATGTTACGAAAATATACTACTTCAGTGATGGCTCAGCAGCGCAATATAAAGACTACAAAAACTTAGTCAATTTATGCAACCACAAAAATGATTTCAATATCGAGGCTGAATGGAACTTTTTCGGCACAAGCCATGGAAAATCACCTTGTGATGGGGTTGGTGGCACAACTAAACGTTTGGCAGCCCGAGCAAGTCTACAAAGACCTTCGTCTGACCAAATATTGACACCAAAAGATCTGTATAACTTTTGTGACCAAAATATACACTGAATTAAATATATTTATGTCGCAAAAGATGAAATTGAAAAAAGCAGGAAGTTTCAAGAAGAAAGGTGGAAAGAAAGCAGCACAATAGCTGGCACTAGAGAGCATCACCAATTTGTACCAGTTGACTCAAACTTGGTTTGTGTCAGCAGTTTCAAATGATACAATAAGTTTTATAGCCAAAATTTCCAATATTTTTTTTTTGTATTTGAAATTATCAGAGTTGTCCCTTGGTTGCTATGTAGTTTGCATCTATGACAACAAATGGTGGATTGGCAATGTTGTTGAAGTTTCAGCTGAGGAAAATGATGCATTGATAACATTTATGCATCCTCAAGGTCCTGCTCATTCGTTTTATTGGCCAGAAAGGCAAGATGTTTGCTGGATTCCAGAGCAGCACCTCATTAGCATGCTCCCTGCACCTTCAGTTACATCATCTGGCCGACAGTATCAATGCCCAAAATCCATTTTGAAGGAAGTGGCTTGCAAACATAACAGAATGTAAAAAAAATTGCTTGCATTAAAATTGAGGTGAGTACTTCAGCTTGGGAACCATATAAGATACACAATTTAGGCTTGGGAACCTAGGATAAGATGCCCAATCATTGGCTTGGGAACCAGCTAGACACCCACTGAAGGCTTTGGAACCTCAAATAAGAAACCAAATTAAAGGCTTGGGAACCTAGATTAAGAAACCCACCCGTGGCTGGTATTGCACAGCTATCGGGCGTGACCTCTATGGTGATGGGGTTGCCAGTTCATGTTCCTGAACTGGTAGTGACAATGTCACCATGGACCAACGCAATACAATATTGATAATTTTTCAATATAAAAATGTTAAAACAAGTATGATCTAAAAAATTAACAATAATATGATGAAATATACGCTGTTGCCATGGCAATGTCCGCTGACTTTGGTCCTCTTTTTAGAGCACTGTATGCCAGCGTTAGTCAATCAAATTAACTTTTTTAGGGAGTTTAAAGCATGCTCTTTCTAATGGCAGTAGTTTGAAAATGTTTCTAGAAGATACTTTTGTGTAAAAGGGAGTTAAAAATACCCTATTTTTAGCCTTTTTACAAAAATTATCAACTTTACACTTAATTTGCAAATTAATGAAAAGGGCTAGGAGCTTGAAATTATAAACACAAAAACAACAGTACCACGAGATACTATGCCTCAAATTTCATGTTCGTTGTTTACTTATTTCAGGAGCTATGCAATGTTAAACTTTTAATTTTTTTAGGCCGCCAATTTCTTTGCCCGACTTTGGTGCAATGTGTCTATTTCTGACACAATCAAAAAAGATTATTAGTCTCATTAGTATTTTGATGGCATTGGGGACTTTCCCCGATGACTGACTTGTCTGAGGGGAAGTGTCAAACTTCCCCTCAGATGACTTTGTTTCTCTGGGAGAGCATACTAAACTTGCGCAGACCTCTGTGCGCATGTTTTTGGCTTGCTCTCCCAGTTTAATGCCTGGCTAATTTACATATGCGCCCCTTTCTGCATGCCGGTGCTGAAGTCGCATGCTATCGGTGCGCTGCATAGAGGTGTAGATAGCTAATAGTATGTAACTTCAGAGCCGGCTTTCTTGCATCCTCCTGTAAGTCTTCTGTTCTGGTTCTCTGGAATTCTGAATACATTTATTGAAAACTATGCAGTGTTTGTTAAAAATGTATTGCTAGAAGTGGAGGTGTGTACAGATTTAATTAATCTTCCTTGCTTTTTCTTTCTTTTTTTTTCCTTTTTTCTCTATTTTTTTCAAAATATTTTATTAGGCTGCCCCAACAGCATGCAGTCCTTTCGGGAGCAGAGCAGTTACCACGGAAACCAGCCAAGCTACCCTCAGGAAGTGCACGGGCCCTCTCGGCTAGAAGAGTTTGGTTCCCGCCAGCAGGCCCAGATGTTCCAGAGCAGTTTTGGCAGCCGTCGTGGTGGAACAGGAGCTGGTTCAGCCATGACAAGTGAAAGTCCTGGTCATCAGGGCTACCAAGCCTACCGTAAAGAGGCGGGAGAATATTACTACTTGGCGGCAGGCAAGGATGCAGCTTCTGCTCAGCAGACCTCTCAACGTAGAACTTCTGGACCAGTTCAAAGCTATGGACCTCCACAAGGGGCTGGCAACTTTGGCAACCAATATGTAAGCGAGGCACATGTTGGCCAGTTTCCAACGCAGCACTCATCTATAGGTAGTATCTCCCAGTACCAGCAGGATTACACAGGTTCGTTCTCACCAGGGAGTGCACAGTATCAACAACAGGCCTCCAGCCAACAACAAGTACAACAGCTGAGGCAGCAGCTCTACCAGTCCCATCAGCCTTTGCAACAGACAGCCAGCCAGTCTGCTTCCAGTACTACCCATCTGCAGCAATTGCAGCGATCCTCAGCTATACCTTCCCCTGTTGGATACCAGCTACGGGGGGGCCAGTTTAGCCAACACTTTCAGCCCTCTGCCACCACAACTACCACCTCATTTCCCTCTGCACAGCGTTTCAGCCAGTCTGGGCAGGCCTATGATGACTATAATGTTAACACCAGCTCGCAATACGATGGCCACAATGCACAGCCCTATGGGAGTCAGACAAGTTATAACTATCCCACCCAACCATTGAAAAGCTTTGAGCAGTCAAAGATGTCCCAGGGAGCACAGCAACAACAACATATGATGCAGTATTCCAACTCATCCAAGCTATCTCTTCAAGGTCAGGCAGGGCAGTATAGTCAGCCGGATGTTCCAGTGAGGTCACCTATGCAATTCCAACAAAATTTCAGTCCTATTTCTAACCCATCTCCTGCTGCATCTGTAGTTCAGTCACCAAGCTGCAGTTCTACACCTTCCCCCCTCATGCCAGGTGGAGAAAATCTTCAGTGTGGGCAGAGCAGCATGCCCTTAGCATCCAGGAACCGTATCTTGCAAATGATGCCCCAGCTTAGCCCAACACCATCAATGATGTCTAGCCCCAACACTCATGCTGGGGGATTGAAAGGTTTTGGGATGGAGAGTTTGCCAGAAAAGCGTCTCTCAGATCCAGGTCTAAATAGTCTTAGTGCCCTGAGCAGCCAAGTCGCCAATCTGCCCAACACAGTGCAGCACATGCTGCTTTCAGATGCCCTGGTTCCTCACAAGAAGAATGCCAAGAGATCCTCAAAAAAAACAGATAGTTGTACAAATTCTGAGGCTTCCTCCCAGGCAGAAGAGCAACTGAAGTCCCCCCTTACAGAGTCTCTAGATGGAGGCTGTTCTAGTAGCTCAGAGGACCATGGAGAAAGGGTGAGGCAGTTGAGTGGGCAGAGCACCAGTTCAGAAACTACGTTCAAGGGGACAACCTCAGAGAAAGCTAATTCTTCACCACTGCAAGACTCCCAGAGTGAGCCTTCCAAAATAGTCACTAGCCCTACAGTTGGGGAAGATGCAGCCTGTTCTGAGAGTAAAGAAATATCAAAAGCGGATACTCCAAAAGTTAATGAGAAATCTGTGGGTGTGATTGTCTCAAGGGAGGCAATGACCTGCAGGGTAGAAAAGACAGGCCCGATAGTGGATGAGACACCTGTTGCCCAAATACCCTCTACAGTTAGTGGGATGAAGGAGACCGGGAATACACCACAGCTTCAGCCTGAGGTTGAAAAAGTGAGTAAGAGTGGTGATAGTTCCACCCACCACAATGGTGAAGGAGGTAATCAGTCTGGTCACAGCAACTTTGTTTCAAGTTTTACAGGAAGAACAGAACCCTCAAAATCTCCTGGAAGTTTAGGATATGGCTACAAAGATATGCCCACACCTACTATGCCAAGAAATTTTGGAAGCTTCTCTCAGTATCCTAAAGGTCAGGAGAAAAGTGACTTTCCAGGGCAGAGTGACAAGAAATATACACATGGTCGAAATGAAAAGTTCCCTAGCCTTCTGCAGGAGGTTTTACAAGGCTATCATCACCAGGAGAGGAGATATGCAAGGAATTCTCAGGAACCTCCACCAATGGAAAACACTGTGAGACCAAACATTCTAATCAGTCAAGGTAATGAAATGCCTAATAGAAGCATTCTTAGCAAAAATGTAGGACCTCTACAAGAAAGTCCTCATTGGGGTCCATGGGAGAGGAAATCATCTGGAACAACTCCTGAAATGAAGCAGATCAATCTTGCAGACTATCCCGTCCCTAGAAAATTTGATATAGAGGCACCAACCTCAGCACATGAAACAGGAACTGCATCTTCAGAGAGGAGATCAGTTATATGTGACATCTCCCCACTTAGGCAGCTTGGACGGGACCCAGCTACTCACCACTCTGTGGGTCACATTACTATGCCTGCACAAGAAAGGATGGTTGATGCTAGAATAGGGAGAAATGAAAGGGGCACTCCAGGTGTAGGCCAGTCAGTTATCCTTCCAGGGGGTCTTGTTCCCTTAGAATCCAAACTGAAGAACCAGGGTGGGTCAATGAAGGAAGATGATTTTGAACAGTCTAAGACACCAGCCAGCCTCAACAAGAAATCTGGAGAGCTATTCTATCTTTTTGGCTTAAAGCATGACTCTTCCAGAGGCAATGCTAGCCCTGGTGCCTCAACCCTTGATTCATCTTCAGAGTACATCCATCACGATGGCAGATCAGCTTCCCTGAGGAGGACAGCTGGTAGGATGGGTGGTCGGGAAGGTACTAGAGGAAAATCACCTTCCCAGTCTTATGAATTGGCAGAAAAACTGAAAATGTCACCTGGTAGAAGCAGAGGGCTAGGGGATCCACATAATATGCTTGCACAGATGAATCTCTCTGATCGAGCCAGCAGGGAAGCTTTTTATTCTTCATTTTTTCAGAACTCCGAAAACTCATCTTTGGCTTCAGTTTATCACAGCAGCCTGCGGTCCAGCGCCTTTGGTGAACCTCACTCTGGTTTAAATTCTCCACTCCATTACAAGAGGCCATTGTATTACCAAGAAGAGTACAAGGATTGGGTTGGCAGCTCACCTCAGTTGTTGATGCCTTCTGCCCAACACAGACAGGAGGGACCACGGAAGAGCCCTAGGCAAGAACAGTTCCATGAACGTGTAAGGAGTCCCTTGAAGAATGACAAGAAAGGAATGCCATATAGCCAGTCTGGCACTTACCATGACATTGGGAACAAAGATGTATGTCAGTCTCTTAAGACAAGTGACTGTGTTCCTCCAAGCTTGACTGCAGAACCAAAACACAATAGTCAGAAACTTCCAACATCAGATTCTGGCTGGGATCTCTCTCATCAGGTGTCTCCCTCCAAGAAAACTGGCCCTCATGGAGCAGTCAGCCAGAAAAAATTCTCTAGCCAACAAACTGATGAGCATAGACAAGGCGTGGAAGAACCCAGTGGCGATTCATCTAGACCTGGAAATAATGGGCACAAATTACCTGCTCAAGAGGATCAGTCTCATCAGAATCCATTGATCATGAGACGCAGGGTTCGATCATTCATCTCTCCCATCCCTAGTAAACGACAGTCACAAGAAGCAAAGAACAGTAATATGGATGATAAAGTGCACTTGCCTACTTTGCCAAAAGGGGTTGACAAAGCCCCCAATTCGTATTCTTATCTTCCGCAGAGTTGTGATGGTGGGAAATCGCCACCAAAAGAAGATTTCCCCAAGGACGCTGGCAGCCCCAACCAGAGGACTTCTCCATCTGTTTCCCTTACTAGCCCCACCAAGACTAAAATTCTTCCACCACGGAAGGGGCGAGGACTGAAGTTGGAGGCAATTGTTCAGAAAATTACTTCTCCCAATGTTAGAAGAAGCACACAGTCCAATAGTATTGACAGTGGAGCAGACGCAGTCACGCTTGATGACTATCTGTCCCTCAAAAGTGGGCAGTCAGATGGTTGCAGTGGAGAAGTTCAGGAACTGGAAATAGAGAAAAATAAAGGAGAACTACTGACAGGACTAGGGAGCCAGGAGTCAAAAGTTGACTTTCCTTTGGCAAAGTCTGTGGAAGAATGGTGTGCAAGAGTTGATGATAAAATCATAAATGAAACTGATGAATCTATAGGTGTTGTGAAAGAGTTGTTGAGGGCTACTTCATCTCCCTCTTTACAAAATTCTGTCTGTAGTCAGAGTAGGCAGGATGGTTCCTTAACTGAGTCAGAACCTTTAGCCCACCTGGACTTGAAAAATGTCTCTGCAAGGATTTTAGCTAATGAACCCATCTTAAACTCTGCTGAGAAAAATCTAGGTGCCCTGGCTATAACCCCTAAGCAGGAAATCTTTCCTCCAAAGGGCTACTTTCCATCAGGAAAGAAGAAGGGTAGGCCAATTGGGAGTGTCAACAAACAGAAGAAGCAGCAGCCTCCACCCCTTCTCTCTTCTCCACCACTGTCACCACAAGATCATCAGCAAAAGCTCAAATCTGAGGAAGCAGGAGATGGGGAACCAAAACCCAAGAGACAGAGAAGGGAGAGGAGGAAACCTAGAGGCCAGCAAAGGAGGCGGAGGGCAAAACAAGCTGCCCCATTGGTGGAGCCTTTAGAACCTGAAATCAAATTAAAATATGCCAGTCAATTGCTTGATAAAAATGATGCCAGGAGCAAGTCCTTTTTCCCCTATATCCATGTTGAAAACAAATACGACATGGGCACCTCTTGCATCATTATCAATGCTGAGGATGAAGAGCAAAATAAGTTGGGCAGGGGCAGGAAAAGTCAGAGGTCTACATCGCCCCAGCCAAATGCCGACAGTAAAGTGTTGCCAACTTCTTCTTTTATGCTTCAAGGACCTGTTGTGACAGAGTCATCTGTCTTTGGGCACCTGGTTTGCTGCTTGTGTGGGAAGTGGGCAAATTTTAAGAACCTGGGGGACCTTTTTGGGCCCTTCTATACCCAGGATTATGCTGCCACTTTGCCCAAGAATCCCCCTCCCAGGAGAGCCACAGAAACACAGAGTAAGGTCAAAGTCCGACATAAAAGTGCTTCTGATGCCTCCAAGTCGGAATCTGAGGAGGAGGCTAAGGAGCAGAGGAGTTTAACTACCCACCCCCGCTTCAAGAGACGACACCGCTCGGAAGACTGCATGGCTTTGGGGTCTGTTACCAGAGCGGCGGCAGCTGCCATTCCCTGTAATAAAAAAACCACTGATGTTTGTGAAAAGACTTCTTTAGACTCAAATGTTCTCATCCCCTCTTCAGACAATGGCCCTGAGCAGGAGTTACAAATTCCAGAACTACCTCTCGACAGCAATGAATTCTGGGTTCATGAGGCTTGTGTCCTCTGGGCCAGCAGCATCTATTTGGTCTGTGGCAGGCTCTACGGGCTGCAGGAGGCTGTGGAACTAACTAGAGAGATGGTGAGTACCATGATTTCCTTTGATTTTGTGTTAAGGCAGTAATGGATATCTTTTTATGGTTAAAAGGAAAAAATATTCCATATTGTTGTAAATACCATGGTGTTTTGACTTGTTTCTCAGTTGATAGTAGCGTTCCTGAAATAATCTAAATTTGTCTGACCTACGGTAAACTGATACGTAATTATGGTAGCTTGTATTTTGTCTAAAATATCTTTGTGTTTTTTTCTTGCCTGGCTTAGTTAGTTTTACTATAGTTCCACTTCAGCAGCACTCTGTAATTCCAGATTTTGTTTTAGTTGGTATGGAGGTGGTTTTATAAACCTTTTTCGTGCATAAAATGCCAAAGGTACACATGCTCAGGGGAGAGGGTTGAACAGAGCATGGGTGGAGTAGCAAGTTACATGCATTTTATGTGCTAATATTTACACCTGCTCCCAAGCAAATGCAAATGTCTGTGCCTTCGTTGTGTGCTTGATTTCTGCAGGATTTGTGCTAGTATTTTATAACACAGAGGTGCCTATGTGCCTTCCTGCCCAATTTTACCTAGTTCAGTTTCTCAAGTCTACCTTCTAGCCAGTCTGGTTTTCAGGATACCCACAGTGAATATGTGCATGAGATTTGCCTCCATTTCACACAAATCTACTTCATGCATAGTCTGTGAATATCCCAAAAATCAGACTAGTTAGGTGGGGTATACCAGGTTCGGCTTGAGAAACACTGACCTAGGTGACCTGTTAGAAAATTACCCCCTACGCTTATAAACTGATTTAAGATAGGAGTGTGAATGTGTTAATATACATGTAGAGGAGAGTGCCTTGAAGCCTTCATACCATTGACATTTTTCATATTTTGCTGTCTAAAAAACCCAATTGAAAATGCATCAAAGTGGGAGTTTGTTTCACTGAGCAACACAACATATTCTCGCTTTCTAAATGAAAGAATAATTGAACTAGTCAAAAAGTAATTAAGAATAAGAAACAAAAAATCTTCCCATAAGTCTTCATACCCTTAGCGCTGTTCCAAAAATTGCCTTAAGACCCATAACAAATTCGTAGATGAATTGGCTTGTTACTCTTTGGTGTGAATTTGAAGTAGAGATGTATACGTGCCAAACATAGAACTGCCAAAAGAACTCTGAGTCCATTCCCAGGTAGGTTTGGGGGAAGGCTACAAGAAAGGTTTTAGTGTATTTTGAATATCCTTTGCTGCACTCTACGTTACGTTTTTATAAAGTGGAAACGGGCATCACTATAACACTGCCTTAATCAAGCTGTCCTTCCAGAGTTGGTAGCTGTGGGTTGAGAAAGCTGC
This sequence comes from Ichthyophis bannanicus, assembly GCA_033557465.1. NCBI lineage: Eukaryota > Metazoa > Chordata > Amphibia > Gymnophiona > Ichthyophiidae > Ichthyophis > Ichthyophis bannanicus. Next base: position 1,104,722,581 of record CM066031.1, read on the forward strand.
TGAGGAAGGTTACTATGAAGCCCAAGATGATTTTTAAAAGAACCACAGAGCTCCCCAGCTGAGACTGTGGAAAATGTTGGCTTAACATTTTCAAAATTGGAGAACAAATGACCTGTATGGGAGAATGGCAAGAAAACCATTACTGAAGAAAAGCTCATGTCATATAGCAATTGCAAAGAAACACAGGGCACTTGCACACATGTACATGTTACGTCTTATAAACTGCAGAAGGAAGTTCTCTTTGGCGCAACGTAAGTATTACAGTGAGCATTAGCAGTAAATTTGAGTGACAAAGATCATACTCCACATACCCTGGCTTAGGAGTGAGGTTCATGACTGTCCTGGTATGCACATTACTAACCCATTTGGTGAAATTGCCCCTCAATAAGAGGGGGTTTCTGGTCTCAAGACTAAGCAATATATGTGGCATAAAAGAAACACAGGTCTGTGCAATTGACAGATCAGCTGTGATCAGATAAGTAACTAGAACATTAGGGTTGTACAATATTCCAGACCTTGACAAATATTCTTTGAATTTAACAGCCAGCCTAAAATCTTAGGAACCAGCTGTTGAGACCTCTCTCATTGTGCTGCCTGCCCCTCCCATATCACCAAGGTCTACTACAGCTCCTTTAGAACCTATGTTACTAAGGTTGTTTTCACATTGTGCGTCTGTGGGGACAAGAGCTCAATAAATAAAGCCCTTGTTGCATCACTTCGCAGTGCCAGCAGAAGCCATTGGCTTCTCTTCTCCAACCCCTCTCCCCCAGTAATATAAGCAGCATGCTGTTGACCCCTGACAGCTACACCTTAGGCAAATGCCTTTTTTGCTTCACACATCCCTCACCCTATCACCAACAGTCCTAAGCTCTAACCCCTTACCTCCTCCCCATTTCATAGGTACCCTCAGCCAGTCACCCTTCCTTCAACTCTGCAAGCATCTCCTCAGCCAGTCACCCCCACCTCTGGGCATCTCCTCTGCGAAAAAACAGACTTTCTCCAAGGGCAAGCAAGATAGCAAGACCTCACAACATGGGTGACATCACAGACTGAGCCTGGCATGGGAATGCTATTCCAACTTAGCTCTAGAGGCTTTTGAATAGCCTCATCATACATATGCATCCACTTCTTGCTTGCCACAATTGTGCAGATCCACCTCAGTCTGGTCTTTCTGTAGCTTGTAACAATAGCCAATGTCAAGACTTTGTTTTCTTTATTTAACTGTGTTATTAATTGTGTTTTCCTTCAGATCTCTTGCTGTTGTGAGGTTCCTGATAGTGTCTTAAGTAGGTTTTTGGGTTTTAGTTTCCTTTCTCTTTTTGCGTTACCTAGTGTAGGCATTGGCCTTGGACACCATGGTGAGGATATTTATTTTTTTCAAAATTAAGTTGTTTGATTTTGCAGCAGCTGACCTTTTTGGTGACAAGTCACAGAAAAAGTCTCTCCAGTGGCTTTAAGATGTACATCTGATGCAGCAGGATCATATCTGTCACAGATGCTCAGTTGGTGCTTTAAGTGTCTGGGGCCTGACCGTGATCCCTCTAGATATAATTTTGTGTTTACAGATGTCGGAGAGAGGGTTCAAAGGTTGAGAGAAGCAGTGTGAGAGAGCATATTCTTGGCACTGAAAAGTCTGGTCCATCTGCATTGGAAGCATTGGTCTCCGTGAGCCTAGGAACTGTAATTGGTATTGAGAGTGCATGAAACACTCTAGACCTCGACCATCAATAGAGACCCACTGGGATTGGACATCCTCAAAGTCCTGCCTGAAAAAAGGGGATGGATTCAACTTCATCTTCAATGGGTTGAGGGCTTGTGATGATGAACATTAGGTGGGAGGCCAAGTGCGTTGACATCATACCTCCATTGTCTAAAGCATCCCAGCATCAAGAGAGCTGGTGCCCTTGAAATGTCCCTGATGTGATGCCCACTCAGCCTCCTCAGTGATGGAGGTGATGTGTGGATGAGAATGTGAGACACCCCTGTGTACAGAAGGCTCTCGAATTCAAGAAGCAACAGCTTCTTCACCATTCCATAGTGGTTGATTCTGTTCTCAAAAGGGTCAAAAGTTAAGTCACACTCTTGGGTGCCCCCAGAGAGAGGTTCTGACAATAGTGGGTTCCCCCCCCCCCCCCCCCGAATGCTGTGCTTCCCTCCTGTGTAACTTCTTACTAGCTCCTGATAGGCATGCACTTTGTGGAGCAATGTGTGCAAGATGCAGAAGTTTGCAGACACTCTCCCTAAAGAAAAGGTCAAGCAATGCCATTCACTAGTGGACAAGGGGAAGGAGTATGGAAAATACGTGGTCTGGGTGATCTATATTTTCGAAACTGCATTGAGAGCCTGAGACCTATGATGTGCAGGAGAAACTTGCTGATCTGCCATGTCATGGAGAGAAATCTCTTCAGAGATACAGTTGTGGAAAACATTATTGGCACCCTTGCAGTTCAGCCCCTTAATGTCCAGGGAAGAGTGGCCTAGTGGTTAGAAAAAGGTACTTCAGGCCGGAGGGCCGGTGGTTCAAGTTCCACCTGGGGACAGCAATCTCAGGCCGGAGGGACTGGGGTTTCTAGTCCTATAGGCACTCCTTGTGGCCTTGGGCAAGCCACTTAACTATCCATTGCCCACCGCTTTGATTGAAGGATAAGGTGGTATAGAACAATGGATGGAAAAAACCCCAAGATTTATTAACTACTACTACGGAACATTTATATAGCGCTAAAAGATGTACGCAGCGTTGCACAGACGCATGTAAAAGACTGTTCAGAGCTTACAATCTAGTCAAGACAGACAACAAGACAACACAGTAGCTGTAGACATGGGATGCATCTAGGGGGAATGGTAAGGAAATACGAAGGAGATCAGGTGAGTCAAGATTCGAAAGCGTAAGTGAAGAGTTGAGTTTTCAACCTGGATTTGAAGAGTCAGACTCAGGTAGTTTGTTCCAGGCATAAGGAGTAGCAAGGTGAAAGCAGCGAAGTCTGGAGTTAGCAATAGAGGAGAAGGGCACAGAGTGAAGTGATTTGTCAGGAGAGTGGAGTTCCCGAGGAGGTGTGTAGGGAGAGATAAGAGGAAAAGTAGTGAGTAGCTGCAGAATGGATGTATTTATAGGTCCGCAGGAGAAGTTTCAACTGGATGCGGAAACAGATAGGGAGCCAATTAAGCGACTTGAGTAGAGGGGTAATATGAGCATGATGAGGATGGCGAAAGATTAGCCGTGCAGCAGCGTGTTGAACAGATTGAAGGGGAGAGAGATGATTTAGAGGGAGACCAGCAAGGAGTAGATTACAATAGACTAGACAGGAGGTGACTAAGAAGTGGATAAGTGTCTTAGTAGTGTAATCAGAAAGGAATGGGTGAATTTTGTTGTTGATGTAGAGAAAGAAATGGCAGGTTTAGCCATCATATGTGTGTGGAGAAGTAGAGAAAGGAGTCGGACGACCCCAAGGTTGCAAGCTGAGGAGACAGGGAGGAGTAGAGAGTTATCCACAGAGACTTGAGAAAGGAAAGGAAGAGGAGGGTTTAGGGGGAAAAGTAAGAAGCTCAGTTTTGGCCATGTTCAATTTCAAGCAGCGGTAAGACATCCAAATAGCAATGTCAGGCAGGCAGAGATCTGGGCCTGGATTGCCAGAGAGATTTCAGGTGTAGAGAAGTAGATCTGGAAATCATCTGCATAAAGATGGTACTGAAAGCCATGGGAAGAGATGAGTGCACCAAGGGACTGGGTATATAGAGAGAAAAGGAGTTGGACCCAAGATAGATCCTTGGAGCTCACCAACTGAGAGCAGGATAGCAATAGAGGAGGATCCAGCAGAATAAACACTGAAATAGCAATGGGAAAGATAAGAGAACCAGAATAGCACACAGCCCTTAAAACTAAGCGAGGACAAGATATCGAGGAGAATGTTGTGGTCAACTGTCAAAAGCAGCAGAAAGGTCAAGAAGGATGAGGATCAAGTAAAGGTCATTGGATTTTGCTAGGAACAGGTCACTGGAGACTTTTTGGCAAGAGCCATTTCTGTAGCATGCACAGGATGAAAGCTGGATTGTAGAGGATCCAGAAGGGCTTGAGAGGAAAAAGTTGAGGCAATGGCAGCGAACGCACGTTCAAGTAGTTTAGAAACAAAGGGGAGGAGGGAGATGGGTTGATTAGTGAGAAGGACAGGTGGTAGAGTCTAGTAAGGGTTTCTTGAGGAGAGGAGTGACCACAGCATGCTTGAAGGCTGCAGGGAAAGTTGCAGTGGAGAGCGATAGGTTGAGAATATGAAAGATGGAAGGGACTACAGTGGAGGAGATGGAGCTAAGGAGTTGGATGGGAATAGGATCAGAGGAGCAGGTAGTGTTTGGGCAGAAAGGAGGGAGGGATTGGAAGTGAAGGCACCTTAAGGAGAGAGTTGAGAGTTGTAAAGAGACAGTGAGGGTCAGAGGTAAGATAGTTAGTCATATGGACATAATAGTCTTGTTTGACGAGTGCTATGGCTGACTGGAAAGAGATAAGCATGAATTTGAAGTGTAGAAAATCTGCAAGGATGCAGAATTTGAGCCAAGCATGCTCAACTGAGCAGGTACAGGAATGAAGATAGCGGGTAGTGGAAGACAGAGGACGTGGCATGGGCAGAGCAAGAGCATCTTGAGCAGAGGAGAGTGCAGTGTTATAGGAAGCTACTGCCTCATCAACAGACTCAGATGACAGTGGAGGAAAGAGGTGATGAGAAAGTGGAGGAGAGAACCAACGGTCATTAGCATGAAGAATTCTAAAGAGCTTGGAGAGGACAGGGCAGGCTTGAGACGGTGAGTGATGAAGAGTGAAGCTTAGCAGGTGATGGTTCAATAAAGGAAGAAGTGAGGTACAGAGGTTTGAGGGTAAGCAAGTAGAGAATACAATGTCTAGGCAGTGGCCTTGCTGATGAGTAGGGACAGTAGAGCAAAGCTGGAGGCCGAATGAAGAGGTAAGGAAGAGAAGCTTTAATGCATAAGGGTCAGAGGAGTTATGGGCATGAATGTTAAAATCCCTGAGAATAAGGGAGGGGAAAGATGAATCCAGAAAGAAGGAAAGCCATGAGTTAAACTCAGAGAGAGAGGTAGAGGTGGACTTGTCAGGAGGCTGATAAATAACAGCTAATTGGAGAGGAAATGGAGTGGACTTCAAAGGAGGGAAAGGAGTGAGACTGAGGCAGGAGGAGGGCGTTGAAATTGACAGGAAGAGAGTAGAAGCCAAGACCCAGCCACCGGCCCAATCGGCGACGGGGAAGGGAGCAGGCAGGTATGCTCCTCCCTCCTCCCCACCGCATGACAATCATGCCGAAGAAACACCCCGGCACTGGACTTTTAAATTGTGAAGCGCTCCAAGGCACGCCCGCGCCCAAGGGCCCTTTGGCATGGCACTGTAGAGTAGCCGCGTCCTCCTCCTCCTGTCCACTCCAGCAACTCCACCAAGAACAGGCCTGAAGCAACAGAACCATGAGAAACGTCACCATGTAAGCATCCTCCACGCCACTCCACTGTTACCCTCTCCTACCTCATTGCTTGTAGTGTAACCCATGATCTCCAGGAACAAGCAGGAATGAGTCTTCACATATGGGTCCGTCGGTACCGACGGAGCCTGCGCGGGAACGCTCCCCAGCGTCCAATCAGAAAGCTTTTGGGAGCATCCCACAGCGCCTGCGTGCTGCCTTCCTGCCTTTCCAACTGTCTCTCCTCAGTTGTTCTTTTTCCGCGGAGCCAGCAGGTCGTGTTTTGTCACCGCAGAAGAATTTCCTTATTTTTTCTTTATTTCTTTTCTGTCGCGTCTGCCTTCCTCGACGCTATGCCGGTACCGCTGGTTCTTATTCTTTTCTTTAAAAAAAAAAAAAAGAAAAAAAAAAGACCTTTTTTCCATTTGTTTTTCTTCAGGTGTACTTCAGTTTTGTGCCTTAGGCCCAAAACCCTTTTCCTTAAATATGGAAAAGCCTGCCTCAGGATTTAAGAAGTGCACAAAATGTGGCGGTACTATCTCCGTCACCGACACCCAAGACTGGTGTCTCAAGTGTTTAGGCCCTGACCATTCCATTAAAGATTGTGTGTCCTGTTCCATGATGTCTAAGAGAGGTCGACAGAACAGAGCTGCCAAGCTCAGTACCCTGTTTCCCTCTGATGCAGCTTTGGTGGCATCGACGTCTTCCAGGGCTTTTTCTTCCTCACATGGATCTCAGGTAACTAAACATAAATCTAGCCGGTCCTCGAAGGGCAAATCTCCTTCTAAGCATCGAGATGCCCCTGGAATTGCCCTCTAGGATTCTGCACCGGCAAAATTACCCCGGCGGGAGGCTTCGGCTTCTAAAGCATCATCGTCGGGGTTCCAGGATGATCTAGATGGCGTGGCCTCAACAGATTTCCTGGTGCCATGCTCTAGGGTACCGGTGGCTTCCACCGGTATCGACTTCCAGACATTGGCGGCGTCGATGGATCAGAGGATTCTGTCCATCGAACGCAGTCTGGCGGCTTTCCTTGTGGCATCGACGCCCATGATACCGCAACAGACTACTCTGCCGGTACCGGCTCTGGTATCGCCATCAGCACCGATTCCGGTGGCATCGACATCGGCGTCAGCTATGCCGGTACTCTGCCCTCTGCAGCCCTCCGGTACCGATACCCCCGTACCACTGTTCCCTCTAAGCTGTGCGCGTGTGCGCGCGCGCACACCTCGCCGAGCGCGCGCACATACTTTACAACAGAGCGCACAAAAATTACGGTTCTGATTCTGATAGAAAACAACACAGACATCTTAAAATTGAAAAGTTGTTGTGTATTTACGGTTTTCACAAGTTGTACAATATTTTCTAGTGCAATCAATGTGGTGTACATACTGTATCTTGACGTGTAGTCATATTGTAAAGTATATAATTCTGAGTGTCGTTATGTGGTGCACAAAAATTTAACCTTCCTTCAAAAGCTGCACAGCTGATATTTTATGCGCACACAGCCTACAGAAAATTAGAGGGAACATTGCCCGGTACCGATGATTCCCGGTCGGTACGGGTATCGGACTTTGCAAGAGCATCCCGACAGACGATACTTCGATTCCTCTGATGACTCTGAGGATTCTGCAGAGTCTGTCGATGCAGCGATGCTTCTTCCACAGGAGTCCTCCTCTCCTAAACAAAGGATGTCTCCTCCAGAGGACTTGTCTTTTCAAGACTTTATCAGAGAGGTGGCTCGGGGCCTCTCTATTACAGTAGCCCCAGAATCAGAGCCTAGAGCTAAGGAGTTAGATATTCTACAATATCCTAAAACTCCTAAAGAGGCAGCTACCTTGCCTATTCATGAGATTCTGTATGATCTCATGTTAAGGATGTGGGAAGCACCTCTATCCACCTCTCCTCATTCTCGCAGGTTGGACACCATGTATCGTGTCCCTCCTTGTCCTGGTTTCCATAAAACTCAGCTTCCTCACCACTCTATTGTGGTTGAGTCTGCAATGAGAAAGATTAGAAGTGCCAAGAGATATGCCTCTAATCCTCCAGGACGTGAATGTAGAACCCTGGATGCTTTTGGTAGAAGAGTCTTCCAAGCTTCCATGCTTGCTGCGAGAATTAATTCTTATAGTCTCTACATGGGAATGTTCTTAAAAGAAGTCGCTGACCATTTGCAGACTTTAAGTCCTTTTATGTCGGACAGTTAAAGGCCAGAATTTCTCTCTGGGCTCAAACATGCCCAGGATATCTCCAAATTCTCCAACCGTGCAGCTTTCGACTCCTTTGAATGCGTAAGCAGAGCCTCAGCTATAGCTATAGGTGCACGTAGGATTGCTTGGCTTCAAGCATCTGATTTGGAGACCTGGGTCCAAGATGAATTGGGAAATATCCCTTGTACAGGTGAGAATCTGTTTGGTAAAGATTGGCAAGCAAAAGCCAATCAAATGGATGCTGAAAATTCTGCTTTGGATAGACTATCCAAATCTACTGCTGCTCCTGCTAAGAAAAGGTTGTTCAAGAAAACACCTTTTTCTAAAAAGGGAAGATCCTATCCTGCTTATAGTCAGAGAGCATCTTCTGCAGCTCAGTTCCCTTCCAAACATCAGCAATCCTCCAAACAGACCAAGGCAAAGGCTGCGAGGCCTGCTCCAGCCCAGCAATCTCAGCCCCCTCAGGGCCTTTGACTTTCTGCTAGAGAACTTAGCCTTCCTGGCTCTAGAAGGACCAGAGCCCTCCACCATCCCAGGAAGGTTATGTCACTTTGCTCCCAGATGGGGGCAAATCACAGCAGAGCATTGGACACTCTTCATCATAAGAGAGGGATACAAACTTCATTTTTCCAGCTTGCCCCCCCCTCACAGGAGTGCACCAGTTCAATTCTCCAACCTCCCTCCTCAGCCTGTTAGAGCAGGAGGTTGCCACTCTTCTAGCCCAAGTGGCAATAGAGGAAGTGCCTTCTCAACAACAGGGCATGTGGTTCTTCTCCCCCTGTTTTCTTATCCCAAAGAAAACGGGGGGCTTCAGACCCATTTTAGATCTCTGAGTTGAACAGATTCCTAGTCAAAGAGAAATTCAAGATGGTTTCTCTAAGAACTCTGCTGCCATACCTTCACAGTCAGGATTGGCTTTGTTCTCTAGATCTCAAGGATGCGTACACTCATGTTCTCATCCATCCAACTCACAGAAGGTTCCTTCGGTTCCTTTTCCAGGAGAAGCACTATCAGTACAGAGTGCTCCCCTTTGGCCTGGCCTCTGCACCAAGGGTGTTCATGAAATGCATGGCAGTGGTTGCTGCTTTTCTACCCACCCTGGGAATATTTGTCTTCCCTTATCTGGACGACTGGCTCATTCGAGCTCCCACTCAATCAGAGGCCAAGACTGCTCTAACCTGCACAATGCGTATCCTTCAATATTTAGGGCTGGTAATAAACATCCCAAAATCCAATTTGATCCCTACTCAGTCCCTGGAATTTATAGGGGCGCTACTGGATACCACAAGGGCAAGGGCCTATCTTCCCCAGGTCCGTTGCCTTCGCATGGTGCAGTTAGCTTCTCAAGCAGTGCTAAAACCTCATCTCACTGCCCGAGAAATGCTACAACTACTAGGCCACATGGCATCTACTGTGCATGTGGTTCCCTATAATCGCCTCCATATGAGGGTAGCTCAGTGGACTTTATCCGCTCAATGGACCCAGGCATCAGGATGCCTGTCAGACAAAATAGCAAACACAAGTCGCCTTATTTTGTCCCTCCAGTGGTGGAAGTCCACTCAAAACTCGTTGCTGGGGTCCCCTTTTCAACAACCCTTTCCCCAGGCAACTCTCACAACAGATGCTTCTCCGATGGGTTGGGGAGCTCATCTGCAAGACCTCTCCACCCAAGGCACCTGGTCTCCACAGGAGACTCATCTACATATCAGTCTCTTGGAGCTCAGAGCAATCTTCCTTGCTCTTCGAGTGTTCCACACCCTGCTCAGCTACAAGACAGTCCTCATCCATACGGACAATCAAGTAGCCATGTTCTACGTGAACAAGCAGGGGGGAACAGGCTCTCTGTCGCTTTGCAATGAAGCTTTGTGACTATGGGCCCTCGCCAGAGAGCATCAGATTCATCTCCTGGCGGTGTATCTTCCAGGCATACAAAACTCTTGGGCAGACAGACTCGGTCGAGTTCTGCTTCCACACGAATGGTCTCTACATGTAGACCAGGTAGCCAAGATATTTCAGATTTGGGGAACCCCGGACATAGACCTCTTTGCAAGTCCATGGAATGCCAAACTTCCCCGGTTCTGTTCAGAACCCCAGCTCAGGGGGCTCAGGCCAGGGATGCTTTCCTCCTTTACTGGGGTCAAGGCTTCCTGTATGCCTTTTCACCCATTCCCCTAATTCCCAAAACCTTGTTCAAGCTTCAGAGAGACAGAGGCCGTATGATTCTCATAGCTCCACATTGGCCACGGCAAGTGTGGTACCCTCTGCTTCTACATCTCTCTCAAGCTCCCTCCCTAGAGTTAGGGTCTGCTCCAGACCTCCTCCTCTCAGGAGGACGGAAAGTTGTGGCATCCCAATCCCCAGTCTCTGCATCTCAGGGCTTGGTTGCTGAAGGCCTAGATCTCCAGGATCTTCCTTTTTCTCAACAATTGAAAGATGTTCTTTATGCTTCCAGAAAACCTTCCACTAGACGTTCTTACGCCTTCAAGTGGAAAAGGTTTGCCATCTGGTGTTCTGGAAAGGGTCTTAACCCCCGTTCCATACCTCTGGAATTGTTGCTGGAGTATTTCCTGCATCTGTCTAATGCAGGCCTTAAGACAAATTCAGTAAGAGTCCATCTGAGTGCTATTGCAGCTTCCCTCAAGCCTCTAAATGGACAACCTGTTTCCTCTCATCCCCTTGTAGCAAGGTTCATGAGAGGCCTCCTTTTAACAAAGCCTCCCATTAGACCACCTCCGGTGGCATGGGACTTAAATTTGGTTCTTGGTCAGCTTATGAAGCCGCCTTTTGAACCTTTAGCTACTACCTCCTTGAAATACCTTTCTTGGATTGTTATCTTTCTCATTGCAATCACATCCGCACGCCGCATCAGTGAATTGCAAGCACTAGTAGCTAATCCACCTTATACAAGGTTCCATCATGACAAGGTGGTCCTTAGGACTAATCCACACTTTATGCCTAAGGTGGTCTCGCCTTTTCACCTCAACCAAGAGGTCTACCTGTCTTTTTTCCAGGGCCTCATGCATCAAATGCAGAGAGGAATCTTCATACCCTGGACTGTAAAAAAGCTCTAACTTTTTACTTAGAGGACACAACAACATAGAAAGTCTTCTCAATTCTTTGTTGCTTTTGATCCTTCTCATTTGGGACAACCAGTCTCCAAGAGAACACTTTCCAGCTGGATTGCCCAATGTATTTCTTTCGCCTATCTGAGCAAGAACATTTCTCTGGAGGGTTATGTCACAGCTCACAATGTGAGAGCCATGGCGGCCTCAATGGCTCACCTGAACTCTGTGTCTATCGACGACATCTGTCGAGCAGCCACTTGGGCCTCGGTTCATACCTTCACAGCCCATTACTGCTTGGATAAGGACTCCCGCAGGGATGCGTTGTTTGGTCAGGCTGTTCTCAAACACCTGTTCCATACTTAATCAACTTCTACCCACCATCCCTCAAGAGATGCCAGAGATCCAGGTGGGGAAGTGCAGCCCTGTCCCAGGGACACACAACTTATGGGCTCTCTCCCTGGCGGAGTCCCCATATGTGAAGACTCATTCCTGCTTGTTCCTGGAGATACCACAGTTACTTACCTGCAACAGGTGATCTCTGGGAACAGCAGGAATAAGTCTTCACAACCCACCCACCTCCCCTAGGAGTTGTCTCTCTATCTCTCTTCCTTTCCCTCTCTCTCTCTCCCTCTTTGTCTGAGCTATAAAACTCAACTGAGGAGAGACATTTGGAAAGGCGGGAAGGCAGCACGCAGGCGCTGTGGGATGCTCCCAAAAGCTTTCTGATTGGACGCTGGGGAGCATTCCCGCGCAGGCTCCGTCGGTACCGACGTACCCATATGTGAAGACTTATTCCTGCTGTTCCCAGAGATCACCTGTTACAGGTAAGTAACTGTGCTCTCCACAGCCCACAGTATCCGCTGCTTGTAATGTAACCCATGATGTAATATAACCCATGATGCACAGCCTCCTTGCAATTTATACTGTGTAGTTATGCTGCATAGCCTGTAGTAAACACTCCTTGTTTGTGTTTGTGTTTGTCCTAACTAGATCATAAGCTCCTTCTGTGTTTGTATTGACTAGATTGTAAGCTCTGATGAGCAGGGACCGTCTGTCTGTCTCTTATTTAAATAGAAATGTGTAGTAGTAGTAATGAGAGACAGCCAACATGGCTTTGCCCTGACTAGATTGTTGCTCTGCGTGGTTTTTTTTTGTCTTGACTAGATTGTAAGCTCTCGCGAGCAGGGACTGTCTCTCTTACATGTCTGTACAGCGCTGCGTACGACTGGTAGCGCTATATAAATGTTCAATAGTAGTAGTAGTAGAAGCCACACACCACCACCACGGCCAATGGGACGAGACGTGTGGGAGAATTGACAACTTCCATGACAGAGAGCTGCAACTGAAGCAGAATCCTCTGGGAGGAGCCAGGTCTCAGTTAGAGCAAGGAGATAGAAAGCATTAGAGATAAAGAGAATTGTGAGTAAGGTTAAGTTTATTTGAGAGAGTGTGCATTCCACAAAGCACATGAGAAAGGGGGGGGGGAGGGGGAAAGGAGAGGATATGAATAAGATTTGAGCTGTAGTGTAAGGATTTAAAAAGGAAATAGTATAAAAACTGGGACATTGACAGGACATGATTGGCATCCTTATAAACAATTCAAATCAGTTTGAGCAGAACAACATTTCCATTGCAGTAAAATTAGATTCACCTGTGATCAATTGTCAGTACTCGTATGATTTGAATAAACCAATGAATGATGGCTCTAATGTTTAAAATGGCCACATTTGCTCTCTGTTCCATTTTCGTAATGGTGAAGACTAGAGTTGTCTGAGACAATCAGAAAAGCCATTATCACCAAACATCATACTTCAAAGAGGTACAAGGCCATCTCCAAAGATCTTGGGATTTCTGTGTCTACAGTTTGCAGTGTTAAGACGTTTTCTGCTCATGGAACTGTCAAGAACAGATCCATGAGAGATCCATGGGGGGAAGTGGAGCCCTTCTCAGGGACGCACAACTTCTGAGGTCTTTCCCTGGCATCTAAAGCTAGGGAGTCCCCATATGTGATGACTACATTCCTGCTTGTTCCTGGAGATAGCATAGTTACTCACCTGTAACAGGTGATCTCCGGGAACAGCAGGAATTTAGTCCTCACAACCCACCCACCTCCCCTAGGAGTTGTATCTCTCTATCTATCTCTTTCCCTTTCTCTCTCTCTCTCTCTTTGTCTCAGCTTTAAAACTCAACTGGAGAGAGGCAGTTGGGAAAGGCAGGAAGGCAGCACGCAGGCGCTGTGAGATGCTCCCAAAAGCTTTCTAATTGGACGCTGGGGAGTGTTCCCGCGCAGGCTCCGTTGGTACCGATGATACCCATATGTGAGGACTAAATTCCTGCTGTTCCCGGAGATCACCTGTTACAGGTGAGTAACTATGCTATCTCTTTACTTTTGTAGACTTTCTACTGTCATTTCTAGCATACAGTTCCTGCCCTACTTTTTCAGCGAACATAAGGTGCCCATCTACGCTGAAAGGTGACTTTTGACCCATTCGAGCACTCAACTCCATCATTTGATATACATTCTAAACGTTTCAAAATCTGTCCCTTATCCGGGACGTTTAGCTTCTTTCCATTTATAGGCTATTTCCATCTGTACGCCAGTTGCCAGGTACTTAAGCAGATACCCCATTTCTCCAGGAACAAGCAGGAAGACATTCCTCACTTATGGGTGATGTCGACACCGACGGAGTCCGCGCGGAGCAATTCCCCAGCTTTCAAAGAAAGCCTTTGGGATTGCTGTCATGCATGCGTAGTCCTTGTCCCGCCCAAGGTACCATCTTGCTCAGTCTCCCTTTTTCCGCGGAGCTTTTCGGACGCATGTCCTCGTCCCTCGGAAAAATGTTTTTCTCTTCTGGCCTTTCGGGCTTCTTTCTGGTTGCACTGGTCCTCTCCTGTCCTCCCCGATGCCCCCGCTTCGGCTGTGGGCCAGGGGATTCCCTTTTTTCTTGCTTTGGGCCCTTTTCATGCCCTTTTTTTAACCATTGGCCTCGGCATTCGACCTCGCAGGGCCTCTTTTTGCGCCCATGGCCACCGGCTTCAAAAAATGTGACAGATGCTCCAAAAATGTCGCTCACGGACACCCACGACTGTTGTCTGTGATATCTTGAGGCTGATCCAACCCATAGCCCTGCCTGCTCTGTAAGAAAATGTCCGCTAAGGCCTTGCTAAGCCATAAGCAGAAGTCTGATGACGTTTTCTGTAAGGCAGCCCCATGGTACCCGGTGGCAGCCCGCTCCACCACTTGTGGGATCCCCACAGTGTCTCTGCGTCCCAGGCATCACTCCGATCAGGGTTCGCCTGAGGAGGAACGGCGAAAGAAGAAGACCTCTAAGTCGCTGTTGGGGGCTCCGGATAAGCGAGAGCAGTCTCGTGCTCATTCCCTTAGTCCTCCCCGGCGTTCCTGAGAGTCGGACAAGGAGCGACCTCAAGTTACCTCGTACAGATACAGAGGCCTCCGGCGATGGCGCCTGGTCTCTTGAGGGTTGTCCTGGTGAAGGCCCCCTTCTCCTCCATGCCAGACTCTGTAACCCTGCCATCGGTGTCACAGGGACCCACCCCTGAATGGGAGTCCCATATACTGGCACTAGAGTGCAGTGTTTCTGCCTTCTTAGCTGCCCAGCAGGTGCTTTTGCCCAGCACAGCTGGCTCACGCCTCGATCCCGAAAACTGCCTTGGAACCCCCCGAGAGCCATGGGCCTCGTGAGGGTCCTCTGCACTGGTCTCGCTCGCCATCTCGTTCCTCGGGGGGTGAGGTCTTTCAGAGTCAGTGCCTCTGGCTCCAAGCAGGCCTTGGCCACCGGACATGGGGATCAGCCCGACTCTGAGTCCTTCTCGGGCTGGGAATCGGACGGAGACACGTCCTCTGAAACCTGTGCCCATAAGGGATCTCCCTTCTGACCGGTCCCCCGCCCGCCTTGCAAAGGCAGTCACCTCCCGAAGATACCTCCTTCTTGGTATTTGTGCGTGATATGGCTCGGGCAATCAATCTGCCCATGCAGACTGAAGAAGAGCCAAGGGCAGAGGAACTCGACATTTTGCAATATGAGTCTCCCTCTAGGGAATATCTCACGGTCCCTGTGTCGTCCATCTTGACCCGGCTGCTCCTCTGGATGTGGGAAGCACTCGCCTCTGTCCCTATTTTCTGTAAAAGACTCAACGCTAAGTACAGAGTCCAGCGCGGCCTTGGGTTTCGAAAGACCCAACTTCCCCATACCTCCATGGTAGTGGAATCCCTGATGCGGAAGCAGAAGAGTCTGAAGTTGCACTCTTTGATCCCGCATGGTAGAGAATCCCATGCCCTCGACATCCTCTGGCACAAGGCCTACCAGGGATCCATGCTGGCATGCCGCATCCAGGCGTACCAGCTATATATAGGTATGTTCCTTTGCGACCTCGCTAAAGAGCTTGGTGGTTTCTCTGCAGGCCTTGGAGGTGAACATCATCTCAGATTTCAGAGACTCCTGAGATCGGTCGCGGACTGCTCAAAATACCTTTCCCACGCTGCATATGATGGGTTTGAATCTTCCACCTGTGTGGCAGCGGTAGGCATTGGAGCCCAGCGTCAAGCGTGGCTCCAGTCCTCAGACCTGGAACAGTGGGTCCAGGAGAAACTCTTAGATGTCCCCTGCCTCGGCCAACAGCTTTTCGGCAAGCCCCTGGAGGACAAGGCGGCTGAGATCGAAACGGTGTTCGTGACCCGTACCCATCTGTCTCGCAAAACCTATGTCCTTCCCCGGAAGAAACAGCACAATAAGAAGCCATTCTTCCAGAGGAAGAGGCTCCCTTATCGGGGATATCCACCCTATGAGGCTGCCCCTGCGCCGACGCTCAGTGGCTAAGGCAAAGGGAGAGCTCAGGGTCACAGGAAACCTAAAGGGCCCAAGACCCAACCACCAGTGCCACCCCAGCCAGCTCCTGGGTTTTAACGCCAAAAGCATAGCCTCTCCTCCCCCCCCCCCCTGGTGGCACCCCGCCAGTGGGGGGACGTCTGTCCCTCTTCGCCCCTATCACATCAGACACCTGGGTCCTCTAGGTAGTCCGGGACGGTTATCATCTTCATCTAGACAGACTCCCTTCTCCCCAGCGGAGCCTTCTCGGCTACCCTCGCACCAGATTTGCCTACAGCAAGAGTTGAACAACCTCCTCGGTCAACAGGCGGTCGAAAGGGTCCCGCCACATCTTCGAGGTCAGGGATTTACTCCCATTACTTTCTCGTTCCGAAGAGGACAAGGGGGCCTGTGCCCCATCCTCAATCTCGGGAACCTAAAACAATTTTCTGGTGCAGGAGAAGTTCAGAATGCTATCACTTGACGTCCTGCTGCCCTTCCTCCGGCAGGGCGATTGTCTATGCTCCTTGACCCTCAGAGATGCTTACGCCCACATCCCTGTTCACCCTAAGTACAGGAAGTATCTGTGTTTCAGGGTGCAGGGGGGATCACTTCCAGTACAGAGTGCTCCCCTTCAGGCTTGCGTCTGCCCCGTGAGTCTTCACAAAGTGCCTGTCAGCAGCTGTAGCCCCCCTCTGGCTGCAGGGCATAGCCGTCTATCCTTACCTGGATGACTGGCTCGTCACGGGTGCATAGGCAGAGGAGGCTCGCCTTTCGGCGTTGCATACAGTCCTCCTTGAGCACTTGGGTTTCCTAATCAACTATGCAAAGTCCCACCTCGATCCGGTGCAGGCACTAGAGTGCATCGGTTCTCTGCTTGACACAGAACGGGCGACTGCCTTCCTTCCCCATGTGGACTGCCTCCACGCTCTGGCTGCCGAGGTCCAAAGCCGGACCAGGGTCTCGGTGTGGCCCATGCTGCGCCTTCTGGGGCACATGGCCTCGAATGTGCATGTTGTTCCCCAAGCTTGCATGCATATGCAAGCGGCTCAATGGTGCCTCAAAGCGCAATGGTCCCAAGCCTCTGGCCGGCTCCGGGACCCCATCTCTGTCTCACGCAGCATATCCAGTTCTCTGGAGTGGTGGCAGGATCCCCAAAGCGTCTTCGGGGCATGCCCTTCCAGATCCTGCAACACCAGCTCATCTTGACGATTGATGCATTGCTGTCGGACTGGGGAGCCCACTGTGACAACCTCTGTTCCCAGGAATGGTGATCACCCGAGGAATCTCTGCAGCAGATCAACCTGCTCGAGCTTTGAGCAGTCCAGTTGGCCCTGAAGGTCTTCGAGCACCACTTGCGAGGCAAGTCGGTGCTAGTGCGGACAGACAGCAAGGTCATGATGTTCTACATAAACAAGGAAGGGGGTACGGGCTCCTGCCTCCTCTGTCGGGAGGCAGTCCTCCTCTGCTCCTTTGCTGTATGCCGGGGTATGATGCTAAGAGCTGTCTACCTCCCGGGCCAAGACTATGTCCTCGTGGACAGGCTCAGCAGGCTTCTCTGCCCGCATGAGTGGTGCCTGAATGCAGAGGTGGTTCTCCACCTGTTTCGCCGCTTGGGGACTACGTTCATAGGCCTGTTTGCCAGTCCGGCGAAAGCACAGCTCCCCCATTTTTGAGGGCAAATACCGCAGCCAAGCAGGGTAGCCCCGGACGCGTTCCTTCTGAGCTGGGCCTCCGGGCTTCTGTATGCGTCCCCCCCACCACTCCTCTCATTGCGAGGACCCTCCACAAAATTCAGTGGGACCGAGCCTCGGTGATCCTCATGGCTCCCCTCATGGCCTCATCAGCCTTGGTTCCTGCTGCTACTCTGACTCTCCTCGGAGCTTCTGGTCCCCCTGGGAAGTGCCCCGGGTCTGCCGACACAGGAGGAGAGTCACCGGTGGGTTCTCCAGTACCTCCTCCACCTCTCGCAGGTGGGGCTGAAATCCAATTGGGTCAGGGTTCAGCTGAGCGCCATTTCAGCCCAACCACTTCCCTGTTGAGGGTAAACCCCTCTCAAGCCAGCCTCTGATCTCCCGCTTCATGCGGGGCCTCTTGCTTTCCAAACTGCCCGTCCTGCCTCTGCCAGCGGAGTGGGACCTGAACATCGTGCTCATGCAGCTGACGCAGCTGCCCTTCGAGCCGATGGCGACGTGCTCGCTTCGGCACCTCTCCTGGAAGGTAGTCTTCCTGGTGGCGCTGACCTCTGCTCGATGAGTCAGCGAGCTGCAAGCCCTCATGGCCATGGCTCTTTACACCAGGTTCTACGGGAACAGGGTGGTCCTCTGGACTCACCCCCAAGTTCCTACCAAAAGTTGTCTGATTTCCATCTCAACCAAGAGATAGTCTTACCGACTTTCTTCCCGAGACCTCATGCCGACCCGGCGTCAGCGGTTCTGCATATGTTCGACTGCAAGAGGGCTCTCGCCTTCTACCTGCAGCGCACCCAGGGTCATCACAAGTCTGACCGGCTCTTCATCGCCTACAATCCTAACCGTCTGGGGCTTGCAGTCACCAAACGCACTTTCTCCATCTGCATCACCTTCGCTCAGGCTAAGGCTGGGGCCCTGCTGGATCGGTGAGTCACTGTGCATGGCGCCTCTGCCAAGGCGGCGTCGGTAGCTTTGCTGTGCTCAGTGCCTCTGACAGACATTTGCCGGGCTGTTACCTCGTCTTCAGTGAATACCTTCGCTTCACATTACTGCCTGGAGAGCGAGTACAGCACCTTCGGCCAGGCTGTACTCCGTAATCTGTTTGGGGTATAAGCAACTCCTGCCCTCCAACCCTTCTTTTGCGGCTACCGAGAGCTTGGCACCCGAGGACTTGGGCTCCCCTCGGATCATCAGCTTCTGCTCACGGCTTCGCGGCGGCATTTTTGCTTATGGGTTTCGGTAGCCTGTAGCTGGGGAGCCCCATAAGTGAGGACTGACTTCCTGTTTGTTCCTGGAGAAAGCGTAGTTACTCACCTGTAACAGGTGTTCTCCAGGGACAGCAGGAATCAGTCCTCACTACTAGCTATGGGACCTGACTGAGCAAGAAAGCACCCTTGGGCGGGAAGAGGACCACGCATGCGTGGCAGCAATTCCAAAGGCTTTCTTTGAAAGCTAGGGAATTGCTCCGTGCGGGCTCCATCGGTGCAGATGTCACCCATAAATGAGGACTGATTCCTGCTGTCCCTGAGAAACACCTGTTACAGGTGAGTAACTACGCTATCCCCCCCCCCCAGCCCCTATTCATTCAATGGGACCTCTTCCAGACCCATAGAGCCTCTCCAGCCAAGCATCACTCGAGCCTCCTCTCTCAACCATTGCCAAGTCTCTTGAATTACTGGGCATTCCCACCAAACATTCAAACATGTGCCTACTGCTCCACAGCCTTTCCAACATAAGGAGTTCCTTTTCTTATCTAACTACGATACA